>CM034701.1:4532216-4543744 GCA_020142125.1 Phrynosoma platyrhinos
TAGTGTTGCCATAAGTTGGAAACAACTTGAAGGCACACAACAACAACATGCAAAATTATGTGTGGTGCAGAGGGAAAATAAGGAGGGTGTTTTCTGCCTCATAATATTAGTACCTATGGTCATCATTGAGCAGATCAAGCCAGAAATCTCCTTGGAAGCACCGGTGACAAAACTGAGGCCGTTGTACTTTGGACACACGAAGGCATCATTGGAAAAGACAATAATGCTAGGAAAGGGGGAGGGAAGTACAAAGAGAGGAAGGCTGCATGCTACATGGGTGGACTCTGTTAAGGAGGTCACTCCTTAAGGCTTTTGCAAGAACAAAGCAGAGCAGTGGAGGACAGGGAATTCTGGAGATGTCTCATCCACAGGGCCGCCATGGGTAGAGATCGATTCAAGAGCAGATAACAGCAAAAATGGTCATCCCATAAAGCAAAGTGACAGAAAACTCAGGACAGTGTAAAATGGTTGCAAAATGAAAATGAAGTAGTTAAGCCACCTTGAATCCCATTTCGGGGGAAAAGCGGGATGTAAAGCCCATAATTAAATAAGAACAAAAGAGCACTGAGACTGCAAAAGACCTTTACAGTAGTCACCCAGTTTCATATGTGAAGCCAGTTCACAACACCTGAGCACAGCTGCGCTCTTCTTTTCCTGTCCCAACAATTGAGACCCACAGAGACATCCTCTGATACATAGCTCTCATGTTTAACAGCCATTGCTATCCCCATTCTCTCACAACACATAGGTAGTTTCTGGAATTCAGTATCACAAGACCTTCTAAGAGAATCCACTTGCACTTTGCAAACTTGCCAGAGGTTTCAGTACAGTCAAACTGATGTTCTGCTGATGCTTGGGTATTTTAAAATGTTGCTTAACCAAGCCAATGTGGGCGTCAAGGAAGTGGGCCAAGGAGCACTTCGCAGATCATGAGATCACAATGTTTTATTTTTCCTCAACTGAGAAGCATTGTTAGCTGCAGCAAAGAAATGCACAGTGGAGGATGAGGCTGTTGATGTGAGGTATTCCTGCCACTACCCACTGGGTAATACAATATGCTGACCCTCTTTGTATTCATATCAGATTCCTTGATGCCAAACCAGATTTAAGGAACCAGCTTTTTAGAATAGTAGTGTTTGCTTCAGCCAAAATATTTCCCCCAGAATTTAAAAAAAAATCTGGTGCCTCAACAGCAAGGTATAACTTAAAGCATTGAGGAATTGAGGCAGGGGAATAGCCAGGTACTTAGAGGGCTATACAAAGGCATCTGTTATTTTAAATTTTTGCTGACAGAACTTACTGTTTTTCTCACTCACACAGAGCATGTATACCTAGCACCTCAGGCTTTATTTGCTTACTTGTGAAGAGCCAGGTGTCTGCCATGTTCAAAGTCATCCCAAAACATACTGCATAAGATTTGCCATACAGGATCAGTCCAGTGTCTAATGTAGCCTAATGACCTGTGTAGCCTAATGACCTGGCCATCCATAATTGCAAAATTTGGTAGGCCGAGATATACCATCCTATTCTTAGCTGTCATAAGTGCATTGCACTGGTAGGAATAAATAGGCTGCAGAAATATGGGTCTTTTTTCAAAGTTGGTAGCAGTTTATCGGAAAGTGTGGGATAGTTTTTCCTAAAGGCTAGGAGCGTGTTAGTTTTGTGCAGAAAAAAATAGCAAAGGCAATAAATCTGTGGGTTTTTAAGTACCACATGATTCCTATTATTTTTGTAGCATCAAAGTATGTTATGCAGAGCATGAAGCTGGCACCTCTGGTAGCTGAAGCTGTTACATTTAATGGTATTTGGGGATCAGGGAACAAGAGACACAAGGGGAACACATCAGTGGATTTCAAATGCCACCTTAATAAATTAAAACCTTTCAAACCCTACCCAGAGCTCTTCTGTTTCTTGGTGAAATACTTTTATTTTCCAAGCTAAAAGTCTGCCATCCGAAAGCTCACTATCTTGATGTTAGATTACTGAAATTTACCTAAGAGGCAGAGAAGAAGAGTCAGGGCAACTCTGGATGTGATATTTCATATTGTTAGCACATTGTAATTTCAACACCTATTCTAGGTTGAGGGCAGGGAGAGCCATATTGGGACTGTGGTGTGGGAGGACTTTGAGCTGTCACTCCTCCCTTAATCTTGGTCAGAAATGGAGGTGAGTGGTGCCTGCTGTTCTCAATAGGAGGTAAGAAAGAACAGGTACAGAAAGGTACAGTTCTGAACAGGATTGCAGCTAGAAGAAAGAACATAACACGGCAATCCCCATCCCCAACCTCCCAACGCAGCAAGGTGGGGATTTGTTTTGTTTTGTATTTAAATCTTCCATGATAGACTTTTCCATGTGACATATCTCATGTCTAGTTTGGCCCATAAATAACAAATGCAAGTAACTTGGAGCAGCTGTAGGGTTTTCCAACCTTTATTCCACCACGCTCCCCTCAGGAAGTCTCACCACTGGCCAAATGTCTTCCGAGGTACTCTCTGCTGTCACCAAGAGTAAGAGCCTTCCCTGATCCCCACATCTGCCACCAGTGTAAAGACTTCCTCCTGAACTGAACCCCTTGTGTGACAACAACTGTGGGGCCCCTCTAAATATTACTTTTATCCCTAACAACACATACATACCACTCTATATTCAGTGCTGCCACAACAGACACCTTGTTGGTAACCAGGCTTTCAGTTAGATAGCATTGCTGGAGGCCAAACTTATGTAAAAACAAAAACAATTCTTTATTTACAGAAGTTAAACATATAAAACAGATTTAATATTTATTATATTTGAAACAGAGAATCATAGCGTACATAAAGTACCAACTGCTTTGATTCCAGTGACCAACTGTTCCCTATTGGTTACACTCAAGTCCAGGATTGCTGATCCTCTGGCTCCTTCTTCCACCTGATATGGAATTTGTTCAGGAATTTGTTGGAGAGCCTATGCTAGTCTCCCAGCAGATATTTGGATAATCCCCTTAACTACCAGTTCTTGCTTCTTGGAAATATCTGAGACTTGGTTTCAGAAAAGCATCATCCACCTCCTTGTCTTGGTTTGGTGACCTGTAGTAAATTCCAACCACAGTGTTGTTTTTTGTTTCTTTGTCCATTTAGCATGAGAGACTTGTTATAATAAATAATAATAATAAAGTTTATTTATATTCCGTGCCTTTGAGATCAATCAGGGCGGCTAACAACAGTAAAATATAACATAAAACAATAAAATCTAGTTCCCTCCCCCCCTTAAAAAGTTATTAAATAGGTTACAAGTTAAAACACAATATAAAATGCAACAATAATATTTAAACAGTTCCACAATGTGGCAGCGATTTTTAATTACATATTTAAAGAATGAAAACCTAGAAGCCCTCTTAAGGGAGGGATTTGTTACAGAAAATACAGTTTGTGAACATGGCCACATAACTATTTTCTTCTTTTGTTTCTGTGGTGTGTTTAAAGTGTCCCACCCTCACTCAAGTGACCAAATGCCAAAAGTGGGCTATTTTCTGGAAAGTCTCTGATCTTCAGTTAAAAGTTGGCTGCTAAAAGTTAGCCAATAATGTTGATACAGCTGTTGGCTCTAAAAGAAATCTGGTAAGGGTAAACAAGAAAGCAGAAACTAAATATGTACTGTTGTGAAATATATAAGAAACATGCTCTCTTTTGCTTCTCCCCCCCTCCCCCCCCCCCATTTTTTGGAAATAGCTGGTAAAAGGACTTCAACAGGAGCTGAACCGTTTGTACACACTTTTCTGTTCTCGGAATCCAGAGTTCACAGAAAGGGGTGGGAAAGTATCCATCGTATCACATTCCTTGGGATGTGTCATCACATACGACATCATGACAGGATGGAATCCAGTCAGACTCTATGAACAGTTGCTTGAGAAGGAATATGATGATCTTGAGGATACATGGATGACTTATGAGGAACACCATTTGCTAGAAGAATTCTACCTAACCAAACAGCGGTAAAGGGTTTTCCTTGTTGAAAAGGGATTGGGACATTGAAAACCATTCATTGAGTCTAGTTTTAACAGCTGGATTACTTCATCACACATCCAGCTCTTAACTCAAGTTTTTACTAATTTCAAGTAGCAATACTGTCCTTATTTGTTGGCTGCAGGGCCACCTTGGGAAATAATTGCATACACAAAGCACATGCAGCACTTGGATGGTCTGCACATACAGTTACTCTGGAAGACTGTAGGGGGAATTAAGTTGCTCTCAAATGAAATCCCCTACCCTCTGAAATTGTAGAGGAGAACATGTGTCCATAAACCCAGGCTTGAGCTGCAGAAGAAAATGCTCCAGCAAGTATTGATTCTGTATATATTACTTTAATCTGGTGCTGTTCCTGAATCCAAGGGAAGAGGTAGATAAGATGATATTAATAATAATAATAATAATAATAATAATAATAATAATAATAATAATAAATGTCTGTGTATACTATTATTCTACCTTAAAATGCCTGGGGAGAATACAGTTGTGTTTTGGACTTGATATATCAGTCTGCCTGGGCCTAAGATCTTCAGTAGAAGCCCTTCTCTCAGTTCCATTAGCTTTGCAGACATCACTGGTGAGTAGGTAAGATAGGGCCTTCTTGGTGGCTACCCTTTGACACTGGAACTCCCTTCCTAGGGAGGCCAGAATAGTCTCCTGCTTGCCATCCTTCCATCAATAGGCAAAGACTTATTCCAGTGGGTTTTTGGGAACTGAAGGCTTTGTAAAAGAACTTTTAAGAGTGTTCTGTGTCGTTTTAATTGTTCTGGTTTTTAGACTGCTTTATTTTACTTTTAAATATATAAAACATTTTTAATGTCACTGATCGTATAAATCCATGTAATGTTGATTTTTTTGTTTTTTAATTGTATTGTATTTATTTGTATTTCTAAGATGCCTAGAGTCCTGGATTTGAGAAAAGACGTGATATAAATAAAGCTAATAAAAACAACGCCAATAAATAATGATGTTGATATTTAATTGTTTTGGTATATTACAGTAACGCATAAAGAGCTCTTAAACAGAGCCAATGGGATGTTTCTCATGTATGTGTGTTTTTTAATTTTCTTTTTTTAGATTGAAGGAAATAGAGGAGAGATTGCATGGACTGAAAAAATCCACCATATCTAAGACACCTGCCTTAAAATTTAAGGTATGAAAGAAATCAATTACTTGGGTGATGGAATAGAGGCCATGCTTATCAGATTTGAAGTTGATACTAAATTAGATGGGATAGCTAATACCCCAGAGGACAGAGATTTCAAATGATCTTAACAGATTAGAATGTTGGGCAAACCTAACAAAATTAATTTTATTATGTAGGATATTATACTTGGGCAGTAAAAATGAAATGCATAGATGTAGAATGGATGACAACTTTTAAACATTGCTTGATAGCAGTACATGCAGAAGGGATCTAAGAGTCTTAGTGGACCACAGGCTGGACATAAGTCAGCAATGTGATGCAGCAGCTAGGAAAGCCAATGCAATTCTAGGCTTTCATCAATAGCAATGTAGTGTCTAGATTAAGGGAAGTAATAGTACTACTCTATTCTGCTTTGGTCAAACCTCTCCTGGAATATGTCCAGAATGTGGACAAGTTGGAGTGTGTCCAGAGGAGGGTGACCAAAATGGTGAAAGGTCTGGAAACCATCCCTTATGAAAAGTGGTTTGAGGAGCTGATGTTTATTTTGGAGAAGAGTAAGCTAAGATGTTATATTGAGGATGGATGCTGCTCCAGAGACCAGGACACAGACCAATGGATTCAAACTACAGGAAAACAAATTCCACCTAAACATTAGGAAGAACATCCTGATGGTAAGAGCTGCTTGACAGTTGAAGATGCACCCTGGAAGTGTGGTGGAGTCTCCTTCTTTGGATGTTTTTAAACAGAGTCTGTCCCAAGGAGTACTTTGATTGTGTATTCCTGAATGATAGGGGATTGGACTGTGTGGCCCTTGTGGGCTCTTCCAACTCTAGGATTCTATGAAGTGTCCTTTCTGGGTCAGTTTCAGAGAAAAGGAGATTTCAACTCTTTTCCAAGCTCTAATTTCACCTCAGTTACACAAACCTCTCCTTATCAAATCCACTGATATTTTTTTCCCATACAAAGTTCAAGTTTTTTTTAAAAAAGCAAACAAGAATCCAGCTTCCCATTTCATTTGTTTTGTTTTGTTTTGTTTTGTTTTGTTTTTTTTACCAATGGAAGGCTTAATCAAAAAGCAACTTTGTTCAAAGAGGAGAAAGAAAAAACCGGTCCCAGTGCTTGAGAGGGGAAGGGAGAGGGGGAAACAGCCAGGAAATGGGAAGAAGGTAACATCCTGGAATAGGTGGATGTTATGTTGAGCTGTACTTAATTTCTTCATCAGTCCTTAGCAGACGAGGTACTGAAGCACTAAGAACCGTGAGTTGTGCCTTCACCTCTAATGCTTTCTCTGTTTGCAGTGATAAAGGGAGGTGTATTTAGCAGTGGCTCAAGTGGTTAAGACGCTGACTCTGTTGATTGCAAGATCGGGAGGTTAGCAGTTCGAGGCCTAAGTGCCACATGATGGGATGAGTTCCTCTCACTAGTCCCAGCTTCTGCCATCCTAGCAGTTCAAAAGCATGCAAATGCAAGTAGATAAATAGGTACCGCTTTGGTGGGAAGGTAAACAGCGTTCTGTGCAATCATGCTGGCCCCAGGATCACAGAGTAGTCTCTGACTTTATTTAGACCCAAAGGCTTTTGTAGTTGAACGAAAAGACCGAGCTGGGAAACAATTCTGTTGTGAAGTTCTTCACATTTAATTTCTTAAATTTTTTCCTCCCCCACACCCTAATCTAACTTGAAGTTTTTATTTATTTTAAATGAGTGTTCTGGAAGAATGTATTCAATCAATCAATTTATTACGGCCATTCGGCCAGTATAAAAAAACACAAGTAAAAAGCAGAATAAAACACAATAAGACAAGAATTTATTCCTGACGTTTCACCTGCATCTGTGGCTGACATCTTCCAAGGTGAAACGCCAGGAATAAATTCTCCCAGAACACAGCCACATAGCCTGAAAATCTCACCAAAAAGACTATTACTGTATAGTGTTTATTTGATTTGGAATTGGCTTTGTAGGGTTTTAAGAGAAATCAGGCTCCTCAGAAGAAGGCGCTATAGCTCAGTGGCACACGAGTTTCCAGTTCTCTCACTAGAATCTTTTTGGGGAAGAGGGCTGGGAAGCCTCTTCCAGTTTATCCCTACTGTCATTTCTTTGGAGTGCCACTGCTGGTCAGAACATTGCCAGATAGACCATTGGTCTGATTTGGTATAAAGCACTATCCTCTCTTATTGTATAACATGCATTAAAATGTTAAAATTTTCATAGAATTTATTTTTCTGTCTTCTTGGTAGTCTCTGTAATAATTTTTAAAAAGAGAAATCCAGCTATAGAGAACACTTTCTTAAGACAGAGTTAAGCAGAGATCACAAGCTTCTTCACTTCCCATGATTGTGACCACACAGGGTTTTTTTGCTGTGGGGAGTACCTTTAAGAGTCATCTTCATCTCCCAGCCTTCCCCATCCCTTTCATGAGACAATCTCCTTTCAGTGGAAAGTTTCAGAGACCACAGTTCTGAAGTATTTTTGGAGTCTGTTTCAATGTCCCATATCCGTTTCCTGGGATTATCAAAGGATGTAAAAAATGTGATGCCATTATTGCACGCTGGATTTCCTCAGTTTCTGGTGTATTGACATGAGATCACAGCTCTCTTACCCACTACTCCCCAGATATGTGTGAGAATGCTGCTTTTTCACTGCCTGTTAATACCAAATGAACTGTCTCCTTAGGTTGAAAATTTCTTCTGTATGGGATCTCCATTAGCAGTGTTTTTGGCCTTGCGTGGCATCCGTCCAGGGAACAGTGGAAGTCAAGACCACATTCTGCCCAGAACTATTTGTAACCGGTTACTAAACATTTTTCATCCTACAGACCCAGTGGTGAGTGTTAGTGCAGTAACCAGCTGCCCTGCCTTGAGGCAAAGTGAAATGCCCCCAAAGGGCCATGGCAGAGTGGAAGGCAATCGAGCATCACAGGGCCCGATCCATCCAAATGTTCTGTGCAAATGAAGGGAATGGTGCAGCATTGTTTCCCTTCATTTTGGCCAAGCTTGTAGGGGAGAACGTCACAGTGGGTTTAGCCCCTCCTTGCAGGTAAGGAACAGGCTGTTTGGATTTTCCGTCTCAGGCACTCAGATCTTGGCTGCTGGCTCTGCTCAAGAGTGTTGCTAAATATCAGGTAGTGGTGGATCATCAGTTACAGTGTGCCAGAAGAGGTCATCCAGGCTCCTTCTGTGAACACAGCTATGTGTCACACAGCTTGGCAGAGCTATCTCCTATTGTGAGGAAGAGAGACCTGGCGTATGAGAGTTCACAGCACATTCCTCGGCTGATTCTTGTGATTGACCATTAATGGGATGTTGGGTCAGCATTTAGCCTTCCCCTTCCCAGCCTGATCCAGGTGGGTGGCTGCCTTTTGCATTTTAAAAAGCTCAGCATCTGTGCTGTGCATTTTTAATTTTATTTATTTGTTTGTCCCTTTAAAAAACAAAACCCTGCAAAACCTTTGTGAATGTGTGCATTTCTTGGTAATATCACATGCTGCCACCCAGTTAGCATAGCCAGCTGCAAACTGACAAAGTCATTTTTCTCCATTGTTCAGCCTTGCAAGGGAAGAAGCACATTCATTAACATAATATAACAAGAAGAAAGTAGGCTTGACAGCTCTAAAATGATGTGTGTTTTCATGTTTTAGGTTTTTTGCAAGACCGTGCTTTGATTCCTCACCATACCCCTTCCCAATTGTGTGGAAACTGGTTGGAAAATGTGATGAAATATTGACTTATTTATTTATTTATTTATTTATTTATTTAATTATTTAAGGGATTCATATCTCACCTTTCTCCCAAAATGAGAAATTATTCCCGAAGTTTTCCAACAACTAGAGACTGTTCAGTGGAAACTGATGTTTTAAACACTCAGAGATAGTAGCTCTGTGTACCAGCAACACATATGATTAGGAAACTATAGCAATGCTTCTTTGGATTTTCACAGATATCCGGTAGTGATTTTTGAAATGCTAAAAAATGGGTCTTTCCTTCAGCCACCTTCCTCATCTTTAGCACACCAGTGACTTTATCAAGGCTTTAGGAAGCAAAGACTACATGACCACTGAAGTTCCTTGTCCGTGTTGAATGTGTCACTTCTTTCATGACATGCTGTAAACTAAATGCAGGGCTGTGAAGTGTGAGATCATGAGGTCCTTTCTATGAATTCAGCTGCCCAGAAGAATAAGATTGGATTTCCCCAACCCTTAAACAGCCACATTGGCTAGAATGGCTGGGAGTTAACTCCCAGCACATCCAGAAGATGTCAAGTTCAAGCAGAGGCTTTTGTTCAGTTGTCTTTTTTTTTTTTTTTTAATCAGAAAGTCTATTAACTACAGCTAATGGGAATGTTTCTGAACTTCAGAATAGGAATGTATCTGCCTAAATGAAGAATGGGTATTATGAAGAAATGAATTGTTGTCATATCAAGATACTTTTCTTGGTTTTCTTACCTGCAGGCCTATAGACTAGAACCTTTAATTCTGAAGCACTATAGCAACATTTCTCCTGTCCAGATCCACTGGTACAACACCACGAATCCTCTACCTTATGAGCACATGAAGCCAAGTTTCCTCAACCCGGCAAAAGAATCTACCTCAGTTCCAGAGAGTGAAGTTCTTGCAACACTACCCAGCCCTACAACATCACCTGTTCTGGCTCGGCGGCACTATGGCGAGTCCATAACAAATATAGGCAAAGCAAGTATAATGGGTAATTATTCTTGAGACCTTGAAAGCCCGTGTTTATTTGTAGCTATCTTATTTCTGTTACTGGCTGGGCTCTCCAGATTCATTTATGTTCTCATAGATGCTATGCAAATATGTGCATGTAAGGGTTGTTCCAGCCTTTGCAGTAACACATCTGGGGGTCTACATCTAAGCAGATTGGTCTCACTACCTCACACTGACACAAAGCTTCTTATGGGAAAATGTTATTAGAAGACACCAAAATCAAAACACCTTGCAGAAGTATCCACTCACATAAACTTCCTTCATCTTTTCCACATTTTTGTGAGTTACAACCTAGAACTGAAGAGGATTTAATTGGCATTGTAACCACATAATGTACACAGCATAGTCAATACTGTTCAAAGGGAAAGCCTTGTCCTTATCTCTTTCTTACTTTCCTTAGAAATGTAAAGGGATTGGCAGGACAAATAAAAAGTCTGCAAATATCAGCCTTTCTGAGGTTACACTAGCCCCCAACAGTAGGAAGAAACACAAAGCTGATGTTGACGGTTCAGTCTGATTAGAATATTTTCCTTAGTAAATAAGAGTATTTGGAGCCAAGTACAGGTTATTCCCAGAACAAGCCTATTTGCCTGCATATTTTCACACCTATGGTCTGATTGGTGGACATCCATATTCCTGGCATGCTCATTTCCTTTTACTGGTGGCTTAATGGAGTTATATTCATTTGCCCTGATTCTGCATTTACACCCAGCTGTTGTGCTGCCTGGATTGTCTTAATACCATTAGATTACGCTGATCCCAGCTCTCACTTTCCTGATACCAGTGTGGTCAGTCTTCTCTTATTCCAGGTTGTCCTAGGTCAGTGATGGAGAACCTTTTAGAGACTTGAGTGCCCAGACTCAGTGGGGAGGGGACTCCCAAGGGCGGGATTTCTGGGGGCGCAGGACTTCTTGGGGAGGGGAGAGACTTCCAGGGGGAAAACCCCAAAGCACACTGTCTTAGGCTCAGGCTAGCACACACCCCCGACGAAACTTGCCAAGAAAACTCCATGATAGTTTCACCTTAGGGTCACCATAAAACGACTTGAAGGAACCAAGCACACAAGTCATGCTCTCTTAGTCTCAAGAGGATAGCAGTGGAAATCCCTCTCTGACAAAGTTTGCCAAGAAAACTCCATTATAGTTTCACCTTAGGGTCGCCAGGCACCGATCTGCCTGGGAAAGGGGTGGGGAGCCAGTTAAAGGAACGGGAGGGCAGGGGATAAAAGGCATGCACCCACATGCTCTTCCCCCGCTCACCCCTCCCTTGGTGCCAACAGAGAGAACTCTTGTGTGCTAGAAAGGGCATGCATGGCATAGGTTCGCCACCACTGTCTTAGGTTTTACATGCCCATCATACTCACAGACATGGGGCCAGAAGCCACGCAGTATTCCCTAGTGGACACTACAACCTGCCAGCATCTCAGGAGAATACAAATCCCCCACAGCCCTGAGGTCAGGTTATCTAGGGTCCGTCATATCTTAAGTTAATCTAGGTCACGGGGATAAAAGGGCAACAGTGGTGTGGGAGCTCTTTGATGGATGAACAGGAAACAGGTTCATCCTTCTTCTCCATGTTTGTCTGTTACCGTATTTTTTGGCATATAAGAGGCATTTTTTCTTCCCCAAAATGAGGGTGGGGAAGTTGCTGCGTCTAAT
>CM034701.1:4593889-4604264 GCA_020142125.1 Phrynosoma platyrhinos
GGCCTCTTAAAATAACAGGGAAACTTAAAGCCGTCTGCAAAGTAACCTCAGTCTAATTGCTAGTTCCAACGACAGAAAAGTACGTAAATATTGATATGCCAGGACTGTATCCACACTGCAGAAATAATCTGGTTTGACATGGCTTTAACTACCCTGTCTCAGTGCTGTGGAATTCTGGGAACTGTCGTTGCTTCTGGGACCAGAGCTCTCTAACAGAGAAGGCTAAATATCTCACAAAACTACAAACCCCAGATTTCCATTGTATTGAGCCATGGCAGTTAAAGTGCTGTCAATCTGGATTATTTCTGCAGTGCAGCTCAGGCGCAAGTTCCCTCTAAGCCACTGGGTCTCTCCACCACTATTGTCCCCAACTGAATTTAAGCCAGTCTTTATGCAAAAGAGAAGAAATCTGTATTTTTTTAAGAGGGAAAGATGAATTTTAAAAGGAGGAAATCAAGGCAGGAAATCAAGGAATATTAAAAAGAAGAGGCAATCAAGGAATTTTGGTGTGTTGTTTGTTGTTCTGTGCCTTCAAGTTATTTCTGACTTATGGCGACCCGAAGGCAAATCTGTCATAGGTTTTTCTTGGCAGGTTTCTTCAGAGGGAGCTTGCCATTGCCATCCTCTGAAGCATGATGTAGTGGTTTGAGTGTTGTGGGAGACCAAGGTTTCAATCCCTGCTCTGCCATGGAAACCCACTGGGTGACTTTGGAGAAGTCACACACTCTCAGCCTCAGAACAAAGCAATGACAACCCCCCCCCCTAAACAAATTATGTCATTATAGGTTCACCTTAGAGTCTCTGTAAGTCAGAAAAGACTTGAAGGCACACAGCAACAGATAAGAGGTGGGTCTGCTTAAATACCCTAAAGGCACCTGATCCTGTCTGATCTGGGAAGCTAAGTGGAGTCAGCCCTGGATAGTACTTGGATGAGAGACCACCAATAAAATACCAGACACTGTAGGCTGTATTTCAAATTTAGAGGAAGAAACTGGTAAAACCATCTTTTGAGTATTTTTTGCCTAAGAAAATCCTGTGAAATAGGGTTTCCATAAATTGACAGATGCCTTGAAGGTGTACACACACAGGCATGCCAAATCTCTCTTGGATGCCTAGATGAAAACAGATAGCATAGATGGTGTACAGTTGGCCCTCTACATTTGCGGCTTTGACTTTTGTGGATTTGATTGTTTGCAGTTTTGATTAATAGGTTCTCTCTAGGAATCTCTAGGTCCTCCAGCGCAAGTCTGCCAGAAGTTGACCAAAGAGTTGTACTGAAGATCCTAGATGTTCCTAGAGAAAACACTTTTCTGGGCATTTGTGGGCCCTCCAACATGATTCTGTGGTCCACTTCTGGCAGATGTTGGCCATAGAATTGCTCTGGAGGACCTGGAGATTCCTAGAGAGGTGTTCTCTTAGGTAAAAAAAAAGTGGTTTTTTTATTTGTGGTTTTCCCACTTTCACGGGGGTCCTTTGCCCCAACCATAGTGAATGTGGAGGGGCCACTGTATATATGTCTTTGTGTGTGAGAGCGAGAAAGGGACAAAAGATGGACAGTTGGGAAAGTGTTGTTTTGTAAGGACATATGAAACACATCACTCAACATCTCCAGTAGTAAGCTCCTTTAAAAAAAATATCTTAGGCAGAGCTGGGGCTAAATAAGGTTTCAGTTTGCATTCCCTTCAAGCTTGCGTAGCTCTTGTTGTCGTTGGGCAGCTGGAAATTCGTAGTCTGGTGCTGCCCTCCCCCTCACCAACTCAGCCTTGCAAAGTTCTTTGTAAACTGAGCTGAGTTGGGAGCTCTCAGCCTGACTGTGTCTTTGCCAGTTGACTTTAGCAAGCTTGTTTGCCCTCCCTGGATTTTGTTCTTCCTGCCTCCTCCTTTCTCCAGATCCCCACCCCCCCCTAAAAAAAATCTGTGATTTTCTTCACTCACTTAGGAAGGCAAGGGGGGAGAGGCTTGTGAACTGTGAGCATGAGGCTTCTGCTTAGCTGATGAATGCCATTTCCTCTGCTCTTTGCTTGCAGGAAGGCCGAAGGATGGCTCTGGACGGTATTCGGATGCCAGATGGCTGCTACGCGGACGGGACGTGGGAGTTAAATGTCCATGTCACAGACCTGAACAGGGATGTAACTCTGAGGGTCACAGGGGAGGTCCACATTGGTGGTGTCATGCTGAAATTGGTGGAAAAACTTGGTAAGTTGTCATTGTGAGGGGACAGAAAAGGAAGGGGAAGGTGTGGCCCTTTTTGTTGCTTTGATGCTTCTCTAAATGCTGGAAGGCCGAGGGGAGTAGGGAGTGGGAATGGAATTGCATATTTGCCTTGCACATGGGAATGATTTCAGGAGCCCATTGCTATTTTTAAATGTTCCTTTTTGTTAGAGAACAGCAGTCATCATCTGACAGCCTGCTGCCCCAGTCAGGTCTGCTGAATCTCTTGGGCTCTCCCCTTTTACAGCTTGACATAATTCCCTCTGTGCCTTTCCCTGCTTTGCGGAACAACTGTCATGTTTCTTTATATCACTGTATTTGAACTCAAATTTGTTTAGTTTCCATAGGGACACATAATGGTCAATAAATGGTCAATAGTAGGGTATCATATTAAGCAGTGGTACAGCAAACCAGGGAGTGGACAGTTTCTTGATCTGTCATATTAAGACCCAAATAAAAACACACTGCAGAAATAATCCAGTTCGAGACCGCTTTAACTGTTCAGGCTCAGTGCTATGGAGTACTTGGAATTGTAGTTTTATTGTGGTCCCAGAGCTCTCTGACAGAGAAGGCTAAATGTCTTACAAAACCACAATTTCCAGAATTCCCTAGCATTGAGCCAGGGCAGTTAAAGCGGTCTCAGACTGGATTATTTCTGCTGTCTGTTTTGGACCTATCTTCGCTAATTGTTACACAAGTTCTCCTTTATATAATGCCTAAATAGCTGGATTCAGAGACTTATGCTTCCATAAATAATTAAATTTAAATGCTGGTTTATATAGAGCACAGCAGAATATAGTTTTAAACTGCCTGGATAGTGTAATGAAAGGCTGCAAGCAACTATTGTGAGCACAAAATGGTTACAACTAGTATTTCTATGGGGAAGTCTAGTTTTCTTACTGATATACCTGTTTTTCTGTATAAAGGGAATTATTTGCAGGACAGGATTAAATGTGCATCCCAAAGTACAGCAGACTAGTAAAAGTTTGTATGTTTTGATACCTGCCGGCTGTATAAGCTTGCCCTAGCACTTTGAATAATGTACTCTTCATGTGCAAGCTTCATATAGAAATCTCACTTTTTGATCCCTCATGTCCCTTGAACTGTGATATAGAGCTATGTACTTTTGCAACTGAGATAGAAGTTTACATGTAGCACAACTCAAATTATTATTTAAACATTGTATAATACATCTTTTTGTACCTGCATCAGGTACTATAGCTGGCATGTCTCTCCTTTTCACCCTTTGTTGTGAGGTGTGTGTGTGGTGTACATATTTAATACCAGAAATATGGTAAAATAACACAAGCGGTAGACTAGTATTTTTCGTACCTGCACAGAGTTTTCGGGGTGTTGTTGTTGTTTTTCTAGTTTGAGACACATTTTGTGTGGCTTCAAAATCTAGGGTGATGTGCTCTGTGTGGGTGGTTGTTCCTTGGTGTTTTGGCTCGTGAAATGTTCAGTTTGTACAGGTGGGGAGACCTGTGCCTGGTCTTGCAAAAATATTAAGACAATTTTGCAAGAATGTCTTAGTTGTTGTGTCTAGCTAAGTTTTAATTAAACCAGTCATTTTTTTTTCCCCTCTCATAACTTCTGGTATTTTGAAAGGGTCTCACACTCTTAGTATTGTATATGTGTTCTGTGAACAATAATGTCACGACTTGTATTGCAGTCTCAGAAGTAATTATACCTGCAGGGATACTTTCTTCCAGTTCAGTAGTATAGCACTTCTTTTACTTGATCCATCCTCTGAATCTTGATCCATCCTC
Source organism: Phrynosoma platyrhinos (assembly GCA_020142125.1). Taxonomy (NCBI): domain Eukaryota; kingdom Metazoa; phylum Chordata; class Lepidosauria; order Squamata; family Phrynosomatidae; genus Phrynosoma; species Phrynosoma platyrhinos. Next base: position 4,597,870 of record CM034701.1, read on the forward strand.
TGAATCCCTGAATCCAGGGATACTTTCTTCCAGTTCAGTAGTATAGCACTTCTTTTACTTGATCCATCCTCTGAATCTTGATCCATCCTCTGAATCCCTGAATCCAGGGATACTTTCTTCCAGTTCAGTAGTATAGCACTTCTTTTACTTGATCCATCCTCTGAATCTTGGTGACCAATTGTTGAAGAAGCTATAAACTTCTTACTATTACGTCAAGGGCTGTTACCTGTATGTTATCCAGTGTAAGTCGCAGAGGATGTTGAAACTGTTGTCTTAGATTCACATTAATAAATGCAGGCTGCAGAAGGGATATCCTAGACCAGTTTGGTACTGACCCCCACCAGTTTCATATGCACATTCACCGAACCCTTCTTACAATTCTTACGCATTCACTGAACCCTTCTACTGCCAATACAGACGGATCATCAGCGCCATCCAGTGAGGGGAGTGGGCCGCCGCGCTGTCAATCACGCCACACGGCCAATCAGAGGGCCACTTCTGTCGGTGGAGGCGGGGCAAGCTGGTTTGGTTGAATGGGGCATATAAATATAAAACGTATACAGGTTATCACCTGCAGCCAATGATGGACGAGTGGGGCGTGTCATCACGAATCATATGAATCAGATGTGTGTCTTGACTTCCGCTGAACCCATGAGACTGACTCACCGAACCCCTGGTGTTTGATCGAACCCAGGTTAAGAACCACTGTCCTAGACTGTGCATGCCACCTCTTAACTGAAGGATGGGAAACATGTGGCCTTCCAACTCCCCTCATCTCTGGTATTGGCTGTTGTGACTAGAGCTGATGGGAGTAGTGGTTCAGCAACACCTGGGAGCTATACATGACCTAACCCTGTCTTAACTAGACATGCTAGCTGCTTGCAGTGTGCTGTGTTGTCATGGAAGTCCCATAAACCTGATCACAATATGCTTTGCGTTGGAACAGTGTTGCTTTGATATATAAAGCATAGTGAGCTTGCACCAATCTTTTCTTCAATTTGAAGAGTGTGCTGTACTTCAGTACTAAAGTTGCTGTGCTAATGAAAGATGTTGAGGTTTATACAGTTAGCAATCTCATATTTTCCTTCCTCAATAGGTTTGAGGTTGATAGGTACACTAGCTCAAACAAAAAGATCTATATCTGCTCCCCAGCCCCTCTCAGGTGCTATGTAAATACTTGATTTGTTGGCTAGCTGTACGAATAGGTCATGGCTGGGAAATTTAAAAAAGAAAAATCCATCCTGTATTAAGATTTTGTACTGATGTAATAAGGAAGGAAAAGCAGATATAAATACTTGCTTCAAAAGGAAGCTTGTTTTTGCATGTTGGACTCTTAGTCTTGGCATGGCTTTGAGGCTGTGGAGAATAAGTTTCAATAATATATTTTGTACTTAGGTTGTGAAAGGAATGGCTTGAGATGATTGCAGGCTTCAGCACTTAACATTTTTAGATGCTGAACAAGTTTAAGGGAAGAATTGCCACTGTCTCCTCCATAATGAATAAACCAGTAGGAAACATTACTTTAAGTGGTACCGATGAGGATTGTTTTTGTATATAATTTGCTCAAGTATAGGATAGAATCTGGTCGATGAAGCTAGTTGTTAATGCTTTCTGTGGGGCTGAGTTTAATTGCTTTCCACAGGAGAAAAGTTTACTTGAAGTTCAGACATATATTTTGGAGGCCATTCTCATGCAAACATCCCCATAAATCCACTTTAGAGTATGTTTGGTGTAGCTTGAAAAAAAAGTTGTACAAAAGTGCATTTTCACTGGATAGAAGAGAAGCATCTCTATTTATTCCTATACAAGAGTGAGCAACAGGTGGCTTCCATATGGTCTGTTTTGTGCAGCTCCTAGACAGCCCTCCCACTGACAATCCTGTCTCAGCATCATGGTTTGTGCTCAACCAGGAGTTTTATAAAACCATGGGCTGGATGGTGGCAGGGGTTGTGCATGTCCCTGATATCACAAGCATAACTGAGAACACAGGCTTTCTTTCTAGTAGAGCTGCAGCTCTGGGATTGGTTTGTTCTCTCTTGACTTTCTCCATGTAGGGAAAAGTAAGAGTAGAGCAAAGCTGTGTGCAAACCCAAGTGCCTGCTTCATAGTCATTACTCAAAGATATAGTGTTAGTCTGTAAACTCAGTATGTAGAGAGATCTTGTAGCACCTTTGAGACTAATTCAGTTTTAAGGGATGGGAGGGTTAGGGTGTGGGATTTAGGAATGTTTTAACTGTTCTTTGTTTAAACAATGTTGTACGCCGCCTCGATTGCGACGCAGAGGGGCGGGTTATAAATAATAATAATAATAATAATATTATTATTATTATTATTACTACTACTAACTGAAAGAAAGAAGTTGTCAGCAAGAGCTTCATTCTCTTCACCTACAGGCTAGTTCCCATGCCAAGCTGGTCTTGCCACTTCATTTCCACACACAAAGGCTAGTTTCCAATGCCTTTATTCACAAATGACCATTGTTAAAATTGGACTTGCTATTTCATTTCCATACACAAGGGATTTTGAATTTGAATTGACATTGTCACATACCAAAGACATATATATGTCTGTCCCTGGCTTCCACTCCACCAAAAGCATCTGAGGAAGTAGACTTTAGTCTAGGAAAGCTCATGCTGCCAACTTCTTTCTTTCAGTTAGTCCCAAAGGTGCTACAAGATCTCCCTATATACGTACTCATTACTGTTACTGATGTTTAGGTCTTGACATTTTTTTGCTTACCTCATTTTCTCCCATTGGTTAGAATGTGGGGCAGGTGAAGCTCTTCACTGATGTTTGTAGATAATAGTGGATATCCCTTATCTTCTGCTGACCTCCTCCCCAGTTCAGAATTTTGGAGGATGGGAGCAAGGGGAAGAAATCACCAATTTTGTAACTCACAGAAATGTACTTTGGGACACCTCCAGATGTTGTGCAGGCCAGATTTGGAAGCAATTGTGGGCTGGATGTTTCTTTCTCTTGCCTTAAGAGACTAGTTTGATTACCTCTATTTAATAGCCTTTACAGTTTTGTGGGATTTCTAACTAGCAGCAAGGTCTTAACCACATCTGGTTTGTGCAGCTCCGCATGCTGCACCGCATTCTGCTGCTACTGTCATTGCTGTTATTTTTATTTTATTTTAGTCACATGTTTGATTTTAATTTTATCAAGTTTAATTCTATTTTAAGGGGTGTGGGTGGGGGGGTGTATGAATCTGGAATGTTTTAATTACTGTATTTAACTTGTTGTAAGCCGATTGCTCTGCAGAGGGGCGGGTTATAAATAAAATTTTTATTATTATTATTATTATTATTATCTCACTGACTGATAACAAATTGTAGCATATTCTCTGTAAGTATTACAGAACTTCCTAGGAATGAAGGTTGCTCCACATTTTCCTAAACTCTGATTTTCTGTCAGCTGGTTGGTTAACTCTTGTTGTTTGTTTCTGTGTGCCTACAAGTCATTTCCAACTTATGGTACCCCTAAGGCAAACCTAACATGGGTGGTTCTTGGCAAGATTTGCTCAGAGGAGGTTTGCCATTGACATCCCCTGAGGCTGAGAGCATGTGACTTGCCCAAGGTCACCCAGTGGGTTTCATGGCCAAGCTGGGAATTGAACTGTAGTCTACCAAAAAACCGAAGCTTTTTAATATATCATTTAATATTTACCATATTTTTTGTTTTGTTTTGTTTTGTTTTGCTTGATGGTGCATTCATGTCAGCTACAAGCAGTGAAAGGAGAGGAATGTTATGTCTTTGACAGCACAAACTCTCTCTTGCAAATATTGGAGTGAGCCACTTCACCTGAGCCTCTTTGATGGTATGATGCTAAAGGGCTAGTTTGCAATGTGACAGGAAAAGGAATTATGAAGTACTTCAAACCTCCTTAAGTAGGAATTTTGTGGAGAGCAGAGGTGACTCAATGCGGATGTTGCCTTCATATTGTAGAAGCTGAGACTACAGTAATCTACAGATCAGGCTTAAGTTGTGCAGCACAGATTGTTTCCTTTGTCCTAGAAGGTAATTGGAAATATCTAGCCAGAAATGTTCCCACCTGTTGGTGTCCTTTTGTAACCTGTTCTGTTTTAAATTGCTTCAATTAATGTGGTTCTTTTTCAGCAGTACCTAATGTGTTAGATCTTTTGTAGGTTGAAGCCTTCGCTGCAGTCTAAACTAAAATAGTGAACTTTGGGCGGTTGCAGACTGCTAGAAATAGTGCAAATTGAGTCCACTTTAAGGGTTAGGGTTAGGGAATCACGGGAACTGTATTTTATTGTGGCACCAGAGCTCTCTGACAGAGAAGGCTCAATGTTTCAGGGAAAAAAAATTCCCATGATTCCCTAGCACTAATCCTAACCCTTAAAGTGGACTCAATTTGCACTATTTCTGGCAGTCTGCAAAGGCCCCTTGTTATAACAGGTCACTGAATGTAGGCCAGGTTACAAAATGCATCAAGCTACTTTAAAAACTGTGGTTACTGTGCAAATAAATGTGTCTTGCATGTGCCCAGTGTCATAGAATATTGGTGTATCTTGGAGCATCTGTGTTTCAAAAGCTAAGCTAAACTTCATTCAACTGACCTTCAAAAGCAAACATTTGGGAATGTAAATTCTCTGAAAGGCTCTAATCTCAGAGTTGTCATTTTGTCCATCCTGTTTACCAGATTGTTCTGAAAAGCTTGGGATGCCAACATGTGTTTGGAGCATGAGTCCTTTGCGTGCATCTTCTCATTAGCTCTGTAAACAGCCTGGTATTACTGACTTCTTCAGTTTACTAAAAGCATTCATCTGTTTTTGAAGGCTTAGGCTGTAATGCAGTGGTGGGAATCATACAGTCATCCAGATGTCGAACTGAAAGTCCCAGCAACCCAGCCAGCATAGTCAGTGGTGAAGAGTGCTGGTACTTGCAGTCCAACAACAATGAAAGTAAAATTGGTGTGGTATTTTTCTGAGTGCCCATCTGTTGCTTATCAGAATATAGTACAGTGGTCCCTCCACATTTGCTGGGGTTAGGGGTGAAGGACCTACATGAATGTGGAAAAATGGTAAATTAAAAAAAAATTTATACCTCAGAACACACCTCTCTAGGAATCTCCAAGTCCTCCATTGCAACTCTCTGGTCAACATCAGCCAGATGTTTATCATAGAAACATGCTGGAGGACCTACAAATGTCTAGAGAAGTGTTTTCTCTAGGAACTTCTAGCTTCTCCAGCACAACTCTGTGGTCAATTTCCAGCAGAATTGTACTGGAGGACTTAGATTCCTAGAGAGAACATATTAATCAAAACGGCAAATGATCAAAGCCGCAAAAATCAAAGCCACAAATGTGGAGGGCCAACCTGTATGTCCCTGTATGTATGGGGTTGCAAGTCTCACCACATTTCCAAGTGCGCTTTGTAAAAACACTTAGGATCATGATGCCGAATAATGTATCTGGGCCAGTGCTGATATGATACAGCCTTTCTCTTAAGATAGTCTCCCCCATCCTGTTGCCTTTCAGAAATTTTAGATTCAGCTCCCATCATTCCCCAGCCAGTATAGCGAGTGGTCAGGAATCTGGGGAGTTCTAATAATCCAAAACATCTGGAATCATTGGGTTGCAGAAGCCTGCCTTAAGAAATTAAGGAGTGCCTCAAAGGTTGACCTATGGATAGGATTGGCCTGAGATTGTCTCCACACATAGTTTGCTTTTCTTTGAATGTTGCCTCAGGGGTGGAGGATTACCAATAGGAAGAGGCTTGGAAGAGCTGACTACAATTGCTTTTATTTTGTGATGGGGTACAGTTTTGTTTTTTTTACAGTATGTGGTTATTTACTTTGGCTATTGAAACCACAGAAGTAGTTAAGGTACCCTAGTGACAGTTATCTACTGTAGTTTGCTTGAACTACTTTTGCTGTAGTTGGCAAGGCTGCGATATATTGTAAAGGGATGTTTGGCAAAAAGTAATTTAAGTTATTCAACTTGATGGTTTCAAAGGCAGACCATTTTTTAGACTGCGTTTCATCTGAAAAAGGTGGCATTTTGTTTTTTGCTATGTCTGTACTTTTCTAATAAACTTCATACTTTTATGCTTTGTTTTCCATGGTGTACATATTGTTACTGGTGTTGCTGTATTAAGCTTGCCTCCCCTGCCACCCCTCAACTGTGCTTATTTTTTTTTGGATACATGTACAAGCAGACCTCAGTTAACAAAGTCCCTGATAAAGAAGCTCCTTTTTATAAAGGCTTTTTATGGGAACCTAGGCCAACCTCCCCCTTCTTTTCCTGTCTTCCCTCTACCTGGAAGGTTTTGTGTATTTATTGTTTATTTTTTTGTGCAGTTGCTGCAGTTTATCTGTAGCAAGCATTGCAGTAATCCTATTGGAGTTGTATGGCAGGGGGTTCATAGAATCAT
>CM034701.1:4635036-4645671 GCA_020142125.1 Phrynosoma platyrhinos
GCCTGCAAAGTTTATCATACTTTCCTCTTTCTTCAACCTGCCATTAAATGAATCATTAGAAAAGGCAATGATGCTAGGAAAGGTGGAGGGCAGCAAGAAAAGAGGAGGACCGCATGCTAGGTGGAGAGACTCTATTAAGAAAGACACATCCATGAGCCTGAAGGACCTCAGCCGAGAGGTTGAGGACAGGGATTCTTGGAGATATCTTATCCATAGGGTTGCCATGTGTCAACGCTGACTCCAGGACAGCTAACAACAACAAAAATAACAAAAATACACATACCTCCTGCTATCCAGTCAGAGGTTTGGGATGAACCACACTGAATTTTGATGTTTTCAGTGTCCTCATACATTTTTGTGTTGGCAGGCTAGAAATCTATGTCTTGAATGCTCATTGTCTCTGCAGACATAGGGAACAGCAGCAGACCGGTTTTAAACATGAGCTGTGCCCATATGGAGCTTTGCAAAGGTATGATGAGTATTGTTTTCCCTATCCATGCTATTACTTTTTAAATCACGTCATGAATCGGGCCATAGCAAAAGAAAATACAAGGAAATCTATAAATTGGGCATTTTCTCTCCTAGAATGGGATTGTTCCTGTAATGCTTAGGTTTGCTTTTTAAGGGCCTTTTTTGCTCTGATAATGCTTGAAGTGCTTCCCTTAAAACAATTCCATTTTTTCCTATCTGTTGTCTGCAGACACAAAAGTCACTATGCGTTTGTTGTCTTTGTCTCCAGATTCTCCACAGATCAAATTAAAGATTAAAGTCATTGGCATTGCAGGTCACATTTGCATGCCCTTGTCATAATGAGTAAGGACTAAGTAACTTTCATTAGACATGGCTATAAATATGTCAATAGGTCTGTGGTTCCCAGAGAGAACGCCAGTAAGCCAGAACAGAAGGAGATAGCTTGCTTCTGAAAATGGCACACTTTGAACAGTTCTAATGGAACTAACCCCTTTGGAGTCTAATATTCAGTGTTAGCTAAGATGTGGAGCAAATCCGAACTCAGGATCCAAAATCTGACAGTGAATTCTCTCCTAGTTTCCTTCCTTCCTTCCTTCCTTCCTTCCTTCCTTCCTTCCTTCCTGCCTGCCTGCCTGCCTGCCTGCCTTCCTTCCTTCCTTCCCTTTCTGTTTCTCTCTTAATCGACTTCTAGAAACTTGAAAACTTGGAGGTCAGTGGCCAGTTTTGGTAAGGACTTGCTTTTTAAGGATTCAGATGAGACTTTTGCTAGCTGGGGCTTCAAGTGTTGTCTCTAGAACTTATATTTTCTGCTGTTACAAGAGAAAAATGTGAGAGAGGACCTTCTCAAAGCTGCTCCAGCTTTGGTCGAAAACACACTGCAGAAATAATCCAGTTTGAGACTGCTTTAACTGCCTTGGCTCAGTGCTAGAGAGTCCTGGGAATTGTAGTTTATTGTGGCACCAGAGTTCTGATAGAGATGGCAAAATGCCTCACAAAACTAGAGCTCCCAGCATTCTCTAGCATTGAGCCAAGGCAGCTAAAGCAGTCTCGAACTGGAATATTTCTGCAGTGTGTTTTAGACCTTTGCTGCCTTTCTGCTGGCAAACAAAGACTCCTTTTATTCACAAGTGTTGACACTGAAGCGGCTGTCTCAGTAGTTTTAACTGAAGGGTGTGGATTTTTATTTTTTTCTTTTGTTTTTATGTTTTAATTATACTCGTTTATTGAACTGATTGAGCCTAAATGCATTGAATCCCATTGGGTCTTTGAAGCTTAGAAGTGTCAGGCCCGGTTAGTACTTGGATGGGGGACTTCCAAGAAATGCCAGATGCTGAAGGCTGTATTTCATAGAATCATAGAGTTGGAAGAGACCACAAGGGCCATCCAGTCCAAGTCCCTGCCATGCAGGAACTCCCAATCAAAGCATACCCGACAGATGGCCATCCAGACTCTATTTAAAGACCTCCAAAGAAGGAGACTCCACCACAAACTGAGGAATTGTGTTCTACTGTCAAACAGCTCTTTCTGTCAGGAAGTTCATCCTAATGTTGAGGTGGAATCTCTTTTCCTGTAGCTTGCATTCATTGCTCTCTGGAACAGCAGAAAACAAGCCTGCTCCTTCCTCAATATGACATCCCTTCAAATACTCAAACAGAGCTATCATATCACCACTTAACAGTCTCTTCTCCAGGCTAAACAGACCCAGCTCCCTAAGTCTTTCCTCATAAGTCATAATTTCCATACTCTTCACCATTTTGATTGCCCTCCTCTGGATACACTCTAATTTGTCAACATCCTTTTTGAATTGTGGTGCCCAGAACTGGACACAGTATTCCAGGTGAGGCCTAGATTTCAAAGAAAAACCATAGCAAACCACCTTAATAAAATTCTACATTAGGAGCACTGGGAGAATGCTAAAAAATGGGAGATGAAACCCCATTAGAGAAATTGATAATGAGACTCTGTAATATAATGGAAATGGAACAATTAATTCAATCAATTAGAGACAGAATGTTAGAAAAATTTAATGAGGAATGGAACCCAGTTTTGAAGTTTCTAGAAGGAAGATGAGGAGCTATCACAACTCTGAGACTAAGATAATAAGATATTTAGGTCTCTAAGAATGCTCTGGACTTGAAAGAAAAAGAGAAGAAAAGATGAATAATGATAAACAGAACAGTATATATTGGAAAATATTGATAAAATACCAGCAACAAGAATCTAATAAGATAGTCAAAAGGAGGAGCTGTATATGGGTAGTATGAACAAGGAAGAAGTCATTATAATGGAAGAGTATGTGAGAAGGTGAAAGTAAGTATACAAGAAGGTGAAAGGATAGAAGATGAAGTGTAAAGAGGAGGATGTAGAATGGAAAGGTAAGAAGATGATGGAGGGGAACACAATGGTGTTATAAGGTGATAACAATAGATGATGCTGTGATGATGTTGGGAGATATGGGAAGGAGAGTGGTGAGGATGAGTTGTTATTTTCAAAACCGTACAATATGTTTGGAGTCATTGGATTTTGGACAAATATGTGTACAATTAGATTGTTTGTTAATTTGTAATTTTTTTGGTGAGGTTGCCATAAGTTGACAGATAATCTGAAGGCACATATGCACACATTCATCTTAATTTAATGTTCTGAACTGCCTTAAGTGTTCTTTGTAGTGGAAATTTGTGCAGGATGGCTGAAAAAATCTCCATTAGTCTTCTATCTGTTGTTGTACTTTCAAAAAGCAGTCATCCAAGATAAATGAGACAGCATGTGATTCAAACAGGTATACCAAAGGTGTCTGCAGAGGATATTCTGGTAGCTTTCATCAGTGATGATGTTCAGCTTTTTTGGCTTGCTTAATAAATGTATATCATGCTAATTTTATATGCTATATACATTTCTGAAAATGTTTTACAATATCTAATGGAACTGAACTGAAATAAATGGGGGAGAAAAGTCTGGTTTAAACCTTGCTATATTCAAAATACAAAGCTTTACTTTGATAGTATCTTATTGGACTATTTGTAAATATTTTAAAGCACAAAAACTCAATAGCACAGAGTTTTCCTACATTTTTAAAAGACAAAAATGAAGATACCAAAAACTGTTAATGCACTATTTACATAAATACTGAGGGCCAGCTTGGTGTAGTAGTGTAAAATGTAGACTATGACTCTGGAGACCAGAGTTCAAATCCCTGCTCAGCCATGGAAACTTACTGGGTGACATTGGACAAATCATAATTTCTCAGCCTTGGCAGTAAAGGCAATGTGGCCCAACAAATCTTGCCAAGAAAACCCTGTGATAGGATCACCTTAGGGTTACCATAAGTTGGAAATGCCTAGAAGACAGAACAACATTAAATAAATACTGCTCTCTTCAAAGGGAGCAGAAGGACCCCCACTTCAGGACTGGGTGAATAGTTACTTAAATTAATTTTGGTAATTTACTTAAATTAATTACAGCTTTAATGTCAGATTTGACTTATAATTGTACCCATTCCACGTAGGGGGGTTGCAGATTGCCAGAAATAGTGCAAATTCAGTCCACTTTTAGGGTTAGGGTTAGGATTAGGGAATCATGGGAACTGTATTTTATTGTGGCACCAGAGCTCTCTGACAGAGAAGGCTCAATGTCTCAGAAAAAAAACAATTCCCATGATTCCCTAGCACTAACCCTAACCCTAAAAGTGGACTGGATTTGCACTATTTCTGGCAGTCTGCAACCCCCCTTATTCAGTTTGATTTGTATTTATTTAATAATTTTATGGAACAATGTATTTCTAATTATCCATGCAAAATAATTCATTTTGGAAAAATTTCCACCTCACATTACTAATAGTAAACCTAATGAAAACATGCATTTGATAAATAAGATTTTTCTTTGAATATGAAATGAATTAATACATTGGTAGCCTTTAAAGAATCACAGGATTCTACTGCCTTGAAAAGTACAGAGACTTTTCCATTCTTTAATGGCTAATAATCTCTCAACTGGAATATTTTCCATGTGTGTTTGAACTATTTTGAAACAAATGCAGAACATTCTTAAAAATGTATATTGAGCCTTCCTATGTAGACCATTAGATTTTTGGCAGAGAAGCAACTTCATTGCTTGTAGAGAGAGTCTCTTTCCTCTCCTTTTCTTCTTTCTTACTGTTTTTATATCTTCAGTATGTTGGGACAATTCCAGTTAGTACTGCTTCCCGAAAGCTCATTGGCACTGCAACAGATCCTCCCCTGGAAAAATTAAGCATTTGCAAGTGCTCTTTCAGCTTTCGCGAGAATGGAGAAGCTAGGCTTTCCTTCAAATCTATATATTAAACATATGCCAAATACATAAATCTGCAATAAAACATGCAAACTACACTCTTCTGTATACAGCGTATAATGCTGGTAAAATGGAAGAAGGACGTATTAACCTTCTTCCAGCCCTAACACAGAAAAGAACTTTGTAGTATTAGGTACAGTATAAATGGCAGTTGTGGCTTAAGTATAAGCAAATGTAAAGTGATGCCTGTTTGGGCAAAAAGTCCTAATTTTTCACAGACATTGGTGGGTCTGAGGTGAAGGAAGGGGTCTGAATTCCATATTAGGCATAATTATGAAAAGGATTCAAAATTTCCACCATCCTAATGCCTTTGTTCAATTTTATGGTATTGCCACATTTGGAAGATTAAGTATACTTATAGTTGCACTGTGCATAAAAGGGATATTTTAGAGCTGGAAAAGGGGCAGAACAGGGCCAACAAAAGTAATAATGGGGCTGGAGCATTTCCCCTATAGGGAGGGATTATACTGTTTGCATTCTCTTGGAGGGATGATGATGATGATGATGATATTTTTTCCTCACCCACCTCTCCCCTTAGATTGAGGTGGGGAACAACAGCAATTAACAGACATACCACATCAGTTAAAACAAATAATTTAAAATACACATCAGTTTATAATGACAAATAAGATATACACATATCAAAACAATCCACATTTAAAATTCACAATTTAAAACTCATCTGGATAAGCCTGCCAGAAAAAACTGATCTTTAAAGCTGTTTTGAATTCATACTGTGTATTCATCTGTCAAATCTCCTCTGGCATGTCATTCCACAGTCTTGGGGTGGCTGAAGAAAAAGTCCTCTGGCTGATAGTTGCCAACTTCATCCTGGCTGACTGGAGTAAATGTTTGCCAGAGGACCTGGGCATATGGGGTGGATTATATGGAAGGGACGATCCTATAGGTAACCTGAACCCAAACCATGTAGGGCTTTAAAGGTACTAACCAACACTTTGTATCTTGCCCGGAAACTAATTAGCAGCTAATTGGCTAGTTTTAAAAGTGTATATAGATGGGACTTTAAACCAGTGCTTCTCAATTATTTTCTGTCATGCCCCCCCCAAGAAGAAGAAAACATTTCGCGCCCCCCCGCACGACTGTAAATAGTATCATTTGTCTATAAAATTGTTATAAGTACACCTCTGCATAACACTGTATCCTTATTAACGTATATGAGAATAAAAAAGGAAAGAAATGTGGGTCAATTTACAACAAAGAATAGCTTTATTAACTGTAGCTGAAAAGATTTAAAGGAGCCTCGTGCTCCCCTTTACAGAGCCTCGCGCCCCCCCTTGGGGGCGCGCCCCACTATTTAAGAAGTACTGCTTTAAACCAAGGATGGGCAATTGCAGAGGGAATCCAGGGACCATTTTTCACGTTCACATTAGCCCTAGGCAGGCCACAACAATGGCCTGATGTTGGATGTGCCATTGCCACTGAAGTGAGTTTGCCATAATCTTCCCTGGGAAATCCAGATATCTGGGGATGGAGAGAGACGCAGATGGAGAGAGATGTAAGGGTCTGTGAAATGATGGGAATCCATACCTCCCACCAATTCACAGGTCTTCAGTCTCTCTCCAGCTTCATTATGTCTGATTATGTATATGCAAAAGCAGGTATTTCAAAAATCTGGGGCGGGGGGGGATTCCAAAATACAGAACACTTCTAGTCCCAAGCATTTTGGATAAGGGATACTCATCCTGTAATGCTTATTTCTTTTAATTAAAACTTGCCATTCACTTCCTTATCTGAGTGCAGATGGGCAAAGCAGTCAGACCTTATCTGTGCTTTTCTGCTGGTATTTGGTCACATTCAGAATGTGTAGCTAGTTTAATATCCCCACTTCCCTCAAAGACTGGCTTATTGTGGACGTACGTAAAACTTTAATTCACATGGGCCATTGTCTCAGATTCCAGTAGCTATAAACTGTAGCTGCGAGTCTTGTCTGAGGTTTCTTTGTTTTTTTATGATGATTTGTAACATTGGTATTGTTAATGATTCAAAGGAAGCCAGACAGTGGTGAGAAATCTAAGTTGCATTTCCTTATTTAACCCATCCTGAAATCGATTTTCCCAAATGTTCCTATGAACTGAAAAAAATCCCTGTGTAATCAGAATGGCTGTGTTATTGGAAGTGGTAATTTCCAAACACCCAGTCATTTGAATACATATTCTGAACTAGTGGAAGGGTTCATACCCAACAGCTGACATTTTGTCTTTTTCATCTTTAAAAAAAAAAAAAGACTTGCAGAACGCATACATTTAGAACAGTTTTCTTTAGGAAAAGGGACAGCGTTCCATCTTTAAAAAAGACCAACTAGGAAAATCAGGTACTAAACAACACTACAAAAACTTCCTTAAACCATAAATAGCATGTGTTACTATAATAATACATAAAGTTTAATAACTATTCAAGAGAACAAACAGAAATAAGTAAGGTAATGTCCATAATACAAATGCAAGTACATTCAAAGTTTTATAAAACCTGAGTTCTTAAGATCCTGTGGCTTGAAGAAATCTTGGAAATGACTTTTTAAGACTTAAAAATTTAGAATCCTTGAAGATTATGATGTGTAGATTAAGATTTGTAGAACCTGAAGTTTGAAGATCCTATGGCTTGAAAAATCTTGAAAACAACTTTGTTGGAACATAAGGGCTTAAAGGAACTTGAAGAGATAGTTATTTCCGGAATCTTTTATAACTGTTTATAGAGGTCATCATCAATCCCCCTTTACACTTCTTTTCAATTACTTATATGTAATCCTGAACTACTTTAATACATCTATGAAATAACTCATACATTACAAAAAGTTTTAGTAATCAGCCAAGATCAATAAGAAATAATATATGAATTCAAACCTGGAGGCTCTTGTGTATATTTTCTCCCTTTAACACAAGAATGTGTATGCAGCTTTTCCTCAAAATGAGTTTGTGAGAATAGAGTTCCAAAGGCTTGGTTTTTGTAGGGAATGGCTTACCCATTTATTTCTATTTATGGTTTAAAGAAGTTTTTATAGTATTGTTAAGTACCGGACTATCCTAGTTACATGTTTTTAGTTTCTCAGTTTAGAGACTTTCTGTGTGTAAGGGTACACACCTTATATTTCCCCCTTTTTAGCATTCCATCTTTAGCATAATATTTTGTTCTTTCATCAATAGGTATTTGGCTTTGATACATATACCCTTTATATCTAAGCTGTGAATGAAATAGTCATAATTTGAAAGTTTATGCAGGTCATTTACATGTCTCTTTTGCTATTTTTCTCTTCAACGCCTGTTGTAACCTATTAGGCATGCTAAAAATGTGTGAATATAATCCCTATGAACATGTGTTGTGCATTTGAGTATGTAGCTAATGATGCTTAGGAACAAATCTGTAATTACTAGGCTTTTGTTTGGTATCTGTTTACAGAAACCTGTGAATCCATTCTTTATTTGCAAGATCAGGAATACAGTATTCTATTGTAATCCCCTTGCATCAAAGACTTAGCTCTGTCTGTACTGAGAAATTGGAGAGTAACTGGAGAGCAACAGAAGATGGTGTTCTCTGAAAAATATTGTAGGATTACCTGGGAGCTTGGTGCCCAGAACATTTTATTCTGCCTGTTCTAGGAACAGTGTATTCTGGCACTCCAAATATACAAAATTAGCCTTAGTCCAATGTCAGGTAACTCCCAAGAGCCTGAATTGCATCGTTCTGTACAGTATTGAAATCCATATTCTCCATAGCAACTTCACTAGGCTATCCCTGATTTTACAGGATTAAAATGGTCTAGTCACTGTTCCATTTAATATTGTGAGTTCAACAGCATGAGAATTCAGCTTTTCAACCCCAAATACTAACTGTCCTCCTTATTGCTGATGTCACATCTGAAAAGCTGAACAAAGTATGAATAACTCTTGTTTTCCTGGCTTGTGAGACAGAGAACTGGAAAGGAAGCATGAATGACATGTTGACTCTTTTCTCTTACTGGACAGTACTTTTGATCTATAGTCGCCCCTCCATTCTCATAGACTTCAATTTTTACATATTCACGGAGGGCGGCCTCCATTTAAATCAGTGGAGCGCACTTGTGGATGTGTGCCCCATTCAAGCCTATGGGGCTTGATTATTCACTAATCTCCGTTTTTGCGGGGGTGGTGGTCTGGAAAACGGAGGGCCAACTGTATTTCTTACTCATCTATCAGAACAACAAAAATTTAGCCCTGCATTATTATTTAGGTAATGTGGTATATCAAATTGGTACAGTTGGCCCTTTGTATCCACAGATTCTACATCCACAACTTGAAAATATTCCCCCAAAAAAAACCCTTGATATTTTTTTTTTTGCCATTTTATATAAAGGACAGCATTTTACTAACCATTGTATATAATGGGACTTGAGCACCTATGGATTTTGGTGTCCCTGGGGGATCCTGGAACCAATGCCCAGAAGATACCAAGGGCTCAGTGTATATCAAGAACTGGTATTATCAACTATACAAAAGTATGAGAAGTTCTTGGTATGTGTTAAGGCCAAGTGAAGCTGAAAATGCTTTAAATATTAACAGTATCATGATGAGTCTCCACGCTCTGCATTCACATGGCTGAAAGTAAGGAAGCAAGTCCCTGTAGATGTCATGACCAAAGGCATTTGAAAAAAGCAGAATACAAGTGAATTCAAACATATTAAAATGAGAGGGAAGCAAAGATAGAGCAAGGCTGCCCAGCCCAGAATGCAGTAGAATGAAGTCTGGAGTCAAAGTAAAAACATTTTGTATGCAAAGAAGAAAGAACGCATTTGGAAATATTTGCAGGTGGCAATGAAAGCATTGTGAAAATTGGCAGAGTATTCTCTCAGCTGTGATTTGCAACAAGTCTCTCTGAGAACATGCCTACTCCCGTTAAATAATTGAGGGAGGTGGTTCATCTTGGTCAATCCCTGAGGCTTTCTGTTTCATTTTTATAATATTTAAGTAGGAGGGATTTAACTTTTCTCTCCAGGAAAAGAACTAGTGGTGACTGAGGGAGTATCTGTGGTCAAGAACTCTGTAGAAATTGCTTCCCTTCTATTGCTGAGTTGGGTTTCCTCTGCTTCTAATCCCAGGTGTCATCATGGGGTAGCAAAACCAGGGAATCTGTGCCCTCCCAGATGTTTTAGTACTCCTGTTTCCATCAGGCTGAACCGACCTGGGCAAAGATGAGGATGCTAGGAATAGAAGTTCAACATCTGGAGGTTCACTGGTTCCCCATCCCTGCTATACAGTTCTTCAGATTGGTCACCACTGGGAAATTAAATTGTCAGTTGAATGTGTAGTTGCATCTAGTTATGTCATAAAATAATACACCTTCTGAGAAATTTATGACCATTATTCTATAGACTGGATAGCTCCGTATCATATGGCATACCATATGAAAGATGACACATAATAAACTATACATGAGAGAATGATAAAACACGTTTTTCCCCTCTCCCTCCCTTCTTATGTTTCCTGTGTGTATTCCAAGTTTTTAACCATTGGTAGAAGACACATGTGGAACTCAAATGGCTTTTAAGAACTTGTTTTTTTGGAAAAGCTGGTGGAGAGAACTTAGGGGGGATATAGTTTAATGAATTACGTAGGAAAAAGTATTTTTAAATCTTGGCAAGCACCTTGGTGGGAGGATGGTTATTTTCCCTGTGTGCAAAGCAAAATCACAGAGTTCTTTTTATTTTAATAGAGGAAATATTGTATACATATAATATTGAAACAAATAATAAATATTAGCTTTATGTAATATTCTTTTAAATGATCCATACAACACTGATAGTATCGTGATTCCAAAAAAACAAAAAAACGGGGGGGGGGGGGGGGG
>CM034701.1:4676205-4692509 GCA_020142125.1 Phrynosoma platyrhinos
CCCCCCCCCCCCCCATTATAGGAAGTTACTCTTTAAATACTCCATCCTACTATATCTGGAAGGCACCATTAGTTGGCAGGGCATACCAACTCAGTGCTTGTAAAACACAGCTTAATTGAGTATGAAGCTAGTAAAAACAAGATTAGGAAACCAATTGCTGGGATAGGGGGTTTCTTTTGTGGTGTTGTATAATAGCGCTGAATCTAGTGACTGACTAGTGGGGTTTGCAATGTAGTATCTCCTAGTGGGCAAAATGCTTTATATCTCACAACGCTGACCCTTCCAGGCAACTGAACAAATGTTGATATTTCAGGTTGGCACAGCATTTGACCTGCAAGCAGAAACGGAGACATTAATTTGCCAGGTTTCATTTCTTGGTTACAAAAAGTCATACACAGGATTCTGTACCAATGCTTTGGTTATGTCTTGACAGTACGATGCAATCAGAATCAACCAGCTGTATGAACAGTCAAAATGGGCTATTCTTTTGGAAGAAATAGAGTGCACAGAGGAGGAGATGATGATGTTTGCAGCATTACAGGTGAGCGGAGGATCCAAATCTCTTCTTAACCACTTGGGTTTCGTTATCTTAAAATAATTTTGGCCCACAGAAAGTGCTGGAGTCTTTGGTAAACAGAGTTTTTGTGTTTCCTCATAGTCTTTTTGGAAGCTAGAGTGTTTTGTTCTAACAAGACTTGGCTTGCTTCCCATTCTGCAGAGTTTGCTTGAACCTTTTTAGGTAAATTTAAAATAGATTTGACTCCTTACTCTGTCTCATGCAAAGGAATTTGGATTCTTTTTCACAAACAACTTTGTATCCATCTTTGCTTTTCGTTAACTTTTAAACAAACAAGTACATTAGGTTACTGAACCCCTGAGCCTCTTAAACAGCTGGTGATAATATCTGGGTTTCCCAGAAATATCTTTCCCTTTCTCCTCCTCTTTCTACTTTTTTTCAGGGGTGGGGACAGCATGCCATACTTGTTGTTGTACACATACATTCCTGTAGAGACTATGATAATGCAAAGTAGTATTTTTATGATTTTGTCCTAATATCTCTTATTTTGCTCTCTCCCCATATCTTTAAGTAATGGTGGTTTTATTCCAGTGGTTAAAGATCTCTTGCTGACCTATCTTGCTATTCCTTCAATAAATTGTTTGATTATTATTCCTGGTTTCAGACAATCAGCAGAAATCTAAAATTACCCTAGAACATAAAGGGAGGACTTGCAAACCACTTCACGTTGTGTTTTAATCAAATGCCTTTTTCATAGTCTCTAACTAAAGTAGTGCTTCTAAGACAAATTGAAAGCCTTTTTTTCTTTTCAATGTAGAACAAACATTTATTTGATAAAGCTGAGCAGCGTGTTTTCCTTTAGTTTACTAGAGATTATTACACAGTTGGTAGCTTCCTTGCTCAGTCAGTCAGAACATATATCATATGGTTGGAGCTATTGATCAGAACAAAATAGGGATGTGGGAAGATGGGGTATTGTGAAGATTTCCTTCTGATCAGTATTTTTAACATATTTTATGGTGCTATCATCTTCTGAGTAAAGGAATAGTCCATCATGGAAGTGCATTTTCCATGTTGATATAAAGGAGATTAGTTACGCAGGTCCTCTTCTCTATTTTCTGTATGCTTGCTGTGAGATAAAAAGAGAAAATCAGAGTTTGATCACCTGGTGGCATAATGTCTTCTGACCCAGAGATACAAAATTCTGCATGCAAAAATTAATGTTGAGTTATGATCACGCTTATAAACCAAGAAAAAAATATGTATCTTTACCACATTTGCCATCTTCTGCATATAAAATACATTTATAATCATTTCTGATATAATTCAGAGATGGCAACCTGTGCTATTCCAGATGCTGTTAAATTAAAGATCCCATCATCCCTAGCCCCAGCAGATAGGGCTGATGGTGTTTGGAACCCAACAACATGTGGAAGGCTAAAGATTCCATACTCTTGATAAAAATAGTGTTATACAGATGCCTGTATTTGCATATACATATACATACATAATGATATCTTGGAGATGGGACCCAAGTCTAAACATGAAATTCATTTATGTTTAGTATACAGTTTATACACATAGCTTGAAGATAATTTTATACATATTTTGTAAAATAATTTTGTGCATGAAACAAAGTTTGTGTACACTAAACCATCAGAAAGCAAAGGTGTCACTATCTCAGCCACCCATGAATTTTTTATTTTTTTTATTTTTGGTTTTTAGAGTATTTCAGATTTCTGAATTCTGGATAAGGAAGACTTAACCCGTACTGTAATTTAATTGCCAAGCTCTGCATATATCAGAAATGTTTTGTTACCTTGTGATCATGCCAACATACACTGGAGAGCAACATGTGGAAAGAGAAAACAAGAGACATAAATGTGTATTTATTTATTTATTTATTTATTTATTTATTTATTTCATTTTTACGCTGCCTTTCTCCCAATAATGGGGCTCAACGCGACAAGCAACATACTTAAATACAATACAGATTAACACTGTACGAAGTCACTAACACAAATAAAAATGTAAGAGTTATTTAAAAAGTGATTAAACAATTTATATAATTAAGACATGTAAGTATGTGATGCAGTGGCTCATGTGGTTAAGACGCTGACTCTGTTTATTGCAAGATCAGCAGATTGGCAGTTCAAGGCCCGGGTGCTGCATGATGGGGTGAGTTCCTGTCACTAGTCCCAGCTTCTGCCAACCTAGTAGTTTGAAAGCATGCAAATGCAAGTAGAGAAATTGATACCACTTCAGTGGGAAGGTAAACAGCATTCTGTGTAATCATGCTTGCCCCATGATCGCAGAGTAGTTTCTAACAATGCTGGCTCTTCGGCTTAGTAACGGAGATGAGCACTGTCCCCTACAGTCAGACATGACTAGACAACCTTGTCAACTAGGAATACCTTTATATTTACCTTTAAGCATTAAATGCATCAAAATGTATGACTATATACAAACCTTGAAAATAACACTATACAGCATGAAAACCCCACACCAGTATAGACTTTGGGTTCAGAAGAAATTTAAAATAGTCTCACCCACTCTAGCACCAAGCTCCTGACATGCTTCATTACAAATAGTTTCACAGTTAAATGCCTAGCAAGGGGGGGGGGGACACCTCATCACCTTCCCTCTATTCCACATGCAAGGTAAGTGGGGAGAGGCTTTGAAGAGTGAGTTGTAGCCATCTGAATAGAATCTGCATTATCTTTCCTTAATGTGGTTTAAATCACAGTGGTCTTTATTTGGCTCTTCCATCCATTTCTTTAGTGACCCTCCTGGTTTTCAACTACTTTGTTTCAGTATCACATCAATAAGCTATCGATCATGTCATCAGAAAATCACTTAAACAATAGTGACAAAGAAGTTGATGAAGTTGATGCTGCTCTTTCTGACCTGGAGATTACCCTTGAAGGCGGGAAGACCTCCACAATTCTGGTAAGAGTTGGACGTGGGAATTTAGGCTTGCCCCCAAAAGGCATGCCTCTAAGAGAAACAATGTGGGAGGGTGTAGCAGGTAAGCAGTAGTCAGTCAAGCTAGTAGGTTTGAATGAGCAATTAGAGAGCAGTTCAGTCCCCAATAAAGAAACATATTTCTTGGATGGAGAAGGGAGGGAATTCCCAAGTGGGAGCATAATGCTGAGCTAGGTAGCATTACACTGGTCGATCCAAGCATCAGGCTCCTCTTACGTTCTTAAGGAGGAGCCAGGCCAGAAAGTTATCAAGTTAATAGGATTCAGTGTTGAACCCACTGAATTAGTGGAGGGGGATTTTAGGAGGCTCCATCAAGGAAAACTAATAAGAATTTCTGCTGAAAGTACGCAGTGGATTTACTGGCTTGTAGCTTTGGCCATCAAAAAAAATGAAACAAAGAGAGGAAAAGTCTGGTGCCTGATAGTTAGACAAGGTGAGAAGGATGGGAAGAGCTTGACATAACCCATGTAACCAAACTATTCCTGCAATAGATGATATGGCAAGTCTTATGGGAAGACGTTCTGAGCAGCTTTCCATCCAGTACAAGACTGGTGTGATAGATAACGTAACTGGTGCTCATTAAGGTCCAATCCACACTGCAGAAATAATCCAGTTTGACACCATTTAACTGCCCTGGCTCAATGCTAGGGAATCCTGGGAGCTGTAATTTTGTGAGACAATTAGCCTTCTCTGTCAGAGAGCTCTGTTGCCACAACAAACTACAGTTCCCGGGATTCCCTAGCACTGAGCCAGGGCAGTTAAAGCGATGTCAAACTGGATTATTTCTGCAGTGTGGATTGGACCTAAATTGAAGTTAAGCTGTTCCATGATATATTTCAAGAGTGTTCTTTTTAGAAGACTAAATGGATGAAACAGACCACCCCAAAGGGGCGGCGTGATAGCACACCTGAGAAAGCTGGGTAGGGCCACAGCAACCGCACACTGCAACCCTTCTCCAGCTTTTTTCCAGCGCAAAAAGAAACGGCAAATTGCCATTCCATTTTGTGCTGGAAAAAAAACAGGCATTTCGCAGCAAGAAGAGGCTTCCCGCTACAACGCCGGAAAGTTGGCCCACGTGCGGTCAGCTGTGTGGCTTCCCGGCGCTCCGGCAGTGTGTGCCGTCTGAATGGCGCACCGCCATAGCACCAGGAAACCAGTGTATTATGCCATTCTGTTTTGGATTTAAATTGAGGTACTATTTTCCTCAGGGATCAGCCAAAACGAACCCTGCTCTTTCTGTCAATGTAAAACCTGTGTCTCCACTGGGGAAGGCTCATCTCAGAAGTTGAGGACTCTTCCTCTAGAAAAGCATGCATATTTGAACAGATGGGGAAAAGAAAATATCTGTTGGCTAAGCAAAGCAAAGCTCTGCATGCGACTCAGTGGCATTCCTTTGTCTGCTTGTGATGCAACAGCCATTGAAATCAGTATCCATTCAGTTCTGCAGTTCCAAGGAATGCCCTCATTTGCAGTGGCAGAGCCCTCTTGGCCTGGGCTTCTGATTTCTCGGTAACTGAAAGAGAACAAATGGCATCTACTGCCAAGGGCAGAGGAGTGGATTGGAGCTGAGCCCTCAAAGCACAGCTCCAGGTCTTCATTGCAGAGCAAAATTAAGTTTTTAAGGCAGAGGTGGGCAATATCTCCTGATGTTGGATGACAGCTCCCACCATCTCTCAACATCGAGTGTGTTGGCTAGGACCGATGGGAGTTGCAGTCTGATAACATCTGGAAAATCACAAGTTGTCCACTTCTCTTTTAGGAACGGTAGCTACAGACATTAATTTAATTTATTGTGTATTTTATTCAATGCATTTACATCCCACCTGTCTCACAGAGCTGGAAATTCAAGGTGGCTCTCAGCATGTATAAAAAGCTAAAAACATGTGAAACATGTTTGGTATATTTTTTTAAAAAAATGTTTGTTGTTGTGTGCCTCCAAGTCATTTTTGACTTATAGCAACCCTAAGGTGAATCTATCATAAGATTTTCTTGGCAAGTTATTCAGAGGAAGTTTGTCATTGCCATCCTCAGAGGCTGAAAGTGTGTGACTTGCCCAAGGTCACCCAGTGGTTTTTTATGCTCAAACGGAGAATCGAACCCTGATCTCCATAGTCATAGTCTAATGCTCAAACCACTACACCAGGGGTAGGCAACCTTTCCCCTTTAAGGGCCGGGGGACTTCAGTTCCCAGAAGCCTCAGCCATGTTGGCCAATAGCTCCTGGGATTCTGGGAGCTGAAGTCCCTCGGCCCTTAAAGGGGAAAGGTTGCCTACCCCTGCACTACACCATGCTGGCTCAATTAAACAAATTAGCCTATTAAAATAGTAGTTGAATAAAAAAAATTAAAAACACACAGGAGGTGGTGTTACAGTACACATACTGCTCCCATTAAAGACCTCAGCATCCACTCAATTACCAAAAACTTGCTTGAATGAAAAGTTCTTTGTTTGTCAGCAGAAGGATAACAGGGAAGCAAACATCCAAACCTCTTTTCAAGGGGAATTCCATAACATAGAAGCAGCCACACAGAAGGCCCCTTTTTGTATTCTCATGAAACCAGCCTGTAAAGGTAACAGGATGGAGAGAAGGGCAATGGATAAAACCTCAGAGAAAACCCTGTGATAGGGTCACTGTAAGTCAGAAACGACTTGAACAATACAACAGTAGCACACAACAATAGCAATTAAAATTGGAATCTCTCCTCTTTCATTTGGAAAATGAAAGTTGAAATGAAAATATGAAAAAATAGACTACAGGGGACCCTTCTTTCCACTGGGGTTCAGTTCTGGAACCACTCACCCTCTGGCAGATGGCAAAAACTGCAGACAGTCAAATCCACAGATCACCAGCCTGCTGATATAGAGGGTCCACTGTGTTAGATTTTTCACATATTATAAAGCAGCAGACAATTTTCTGTAAAGCAGTTCCTAGCCAGGATGCCCTCAAGGTTTATCGCTAGTTAGTTAACTCTTATCCTTTTTCCTTAAGGAAAGACATTTTGCCTTTTTGAGTCACTGTCCCCAAAATATTTCTGGACTTGCCTGCCCCTGCTGGTACCAATTTCTGTTTCTGGTGTATGAAATGTTAACATTTGCTGTCTTTTCCACAGGGTGACATCACTTCTATCCCAGAGCTTGCTGATTACATTAAAGTATTCAAGTAAGTACACCTAGAAATCCTGAAGGTGGGCAGAAAAATTTATGAACCTTAACAATAAAAACTGTGTAATGCTAGTGTCTCTTTCTGAAGTCTCTCAGCTGTCCTTTGAAGCAGCCTCTAGTGCAGGGGTAGGCAACCTTTCCCCTTTAAGGGCCGAGGGACTTCAGCTCCCAGAAGCCTCAGCCATGTTGGCTAATAGTCCCATGTTGGCCAATAGCTCCTGGGATTCTGGGAGCTGAAGTCCCTCGGCCCTTAAAGGGGAAAGGTTGCCTACCCTTGCTCTAATGCATGTACTTAGAATTGGATTTTTTTTCTAGTGATCTTTAATCACTTAAACCTACACTTTATTTTCAGTGGACTGGTTAGTTACACACAACATGTGAAGTAGCTAAGAGTACCACTGAGCACATGCAAACTGGATCTTCTTGCCAGTAACAGCAGCCAGTAATCTCTACACTAACCTGCTTCACACATTCTGATAATTCACTTTGAGCAATAAAGTTTTCTGAAGAGCATGAAAATGCAGTCTGTGATTGTTCTTTTGATTCTTTTATCACTTGATGATTTGGTCACTGTAGAGTGAACTGGCCCGCCAATAGGGTTAATGGCTTCCAGACCTTAGGATATGATTTACATCAGTGCTGCTCATACTGGTGGTCCATGGACTAGTGGTGGTCCCTGAGTCATCTGCTATCTGAATAACTTCCAGGAAAGAAAGAAACAATTGTAGCCTATGGGCATCATAAGTATGGTACTAATCCCTGGCACATTGCGGGGAAATTGCCAGTCTCTCACATCAGATCACTTAAGAAGAACTGATTTACAAGAAGGTTTTGAGACATTTTTTCAGATATTAAATATTGGTTTGCGTCCTTTCCTACTTCAAAAATCAATAGCGAAGTCAAAAACATTTCCATATTCTGTTCCCCTGGCAGCTTCCTCAGCTGTCCTAAAATTAGACAGTGTATTGCATAGCTTGAAATATTATTTAAATGTCTTTCTTGAGCTTGAAGACCACATAGTTGGATAATAAACATGATTCCAGACAGTTTGCTCCTCTTGAGCTGCCAGAAAATTCCAGCTTTAGGCTACATGTGCTATTCTTTAGTCAGATTTATTTTGATTTTTAAAATAAGACTTTTTTTATGGGGAGGAGAAAGAGTATTATCTTGGATCACGGTGTGTGGAAACTGGAAACAGTTGTGTCTGGACTTTGACTAATGTTTTGGCAGCCTGAGCTGTCTATTGCAAAGTAATACCCACCACACTTAAGATTATGGCAGGAATTCTTGAATCAGTACAGAATCTGGCAGCAAGATATGCAGATGAAATGAAGAACAGTTATTCCAGAGAAATAGTCTAAAAGGTAGATAATAAACTAAAAAGCCCCCAGATAACCCTCATCATCTTTGCCATTTGCAATTAAAAAAAACCAAAACCTGTTTCTCTCCCTGCTGGCCATTTCTTCTGATATCATGAGAGCAGAGGCAGGTTTGACTTCCCATTTGTTCCTGGGCATTTCCTTTTGCTATTAAATTCCATTATGCAATCTGAAACTTGCCAGAGCTGCAGTTTCAAAGTGGAAGCCAGTGCGGTGTGAAGAATATTAGATGAAGTCAGGAACCTTAGTTTGATTTCCAGCCCTTCATGAAATTTTGAAGGGGTTGGAGTAAATTATCCGATTTCTGTTTAGCTTAAAACACCCACACCCACACACACACTGCTTTTGTGGGAATAAAATGGACTTCCCTCTGTGAAAACTGTCTTAGAGGACCTTTTTTAATGTTAAAATAGAAAGTAACAGGGAAGAGGAGAGACTGGAGGCAAATACCTTCACAAAGATTCTGTTGAATCATAAGCACAATATTCTTGTAAACAGCAGTGGTCAGCAAACTTCCTGCCCTCCAAGAAAAACCTCTCCATATTGATTTATTTGTCAGGGATTTCCTGGACAACTGCAGCAAAGTTTTAAGAGTGCATTGTAGGACATGCAGCCACATTGCCCAGGGTGCTGGTTGGGGTGTTTTTTTTGGTAGGAGGGGAAGTATGCTATCTACAGGAGGTTTATACAAGTTGGAGGAGGAGGAGATGATTGTGTAGGAGTTGATGATGATTGTGATTATATTTATTTATTTTCTGCCTTTCCCCCCAAACCTGGGACTCCAAAATGGTTTACAAATATTAGAACAAATCCAACATTTTAAACCTCTTCATTAAAAAGGCAAGAATTAAGTGCCTTACTAAAAGTCCTTACAAAACAGTCAGTTCCCAAAAGCCTGGCAGAATTTTTTGAAAGACAAAAAAATTTACCTGCCTGTGGAATGAACAAGGAGGGAGACAGTTTAGGGAGTTCAGCTTTTGGAGGCCCTCACCAAGAAGGTCCCTTGTACCTAGAATGTGTGGGTCAGCTTGCTTCTGCCCCTGTGCCTTGCTGTGGAGGACATGCGATGGCAGATGGCCTATCTTTTCACAGTTCCCCACCTAATGTGGTTGATCTTCTGGTCTAAGTTAGACCCTCCTTTCCAAAACCTAGATACATTTCTGGGTTGTGCAATACCTTCACAAAAATCAGACTGTGTCTTACGCTGATGAGATTATCTATTTGGTTTATATCCTACCTTTTTCTCAGCACTGGGACTGAAGGTATTGTGCCACAAAGATCAATCGCAGGTACAAATAAAAACACAAAGGGTTTTACTGTTTAAACAGTTAAACAAATTACACAATGGAATTAAAATATATTTAAAAGCACATCAGAAAGGCTTCCAGAAAGTGTGGATTCTTTTTCCTGTGAGATTCCAAGAGTGTCAGTTTACCTTTTAAAGGTGTTGCTGGCTTTCTCTGCACTGTTGAACATAAAAATAACTCATTTTTCAAAGTTAGTAGTGGATCTCTGGTAGCTTTGAACCTTTTTATGGGGGGGGGAGGCGGAGGGGGCAATCTGTGCAGCCCCAGAGGGACCCAGGATAAGAAAATTAACGCATGAATCCACTCGATTTGCCCATCTCTGCTTTAAATTGAGCTCCTCGCCTAGCTGGGCTCCATGACTTTATTTAATCATTGCATCTATTGGAAGAAATATCACAGTGTAGTTCATCTTGCTATCCAGGGATTCTGAATCTGCCACCACTCAGTGTCTGAAGATTACATTGCACTTGAGTTGCATATGATAATATGTGATAGGCCTAAATGCATGTGTTAGCCCTGAGTAGAGTAGACCTGTCGAAACAGTGGAACTTACCTAAGTGATGACTGATCACATCTGCATTCCTTGAATGGGTCTATTATGTTTAGGAGACAAATTGGATTTAGGCCATTTTTTTAATTATTAAAAAAATGAGCATTTTCATACCCACTTAAAGAAAAGTTTATATGTTTTGGGGACAGGGAGATTGAAGCTGGTGCAAATATGCCCCTACCCTGTGACTTCAGGTTTGTCATACGCTAGTAGTACTCCATCTGCTTCACAGGCCGAAGAAGTTGACCCTGAAGGGTTATAAACAGTATTGGTGCACCTTCAAAGATACATCTATCTCCTGTTACAAGAGCAAAGAAGAATCCAATGGGACACCAGCTCACCAGATGAACTTGAGAGGTAATCCTTTTCCCATATCTTCTCTGGTAATGCATACATCATTAATTTGTCCTTTTGTTTTTTTGTTAATTCTGCTGTCCTTGAGTAAGGTGGTAAAAGAGCCTTTATGTTCACTAACACAGGGAGTCAGAAGGACCTTAGATCCACAACAAAGAGAGGGATGTGTTTTTTTTATGCTGGTAGTGTAGCACAACTTCCGTGGTGGTTCATTTGGAACCATTCTGCCTCTTCATCCATTCTTGTATTGTATAGGCAAGGAAGAATGTGAGCTTCCTACATACAGAAATCCTCAGGGCCATCACAGTTGGGGGAGAGAACTTTCTACCACATGAGCTAGGGCTTTTTGAGGTTTAAAATCATGTGTTACAAAAATGTGTAGTGACATTGATCGACTGCAACTCCTATGAGTCCTAGCCAGTGATGAGAGAGCTGCCATCCACATCTAGATTGCTGCATGTTTTCCATCATTGGAACTTGTAGGTCCAGGCTTTGATAGTGTTGCTTTAGCTGCCAGGAAGAAACCACTGTCCCCATTGCTTTACCAAGCCAGGTGCCAAAGAATGAGTTGCTGGAGTTCCAAAGGCAAAACCTTAACCTGGATTGAAGCAATCAAGGGCATCTTGAAGTATTTACAAAGCTTTATCCTTTACAGCATATCTACTGGGAAGAAGCAAAAATCTCAGAGGATCTTGATTTATGCAATGAGAAGCTTTTAGAGCAGCACACAGATAAAACAAAAGTATTTGAGAAACCCAGTTGACACACAAGTGCATAAGATGAAAATAATGCGATTTTATCACGCAATATAATTGTTTCTTCAGGCAATCTCCTCCTCCTCCTTTACTTGCCTGCAACACATACACACATATGCATATTGCCTTCTTCAAATATGATCTGCAAGGAATTTATGCTGCATCTGACATTCCTGAGGGTTCCAGCTTTGCTTGTATTCAGCAGTAAAATATTCCAGCTTGCAGGGTTGTGAAACAACAGCCGCTACTCACATCCTCCCCCCCCTTCTTTTCCCCCTCTAAGCCTTTGAGGCAGAAGTGGAGAGGCTGCCAGATGACCTCAGCCTATCGCTACGAGGATGTGAGCTGGAGAAGGGAAGCATGGAATACCTTTTTGGGAGCTTTTTTAAAGAGCTGCTGCTGACTGAATTTTAAAAGAATTCTGCAGGAGGAGCTGAAATAGGGCTAAAGCTGCTTCCAAGAAAATGGGTTCCCTTTCAATCACCCGTACTATTGCCTTCTGTAGAGGGCTGTGCTAAAAAGCTTATATTTTCAGTCCTCAAATTTGTGCCCATATTCATTCACACCACACCACGGATCAAACTACACAAGGGAATTTTTTCTTCCATTTCGGCAGCCACCAAAAAGGTTTCGGATAGGGAAGATATCTCAAGTAGAAGAGAAACAGAACAGTTGCAATACCCTGTTTTTGTGTTTCTTGGAGATTCTGTTAGATGAAACCATTAAACTGGGTCCACCGAAACAACTAGGGCAGACAAAACCACACAACATATTTAAGATCCCAATGGCAGTGGTGAGATGGGGGCATGTCTGTGTTTGTTCTGAAACTTTTACACAGAAGTCCCACTGATTTCAGTGGAATAGGCTTCTAGGAGAACTACATGTCTAGCCTCTAAAGCCCTGTCTGCATGGGCCAGGATATTCTGGGGGGCACCCTGGAGCATCCTGGCCCCACAGCTGCCCCAGCCTCCCCCTGCTATCTGGCCTTCTGTTTTCACACCACCACAGCTGTCTGCACTGGCATTTTCCTGAGCCACCTGGAACATTTGCTACCACAGATCATTCACTTCTGAGGTTAGAATGAGGCGGTCAGTGACAATCATATGGCTGGGTGCCTCGTTCTGATCTCAGATTGAGCAACCCATAGTGGAGGCAGATGCACCAAGCGACTCAAGTGGGACCCCCATGCAGATAGCGACTGCAGTGTGGAAATAGAGCTCCGGATCTTCCTGGAACAGGTTAGTTTTTAAAATTTGTACTAAGGGTGTTATACCCCGGTTCTGGTGAGGAAAGTGTTGGACATCATCCGAACTGCTTACAGCAGAACCGGGGTTTGAAATGTGCATTGTCCAAAGAAGATGACACCAGAACAGGGATAGATGGGAAGGAAACAGGTCTTTTGACCCCTGCAGTGGTCACTAAGCCAGTGTTCAAACAAATGCAGGTCTGCAGTTGTGTGAAGTGAGTTTGTATGCTCTTGCACACAAAGTATTTTTGATACAAGAATCCAAGCTTTCCTACTTTTTAGGCCTCTCAGTAATTTAATTTATGGGAGAAATGTTAAACTTTCCCCCATCATAGAGAAAAGTCAAAAACCCTCTTATATGACATCCAACTCTGGCAGTGAAAGAAAGAGATACCTTGTCATGCTTCACAGCACTTCTGAGGATTGGATTTTAAGGGCTAACACACTCACAGTGTGTCAGTCCCTTGGTGAACAGTGAGAGTCACTGGGGTGGCTTTAGGCAGCATTGTTTGCTCTCTGCACCCTTCATCAAAGCCTTGAAATAGAAGGCTAAAGGAATATCAGCATCAGTATTCAAGAGATGTCTCGTGATTTATTTTTTTCATGAGTGCTAGTTATCTTGTTCATTCTGTGATGAAATCTCTGACTGAGGGAAACTTTTGTTTGTGGGTTAAAAATTCAAATTGAATGATCTTCACTTCTCAGAACATTCAAAATAAATCAAACTAGCTGCTTTGAGTTGTTTGCCTGCTGAACATGAAACCTTATAGCATCTGATCTGAGCCACTGGCTAACCATTTGACACCACTGAGTTCTGGCAGGCTCTCTTTAGCAAAACAAATAGCAGCAGTATAGATTACAGAGTTTTTCACATTTCAAATGAAAAGGCGGGCGGGAGGAGGCAGGGCACCCAGAGCAGAAAATGGAGTTTCCAGTTAGGCTCAGGCACACATTAATCCACCACAACATCTATTTTACAAATTAGTCTATACAGGCTTCCCTTCACAAGTGGTGTTATTAACAAAAAGCCATAGTTATGTCACCTTGCCCTGCTTGTAAGCGGTCTTTGTGACCTGACCCAGAATGGCAGGTCCAGAATTTTAGATTTACTTGGGAAGAAGAAATTTCTGGCATAAACTTTAATGGATATAAGCCACTTCATCAGATGCCAGACTGTGTCTCTGAAAGTCTATGCTATAAATTTTTTTCCTAGTTAGTCTCAAAGATGCTACTAGATTCCTTTATTTGTTTTTTTTAAAATGTTGGAAAAGTTATATTTTTGGAAATCAACATCCAGATTCCCCAGCTATGGCAGGATCACTGTGTCATTCCTGGAGCCCTCGGAAGTTTGGGACTGATCATACAGATAGCATCACGGTTGAGGAAGGAAGTGAATAGCTTTCCCAGGCACTGCAGTGCTTAACAACTGTATCTTTCCCATCCTATCCAAGTCTTATTTGCTGCTGTCTCAGTGTCTAGGTGGGATTCCAGGCATGAGTAATTCCATTCCTGAACTCTGTTTTTGTCTTTTCACTTTGCCATAAAGATTTCCTATAAACACTGGACCAAAGACAATCTTTCCCCAATACTGTGCAGTCATACACTGCATGAACAGCCACAGATTTATGCAAAAATAAAGTTTCATGTCTTTTATCACAGGATGTGAAGTGACTCCTGATGTCAACATCTCTGGTCAGAAGTTCAACATAAAACTTTTGATCCCGGTTGCTGAGGGAATGAATGAAATTTGGCTCCGTTGTGATAATGTAAGTTTAAAAATGGTCTGGCTTCCATATGCATTCATTTGTGCAAAGGGTATTGCTTGTAGGCACTGCAGACCTCTGCTTGGGACCTTCACAAATCTAGGTAGCTGCGCATCTCATTATGAATTGGAAGTGATGAAGTGGAAGAGAGAGCAGTAGTACACAGGAGGTTCTCTTACTGAGCTGTGGCTTCCCTACAGGGCCTTTTGCCTCTTAGTTCAGCATGTACAGATTGAGTCTCCCTTATCTGAAATGCTTAGAAAGAGTAGTGTTTCAGATTTTGGATTTTTTTAATTTAATATTTGCATATACATAATGAGATATCTTAGAGATAGGACCCAAATCTAAACACCAAGTTCATTTATGCTTCATATCCACCTTAATACACATAGTGTGGAGATAATTTTATAAAATTTCATACAGTATTTTAAACAATTTTGTATATGAAAGAAAAGTGATACTCAGCCTATAGAACACATTGAAGCCCAACTTGAGCATCCACTAAATCTTTTTACTTATCTGAACATTAATATGCCACTCTGGAGCTCCATGTGGAATTCCCCAAAACTCCTCACAATATAATAATAAAAACACTGACCCATCCAAACAACAAGTGAAATAATGAAACAACAGTGCTCTGGGAATTAAGCAGCATCAAACACTGATCTACATAGAGTGATTTTTTTTCCTGTAGCTTTGGTGTAAAGTGGTTAAACAGGCCTGCTCAGGATGGGAGTTCTAAGAACCTGGAGGCCACAACAAGGAGAGCCCTTCTTCTCTGTGTACTCCAGAAGTGTCTCAAGGGTGGCAGGATGCCAGTCTCCCACAGGACATCTTAGGCAGATTCAGAAGGAAAGGTGCTCTTGGGTCCAAATCAAACAGGGCCTTAGAGCTGAAAGCCAGCATTTCTGTAATGTGGTCAGTCCTTGGTATCTGCAGACTTGCCATCTGCAGATTTGAGTATCCGCAGACGGCAAGCCCACGTTGTCCCCAATGATGGTGGATGCCCATGGCCATGCCGCCATTAGCGACAGCCCGTTATCTCCAGTGGCAGCACATGCATGAAGCCACACCACCATTAGAGACTTTGAAATCTCATTATCCCTAATGACAACTGCCACTAGGAACAACAGGACAGTTCTTATGGCGGTACGGCCACATGCACGCACTACCATTGAAGTCTTGTCCCTAATGGCAGCGCGGTCGCATGCACACACCGCCATGGGGACAATGGAACTGCTGTAGTTGTTATTACTAACTTCTTACCCTGTCCTTTTCTCAAGACTGAGAGTGAATTAAAATAAATACAATATAGTTTAAAACATGCAAAATATAAACATTAAAACAGAATTAATCTGTAATTGTTCTTGTGTGCCTCCAAGTCATTTCCAACTTATGGCAACCCTAAGACAGACCTATCATGGGTTTTTCTGGGCAAGATTTGTTGAGAGGAGGTTTGTCATTGCCATCCACTGAAGCTGAGGGGATGTACCTTGCCCAAGGTCACCTAGTGTAATTAATCTATTATTATTATTCTGCCTTTTTCCCAGTTTGGGACTCAAGCCTGCTTACAACAAATGAAAAACATATCATTAAAAATCTACAAGATACAAAAGTTAAAATGAGCTGAAACAATAAAAAAATAAAATGAGATTAAAATATATATCATTAAAATGCACGCAAATGTACACACAGACACACCAGCACAACAGTTAGCAAGATCCAGCCCATTATTGTGGTGGGATGGGCCTTATATAGTCAATCATCAAATGCCAGTCAAACATCTCTGGTAAGGGAGTTCCAGAGCCTGGTGGAGGACACTAAGAAGGCTCTCTCCCAAGTTGTCACTACAGGAACACAGGAGGGTGGTGGGGCAGAGAATGGTCTATAGGTATAACTAACTTTAATTTTGGTTGCCACAAAAAACCTCATGTTGTGACTCCCATGTTTCTGCATGCTAGCTCTGCTTTTCCCAGCAGCAGCCCAGGATGGGAAACAGAGGCTGGTAAATACAGGTAAACACAGGATGTGGTGAGGAAATGGAACAAATAGATCCTAGCAGAGTAAGCAAAATTTATAAATTTTTAGTGGAAAGAGGGAATGAAACAGAAAAAATATCTGAGAACATGATAAAGTGGGCAACAGATTGTGGGAGAACAATCGAACTTGAATGTTGAGAGAATGCAAGGACAAAAACTGGGAAATTTACTTGCTCACAAGATTTGAAGGATTTGAAGATATACAAGAAATCTTGAAAATTAAATTTGAACTTTGTCCAGAGCTTTAT
>CM034701.1:4748753-4763999 GCA_020142125.1 Phrynosoma platyrhinos
CATAGGTTGAGCATAGAATTGCATTGGAGGACCTACAAATGCCTAAAGAAATGTTCTCTAGGAATCTCTAGTTCTTCCAGTGCGACCACTGGTGGACACTGACTGTAGAGTTGCACTGGAGGACCTAGAGATTCCTAGAGGGAACGTATTAATCAAATCCTTGAATCATCAACTCCACAAATATGGAGGGCCAACTAGTTAGTTTTCAATACAGTAACTATACTCAGTTGTTGGGTGGTATATGAACACATAGGTACGGTAAATGCCACTGAATATACATAAAGTAGGATTCAGGCAACTTAGTTAAAACTAAGAGGAATAGAAAAGCCAGTACAGAAAACTAGCTAGGAACAGAGGAACCTTGCAGTATTTGAACACAGCAGTTGGGTGGATCAAATATATTGTTTCATTTCAGTGCACCTGTTAACAGTCGCAGCTGTCATGATGCCTGCAGCGACAGTAAAACCCAGCAGCACCCCCATGTATGACCCTCAACTCCTTCAGGAACTGGACTGGAGCCAAAATACTGCAACCTTTTCCCCTGCCATTTCACCTGCAGATCCAGGCGATGGTTTAGTCCTGAGGCCTCTTTGCACTGCTGACATCAACAGAGGTACTATTCTCAAATTCTTAATTATAAATGGTTGAACTAAATGATCTGGTGCTGAACCCCCCACAGGTCACTGTCAGGAAATGTTAAAAACTTGTATTAAATTTTTACTTATTGCTACCAAACTCAGAGAATTCAACTACAGCTGACCCTCCAATTTGTGGCTTTGACTTTTGTGAGTTTGATTCATACATTATCTCTAGGAATCTCTTAAGTCCTCCAGTGCAACTCTGCTGGAAGCTGACCATAGAGGAGTGCTGGAGGATTTAGAAATTCCTAGAGAAAACACTTCCCCAGGCATTTGTAGGTCCTCCATTATGATTCTATGATCAGCCTTTGGTGGATGTTGACCATAGAGTTGCACTGGAGGATGTGGAGATTCCTAGAGAGGTGTTCTCTTAAGTAAAAAGAATAGTATTTTTTACTTAGTTTTTCCACATTCATTGGGGTCCGTCACCCCTAACAGCAGCAAATGTGGAGGGGCCACTGTAGAAGTAGACCAAAAGGAATTGTTTCAAAAGCATGCTTTGCTAATCCACAGTAAGACTGCAGGGTTTGGGGGGTTTTTTGGGGGGGGAGGGGAACAAAGCCTTTTTCTATCACAGAATTCTTAACTAACCTGAGAGTCGTGTGCTGCCTGTGAACAATAGTTTAGCTCTCTTACACCATTTATTTCCCACCCTTCAGTCAAAAAAGGTTCCCAAGGTGCTTTCCTGCTGAAGACATGACCTGTAAGCAAAAGGGAATGGCCATAAGGGATGGGATTAAGTCCAACAGATGCTGGCTGCTCTTCTCCCCTCAGAAGCCAGAGTAATGATGACTGGAACATGGAAGAAGGGGCTGCCACCAGTTCTTGGGCCAACATGGCTTATTTAGGGGTCCCACACATGCTTGGATTACAAAACGGAAGCTTCTGAATGTCCTTTACAAGACTGATTCCCACTGGTTACTCTGAGCTCTTGCTTTTGTCTTTTTCAGAGGTCTTTATGTATAGTGAACTATCTGTCCAAATGCTGAATTTTGTTCTAAGTTGCTCAATTTAAAAAAAAGGCACACACATTGAAACCCAATTTTTAATTGCAGGTTTTTTAAAAGTCCTGAGTCAGCTTACTGAAACTGGAACTGTCAGTCCTGAGCAGTTCATTAGTAAGTACTTGTTTGTTTGTTGCTCTTTGGAAGACTGAAACAAAGAGTTGCTTCAGTGGCAGCTATCTCTAGATTATCCCCACCTAGCCTCTGAAAATGGATGCCTTGTTGAAGAACTGTAAAGAAACCAGAGGTGGACTGTGGGAGTGGTTTTAAGTAGCGATGCAGCCAATGGCTTCTCTCTTGATGGCTCTACACTTGCTAGAATACTCCAGGCTGCCCCCTCGGAGTATTCTGGCCCCAAATTCCCCCCAGTACCTGCTCTCTTGCTGCTTTCACAGAGAACGGCTGACTTCCCACATGGCCCCTTTTGTCACCCAGTGCTGCTGTGGTCAGAATGAGGTGCCCAGCCACACTATCAACACTTGGCACCTCATTCTGACCTCAGAGTGACTTGCACTGGGAAGCTCGCAGGAACTGCAAGTGAAAAAGCAACGGCGCCATCACTGCAAAGAGAATTGAAAACCCACAGCAAATGGCTTGTTATTTAAGTGCAAATTAGGGGGAGAAAACCCGGATTTGGTTGCAGGCATCGTGAAGACAGTCCAGGTTTGATTCAGAGGTTTGGCCCTGCATCATGGAAACAAGATGCTGCAAGCCAGATGGATTTTGGGCTAAATCACCCATGTAGACAAGGCCTTTGTCCCCCTTCCTTGGCCACCTACTCATGGCAGCTACTTACCTTTCAGAAGTCTCACACCTTATTTATCTTGGTAAAATTCAAAGATATAGCTGTGTTAGTCTGTAGAATCAGTATGTAGATAGATCTTGTAGTGCCTTTGAAACTAAGAGTTGGAACAGACTGGCATAAAAAGCTGGCTTCCCAGTGGCTTGGCACTGCGTATGTACACCACACACACACCCCAAACTGCCGCCCACCCAACCACACCTGGGCCAGTTTCCTGGCGCTCTGGTGGCATGGCGTTTAGCCACTGCACACCGGGAAAAGCTGGTTTTTGCCAGCTTAAAAAGGAGCGGCAATTTGCCACTTCTTTTTTGTGCCAGCAAAAGGCTGGATAGGGCAGTGGTGTGCAGTTGCCATGACCTCAACCCAGCTCTCAGGGGCATTTAGACACCCCCCCCAACCTAAATAAAGAAGTTAGCAGCATGAGCTTTTGTAGACTTCAGTCTACTTTCTCAGATGCATTTAGATCTCTTTACATACCTTATTTATCTGTTTGTTTTAACGGAGGTGCAGTGGACCCTGAGGTATCTGAGGCAGCAAATGTGGGGTAGAGGAGCAGTAAGGAAATGTGATACCAGAGCAATACTGAACTTCTTTACCAAAATCATTACTATCTGTATTTCTGTAGAAACCTTTGAACGCATGAAGAGTGCTGGGGACTACTATGTAACAGTTGTGGAAGATACTAATCTAGGAGAGATTGTGGCTACTGCAACTTTAATCATAGAGCATAAGTTCACTCACTCATGTGCAAAGGTAGGAATGTTATGAAATGAAGTATGTTACCATAAATAAGTTTTTAAGCTCTCAGGTTTACTGGTTCTCAGTTTATTAAATAATGTTCCCTGTTTTTAGAGGGGAAGAATAGAAGATGTTGTTGTAAGTGGTGAATGCCGAGGAAAACAACTTGGGAAATTGTAAGTAGATATTTGTGATTGTAATTGCCATCTTGGAAGGTGTTTTAATTAGTTACTGGTTTCTGTGAGAAAACTGCAGATGGTCTAAAACAAACATTTTCCACTATTAAACTTTTCATATATGCTGAGAAAATGCATTATATAAATAATTTATATAAATTAAATGTTAAGTTAAGTGTCCAAACTACCTACATTCTTACTAATCCTTACAGTAGTAATGTAACAGATTTCTTAACGCCATATTACAGTTGCAGGGGTAAGGACAAAGTTGAGAAACGAGTTTTGGTTTGAGACATCCACTAAGCTCATGACCAAGCTGAGTTCTGAAGTGGAAAACTTTTACCCAAATTTATAGCCTTACTCATGGATGAAGCCAACTTATACTGAAACTTAATTTCCCTCATCAGGATGCCAGACTAAAAGGTCACACTGAACCACTTGGGAGATGGGATGTATATGTAAAGTGGGGTAAAATGCTCCCACTCCCCAAGAAAAAAGAGATATAGCATGTTTGGGGGATTCATCCTGTAACCAGGATTCCAGAACTTGATTGAGATCACTCCTTACCTAATCCTCTTGCAATACCCAGAGTAGTGCCACCATTTCTTCACAATTCTTGTTCACCATTTTCTTGAAAGCAAGCGTAGATTAAATACAGTGAACTCTCCACATTTGCTGGGGTTAGGGGCACAGGACCCCTGTGAAAGTGAAAAAAATTTTTTTTAGGGCAATTCTATGGTCAAGAGCTGCCAGAAGTTGATCATGAAATTGCGCTGGACCTGAAAGTGCCTAGAGAAGTGTTCTCTCTAGGAATCTCTAGGTCTTTCAGCAAGACATTTGGCAGAGGTTGACAGTAGTCATGCCGAAGGATCTAGAGATTCCTAGAGAGAACACATTAATCAAATCTGTGAATAATCAAATCTGCAAATGTAGAGGGCCAACTGTGTGTGCGTGTATGGGGGAAGGTTATGTTGTACATTGATTCGATACATAGGTTGAGGGGATATTTGCTACAAGGCAGTCTGAAATGGTTGTCCTAATATGTTTCTGTAGGAGCTGAGACAAAACATTACAAAGTATTAAAACTTTCTTCTTTTAGACTGATGTCAACTCTCACATTGCTAAGCAAGAGACTACACTGCTACAAAATTACACTTGAGTGCCAGCCAAAAAATGTACCTTTCTATGAAAAATTTGGATATTCAGTATCTGAAGAAAACTACATGTATCAAAGGTTCTTCAATTAAGAGAACTTCCGACTGTAATCTCCTGCAATGGACTGTTGGTGGAGGAGCTTGTGCTACTGTCTTCATTCTCTTTAGGAAAATAAATGTACTGCAAATAATCACCTCAAGACATGGGACAAATACTTCAGTACTGAAGACCAATTACTCTGGGTTTCCTTGGAAACAGCAAAACATATTGGAAGCTGTTTCCTACTGCTCTTACTACGTACTGCTTTTTGCTAGGTGGGACTTAAGCAAAATGCTATAATGTAGGGATGGGTTTTTACCTGGTTTTCTTTTTTGCCTTGTGTTTTTTCCAAGTGTTCTGCTTTTTGTTGGCAGATAGATACGTGGTTATAACTGAGGCTGGACTCATTTGTGCAATTTTTGTCACAAGAATGAAAAACTCAAGTCTGTGCCAGATGTAACTATTTCAATGTTGACATTAATGGACCTCAAATTTTTATAGGTAGCATGTGATCCCTATGGTGATGACTTCCAAAGTGTGGGTGATTGTATTGGCCCCAATGCAATAGCAGTTGATAAAAATGGTTACAGACAGAATGAGCCTCAGCTCTGTCATGTGGTTTAATACCTCAGACCATGAAAAAAACCTTGCTTATGGAATATTTCACAATTTCAAAATGCATTAAGAGGCACAATACTATTGTGGCTCTGAAAATGTTTAGTGCTGTAGACCTTGCAACTACAAAGGCTGGTGGGACTTATTGTGAGAAATCAAGAGTGTCACAAAACATACCTTTCCTGCTTGGATTGTCATTTCTCTTTGCAAAGGCAATCTGTTTTGGCACCAACCCATTCAGCAGATTGAGTAAATCCAAAGTTGGTCTCACAGGTTTTCCTTTATTTTTTATTTTGGGATAAATAATTAAGCACTTCTTACTATTAGATGGTGGTAATAACTACAACTCCCCTCTTGCCGTTTTAACTTGAAAGAGCTTGTAATAGTAGTTTCAAGGGAAGTGAAGATTATTATAGAAGGGTTTTATAATTGACTAGTTGGCTTTATAAAATATTACTGAACCACAGAGGGCTATTGTAAGATGGGATGAGTGTTCAGTTTCCTGTTTGGGTACGTTTTAACTTTTTGGAAGATGTTTTCAGTTTTATTTATTTTTTTAAAGCTTTGTGAAACTGTAATAAAAAGTGTTAATTCAGTTCACAATATTATTGGTTTATTTCTGCTTGGCTCTCGGTGGCCTTAAGTGTTGCTACCATGAAGTTTATCCATCTGAGACAAATGAACACAGTTCAAGGGAGAACATGACTCTCCTTCTCCAGAATTCTCTCCAAATATGCTGTTCAGTAGTCTAGACCATGAACTGTGGAAAGCAATAGTCCCAGCCTGAATTACAGATGTAGGTTGGTGTCTCGCTGGACAATGAGTCACTACGGTGATTATTGATTTTAGCTTTAACTCCAAGTATCAGGCCAAGTAGTCCTGTGCATGAAGATCCATCTTGTATTCAGTTCCTTTTCGAATCTGCACTGATATAAAATGGAGGAGTTGCTCTTTCCTTTCTGTCATCATCTAAAACACTGTTTACATGGTCTTCTGTCAAGAGAAAACTTGGGAAAAGACTAAGTGAGCAGATTATTCTGTACCCAGGAGAAAATATTTAAACTGCCTATTCTAGTGAGTGAATGAAGCTAGTATGCAAGAACCTAAAATAACTCACCCAATAATGTGTAGGTTTTGCCTAAGAACCTGACATAGGGAAAATAATGCTGTTCACTTTTTGTCGAAAGCCAGCTGAAGACGTCCAGAGGGAAAGAACACTTCTTAGCATGACAGTTCTTTGTCTTCTGTGCTGCAGAAAAGCAGTCATAGGAGGGGCATCCCTCAACAATTAAAAACTGGCTGCTTAATATAAACAAGACGGTGAATTTACTTTCTGCTTCAGTGGTTGCAGGCTAACTGCATTGTGGGCTTCTGATCACAAAAGGTTCCTTCTTTCTTCCTTCTTCTATTTCCAACTTTCCACAATCCATCCCATTCAAGACTGTTCTCCCTTCAGGAGACAGTTAATTGAAGTGAGTAGGAAAGTCAAATTCAGTATAACTCCTTAGGTCTGTAATTATTGGGATCTAAACTGAAAAGTAGGCTAGTCACTATTTTGACTAAGGGTGCATCCGCATGGGCCAAATGCATCCATCTCCCCACCACCACAACAGGTGTGCAGGCCAAATGATGGTTCTGGTGCACACAGACTTGACATTGTCCAGCACATTCCACACCAGAACCACTGGCTACTTACCCAACATCAAAATGTCCCTTGTTGCTCTGGTTCCTGCAGAATTCTCCATTGGGGCACTGGGCAGCTGATGAGGGTTGCATGCTCTGAGGTCACAAAGTGGCCCAGCAGGATGTGTGTGCAAACAGCCACCTAGCTGTGCAAGTGTGGATGCGCACACACACACACGTGTGAAAGTACTTTTCATGGCACACAAGTATCTGGTAGGAGAATAATAATATGCATACTTGGGTAAATCCATGGATGCAACAGATCCATTAGCTGCAGCAGCAATGGACAAAGTGCAGCCACTGTTAATAGGACTACAACTCCTATCAGCCCTATTAAGTATAGTCAATGGTGAGGAAAGCTGGGAGTTGTTCAATAACTGGATCCCACACACAAGCTAGAATATTTTTAAAAGAAGGAAGTACCAGAGCAATCCAATTATTCTGCTTCAGTGAAGCTAACTGCATTTTATATCCTAATGCTTTTTTAAGGAATGCTCTACCTTGTTTTCCAGCAATCTTAAGAATAGACTGAAGCCAAATCATGAGGTTGTTAGGTTGTCCTTGTTCCCAACACCATGATGCTATTTCCTCTGGTTTAACAAAATGTGTGGTCAAAGTCATGCCTATTAGTGGTACAGGATCATAAAATCTCATTAGCTTTAGCCCACCTTGGGAAATTTCAAATAAAGGCCAAAAGCAGCAGTATAGCTTATCCACAAGTTATGGTTTCTGCAACTCCTTTCTCTTGAATTCCACTCTTATTGGCTGCACAATCCAGTGCAAAGCCCTGCATCAAGTACTTACCATCCTGGATACCATCAATGATTATGCTTGTTATGATAGAAGATATCAACATCCTGTTTCTGATCTCTCTTTTGAGAGACTTGCTCCTAAAAAGGGGTGGGTGGGAGGAGACACGGTTCTGAAACTAAGCAATGCTAAAATCACAGGCACTCGGTGGGGAGATTATAATATATATTCCCATGAACTCGTAGGAGGAAGAGTAGGGATCAAACATTAAGTAAATTAATGTATATAAGAAATACCAAAAAGGTGTACTTTTCACTTCTCACTATCAGCACTTTGCCAAAAATCTAGCCTTGGAGCCTTGGGATCCACAGTAGGTGCTTTACTACTGTTTTTGCAGGAAAATGGTCCAACTAATAGTGGGTGGAATATACCAGAAATAAAATATGTTTGTGGGCTGCATTCATTTAGATTTTCTGTTTGAACCCATACCATGGATTGTCATATACATCGACAAAAACTGTGCCCTACAATGGACCTTTGGTCTTTCAACGAAAAGCCAATGGTAGACAAAAGAGCAGCTACTTTTTTTCAAAGAAAATCTGAGTTTTCTATTCAGGTAACAGTAGCAATGCTGAACCCACGGTTTTTACTTCATGGTGGTCACAGTAGTATGTCTTGTTAACGCCTAAAACCTGTTCGCCTCTGCCTGAAGCATAAACGCGGAAAATGAAACAAATACAAACCATAGTGAATTTCAGGAATTT
The DNA here is from genome assembly GCA_020142125.1 of Phrynosoma platyrhinos. Taxonomy (NCBI): domain Eukaryota; kingdom Metazoa; phylum Chordata; class Lepidosauria; order Squamata; family Phrynosomatidae; genus Phrynosoma; species Phrynosoma platyrhinos. The sequence continues at coordinate 4,757,118 of CM034701.1, forward strand.
GGGTTTTTTTACTAAATACTCTTGTTATAAATTACACAAAACTTTATAAACAAATCTTCCCCCCCCCCACTTGCATTTTGCTTAAGTAATAATTTTATCAATACAAATAAAGAAATTTTCAAGTATGAAAAGTGCATTATTGCAATAATACCTCTTTGCAAGTCCAAAGTCTTGGTTTAGGGTAAAACTATAAAGTGTAAAAAAACAAAAGAGCGGAGTAAAACAATCAGTGCCATGTAGTCAGTCAAGGGATCCAATACCTTTAAAATGTTGCCTGGTGTGCTACTGGAGGGGCAGGTTTGCATAAGGAAGTTGGACTCTTCTCCCATTTAAAAAAATTACATCTGGTTGTCCATCCTGCAGAGATTAGCAGCTGCCACAGGTAGAAATTCCCAAACAGCAAGTCCAAAGTGCCCTTGGTATCAACCATTCTGAGCTGCTGCTTGCATATTGGCGATTTCTTCATCTTCTTCATGAGTACGTTTCAGACTTCCTGTAAAACAGGCCAGAGATTGAAGAAAGTGATCAAGAAGATAGAAATACAAACTCTTCCCCCCCCCCAAAAACAGCCTTGGTTCAAGTGGAACTGGAGTTGATTCTGCAAATTCATTTGTTTTTGCCTTAAGATGATAAAAACTCCCCTGAAAATTCTTTCATAAGGGCAAACTAGAAAGCCAAGTTTAATTTATGTAAAGTAAGAAATGTAAAATTATATATTCCTACTGATTACATGTACAGTTGCCCTCTGTTTTCACAGGGGATCCATTCTGGACCCCTCCCTCTTGTGAAAATGGAAAAATGCCAATATTCACACCGCACTGACTTGAATGGCAGTGCGTGCCCCATTTTAATCCCCTCCGTTTGCCCTCTGCAAACGGCGAGGGAGGCAAACTCAAAGTCCACAAAGACAGAGGGTAACTGTAGTATGCAAAGTGATTTTGTTTTGGATCCAGTCACCTTACACCTGAATGCATTTCAGCCATCTTTATTTAAATGATCATTCCCCTGCCCCCTGAGACTGCTACAGAAGTTCAAACAGATTTGTCCAATATGAACCACCTCCCATCTTTGTTCACATCATTCTCAACTAGTTTTGGGAGACTCCTCAAGCTATGTTTTGTTATATACAAGAAAGAACTGCTCACCTGTACTAACAGACAGTGATCGTTCCAGCTGCCGTGGTGACATCATTTGGATAGTTAACTTTGCTAGATAGATGGCTTCGTATTCCTAAGAAAGGTATGTAGAAAGAGTTAAGAAATGGATTCTACCTGAATAAAGATCTTGGGACAAAGAAGCAAAAGGAAGGTGGAGTAAGAAAAGCCATGCTATCTTGAATAAACTAAAAACAGTTTTGTGACTAGAAAACAATTGTTAAAAAATATAAGCTTAAGTCCTTTATTAGTCCCCAGTTGAGAAGACCCATGGAATCAGTGGAATTACGTAAGTGTTCACTTGCAAAATTATCATAAATTCACTGGGTCTACTATAGATGAAACTGACAACAGGATCTGGACTAGGCAGGCACAGGTGTGAGTCAACGTAGTGTAATGGTTTCAGTGTTGGACTACAACATTGGAGACGTGTTCAAGTCCCCACTCAGTCATGGAAAAGCACTGATTGACCTTCGACAAGTCACACTCTCAACTTCAGAGGGAAGCAAAAGCAATGCTCCTCTGAACAAATGTTCCAAAGAAAACCCCATGATAGGGTTGCCTTAGGATCGCCATAAATGACTTGGCACCAGAAACAACTTGGAGACATACTACAACAACAAGGCACAGGTTGAGCCTTAGCTGGAATATGTGAACATAAAGCAGGATATTTCCAGCTAATCAGAAGACTCAGAGAAGGATGGTAACGGGGGTTCTCCTGTATCATTCAGCATCAGGTTTTATTAAGAAGGTGTCAGGACCCTTGCCACTGAGAACAATGCAGTGGCTACAGGCCATTCTACATAGATTTACAACCAACTAGCTTCAATGGAGAATCTTCAGCATCCTGGGATACACATAATTAAATACACTTGTCCCTCACCATCTGTGGCTTTGTCTTTTGCGGATTTGGTTATTCACAGATTTTATTAGTATGTTCTCTCTAGGAATCCCTAGGTCCTTCAGCACAACTCTGTGGTCAACTTGAACTAAAAGTCACACTGAAGGACCTAGAGATTCCTAGACAGAACACTTCTCTAGGCATTTGTAGCCCAATTCTATGGTCAATGTCTGGCAGATGTTGATCAGAGTTGCACTGCAGGACTGCGGTTTTTCCATTCACGGGGTCCTGTACCCCTACCCCACTGAATGTGGAGGGACGAGTATATCACAATCCTGTCATTTTAACTTACTTTGCCAGCTAAGATCAATTTATCACATCTTCAAGTACTCAAGATATATGAAGGAGCCAAAACAAATAAAAGTAATACATTATATTAATTTCCAAAACATTGAGAAAGAAACTGACAGGCAGGAAAAATGCAAATAATTATATTCCGCTGAGGAGGGGCCCTCTGTCTTCTACCAGTGAAGTCAATACAGCAAGGATTTAGGAGGGAGCCTCCTCAGCTGTGAGACCCCCAGTTGTGGTATCCCCCTTGGAGTCCGAAATAGCAGCAAAGCTGGCTTTACTCAGGCTCCAAGTAAATGTTAGAACAATGTTCTTTTAAACAAAATATTTTGTATGGCCGAGACTGCCACAGCACTTGACATGAAGCAAAGGCTTGCACTAAGGATTGCATCATATTAAGTAGCAACAGGTGATGACAATTAAGCAACTCTATATAATTGCACTGAGACTCAGTCTATGTGTGGGTTGATGAAGATAGTGGGTTGGAGAGAGGTGATGGTTGGATTGTTATACTACAGGCGGTGAATGTTGAGAGGAGTCGCGAGGACAGTTTGTACATATTTGCAAATATTATTATTGCAACTCATGATAAAGAACCTCCAAGGACTTGGAAAAATATCAACAGTGTCTGTGAGTTTGTGGTCAGTACTTAAACTGAACTGGTGCTTATGTACTCTGCTACTGTTAGCTTCTTCTGAGAGTGTTTATCCTAAACAGTGCTGTACGTTGGCATCTGTGGTGGGTGAAAGGTTTAGTTTTTTGTTTCTGCACATCCAGCAGGACAGAAGAGAGCCAACAGTAAAAACATAGTTAATCACTATATCCTTTTGGGAGTGATTAACTCCAAAATATTGTATGCAGATTGTTTTAACTTTTTAAGAGTTTTAGGGCCTTTGCAGACTGCCAGAAATAGTCCACATTAAATTGAGGCACTGCCCTGGCTCAGTGCTAGGGAATCATGGGAACTGTAATTTATTGTGGCACCAGAGCTCTCTGATGGAGAAGGCTCAATGTCTCAGAAAAAAATACAATTCCCATGACTCCCTAGCACTGAGCCAGGGCAGTGCCTCAATTTAATGTGCACTATTTCTGGCAGTCTGCAAAGGCCCTTAATCTGTTTTTCAACTTCTCAGCTTATTTAATATGTTTATAGTTTATTTACATTATTTTATTGTTTTAAATTGTTTTCGTTGTTCTGAGATCTCATGATATAAGATGGCATAAGCAACTTTTCCCTCAGTGGAGAGAGAACCTATGAAAGGATGGAAGGCTAAGTCAACTGTGGACCCCTGGGATCGAATTCACAACCTTGTGGCTGCAGTACTGGCATTGAACCACTGCGCTACCAGGGCTCCTCTTATTAAAAGGTAACAGCGTCCTGTGCAGTCATGCTGGCCACATGGCTACCACAATTGTCTTTGGAAAACGCTGGCTCCCTCAGCTTAGCAACAGAGGTGAGGACTGCCCCCCTACCGTCGGTTATGACTGTATCCATGTCAAAGGGAAACCTTTACCTTTTTACCTTTACTCTTATTAAATTTCCACTATTCATTGCTGTCCTCACAGGATCTGCAGACTGTACTGATGTTGTTGTGTGCCTTTAAGTAGTTTTTGACTCATGGTGACTCCCATATCATGGGGTTTTCTTGGCAAGAATTGTTCAGAGGCCTGCCTCCGAGACTGAGATTGTGTGACTTGCCCAAGGTCGCACAGTAGGATTCTATGGCCAAGCAGGGATTCAGACCCTGTTCTTCAGAGTTGTAGTCCAATGCTCAAACCACTGCATCACATAGACTTCCATACTGTACTGAAGATCTATCATAAAAGCATTTCTTAAGTTTTGATTTGGAAGGGTTTTTTTTCTAACAGGACTCACATCCATGCATAGCGTATGTGAGCTAGAAGCCCTGCTGGCTAGGAAAGAACTGTATTACAGTCCAGCCAGATTCATTAGTTCTTTGTTTCGATCCTACTTACATTCCTAAAATGAATTCTGATTTTCACCATGCACAGGAGGGGATCCTGCCATCCCTTTGTCAGTGGCGTTCAAAGCCTCTGGCAAAGGAAAGACACACTTTAGATGTTTGAAAGGTGATTCGTCTTTTCTGAAAAGGACCTAAAGCCTTTCATGTGTCTGATTGTCTTTTCATTTCCTTTAAGCCAGCCACTGTGTGTTGTGAAATCTTCAACTCAACTCTCCACAAGTAGATAAAGATATGGCTAATGGTCTGCTCTGAAACCTCAGGAGTTCAGTTGCCTGGCAAGGTTATTGCTCTTCAGCAAGGAGCATAGCAGCCCCTTCTATCTACAAATGGTACTTTATTTGGTGTCTGTCAGGTTGCCAGCTGGAACTCTCCTTCCACATTTGAGAAGCAATAGATATTCAATATTCACTTCTGCGAAGGCTTCCTCAGTGGAGAAATGCTTCAACCAGTGGTAGACCTAACAATTATTTCATTAAAAAGGGCAGTACCACTGTGCCCACTTTTCTGCTAGGGTAAGTCTGGTTCTACCCTAAGATATTCTCTGTTCATATCTGCAAAAAGGAACACTGGATCTTATGTGTGTTTTCTGCAGTGGACTAAGAACATCTTCCCAGTCCATTAGTTTTTTCCCCCAAGTGTGGTTGTATGTTCTCTTGCAGTTTTGTTTTTCTTGTTTGTTTTCATATTCTGGCTATTATCTGATTGTCTACTGGAGTTCCACTGAAATTTTTGGATTATTTCACAAAACCAGCTTCCTAGTTAAACTGTTCTCACAAGGCACTTCTTGAACCTTTTAGAACCCTGCCAATTACAGCAAAAGGGAGGACCAAACCATAGAATTATACAGTTGGAAGAGACTACAAGAACCATCAACCCCTCTTTATTTCTAAGGGCCTGTACAGGCTGCGAGAAATAATCCATCTTGAGACCACTTTAACTGCCCTGGCTTAGTGCTAGGGAATCACCGGAACTGTAGTTTATTGTGGCACCAGAGCTTCCTGACAGAGAAGGCTCAATGTCTCAGAACTACAATTCCCATAATTCCCTAGCATTGAGCCAGGACAATTAAAGTGGTCTCAAGCTGGATTATTTCTGGCAGTCTGTTCATGCCCTAAATTGCTCCTCCCTGAGGTTACTGATGTCCAAATCAACAGGACAGGGGTCTCAGCAATCTCAGATCTGGAGGTTTAACCCTTCCCTTCTAGCAAATGATAAATTTCAAAATCAAATTAGAGATGCTATCAATCACTTCTATACAGAGAATAAAACAACAGAAACCTCTGAGGCCTTACTGTGGGATACCTTAAAAGCAAACTCTCAGAGGTCTATTCATTCAGGAAGGTGCCAGAAAGAAAAAAATGGGAGGATCTAACTAGGAAGTCCTTATTGCAGGTGATTCATCAATTACAACAATTGCATGTAACTACTAAATGCCCATTCACATATGCTATGCTTCTTAAGAAGAAAGCAGAGCTTGCATATCTTAATAGGAAAATCTCAACTGCACAATATACCAAAGCATACTATTATGAATTCAATAACAAATACTCGTGCCTACTAGCCAGAATGGTTAAAAAGAAGGTAAACAGAAAATTAATAGCTGCATTATCCACATTATCCACCTGTAAAGGTGGCTTGGCCACCTCCTCCACAGATTTTATCCGAGAATTCAGCAAATTCTGTAAAGAGTTATACATGTCGGAAGCTATTTATTTATAAAATCACTCAGTATTAAGAAGTTTTCGGTTTCATACCGCTTACACCTGAACAAACCAATAGAATTGGAGGAGATAAAACGGACAAGAGGTAAATTGAGACCATTCAAATTTCCCGGTCCTGATAGCTATTCAGGCAAGTTTTACAAACTTCTTAGTGTGGAATTATCCTCCCATTTATTCCACCTATTCAATGAAGTTTTAGGTGGGGGTCTTCCACTTCATAGCTGGCACAGGTCAAGAATCATCCCAATTCCAAAAACATTTATTTGATGTAGAAAAGCTGAGGTCTCCTGATAGTTTGTTCACTGCCTTGAGACAAGCCAAACCCACTTGGCTCCAAATGTTGCAAGTCCTCTCCTTTGCACGCCACATCCTACTAAAAGGTTATAGTTTTAGAACCCCAACTTTTTATGAAGCCATTTGTATAGATGAGGGACAATCTAAGGGGGGAGCAGCCACTACATACAAAAACCTACAACAGTCCACTTATAGTAAAAATAATTCTGCCAGAATAACCTGGCAGTTAACTTAAATATGGATATTTCAGAAGAAACTTGGGCAAAAGGATCTGGTCCTCCCCCATATATAAATCAAGATCGGCAGCTGCAAAGGAGAGTGCTTTAAAAGCAGCATACAAATGGTATTTAACCATGTGGCTCGAATGTTCTAGGATCAATGCTTTCTGGAATGCAATACTGATGCAAATATCTGACATTATTAAAAAAAAATTTTTTGTCCAACCTTATTGTTGTTATTAATCTTCAGCAAAGTTAATAGTCATCTAAATCACTGAAGATTCATCATATTCCTAATCTCTGCAGCTAGAACTGAAA
>CM034701.1:4764099-4785286 GCA_020142125.1 Phrynosoma platyrhinos
TTTCAGGAGAGGCCTAACCGCCGCCTCCTTTAAACAGGATGGTACAATTCCCCTGTTGTTGGGGAAACTTTCCTATTCCTACAAGAACAGATCCGGACCAAAAAAACACACGCACATTCATTGAGGATTAGTCTTGTTTTATTGATTATGACAATAATATATATCATTTTGCTCCACCTTCACACCAAGCTGGTTTTTGGAAGAACATCCTGGACACTGACCACTCAACTGTGGCAAAATGATCTATGATTTTCCTTTCTGGATCCTTTTACATCTTTGAAAGAATGTATTATTGGGTGGAAATGAGAGGTTGTACTTATCGTGAAGGGTCATTCTGGGATGGCAGGATGATCAATCCACTGTCCTTGGGTTTATCCCCAGGCACCATCCACGAGGCAGGAATCTAAATTCCAATCAGTTAACTATTTTCAATTAGTCTCCTAACACCCTTTATTCACCAAGCTCCATCATTATCATCTATTTGACTAATCTATTATGTGCCTACTATTTACAATCTAGGGAGGGTGTGGATTGATCATCCTGCCATCCCAGAACGACCATGGTAAGTACAACCTTTCATTCTTTCATGTCAGAAGACATACCAATGCATTAAAGATACCTGCCCTGTAAGATACCTGCCAACAGCAAGCACCATCATATTACTGATAGGAAAAGGACTTACCTGAAGTTGATGAACAAATCCAGCATTGGGATTAATACAAAACCTTCTTTCTTGCACATATGTAAATGCATCCCTACAAAAGAAAAAGAACCCTCCATTTTCATTTGGATTAATTTGAGTTTGTATTTTGTTTCTGACTCATTGTCATGGCATTGTTTAGTTTAGTTATACTTGCATTCTTCCTTCCCTTAAGGGAGCTTAGAATAACACACAAGAATTCCCAAGAAATCAGCCATCCACATATTAGTCATGACCAATGGAGGAAATGTTTGCTTAACTTCAGTCCACAATTATTTATGTTTACAGATTTTCTCTGTCCAAAAAATTCTGCATCTGAAATTATTGTTCATAATCATGCTTGAGACACAATTACAAGTACTCAGCAACATTCCTACTGCAAGATAAAAAGGCTAACCTAATGCCATCCAAACAGCCAACCTAAACCCCTACTATTAGCTCTAATACAAGCACACTATTCTCATCCTTTCCAGTAAAGCCAGAGAAACCCCACTGAAGTACCTTCTGCTAACACCACAGCAACAGCTAAGTCTGCACCATTTTCATTGTTGAATATAGCAGAAGCTCAAGAGGAAGAGGAAGAAGGGAAATCAGTGGTTGTTTATCCCCTACATCTTCTGAAACACACTATTTCAAGTTTATCCCTCTGTTTTAATAAGATGAAACTAATTATAGGGGGTAATGTTGATTTTTAAAGCTATACAATATTGAAAGATTTTAAGAAGATCTATTAAGGCTGTTGCTCTTTTCTGCATCTTTTTATAATTTCTTGATGTGGAATTTGGTCCAGCCTCACTAATTACTAGTCCTGGAAGTGAGCTTCTATAGTATGAAGGTGCCTTGTGTAAGATCAGATCAATGAACACTATTGTCCATACTAAGCGGTAATGAGTAACCAAGGATTTGGATAAGTGTACTACCTAGAGGTGCTAGGGAGCCAGTCTCGCAACTTCTATATGCTCTGGAATAAACAAACCCCCTCCTTCAAAATAATGTAAAGCAGGTTTAAGGATGTCCTTACCTGTACTTCACTCCAAATGTTTCCATAATATATGCAATAACTAAGGCAGCACTGAAAAGAAAAACAAACAAAGTAAGGTATGTTGGCCACTTCTCACGAATATTTTCTTTTTAAAGTGTGAACTTTGTTACCTTCTGGAAATCCCTGCGTTCCCATGGACGAGAACTTTCCCTGAGAATGAAGAAAGTTACTTTATACACGAAAGCAGAATTTCCAAACTCACTAAATTTCTTATTATCATTATTTCATGTATATCCCATCATGCAATCCACCACTCGTTCCACAACATGGCTTACAGTAATCAGGGTTGCAGGGAGATTGCATTCTTTCTACCCCAAAGGGACAGAATAGAAAGGGGAAGGAGGCCTGTCAGCAGCCAAAGGAGGAGCTGTTGTGGCTTGCTTACATCTATGTGCAAGGAAGATGACACTCTGGCTTCTGCAATTAGCCAGGGAACTAAAGGCTACTGGGCTCCACAGGTCTGTGGTGCATGATATATGTGTGGGTGCCTGCGTGGTAATGCGTGCACACAGATATGCATGCATATATATGGGTACATGTGCTTGTGTATTTGGATAGTTTTTCTCTAATAGGTTTGTTTAGAAGATAAATTTCTTGCCTTTGGATCAGATCATCCACAAGGCAATTTATAATAGTATACAACAGGAGAAGGCAACCTTTTTGAGCCGGGGGCCGGGTTGCTGTCCCTCAGACAATTGGGGGGACAGCACCAAAAATAAATAAATAAATAAATAAATAAATTTTAAAAAAATATGCAGTCACACTCTCTCAGCCCCAGAAAAGCCATGGCAAAACCCCTGTGGAGATTTTGCCAAGAAAACCCCAAGAACAAGTAATAACAACAATAATCAATATCATCATGGCGGGTGGCAGCGGCGGCGGCATCCGGCCCCGGGCCTTAGGTTGCCTACCCCTGGTATACAACTATTGTGGATCATCTGATCCAAAGGCAAGGTATTTATCTTCTAAACAAACCCATCAGAGAAAAACAATCCAAATGCAAAACAGTTTAACACATTAATGCTAATTTAACAATTAGCACAATAAACCAGCAACAAAATCTACATACCAATTACAACGGTCAACCTATTAAAGGGAGACACTATTCTTTTGACTCTGAAAGACTACTTTACAGCCAGCGATTTGTGCCATTCCAGATGGTTGCGGGCTACAAATCCCATCATGGCTCATCATTATCTATGCTGGCTACAGAATTGCAGTGCAAAAGGATCTACAAGACCATTACCTAAAGATCCACCCAGATTAAAATGATCACCTAAAAGAGATTCATTTTGATTTGAGGCTATAATAAACACTGACCTATTCCCTGACAAAGCAACTACAGGCATACCTCAGCAAAGTCTCTGACAAATTCATTTTTACAAAGTCTTTTTCCAGAAGCCCAGCCCAGCCCTCCTTCCTTGGCCTCTCTCTAGCTGGAAGGTTTTTGTTTTGTTTTTAGCAGCATTGGCATTGGAAGGATGATGAAGGAGGACTGGAAAAAGACAAAGTCTTTCAGGGTTGGGTTGCAGCAGCATGTCTGTAGTAAACAATGGAATAACGCCTAATTTGGGAAAGAACTGGGACTCTACTTAGGTGATCCTATAGTAGGTGACCATCCCAGGATGCATTTTGGAGGTTTTCAAGTGTTTCCTAAAAGATTCAAAACATTTGTTTACTTATGCAAGGCTTACTTAACCTGTTTCATTTCACATGTGCATAAGTAAGTTTTGAATAAAAACTTTGCCAAAACATGTTGAACTGCTCTTCCTTTTTGTAGTGTAGGGACCTAGCCATATTTTTTTCCATATTATTTCTTCCTCTGGGGCCAAAGTTTCTGATAAAGAAGTAAAGCTCAGGAACACAAGTACACTTGCCCCTCCATTTTTGCAGTCTTGATTCTTTGCAGAGGGGCAAGCTTCACTGGGTAAAATGGCGTGTGCAGAACCGTGCGGCCATTTAAATCAATGGGGCTTGAATATTAATGAGTTTCTGTTTTTATGGGGGGGTCTGGAATGGATCCCCTGCGAAAACGGAGGGGAAAGTGTATTTTGTTAACAGGTATATTTGTAATGTGAATGGAACCGCTCTCTGCCATGAGAAGGTACAATCATCTCTATACTCACAGCCTGGGGGAAAAATCAACTATTCGCAACATACAAAATTGTCTCACTTCATAAATTACATAAGCAAATAAGAAATTGAAGGCACATACCTCCAGTTTGTAAACTCCCATCAATAAACTCCTTAGTCTAAAAGGGGGGAAAAGAGATTCCATTCCCATTATGGCAGCCTCAAACGTCTTTATGCTGATACAGCCAAATTGACATCGAGTACAGGTGTACATTAGCATTATGAAGCTAAGACTCACATGCTGTGCCTTGATCTTCTTCTTTAACATCCATGTGATGGTAACAACTCCTAGCAACTCTAGGAAGTCTTTCTGCACAACTCATTTTGAAAAGAACTATGCAAAACAATTACTGTGCTCTTGTACAGGTCCCATTTATTTATTGGCCATTGTACAAGAGAACTTCCTGGTGAACTGTAACCATGACAACTAGCAATATTACCAGTTAATATTTGATCCACAAAGCCATTTTCTTATGAGGACACTGCAGGAGACAACATGCAAATAAGCCATAGAAAATACTACCTATAGCCGTGATGGTGAACCTATGGCACGTGTGCCAAAGATGACACGCAAATCTGTTTTGCCACGCATGCAAAGGGTGGAGAGGAAGAGGAAGAGGTGCACACCTGTTCCTCCTCCTTCCCAGCCATCCCAGGCCTTCAGCTGCCTCTCTGGAGGCAGGTGAAGGCCAGGAACAATGCAGGGGGAGGAGGAGGAAGAGGCGTGTTCATCTTCCTCTTTCCCCCCCCCCTTGCTCTCCCCACCCCAAGCCTTCAGCTGTCTCCAGAGAGGCACCTGAAGGGCTTGAGAGGAAAGGGGGAAGAAGTCCCGTCCTAGAAGTCCGCCCCCCAGGTAACATCTGGTGCTAGAAGGCCTTTTAGTTTGGGCACTCAGCTCCTAAAAGGTTCACCATCATTGACCTACAGTATTATTATCAACCACTGCTGGTGAAAGTCACCTGTTCATCAAGCAGAAGTATCCAGGCAGGTTGCCTCATTTCCCACTCAGAAGGGTGCATTAACTCACACTATTTCTAAAAGGAAGGATCATGAAACCATTTAACTGACAAGGTAGGAAAAACACTTACCGTTGGAAAAAATCTTATTATATTTTCAATGGGATTATCTGCAATGTCCAAGACTAAATACCTACAATTAAAATAAGTGTGTTAATTACACAGCAAGGATTCCTCATCTTCAAAAGTGCTGACATTTGTCCTAGAAAGTATTTCTCTTACCCCCTGAAACTGCTATAAAGAATGAGAAGTTAAAAGGCTGCTACCCTGTCCTGACATAGGGTAAACCTATTAGGCTGCAGCTCCATGTACTGAGGCAGCTTACTACTCCATTTCTGCTACTAAATGCCCTTATTAGACCGCATCCAAAACTTCATGGGGCTGAACTGGGTTGTGTGTTGCTGCTAGTCCATTTCCAGGCACAATTCAACGTGCTGGTCTTGACCTATAAAACCCTATACGGCTTGGGTCCAGGTTATCTGAAGAGTCCCTATATGAGCCCACAAGAGTCTTGAGATCGTCTGGAGAGGCCCTTCTCTCTGTCCTCCCACCCTCTCAGGTACATTTGATGGGAAGAAGAGACAGGGCCTTCTCAGTTGCTGATCCCAGGCTCTGAAACTCCCTGCCTAGAGAGGCCAGGATGGCTCCATCGTTGCTTTCTTTTCGACAGCAGATAAAAATACTTTTATGCCACCAGGCTTTCGCATATTGACATTGGTGCTGTTTTATTTTTAAAAGAGTTTTAAATGTTAAATTTTAATAATGTAATGTTTTGATCATTTGAATAGTTTAACTGTTTTTTAAACTGTATTTTTAATGTTTCAGACTGCCTTGAGTCCCTATACCGGGAGGAATAATAATAATAATAATAAACACAAGCCTGAGTTTAAAAGCTCTAGCTAGGGAAGAATCTCCCTAAAACCCAAGAGGAAAAGCTCACCAGTCAGATGTGGCCCTCCAACACCTCCTTCCAACGAACAAAGCCGCTGGAACAGCACAATTACAGCTGAGCTGTTTGCACAGCTTTGGAGCTGCTCTTCCACCCACAACTACGTTGAGAACTTTGTCTTATCATAGAAGCAGAGAAGGCAAAGCCTTCCTCCCTTCTGTCAAGAGACCCTCTGCCTTTTCTGTCAGTGCTAAGGATCCATTTCTTATGTCAAAGAAAACTGAAACAGGTTGAACCTGCTACTTGCAGATGAAAGCAGGAAGCTGATTTTTGGCAGTGAGAAAACAGGCAAAGCACCTTTGACAGGATATGTGAGAGATCCATGGCCGAGTTCTTTGGCCTATCTTTGCCAAGAGGAGATCTTTGGCATTGCCCTACCTCCCTCCTCCTCATCCCAATTGCATTTTTCATATGCATTCCTTCACAGCAGGTTTATAATCAGCATTTTTAGTAAAAATAATTAAAGAACACTTTTATAAAAGAAAAAAAACCAGCGGGTGGTGGTGCATGACCTTCCAGAGTCCTATTGCAATCTCCAGCCCTGCCCTGGAAAGCCACTATCAGTTAATGAAGACAACAGTGAGCTAAAGGATCTATGGTCTGATCCCATATATGGCAGCTCTCTGTTCCCATGCTGGGCTTTTGTCACATCATGCTTCATGGTAACACACAATTCGATGCTTAAATCCCCTATCTTCAAAACAAAGGAAGCAAAATTATTCTAAGCTGTTAAGAATAAATTTTGTCAAGTTCCCAACAGAACAGAGAATGATCAGGACTGCTCAAGGTCTCTACCTCTATCTTTGCAAAGAATACAGAAGGAACCTGGGATTCTCTGTTTGAAACAGTGCAACAGTTATGATTCTTCCTATATTCTCCAGAAAAATTTAGCTACTTCTGTGGTGATGGCATTCACTTTTCAGGTTGGACAAGTGCTTGAGGCCTACACATCCAAGGGGTATGGCAAAAGGGATGGAGTTTAAAACAGATAAAAACAGACACTTTCCATTTTATATTATTTTATATTATTTAAATCTTTTTCAACCAATAAAATCCTCGCACTCATTATGAAATAACAGAATCTTCCAATCAATTACAGGTTGAATACCTCTTATATGGCATTCCAAAATCTGAAAAAATTCAAAATCCAGAACTGTCCACATGGGTTGCTGAGACAGTGACACCTTTACTTTCTGATGGTTCAGTAATATCTATGCACAAAATTATTAAAAACAGAAGGTGGAGTCCCCTTCTTTGGAGGTTTTTAAACAGAGGCTAGATGGCCATCTGTCAGGGATGCTTTGATTGTGAATTCCTGCATAGCAGAAGGGGGTTGTACTGGATGGTCCTTGGCATCCCTTCCAACTATGACTATGTATAAAAATATCTTCAGGCTATCTGTATAAACTGTATATGAAACATAAATGAGTGTCACACTTACACTTGGGTCCCACCTCCCAAGAAATCCCATTATGTATATGAAAACATTCCAAAATTCCTTCCACCTCACAGAAAATAATCCAAAATCCAAAACGCTTCTGGTCCCAAGCATTTCAGATAAGGAGACTCAACCTATATTATTGATTTTCTATTTATATATATATAAATGAAACAGAAATCTAAGGAAATTGATTTTAGCCAACAGTGAGCTTTCAGTTTACAATAAAATAGTTTGGGGAGCCTGAAGAAAGAGGGGGGAAGGGGGAAGAGAGGCTGAATGGAGCCCACACTTTGCCCAGCCTTGCTATATAGTGAGAAGTTGGAATTTGTACTTTAAATCATGAGCTACTGGTTAAATGTTTTTCAAAAAGATTAATCTGAATATAGGCAAAGTTTTTTTTTAATGAACTAGGAATAATATAATTAAAATGAGTGCTTGGGAAAAGACAGACAACCCACACCCCATGAATAAGGTTTTGAAACAGAGGCTGGATGGTCATCTGTCACAAGTACTTTGTGTATTCCTGTATGGCAGATGGGGGTTGGATTGGATCGTCCTTGGAGTCTCTTCCAGCTCTATGATTCTGTTAAGCTAGTGTCAAAACATGCTCCTGCAACTACATCCTAAATGTGTAATTCTTGAACCATGGAGATATAAAATTACAGCCCCGTTCTATTAATCACTCTGCTGTTGGAAAAGATATAAGTGAAAATAAAGAATCATTTAGAAGAGGAAACAGCAACAAATCACACAGGTGTAACTTTGGAGTAATATGTCTCAAGTTTCAACGGGATAGGACATGCATAAACTAGTACAGCACACCTTGTCCTTGCATCATCACTCAATCTTCTTTCTCTCACTTTCCCCAAATTTATTTATTTATTTATTTGATTTATATACCACCTTTCTCCCCGGAGGGGACTCAAGGCGGCTCACAAATAAAATTCTAAATATATTACAATAAAACAGTTAAAATCTCATCTAAAAACAATATAAAATTACAAACATTAAAACCACACTAAAACCATGATACCCACCTTATATAACAAATATCCAAGTTATAATACCGATTAGAAGAAAAAGTAACTTGAGTACTTTCATCTCTCTTTTGAACCACTTAACTATAAACTAGTAAGTTGACTACTAACACACAATATACCAACCAAATACCTGGAGACTTGACACATCTTGTCTGCTACTCTCTTTTGTACTTTAATTACTGAAAATTGCACTTAGGCAATAAGAACATAATTGGACACAGCTTTATGATGGTCATTTCCAGAGCAGAGTTTTATGGGAGTCTTACCTAAATAACTGCTGGAAGTTTGGTTTAATAAAGTTTGCTTCAATATTCTGCCTTATGCATATTACATGGGTGATTCCATGCTTCTGAAGTATAGGTAGCTGTAAAAGAAAGTTTCAGAGAGAAAAATGAAAATTCCTTTAAACAAGGATTGATAAAACAGAGAAGGAAAACCTTTCAAGGTAAAAAAATATGTATTCTGAGTAAGTGATATATAGCTACAAGTTGAGTTACCCTTATCTGAAATGACAAGAAGCATTTAGAATTTGAGATATTTTTTTATTTGGAGTATTTGCATATACATAATGAGACATCTAAACATGAAATTCATTTATGTTTCATATACAGATTATACACATAGCCTCTGCACAATGCACAAAACAATTGTACATTGAACCATTAGAAAGCAAAGGTTTTGCTACCTCAGTCACCTATATGAACAATTTTGGATTTCAACCTGTTGTTTTTGATTTCACTAAGGTGTGTGCGTATGTGCCTTCATGTTGCCTGTGTATTTATAACCTTATGAATTTCCTTGAGTTTTCTTATGCAAGGAATACTCAGAGGTGGTTTTGTCACTTCCTTCCTCTGAAATATAGTGTACAGCATTTGGTATTCATTGGCAGTCTTCCTTCCAAGTACTAACCAGGGTTGATCCTGGTAAGCTTCCAAGATCAGACAAGATCTGGTGCCTTTAGAGAATTTAGGCCCTTCATTAAGATAGCCTCTTAATTATTTTGAAAGTTCAGTGGAATTCTGATGACTTAAAACCACATTAATAAACAATCTCCCAAAAATGTCCATCACATCCACTTGAACTTTTCCCCTTAGTTTATAGTATTGTAACAAAGATACAGTTGATCAATAAACAGTATCAGCATCTTCAAGGATAATTGGTGTTGTGTGAGAAAACATGTGTGGCCATCCTTAAGTGGTATTTATTTGTTTTCATTTAAAATATTTCTGCCCCACCTTTCCTTAGGCAGGGTTCATGGCAGATAAGAACAGAAAATTTAAAAACAATAAAGGGTGGGATACAAACATGACAGCAAAGTTAAAAACAGTGGAGTAAAAATAAAATAATTCACTAAAAACAATTTCCAGTAATTAAAGTTAATTTATATGCAATCTTAAACCACTAAAAATAATAAAGTAAAACTTTAAAAGGGGGGGGGGCAAAAGTAAACCAGCTCTGAATACTGTTCCAGAGCCTAGGTATAATTTAGTTGTGATTGCTGTACTTCATAGAAATGTCAACTCAGCAGTGTGAAAACATTAATCTACAGGCAAACCTACCTTGCTTTTCATAGCTGAAGAATATGGGCCCAGGAACAAACCAGGTAAAATCTCCTTTTAAAAAAAGCAGGAGGGAAAAGAAACAAAATTCAGTCTACTACACAGTAGAGTTCGACTACAGTTAAGTGCTATATGACAGTAAGCGCAACACCGGTGGTAGGATCCAATTACACAGGTATTATCTAGTTGTGGCAAAAAGAATGCAGATAGAACTGATTTGGCACATGTTGTTTATTTGGACTTTCAAAAGGCTTTTGGCAATCCCCTCACTAAAGGTTTCCAAAAGAACAGAGCAGGTGAGGGTATGAAAAGCATTCTTACTAATCAGTAACTAGTTAAACAAGTCAGGCCAAACAGCCAGTTCTCATGACTGTTGTTGTTGTGCGCCTTCAAGTAGTTTCTGACTTATGACAACCCTAAGACAAAACAATCACAGGGTTTTCTGGGGCTGAGAGAGTGAGACTCACCTAAGGTTTCTATGGTGAAGTGGGGAATCAAACACTGATTTTCAGAGTTGTAGCCCAACACTCAACATACTACACTACACTGGTATGAGAGAACTGTAAATTGGGGGGGGGGGGAGCAATGAGGATCTGTATTGGGAATTATGTTTTTAACATCTTCATCAATGATGTGGTGAGGGAAAAGGCAGCCATATTACATCAGATTACTTAACATGGTTAAAACTTGGAAATGTGCTTCAGAACAGTGCTTCCTAAATTGATGTGGGGAAGAGCAATCCTCCCACCCATCCGCATATGCCAAGCACTGGTACCATATTTGTGCCCACTAGCTACATCTGGATCTTTTTTTCCTGCAAACTCTCTGTAGACCATGGACTGCTCCAGGATCACCACTCTTGAGTGGCACTGCATTAGAAAAACAAATGTAGTTTAACATAAGCAAGTGTAAAATTATGTATATTGGAGTAAAAAAAAAATCCTACCTTTACATATATGCTGATGGGATCTGCATCAGCAATGACTGATCAGAAAAAGGACATGGGGGTTAAAGTGGACAACTTAATAAAAATATGTGCATCCAAAAAGCTGAGAAATCTAGCTCCATGTTGGGAAACATTAAAGGATTAAAAACATTTTAAAAACACAAATATGTAATGTTTTTTTTCCCTACAGCTGTGGCCACTGAACCTCAGAAATGGTATTGTGGAGCTTGTAAAAAGAGGGCAGAAAGAGTCAACTAGAATGATTAATAAGCAGGAGAAATTCTCTTATGAAGAAATAATGTTTTGCAGATACAGAGTTTAGAGACTTGGAACTTAGAAAGGTAGCAGGTTAGGAAGAGACATAACAGATATAAAGTTTTGCATAATGTGGAAAAAGTGAACAGGCAGCAGTATTTCTCCCTCTCAACCTACAATGTACTAGAATTTGGGATCATTCAATGAAAGTTAATGGCAAGTGATTCAGGTACAGCTATCATAGTTAGTGACTTACACATGTGAAATATTCTGAAGTGGTTGAAATTTTTTGTCTGATGTGGAAGTCCATATTATTTAATTAATTCCATTCATTCATTTAATTAAAGAAGACTTCAGAAGCAGTTACACAGATGTACACTGGTGCATTACAACTGTGCATTTCACATCTGGACACTCAGTGGCACATTCACTAATGCACAATTATCAGTGTAACTCCATGAGTGTAAAGATATTTCATGTCTGATCTTGGCTACATCCTTTCATACAGTAAAGGGTTAAACTGTGGCATTTACCACAAGGTGTATTGATGGTCATCAAAATTATGAAATATTCTAGACTAAAGGGGCCATTGGTTTAATTCAGTATGGCTCCTACATTTGACGTCTATTTCAAATCGTAGCAAATAAAGCCTGAAACCTGAATTGTCAGCACTGGGGCTGCAAAGGAAGCTTGCTCAACCAGAACATGGGTGCTGCTACAGTGAGAAAATCTCCAGCTCATCCTGATGTTGTCACAATGGGAAAGCCCAATCACGCTGCTTGGTCTGGACTGAGAGCAGCCAGGAAGAGTATTAACTGTCTTCTGATGATTCACTATCTAGTACATTCTAAGAAAAAGGGGAGTGACAGAATCATGAACAAGTCTGACAAAACAAGAGCAGTAGAGTGAAATGTTTCAACAGCAGGCAGCTGTCTACTACTGCTAAGGAAATCATATCCCAGGCCAGGATTCCAATAACCGTCCTGCCTCACCGCAGCGCCATCTTGGGTTTCCCTCCCCCTTCAGTTCATTTTAGTGGTCTGTTTCTAGAGCCCTAGTCTTCAACAGCAATTCAAAGCCTAACACGTTCAATGCTAGCAGGATCAAAGTAAAAGGTCCCTCACAGACGAGACAGTCATTTCAGACTGAGCAAGAGGAATGTGACCACATTCAGAGGTTGAACTCTCACTTCAACTTTTCAATGCATGTTTAACAACAGCCTACCTCTCCCTCTTCTATTTTTCCCTCTTCACTTTAATATTGCCTCTTCTATCGGGATTGGTTAGTTTATAATCCGGATTTCCTTTCATCTGCTGCCCTGAGGTACACTGATTGGCTTGCTTACTTGAACCATCTGGAATGTTTTATGGAAGCATTTTCCAAGGCAGCTTTGATAAAAGGGGTTACACTGTTTTTTCCTGGCAGGATTCCTGAAAGCATGACAGCCTGAAATTTAATAGACAAAGCGCGTCTTCTCTAGGTCTTCTGCTATGGAATACCTGTCTCTCATGCAGTTGTTAAAGGTAAACTCTGTCTGAATAAGTCTGAGTCCTACAAATACTGAGGGCTTTACAGCCATCATTCACAGGTAGCCAACAATACTAAAATCAAAGATACAGCTGTGTTAGTCTGTAGAATCAGTATGTAGAGAGATCTTGTAGCACCTTTGAGACTAACTGAAATAAAGAAGTTGGCAGCATGAGCTTTCCTAGATTCCAATCTACTTCCTCAGATGCATTTGGTGGAGTGGAAGCCAGGGACAGACACATGATGTTTTGTTGTATATATGCCATTGCTATGCTGCCAACTTCTTTATTACAGCTAGTCTCAAAGTTGTACAAGTACTAAAATCAATTTAGCTAACATCTGAGTACATGGTGGGTAATAATTGCCTCACATTGCAGATTGAGGAAATGTGGAAGGGCTGCAAAATCGTTATTTACTTCATCAATATTGCGATGCAGAGGGGCGGGTTAAAAATAAAACTTATTATTATTATTAAACTTATTAATACTGTATTTTTATTTTCAGGGATGTTATTTGTGAGATTTTCTACTTCAGACACCAACATGGCTGAGTCTTGAGTACTATGCACTTTGAATTGAGACAGTGAAAAAGACAGTCATCTGTTGATCTGCTTCAATGTTCTGAATCTATGTTAAAATGGAAAAAAGACTTTGGAAAAATTAGGCAAAGGTTAACCCTCAAATATTTATTTTGCTAACAAGAACAGAAGGAACTCTGTTTAAGAAAGGAAGTACTTGCTGCATATACAGATCTTCCTGCACTTGTACTGAGACAACAACGGCTCCCACCTTGTAGTTAAGAAATGTTCTAAAATAAGCATTACTGTACTTAAGCAAACTTCTTTGTATAACAGAAATTGGTGAAATGACTGCAATACCTTTTTAACATTTATTCATTATTTTGTATATATGGAGGCATGCTTCCAATTTAGCAGCTTCCTGAACTTGTTCATTCAGGGGAAGTGTAGCATGGATGTTACAAGATTAGCATTAGCCTCATCCACTGCCCACAATTAATAAGAATATCAGTTAACTGGCAGAGCCACAAGCCTCCTGAGCAGAGAGGCCACTAGTGATTCCTGCATGGCACAACCACCAGGAACTCTGAACAAATGGATAGGGAACTACATCATAAATAGAAACAGATATGGGCCAGTTGACCAAGGACAAAGATAGCAATGGTGGATGTAATGACTTTCAGCACAAAGGACTGGGAAAAGCTCACAAGGCCGAAGAGTAAAGGAAAGAAAGGTAATGGATGGGATGGCATGGGTGGTGGTGGCTTTGGATACTTCAACATGAGATGTGTTTCAACTGGATGGCAATATAAACATCAGACAACTGGTTAAAATACAGAAAGAATGAAGAGTATAGAACACTGTTTCCCAAAACCTGCAGTAGCTGCTCTTCCTTAGGAAGGATTTTCTTTCTGATCATGCTTTGCAATGTGAAACAAACATGGATGGTGAACAGATCCAGGATTCTTGGTAGCCATAGCCAGCACTAGAAAGAACACTTTCCCCAAGGTGTTAAGCGTGTCATCCGAAGATGCCTCATGGAAAAGGTATGCTTCCTGGACAACCCATCCCCAACTCTGAAGCACTTGGGATTATCTAAGGGCATCATGTGATTTTGCCAAACCTTTACAGCGAAACAAAGTATCTAATGAAGTGCTATCTGACTTTGACTAAAAGGTTATGATCAACTGCTCCTACTGTGGTCTTGGAGGAAGAGAAGAGTAACTAGTATCTGCTGAACTTAATCCATCCCAACACTGCAGTTCCTTTTTCCTTGTGTGTTGTGTCTTATTTAGATCATAAGCCTGAGAGCAAGGAAAATGTCTGTTTATCTATATGTAAGCTGCTTTGGGATCCTTTTACAATAGAAATACTCTAAATAAATCACTATATCCATACCTGCATCTCTCTTCTCATTGGATATGTCCAGTCCTGAAGAGGAAAAAAATTCTTATATGAATATTAAGTTCTAAGACCAATAAACACAAATGAGCTAAACAATAATCAGGTTCTTGAACAAGCTGACAAGGTGTAAAATGGCAAGTTAGGCAACCCAACTGAGTAATAGATGCCTTAGAGTTTTTAAACAAAGAAGCAAGAGAAAAATATTCTTTATTCAGAGACTAACTCTAGGCCTTAAACCCTTGACAGATTTGCAACAAAGCAGCATTTCCAGTTTGTATGTGGATTATAGCACAATCCAGGGTACGGCTGCACCTAAACTGAAGTTGACAATGCTGTTAAAGCAAAACAATTTCTCAAAAAATATGGAAGATATTATAGCAGTGATTCAAAAGTAACGGTTCTCAATCTCCAGATTGGATGAAGATGAAAAAGGAGGTAACATACAATACTAGAAATTCGGGGGGGGGGGGGGGGGGGGGGGGCGGAACCAAACATTTTAAGCAGAAATGTGGCTCTTGAAATGTTGTTAGACTATAAGCTCCGCATAAACCAATGGTGAGGAACGCTGGGAACTGTAATACTACAAATATTTGGAGGGCTGCACACCTAATTTGAAGGGTGAGTCACCCTGCTCTGTGAATGAAGAGTCTCCTAGAATTTTAATTACCAAAATCTGATCTCAGATTTCCTTTATTATTCCACCTGAGCCTGAGCTCATTCTTCACTTTAGCTTTTCCGACTTTCTCCCTACACGCGGTGGCTATTTGAATTACTCTGTGGTGATTTTCCCCTTTTTCCATTACATGTATATGCCCCTTTGAAATCTTAGCTCAGTTAAAAATTCTTTAGACAGCCATCCTGGTTTCTTCAGGCACCTCACATTTTTCTTCCCCACTGGAACTGTTTGAAACTGTGCCTTTAATATCTCACTTTTAAGAAAACTCCCATCCATCATGAATTCCCTTCTCTTTTAATATTCCTGACCGTGGGATCACACCCATCATTTCCATTTTTTGAAACCAGCTTTTTTAAAATCTACAATGCTTGGCTTCGCTTTCTACAAACTCCAGAGGAACATGGTCACTCCCACCTAATGATCACGCCAGTTCCACCCCATTAACCACATCATCACTTTTGGCTGGAGTCAGATCTAAAATAGTTAATCCCCTACTTGCCCCTTCCACCTTCTAGATCAGGGGTAGGCAACCTTTCCCCTTTAAGGGCCGAGGGACTTCAGCTCCCAGAATCCCAGGAGCTATTGGCCAACATGGGACTATTGACCAACATGTCTGAGGCTTCTGGGAGCGGAAGTCCCTCGGCCCTTAAAGGGGAAAGCTTGCCTACCCCTGTTCTAGATAATGAAATTGTCTGCAAGGCAAGTGAGGAATTTGTTGGACCTCATATTCTCAGCACAATTTAACTTCCAACAAATACCAGGATAGCTGAAATCTCCCATTACTGCTCCATCTTTCCTTTCTAAAAGTTTGGTCACCTGTTCCAGGAAGCATCTCCATTGTTAAGAGTTCAAGTTCATCTCTCCCCTCCATGCTCTATGCATTAGTGTAGACACATGTAAGACCACGGGTCATTCCCCCTAGCTACTTATTTATTTTTTTCCTCCTCTCAATGTTGGGTCTTCCCCCAGTTCTCTCTATAATATTCAGGTCACTATCTCCAGCACTTAATGAACTCCTACCCTCAAGAATACTGTCGAAATACATTAGTCAAGAAACACAGCAGTAATGCCAGTAATAGGGGTTTGCCCACCAACTCAGCCATAGGCAAAGACAGAAGCAAATGCTAAGGAATACTGCCTCTTGTACACAGCACCAAGGAGAAAATGTTAGTAGGGACAGAGCTGTCATATTCTCTGTTGTTGTTCACACTGGGAAGGAAATTATAAAGCTTTATCAAGGAAAAATCTGGGAAGAAGGGGTAGTCCTGCAGAACACTCTGCACCATATGCCACTAGTTTTCTACCTCTATCTGAGAAGATAGGAAACCAGAAGAAAAAGAAAGCTAGTAAAAGTTCCTGATGAAAAGATGCTTTTTCTGCATTTTCATATACCTGATAATGCAGGTCAGTTTATTCCTCATGCACTACATTCCAGCACAATGAAGATGTGTAGCAGGCATCCCACTAAGTTAACATGAAAGGGTTAATTATCCTTTAAAAATTATTAGAAATCATTGCAAAAGGCTATTCATTTTATGGAAACAAACTGATTATTCCAACAAGCTATAAGTAAAGAATTACCCTAATTGCTGGCATCTACATCGTCATCCTTGTTATACATTCACAACGTTGTAACTTCCTTTGATGCCCTATCTCGGATTATTTCCTCCATTACTAAGGGGGGTTGCAGACTGCCAGAAATAGTGCAAATTGAGTCCACTTTTAGGGTTAGGGTTAGTGCTAGGGAATAATGGGAATTTTTTCCCCCCCTGAAACATTGAGCCTTCTCTGTCAGAGAGCTCTGGTGCCACAATAAAATACAGCTCCATGATTCCCTAACCCTAAAAGTGGACTCAATTTGCACTATTTCTGGCAGTCTGCAAACCCCCTA
Source organism: Phrynosoma platyrhinos (assembly GCA_020142125.1). Lineage (NCBI taxonomy): Eukaryota > Metazoa > Chordata > Lepidosauria > Squamata > Phrynosomatidae > Phrynosoma > Phrynosoma platyrhinos. The sequence continues at coordinate 4,781,196 of CM034701.1, forward strand.
ACTTACTTAAATCTCAAATCATTTTTAAGTGTTAAATGTGCAGCTAAAAATAAAAATAAATGTCTCCAAACCCCTCAAAAGATACCATATGGAGCTAGAAAAAGTACAGAAAGGGACAATTAAAATGCCCAAGTAAGAACTCCCCCAATAAAGATGAAACAATTTAGTGGTTTTTAACTTTAACCCACACGGAAGACATGACTGCATGGTATGAATGAAGTCCTGGATAATTTTTCTCCGTTCTTCCAACAAAGCTTTACTCAGGAAAAAGCTGGAAATGACAGTAGAAGAGGTGCTCCTGCAGGTAGGAGATTCAGACCAGATAGAGAGGGATCTCTGTATTTAAGCATCTATGGACGGCAAGCTGCCCACTGTTCCCAATGGCAGTGTGTACATGTAGCCGCGCCATCATTAGGGACAGTCCCTGTTGTCCCCAGTGGTGGCATGTGCACGTGGCCACACCGCCATTAGGGACAACTGGACTTCACCCGCATTCCCGTTGTCCCTAATGACACCACGGCCACATGCACACACCGCCATTGGGAACAAGAGGCTTCACTAAAGTCTTGTTGTCTCTAATGGCAGTGCAGCCATGTGCATGCCCTGCCACTGAGGACAGTGGGACTTGAGGTCCTGTAGATTTTAGTGTCCGGGGGTAGTGGTGTCTGGAATAGATTCCCCATGGATACCGAGGTCCCACTGTAAATGGTATCATTTTGTCAAACATTACATATTTAAAGTATGGAATTTGCCACCACCTATTGCGCTGGCACCAACTGTGCTAGTTTAAATGGGGTTTAGTCACATTTGTAGTAGATAAGGCTATCAGTGGCCACTGTTAAGACAGCTATGTATTACTTCCTGTAGTAATCAAAGGCAGTAAGACCCTCAATATCAGTTTCTGGGTAGCGTAAACAAGAGAGTGCTATTTGGACTTATGCTGGATGGGCATGAATCTGCTTGAACACTGTGAGAATAGAATACTGGACTGGATGGGACTTTGATCTGATCTTGCAAGGCTTTTATGTCTATATATATTTTAAAATGTGCACTGTACGGCTCACTGTGGTGAGCATTAGTTGAACAGTGAATGAGTAACTGTATACTATGCAGGACTCCCTGCAAAAGTGAAGGCTCCATTATCCACCTCAGTGACATGTTGTTGTTGATGTCTGAGAAAGATCTAAGAGTACGTTTAAGACCTTGCGTAGTTTCTAGACGCTACGGTAAGCAGTATCTGGAGCATCTTTTCACACTGGTAAAGAGCCATGCTGCACACAGCTAAATTCTGAACAGCACAGCAAGAAATTTACACACTTTAAAAAGATTTGTTTGCTTCCACTGTACAATACTGCATTCTGACAGCAAAATGAACTCTTAAAACAGTCTGAATGTCTTATGAAGTTCATGTATACTTAACAATTTATCTAACTGCAATATGCAATTTATAGAGCATTTTAGACAGAGAATTTTAACAGACTATTAACAGAAAATACAGATTATTTTCACACTCTGTTAACCAATTGGAGCTTATTAATCAAAACAACTACATTTATATGGGCTAAGAAAAAGCATGTACATTTATTCAATTAATAAATTGGTTAGTTCCAGATCCTAAATAGACTATTGTTTTCCTCCCCTGGTCACCCAATGCTATGGACCTTTATTTCAGCCCCGAAAATATTTCCTTGGAAGAGTTCTTAATTTCAATGGGACATTTCCAAAAGTGCTCAGAATCACAGCATTAAATCAGACTGACCAGAGTGGTAGCTTAGTAATGACTCAGGGATGTTACTACATGTTGGAAGCATGTCTAAAATCCAATGACAATTCCTCCTGCTCCTTTAGTATTTCTGTCCAGTTCTGATTCTTGTCTGTCGAATGTGGGAGCCATTTTAGGAGACTTACTATAAGAACAATAAGGTAAAAATGAGCTAGTAAGTAAGTAACCTTCTTGTTCTTATGTTCATTCATGTATGGTTCTGGAATAAAATTAGTAGCTCTTATTTGATAGGTAAAGAAGCAATATGCATATGGGCTGCAATCCTGTATGGCACGGCATATTAGTTCTGCATGTAGACTAAGCCATATACACCACCACTTCAATTTACCATACAACTTCCTAATGTTCCCCCAAGCCCGTACACCCGTTAACTCATGGGGAATGGGTAGAATTGGAGAAGCATCTGTCTACAGCCAGATGTGAAACTATGACATCAGTGTTGGGCTCTGCAGAGGTCCTCTGGAAGTGCTACTGTATCATGTCATGTCTGGCTATGGGGACATAGCTAAGAGACAGAAGAGCCCTCCCTCTAGTCCAGGGGTAGGCAATCTTTCCCCTTTAAGGGCCGAGGGACTTCAGCTCCCAGAAGCCTCAGCCATGTTGGCCAATAGTCCTCCCATGTTAGCCAATAGTTCCTGGGATTCTGGGAGCTGAAGTCCCTCGGCCCTTAAAGGGAAAAGGTTGCCTACCCCTGCTCTAGTCCATCTGCCATCATCCTGACCTCAGAGGGAGAGAAGGGCAGGCCCAATTCCACCAGGCTTAGTCCAGAGAAAGAAGGCCCTCTCTCCAATCCATCTACCACTGCCTTGGCCTCAGGGGAAGTAAAGAACTTCTGGATGTAATCCCTTTCCCACTGCCATTCCCTCCTCCTTTTGTGTCATGTCTTTTTATATTGTAAGCCTGAGGGCAGGGAATTTTCTAATTAACCATTTGTAAACCATTTGTAAAAGATGCTAGCCACAGATGCTGGCTAAACGTCAGAAAGAAACTCTTCTAGAACATTTGTAAACTGCCTTTGTGGTAGAAGAGTGGGGTATAAATACTCTAAATAAATAAACAAACAAATAGGTGTTTTTTTGTGGGGTTTTTCGGGCTGTGTGGCCATGTTCTGAAAGAGTTTTCGGACCACACAGCCCAAAAAAACCCACAAAAAAAAAAACTATGAATGCTGGCCATGAAAGCCTACGACTTCACAAATAGTCAGGTGCTTCTCTGGTCCTGCCCACTCCTCACAAGGCACAGAAAGAGGGGTGGGCTTCAGAAGCTATATAGTAAGTACTGAATGGGGTTTTTGGATGTTTCAAAGAAGGGAGTACAGATCTCCACAATACCCGCAAAAAGGACATACACAGGAATAAGGGAAACTTACACATGCATATGCACCTAACAGGATGCCAGCCATGATGTATCAACCAGAATCCAGCATCTATATATATAAAATTTATAAGATGTATTCTATGCAAGACAGGTTTAAAAAAAACCACCCTGTTCATTCTAGCTACTTAGCAGTATACATTTTTATTTCATGCAATTACAAAATCAGAAAACGTTAAATAACCACAGCAAATACAAAATATAGGGCAAACTTTTAAATGACTTTTGCACTGCAAAGTGATTTGAGGGCACATGCAATAAAAATTATTCATGCTGTTGCTACAAATTCAGCCTTATTGCTTCAGAATTGTACATATTCCTACCAATATGCAGAGGGATCTTGTAGCACCTTTGTGACTTAGGGGGGTTGCAGACTGCCAGAAATAGTGCAAATTGAGTCCATTTTTAGGGTTAGGGTTAGGGAGTCATGGGAATTGTTGTTTTTTTTTCTGAGACATTGAGCCTTCTCTGTCAGAGAGCTCTGGTGCCACAATAAAATACAGTTCCCATGATTCCCTAACCCTTAAAGTGGACTCAATTTGCATGATTTCTGGCAGTCTGCAAAGGCCCTTAAGTAAGAGGTTGGTACTACAAGCTTTTGCAGTTTTAAGTCTACTTCACCAGATGTATGGAGATGGAAGCTTATGCTACCAACATCTTGCTCTTAGTCTCAAAGGTACTACAAGATCCCTCTGAATACCAATGCAGACTAACACAGCTATGTTTTTTAATATTTCTACCAAGTTAGTTTTACTGGAGTTCTGGCATGATGTGATTATGTATTAGGATTTTGTTAACTGCCTTCGAGTCAATCTCGACTCATGGCAACCCTATGGATGAGACATCTCCCTCTGTCCTCTACAGCTCTGCTTCAATCCTGCAAACCCTTAATACCTGTGACCTCCTTAATAGTCCATCCATCTAGCATGTGGCC
>CM034701.1:4920292-4930682 GCA_020142125.1 Phrynosoma platyrhinos
CAAATACTGGGGGGAAATTGTATGAGATTCTTGCTCATCTGTTATTATTCTACAATTCAGAGACAAAGGCGTATTCATCTGGAGTAACTGTATTCAAAGGGATCTTCTAGCACCTTTCAGACTAACTGAGCCGAAAAAGTTGTAGCGTAGGTTTCATTGACTTGGTCTACTTCCTCAGATGCATGGAAGTAACTGGTGCCCAGGAAGGACCTTTATAGACTGTATGAATACCCATAGAGATGCAAAACCTGTGGATATGGTGATGAGGTGTCAATTGACCATCATTAAAATTGAATTTGTCACCTCATCCCCAGACCCACAAGTTTTGCATTTCTGTGGTTATTCATACAGTCTGCTTACACAAATCCTTCCTTGGCACCACTTCACTCCATCTGCATCTGAGGAAGCAGGCCAAGTCTACAAAAGCTTATGCTACAATTTCTTTCACTCAGTCAGTCTCAAAGGTGCTGTGAGATCCCTTTGCATATTATTATTCTAGTTTTTCTAGCTGGGAAACAAATGAATATTTTTTCCCTGTTCTTACTCTTCAGGTTGGTTGTTTCTTCCTCTGTTGGTTATCCCAGAGCCTGGTCTCCTTCATTCACTTTCCCTGGGATGGACTCCATTTTTGCAGAGCATTTAGAAAGGTTCCTTTTTTGGAATATAACTTCCAGAATCCCCCAGGCAGCCTGTGATAGAGTGCCCTTCTTGTTATCATTGACACCATAGTCAGATTATACTATGAGTGCTGATGATGACAATTGTGGATTTGATTTAGTTTGGATTTTTGGAGGGTCTTTTTCTTGCCAATTAGGGTATGTATATGTTTGTCCTGCAGAGATTCAGGATGATCAGGTGGTGGAATCCATCATCAGAGACCGGAAACATGAACTCTCCCTAGAAAACATCCGCACCCTGACGGAAGAATCCTTTGGTTCAGCGTTGTCAGAGGCCAACCACACCGTGGTGCTGTTTTATGCCAGCTGTAAGTCAGCCCTTGCAAACTGCTGTGTTGTGCACTATGGGACACACACTCTCCATGCTTTCAAAGAAATAGCCCTGTGAGTCTTGTGCAGCATAAAAAAGAAGGAAGGGTAGGGGAGAAAAACTGGGATGTCACTGCACTTTTAAGACTAACTAGTTTTTTATTTTTGCATGAGCCTTTTTGGATGTAAACCCACTTCTTCAGATGCAGCACAGAGTCATATTAAGGCCAGAGCTATAAAATATATTTATACAGTTGGGTATAAATATATCCAGTTTCTACCCTGTACCTCTCTGTCAGGCCACATTTCCTTGTTTCAGTGCACCAGAAGTGCTGATATGTCACAACCAACATTTTGACTGATTTGGGTTTTTATTTTATTTTATTTTTTGCATTTTTTTGCAAAGAATTAGGGGGTCGCTGAAGGAGGAGAGGATAAGCCATCACATTTCTGACTGGTTTTAAGCAAATTTGGGCAATTTTCAGATGGAAAAAAAATCAACAAAATTAATGTGTGTATAGCTTGGGTCTGGGGGCTTAGGAGGGCTTCATGCAGTCCATGGGCTGTACTTTGGCCACCTTGGTCTAGACCAGGGGTGGGCAACCTTTCCCCTTTAAGGACCGAGGCACTTCAGCTCCCAGAAGCCTCAGCCATGTTGGCCAATAGCTCCTGGGATTCTGGGAGCTGAAGTCCCTCGGCCCTTCAAGGGGAAAGGTTGCCTACCCCTGGTCTAGATGAAACCTTAGGTCCAAAAGACACTGCAGAAATAATCCAGTTTGACACCACTTTAACTGCCCTGGCTCATTGCTAGTGAATCCTGGGAACTGGAGTTTGAGGTGGCACCAGAGCATTCTGGCAGAGAAAGCTATATATCTCACAAAATTACAATTCACAGAATTCTCTAGCACTGAGCCAGGGCAGTTAAAACAGTCTCAAACTGGATTATTTCTGCATTGTGTTTTGGATCTTAGTCTGATCTAGCAGGGTTCTCAATAATAATAATAATAATAATAATAATAATAATAATAATAATAATTTATTTATTTCTAACCTGCCCCTCTGCTAGGCAACCGGGGCAGCGTACAACAGGTTAAAACAATACAAGAGTAAAACACAATCACCAAATACTCCCCCTAACCCTCCCACCCCTTAAAAATAAATTAAACTAAGATAGTATTAAAAACAGCAGAATGATAAGACATCAAATACTAAAATCATAAAACAAACAACATTCCCCCACTATCTTCCCAATGCTGATGCTGCTTTAAAAATTACAACTAGATACGGGATGAGAGAAAGACGAGGCAAAACAAGCATTAAAAGCCTTTGAGTGAAGGCGCTTCCCTGTCAGAGGCTTTATTAAACCAAGGTATGCCTACAGAATCTTGCACAACAATTTAGGCTTAATTTGCAAAGTTAAGACAAAATGCTAGCTTTTATGCAAGTTTGGTGTCTGGTGTTTCTCCATGCAGCATTTTGGTTGGCAACAGAGCGGAGTCAAGAAAGCTTGAAGTACCCAAAATAAAGGTAACCGACTGCCTGTTTTCCATTTGCGCTGCAGGGGAAGCCGTCTCACTGGTCGTAATGCAGGCCTATGCTGATGTGGCAGCTCATCTGAATGGTATGGCTCTGAGTTATTCCTCTGGCTGTTTCCAGTGTATTTCTTCCAGAAGCCTCAACCGATTAAGTGGTAGCTATTGGTTTCGGGGCTGAGGTTTCCGATCTTGGATTCCGACTTTAAATTCTGGACTTAAACCAGGAACGAATTCAATGGCCCTCTGATAGGAAAGCCCAAGCCATCCTCAGGGCTGTTGTTCCCAGTTTGTTTCCTTGAGCCTCGCCACTCAGTTGCAGTCTCTTCCCCTTGTCCAAGATGTCCCCCAGAAAGTCCATGGTTTATATTTCTCTTCTGGGAGACCTCTGGCTATCACTTTCTACCCCCTACACCCCATCTTCAATATGGGACCCGTATTGCAAGCCTTCATTCAACAGCTTGCCGCATGGATTACATATCAGACAAGCAGTTGTATGAAAAATGCTATCATATATGGACTTAGAAATCATTTCCAAAGTTACATTTTTGCTCCCTTACTCACATAATGGAACTAACGGCTTTTCAGACTCACAGCTCATGCCTTTAACCAGCTTTCTAAGTGATTGTCAGTCACCATGCGGCTCTTCTGTTTTGCCCTGAAACCCAAGGCTCTCTTCAGTGGGTTGGAATTGCATTAAACCAAGGATAAGCAAAGTGTAGAGAGCCAGTGTGGGGTTGTGGTTTGAGCACTGGACTACAACAACACCCCAACTCTGGAGACCAGGGTTTGAATCCCTGCTCGGCCATGGAAACCCATTGGGTGACCTTGAGTAAGTCACACTCTCTCAGCAGCAGAGGAAGACAAAGGCAAAGATTCTGAACAAATCTTGCCATGAAAACCCTGTGATAGGTCTGCCTTGTTGTTGTGTGCCTTCATGATGTTTCCGACTTATGGTGAAACGATCATGGGTTTCTTGGCAGGATTTGTTCAGATAAGGTTTCCTTTTGCCTTCCTCTAAGGCAGGGGTAGGCAACTTTTCCCCTTTAAGGGCCGAGGGACTTCAGCTCCCAGAATCCCAGGAGCTATTGGCCAACATGAGATTACTGGCTAACATGGCTGAGGCTTCTGGGAGCTGAAGTCCCTCGGCCCTTAAAGGGGAAAGGTTGCCTACCCCTGCTCTATATGGTATTTTCCAATGTTTCCCAATGGGCAAGTATTCTCCAATGTTTCCCTATAGTCAAGTACTCCTCTATGTTTCCCTATGGGCAAGTATTCTCCAATGTTTCCCTATAGCCAAGTACTCCTCTATGTTTCCCTTTGGGCAAGTATTCTCCAATAATTCTCTATGGTCAAGTATCCCTCTATATTTTCCTATGGTCAAGTATTCTCCAATGATTCTCTATGGCAGGGGTAGGCAACCTTTTTTCCCCTTTAAGGGCCGAGGGACTTCAGCTCCCAGAATCCCAGGAGCTATTGGCCAACATGGGACTATTGGCCAACATGGCTGAGGCTTCTGGGAGCTGAAGTCCCTCGGCCCTTAAAGGGGAAAAGTTGCCTACCCCTGCTCTAAGGTGAAATTGACTCGAGGGCATTTAACACAACAACAACAAATGATCCTTCTAGTTTTAGGCCCCTTGCCCCCTTCTAGGGCCTGTAGGGCCAATTTGCTATGTTTGGGGTCTCCTTTGGACTGTTCTAGGTCCAAGTGGGGCCCGTTGTACATGACCTTATATACACAGCAGAAATAATACAGTTTGATACCACAGTTCTATCCTATGAAAACCTAGGATTTGTGGTTTGACAGAGAGCGCTCTGACAGAGAAGGCTAAATTTCTTCTTTGTGGTCTCTGCGAATCACACAAATGGGTAACATCTGCGCATGCGCAGCAACTTCGGAAACTTGGCCTAAGACAGCTTGCAGGGGCCACTGCCAAGATAACAAATTGCCTCTCATGTCGCTTCTGACTTTCCAGGGGCCACAAAACTAGCTCCAGGGACCACATGCATTTTGCCCATGGGATGCACTTGGCCCACCTTGCATGACACTCCTCCAGTTTGGAAGTGCTGCAAAATGCACGGTGTAGTGGTAGATCTGTGGTTGTAACTTGAAAGCTGCTCCTTGGATTAGTGAAATAATAGTCGGAAGGTCTCCTGAGTGTTTATTCTGTGGGTTCTAGGAACTCCGATGTCTGCAGCTACTTTCCTGGCAGGTTCTGACGTCACGGAGTGGAAGGAGGGGACCCTCTTCAAGGCCGGCTTCTGCATACAAACTGTTGGTTTGACCCAACACAGGAAAGCAGCAAAGGAACCATTTGTCATGGGAAGAGCATCAGCCTCCTCATAGCCATGCAAAGAACCCCATAAACAATGGACAGATGTTTTCATGTTTGCAGCCGATTGTGCAAGAAGACAGTAGCCATGTGCAGGGCTGCAGGAGGACAGTACAGAGGCCCTGTCTCCTCTAGCATAGTTGTTAATTTTCAGCTACACTTTAAAAAGAACGCAAAGAAAAGAAACAAGGAAAGACCTTCTTTGGAGGTCTTTAAACAGGAGCTGGATGGCCATTTGTCAGGGATGCTTTGATTTTGAGTTCCTGCATGGCAGATTGGGGTTGGACTGGATGGCCCTTGGGGTCTCTTCCAAGTCTAGGATTCTATGAAAGGATGAAAAGTCTGGAACAATTCTGCAAACAGAGAAGATTAAATATTTGCATCTCTCTACCTTATGTGAGAGAGCCAGCATGGTGTAGTGCTTTGCGCTTTGGACTGGAGACCAGAGTTTGATTCCTTGCTTGGCCATGGAAACCCATTGGGTGACCTTGGCTGAATCACATTCTCTCAGCCCCAGAAAAACTCATGATAGAATCGCCTTAAGGTCATCATATATCAGAAACAATTTGAAGGCACATAACAACAACAAAACCTTAAGGTAGGGATTCCCAAACTCAGGCCCTCCAGATGCTTTGGACCTCAGCACCCAGAAGCCTCAGTCATCTGAGGGAAGAGGAGGTATATGTTTAAGGTGTATGAAATTCCAGTTGGATAGGGATGTGTCTTTATTATTGTTTTATAACTATTTATTCAAATATGCATATCCTACCCTAATTTGGATATGCAGTTTAAATAAAATATAAATTTGTTGTTGCTGTTCTGTGCCTTCAAGTTGTTTCTGACTTATGGTGATGCTATATTGACCCTATCATGGGCTTTTTTTGAGGTTGAGAGTGTGTGACCTGCCCAAGGTGGGTTTCCATGGCTGAGCGAGGATTTGAACTCTGGTTTCCAGAGTCATAATCCAACGCTCAAACCAGTATGTAATATTGGCTCTAAATATATCCTTTTTGTTGATGTGTGCATTCAAGTCATTCCTTACTGTGGTAACCCTAAGGCGATCATGGGGTTTTCTTATTAAGTTTCTTCAGAGGGGGTTTGACATTGCTATCCTCTGAGGCTGAGAGAGTGTGCCTTGCCCAGGGTCACCAAGTGGCTGAGTCTCCTGGAATTGTACAAACAACAAACAAACCCTGGTCTCCTGGAATTATAGTCCATTACTCAAAACCATTACACCACATGGGCGCTCCTTAACAGGAAATATCAAAGCTTGTTACCGTATCAAAATGCAATCTAAATTTCTTTTCAACAATTTTCTATATACAGAATAATTGTTTTAATTTAAATGTCAGGTTGTATTTATATGTGACTGCCTTTTCCCGGTACCAGAAAGATTTCTGACTGGGAGCCAGACTGCTTTTTACTGGAATCACTTTGCGCCAGGGCCAGCGGGTTGAAGGCAGACCTGTGCCAACCTTGGAATGGGTTTGACAGTCTGCTCAAAGTGTGGCATTTCAAGGAACAGTTTAATTTGTCTCACAACTGAGGTGCAGAGTTAGTTTTTCGTTCCAAGGCTTAGCCTGGAAATAAGTCAACTAATAAGAAAAGGCAAAATCCAAAAGACGTAGCTCCCAGAAACATTGTGTGATAGCTTTGGAACTACACTGGAATCTTCATCAGGTGAAGGTGAAAAATCCTTGAGAGAAAGGAAAGTGTCCTTGTTGGAGTCACTGGTCTGCATCTTGAAAATATATTCAGGGGTAGCTGTATTGACCAAGCAGCAAAGTACAAGAACATCCAAAATCCACAAAACAGTGATATCTTCATTGGACCAACCAGAATGCACCAAATGCACCTTTGCCTGATGAAGAAGCCAGTGGAGCTTCGAAAGCTTGCAACATCTATTCATCCGTTTTTTGTTAGCCCGATAAAGGTATCACTGTTTTGTGGATTTTGGTCTGTGTCTTGTTCGTTTGAGATGTTGCAGAGAGAGGAAGTATTTTGGAGACAAGGGTTTAGATCCCATGAGACTGTGAAGTCATTGGAAACAAAGACAATTTTAAAAAGATAATAAAATTTCCACTCTCCATTTTGCAGCTCCAGGATCTCTCCCTTTGAAATCTGGTTTTATCCCTGTCTTTGCGACAGGCCCCTGTGTTGACCGTGTTCAGGGATGGTCTCAAGAAGCCCTTCTACATGCAAATGTAGGTGGTGAACCAGGGAAAAGTGATCCAGCATAGTGTAGTGGTTTCAGTCTTGGATGAGGTCTCCAGAAGATCAGGGTTCGAATCCTCGCTGAGCCCTGGAAACCCATTGGGTGGCCTTGGGCGACTCTCATCCTTCGAAAGCGGCAATGGCAAATAAATATTGCCAAGAAAACCCTATGAGAGGTTCTCCATAAGTCAGGGCTGACTCAAAGACATGTGGATTTTGGTCTGCATTTTGTTTGTTTGAGATGTTGCAGAGAGAGGGAGTCTTTGGAAAAAAGTGTGATGCTCTTTCAAAGAAATCAGTGGTCCCCAATCTCAAAAAACTGAGATGCTCCTTCAGATAAATCGGGGGTCCCCAGCCTTTGGTCCTCCATTTGTTTTGGACTTCAGCTCCCAGAAGCCCCATCAGTCAGTAATTATGGGAGCTGAAGTCCAAATCCTCTGGAGGACCAAAGGTTGGGGTTCCAGTGAAATGAACGAATCTGAGAGCGAGCCCAAACTCTCACTGGAGGTCAATAGGACTAAACTGAGGCGATCATTCTTTGGATACATCATGAGATGGTGTGACTCATTGACTTGTTAAAGTGGAAGGCTTTAGGAAAAGATGGAGGCCCAAACAGGTTCTAAAAAGTTGGTAACAAACTGAAGAAGCCACGGTTGCCCCGAATGTCCAAGACCAAGTACCATTGGTGATTTCTCAAGGTCTCTTGTTCATTTGTTCTTGTTGTTTTGTGCCTTCACGTCGTTCCCAATTTATGGCAACCCTAAGGCAAATCCTATTGTGGGGTTTTCTTGCCAAATTTGGGTTTGCCATTGCCATCCTCTGAGGCTGAGAGAGTGTGACTTGCCCAAGGTCACCCAGTTCTTGTTCATAGGGTGTGCATAAATTGAAGTTGACTTGGTGGCAAACAACAGCAACAACGCAGGCCTGTAAGACTGATGACGGTTCCTGCTTGGCAACTGAGAAGAAGGAGGAATTTTTAAGTACATCACAACAACAACAAGGCAAAGCATCCCAAAGGAACCAATTGAGATCACTTTAACTTGTGCTGGAAAATCCCAGTCGAAGGGTGACAAACACTCCACTCTCTCCAGGTTTGGGTTCCTTGGCTAAGTTTTTAGTATAATCAAATCTCCCAAAATGAAAGTACATATATATGTTTTAAGCAAGAAAAAAGAAAGCCTCTGGGCATGAGTGGAGTGCATTTTCTGCATTTCCTGAATAATTATAGAATCATAGAGATGGAAGAGACCCCAAGGGCTATCCGGTCCAACCCCCTTCTGCCATGCAGGGAGCAGCATCCTATGAAATCATGGGATTGGTACTTTGGTGAGGGGCTTAAAGCTTTTCTAATGCTGTTCCCTGAACTATGGCACTTAAGCCCACTGGTGGAGAAGTCTCTCACAAAACTACAAATCCCAGGATTCCATAGGATGGCATCCTATGAAATGGTATCAGAGCACTATAATTGTGTAGGATGGATGCATCCATGGAGAGGATTCATTGTACCATTAATGTGGATAGCTGCCAGTGGAGGAGAACAAATAAGTACAGAGTTTTTGCCCTATGTTACATCCCTCCAAAGTGCCTCTCAAGTAGATGATGATGATGATGATGTTAATGATGATTTACTTATATTCCACCTTTCTCCCAATATAGGAATTTGAGGCAGCGAGCAGCAAATTTAAAACAAAACAATTTAAAAACAGTACAAAAGCATTAAATGTATAAATATAAAATTTAAAAAACAATTTTAAAAGTTAAAAAGTTAAAATGGATTGGCATGATAGAAATGTTCAATTATGAAACTAATTAAATAGTTATTTTAAAAAAAACATGCACCCAGAGCTTAATGAAGTGACTTTCTAAACTACAATTCAGAGAATGCAGCAGTTAGCATAGCTACTGAGCATGCTGGCTGGAAATTATGATCCAAAAAAAAGGAATTTTCCTTATCTCTGCTTTTGCCTTGAACAGTTACCAATGTCTCTTGTAACTAGCTAACTAAGTTCCTTTCTCCCTTCCCTTCCCCATCAACCTTTTGCAGGGTCTCCTGAGATCTCACTTGCTCGAGTGAACTGCTGGGACTGGCCACAAGTCTGTGCACAGCAGAATGTCACCCAGTTCCCTGCCCTCAAGGTGTGGACAAAAGAACGGAGATGGCTGGCTTATTCAGGGATGTGGGAGACCCAAGCGATGCTCCGGTTCATAGAAGTGTGAGTATCCACTTGTTGGCTGAAGAAGAAGCCTTAGGGGAGAACATGCTGGCCTCCAGATAATGGAGAGTATCACACAGTTCTTAAAGAGTGGGATGGAAACGGGATTGAAACTATAATCACAGGATCTTATCGCACCCCATTGTGGCTAGGCAGTAGGTATCCTGTAGTCAGTCTGTGCTTCTGCCGCTGCTTTTAATGAATGGGAAAATCCTGTGAATAACTGTCAGTCCTGCAGTTAACCCTTTATTGAGGTATATAATAATAATAATAATAATAATAATATATTCTTATATCCCGCCTTCTGCCTAAGCAATCAAGGTGGCTTACAAAAATAAGATACAAATTAAAAAACATACCTTGCAATAATAACAGTAATACAATTACCCCACCCCCTTAAAAGAATAAATATAATATTAAAATAAACGTATAGGATTGAGACAACACACATTTTGGAACATCAACAAGTTCGTGCAGCGGAAGATGTATAGCGGAGGAGGAGCACTGATTCAGGTGGAACGATCTATTCTGGGAAGGCATGCCGGAAGAGGTCCATCTTGACAGCCTTTTTAAAGCTGTCCAAGTTGGTTATTTGACGGATCTCTTCCGGCAAGGCGTTCCACAGTCTGGGTGCGGCGGCAGAGAAGGTCCTCTGGGAGGTTACCACTAATCTAGTTTTTATCGGTTGCAGTAGATTCCTCCCAGAGGACCAGAGGGTACAGGGCGGATTATATGGAAGAAGGCGATCTCCTAGGTAAGCTGGGCCCAGGCCATGTAGGGCTTTAAAAGTCATCACCAACACCTTATACTTTGCTCGGCAACCAATAGGCAGCCAGTGGAGAGATTTCAGAATGGGTGTGATATGATCACTCCTGGATGTTCCGGTGATCAATCTGGCTGCCATGTTTTGTACTAATTGTAGTTTCCGAGTTAGGTATAAGGGTAGCCCCATGTAGAGCGCATTGCAAAAGTCAAGTTGTGAGGTTACCAGTGCATGTACTACTGTTTCTAGGTCCCTTATTTCCAGGAAGGGGCACAGCTGGCATATCAGCCAGAGCTGATAGCAGGCACTCCTGACTGTTGCATTCACCTGATCTATCATGTGAAGCGAC
>CM034701.1:5030704-5044423 GCA_020142125.1 Phrynosoma platyrhinos
ATGACAATCTGTGCCTCCATTTCTTTCAGCTTCTTTCCTAGAGCCTTTACTGCCTTTGTTGTTCCAAGTGAGCTCAGGGCCATGGAAAGGATTGACTTTAATTTGATAACTTGCAGTCCCCTCCTCCGTCCCATCTCATGGCGAGATGCAGACTACGTGACTCCAATGTTGTCAAGGTCTGCCTCTGCTAAAACACATGCAAGAGGCTAAGGCTAAGTGACTCTTTGGCACAACACAGTGATATCGAAGATCCCACTTTTATCTGCCATGGCTGCACCAGAGGCAATGATCTGTAGCTTTATGATGACCTAGCTATGGGCCTTTGCAGACTGCTAGAAATAGTGCAAATTGAGTCCACTTTAAGGGTTAGGGTTAGGGAATCATGGGAACTGTATTTTATTGTGGCACCAGAGCTCTCTGACGGAGAAGGCTCAATGTCTCAGGAAAAAAAAAAAAACACATCAATTCCCATGATTCCCTAGCACTAACCCTAACCCTTAAAGTGGACTCAATTTGTACTATTTCCGGCAGCCTGCAAAGGCCCTATGTCTCTGACATGATATATAACTCTCCCAGTGAATTATGGCAATGCATTATTGGGGCAACCTGCACAGTGTCCTGTTGCAGAATGGAAGGCCCCACGGCACAACAGAACCACAAAAGGATAGGGATAGGTCCCTATATCACTAAAAAGAAGAACAATTCAAGGTGTTTCAGCAAACTTTTCATTCGGAACCAACATCATGCACATGTGAAATGAAACAACCAGGTCAGGTAAGGTTTGTACAGTGAACCTTTGGTATCTGCTCAAATTTGGTTCCGGGACCCCACCTGGATAGCAAAATCCCTAGATATTCAAGTCCCATTATACACAATGGTATAGTAAAATAGTGTCCCTTATTGTTGTGTGCCTTCAGGTTGTTTCCGATTTATGGTGAATTTAAGGCAAAGCTATCATGGTTTTTCTTTTTTTGTTTTGTGTTTTTTTGGCAAGTTTCTTCAGAGAGGGTTTGCCATTGCCATCCTCTGAGGCTGAGAGAGTGTTTCTATCCCAAGGTCAGCCAGCAGATTTCCATGGTTGAGCCAGGATTCAAGCCCTCGTCTCCAGAGTCATAGTCCCACACGCAAACTGGTACATTATATAAAATGGCAAAATCGAGGATTGTTTTTTGGAATGTGTGCGTGTGCATGTGTGAATACTGTATTTTCAAACTGATGAATCCATGGATGCAGAATCTGTGGCTATGGAGGGCCAACTGTATAAGTAAACAAAAACATTTTGAATCTTCTAGAGACCGCCTGAAAGCTTCTTCCCAAATGCATCCTGGAATGGTTTTCTTCTTTCAGCAGCCTCCACTTTTCTTATAATTTCCACCTTGGTGGTAAAGTTAATAGATCTATACTTTTCTAACATGCCAGGGGAGCTGGTGAGGCAGGCTAATAATCTGCATTCCTCCTGTTTTGCTCGTCATACCTGCCCACCTTGCCTGTTCTAGAATCCCATTCCTTCCCAAGTCAGGATTTATTGCAAAAGTTTGCAACAGAAACATTGCTGCAACTGAACCTTGAAAGATGGTCTTTCTCCAGCCCTCCTGCACCATCCTTCCAATGCCAATGCTGCAAAAAACAAACACACACATACAACGTCCAGCTAGGGAGAAAACCAGAAAAGAGGAGGGCTTTTTGCAAAAAGACTTTGTAAAAAGGAGCTTCTTTATCAGAGGTTTTGTTAAACAAGGCACACCTGTATAGCAGCACTCTGCCTCTGAGACTGGAGGTGCTATGTAGCCATCTGGATAGGAGTATAGACCTTTGTAAATGTTACTCTTATAGGCAAAATGGGCTTTTTTTTAAACCATTTTTCTCCCCCTTTATGAAAAAGCCTATTTCTATTTCAAAGAAAGCTTGGGGAAGCACTTGTGGGCTTGTTTGTTTGTTTGTTTTTGCATTTTCTGTGCAGGACACAAGGTGTAAAAAAAGTATGTGCAGGAAACTTGCTTGCTAGATTGAAAATGCCATTTTCTGCACAAAACATCACATTAAATGCCTATGCATTGTCCTGAATGCTAAAGATTCCCATCTGGACAGGATTCCACCAGAATCATAGAATCATAGAGTTGGAAGAGACCCCAAGGGCCACCCAGTCCAACCCCATTCTGCCATGCAGGAACTCACAATCAAAGCACCCCCAACAGATGGTCATCCAGCTTCTGCTTAAAGACTTTCAAAGAAGGAGACTCCACCACTCTCTGAGGATCTTCCACTGTCGAACCACTCTTACTGTCAGGAAGTTCCTCCTAATGTTTAGGCAGAATCTCTTTTCCTGTAGCGTGCATTCGTTGTTCCGGGTCCTAGTCTCTGGAGCAGCAGAAAAAAAGCTAGCTCCATCCTCAATATGACATCCCTTCAAATATTTAAACAGGGCTATCATATCCCCTCTTAACCTTCTCTTCTCCAGGCTAAACATACCCAGTTCCCTAAGTCGTTCCTCATAGGGCTTAGTTTCCAGACCCTTCACCATTTTGGTCATCCTCCTCTGGACACGCTCCAGTTTCTCCACATCCTTTGTGAATTGTGCTGCCCAGAACTGGACACGGTATTATTGCAGGTGGGGCCTGACCAAAGCAGAATACAGTGGCACTATTACTTCCCTTGATCTAGATACTATACTTCTATTGATGCAGCCTAAAATCGCATTGGCCTTTTTAGCTGCCGCATCACACTGTTGACTAATCAGAAAACTCATTTTTTGTCTATTATTCTTTCCATCCCTACATCCTGACAAGTAATCACTGGCTTCCACATCCAGCATCCATTTCTCCAGTTCCCTTTGAAAGACTCCTGCATTGTCAGGCACCAATACCTCTTGAGGGAATGAGTTCCACATTTTAATTATGTGCCTCCCTTTTTCTCTTTCCAAACCTCTCACCATCCAGGATTCCTAGTATCATGAGAGACGGAGAATATCTTCTTTTTATCTCTTGAGTTATCATTTGCATTTAGGATCAGCAAGGCTGCTTGAAGGCAGAAGTCTGCCTGGGGAATTATATTTACTCTTATATTATATTTACTCTTCCTGCCCCTGAAAAAGGCCAAGGGTCTTCAAAACGATGAGTTGGTCACTTTGGAAAAAGACGGAGGCTGTTGCCTAGAAATGGGAAACATTTCCCCAACTGTTTGCTGGTGTGTGTGTGTCAGTAACCAAAGCAAGCCCTGAAATAATACACCATCCCTCATCATCAATGTTACCCAACAGGCTCATTTTCCGA
Source organism: Phrynosoma platyrhinos (assembly GCA_020142125.1). Lineage (NCBI taxonomy): Eukaryota > Metazoa > Chordata > Lepidosauria > Squamata > Phrynosomatidae > Phrynosoma > Phrynosoma platyrhinos. The sequence continues at coordinate 5,033,974 of CM034701.1, forward strand.
CAATGAATCAATTAATAGTTGTTGATTGTTGGAGAAATGGCAAACCGCACACAAATCAACACTACTGGGATCTGCCATCCTGGCAGCTTGCAAATTTGTAATGCTTTCACAGTTCAGGAAAGAAAGAAAGTAGGAAAGAAAGTACACACCCGCAAAGCAAAGCAAAGTTTTCACCTACAACTCCTTCCTGCTGTTGAACCACTAGAGATTTATTGTTTTCCCAGACCTGCTGGTGTACAAACTCAAAAAAAGTCCAAAGCTGCTGTGTTGCACTTAATTCAACTTTGGGCAGCGGGCCAGAATCGGACTTTATATGCACAGCAAAGCTCAGAAATGGTACCTTTTGGGGGACTGACTACAAGTCCCAGAATCCCCAGCCAGTGTGGAGCATATGGGACCTTGTAGTCAAAAAGGAAACCTTTCCCATGTACCCCTCATGTACTAGCAATTGTTCCAGATTTCGGAAAGAACAGCTTCTGTTCTCTTGGGTGGAAGTGTCAGAACACTTGGTTACTGTGATCTAATGATAAATTCTCCTTAACTCTTAATCATGGGAAATGTGCTTTCCGCATGCTGTGAAGGAAAGGAGAAAGGAGCAGAAGTGGGGAAAAGTTGGATGAGGAATCATGACTAGGATCAGAATTCACAGAATCATAGAATCATAGAGTTGGAAGAGACCACAAGGGCCATCCAGTCCAACCCCCTTCTGCCATGCAGGAACTCCCAATCAAAGCATCCCCGGCAGATGGCCATCCAGCCTCTGCTTAAAGACCTCCAAGGAAGGAGACTCCACTACTCTCCGAGGGAGTGTTTCAAAACGACTTTGATAGAGTACAGAGTTGGGCCCAAACTAACAAAATGAATTCCAATAGACAGAAATGTAAGGTTCGGCAGAAAAAAAATGCACAGATATAGGATGGGATGACAACTGCTTTGACAGGAGCACATGTCAAAGGGATCTAGGTAGGCCACAAGCTGAACATAAGTCAACACTGTGATGCAGCAGCTAAAAAAGCCAACATGATCCTAGGCTGCATCAACATGAGTGAGGTTTCTAGAGCAAGGAAAGTAATAGTACCACTGTATTCTGCTTTGGTCAGGCCTCACCTGGAATAATCCTGTGTCCAGTTCTGGGCACCAAAATTCAAGAAGGATGTGGAGAAACTGGAGCGTGTCCAAAGGAGGGCAACTAAAATGGTGAAGGGTCTGGAAACTAAGCCCTATGAGGAACGACTTAGGGAGCTGGGGATGTTTAGCCTGGAGAAGAGAAGGTTAAGAGGGGATATGATAGCCATGTTTAAATATCTGAAGGGATCAGTATGTAGAGAGATCTTGTAGCACCTCTGACACTAACTGAAATAAAGAAGTTGGAAGCATGAGTTTTCACAGACTTCAGTCTATTTCCTCAGATGCAAGTAGACTGAAGTTTAGGAAAGCTCATGCTGCCAAGATCTCTCTACATACTGATTCTACAGACTAACACGGCTATATCTTTGAATTAAATCTGAAAAGATGTCATACTGAGGATGCAGCAAGCTTGTTTTCTGCTGCTTTGGAGACTCGGACACGGAGCAGTGAATTCAAACTACAGGAAAAGATATTCCATCTAAACATTAGGAAGAACCTCCTGATGGTAAGTAAGGGCCTCGGCAGACGACTAATTGGGTCGTCTTCCGGGCCCGGAAGAGGAGGGGCAGCCGCACGTTCGGCGCCCCTTCCTCTTCCTGAGGTCGCCCCGGAAGCTGCCGGCCCTCCGCACGTCCGGCGCTTCCGGGGCAACCTCCCTCCGCAGCGACCGGACGCGCTGTGGAGGATAAGACAGCGAAAGTGCGCCCGCCGCTTTTAGGGCGCACTTTTGCTGTCTTGAGGAAGGAGCGCTGATATAAATTTCATGGGGAGGGGGTAATACTTGTTGAATATGCTGCCTTGGAAGAAGTGGAGTCATCTTCTTTGAAGGTTTTTAAGCAGAGGCTGGATGGGGTGCTTTGGCTGTGTCTTCCTGCATGGCAGAATGGGGTTAGACTGGATGACCTTGGGGTCTCTTTCAACTCTAGGATTCTACAAAGCTCAGTTGTGTACAGGTTCAAAATACAGTTGCATTGTAAATGGCAGGATCCTGGATTTAAAATTTCTCAGGGAGGAGTAATACATATTGATTCCCCTTGCCTCTATTGCTCCCAGTGCCACCTGTCACCTGTTACAGAGGATCCCCGACTCTCTGGGCCAGAAATGAAGGTGAGGGAAACACCTGGAATTTGCAGGAGCAAAAAAGGAATCAGTGAATATCAGTGTCTTCTCCAGTCTGCCTGAAAAATCTCTCTGCTGGAGAAAGTCTAATATAATAATAAAATAATAATAATGATATACTTGGGGTTTGGGATTGATTCCATCATTGCATCTGCAGAAGTGGTTTGGAAATCATGAAAACTCTGACTGAAAGAAACCAGTCTTAACGGTGCTACTGAATCCTTCTGCCTAAGCTGAAGCAGCCTAACACAGCTGCCACTCTGAAAACTGGCACAACGGAAGCCATCGGATTTAGCCAAACGGAGCGGAAATCCATTAATCTCTTCAAGCAAGCTAATAAACCTGTAGCTGATATTGACTCTTTCAGGGCATCTGAAGAAGTGAACTGAGATCCATGACACTTCAGGCTGGAATTAAGCAGTCAGGGTGCATCTCCGCCACAGAAATAATAATGCAGTTTGACACCACTTTAACTGCCAGGGCACCATCCTACAGAACCCTATAGTTTTGTGAGGCACCAACGCCCTTTGGTAGAAAAGACTAAAGCTCTTGCAAAACTACAGATCCCAGGATTCCATCAGATGGAGTTACAGCACCTAAAGTGGTGTCAAACTGCATTATTGCCACAGTGGAGACAGGTCTGCAGTCTTAAGGAGGCTGTTAGATCCCTCCTTTCCCTTGCCTGCCTTTTCCTCTCTATGCTGAATCACAATGGAAGCCATCAGATTTAGCCAGATGGAGTGGAAATTCATCCATCTTTTGAAGAATGCCGATGTACTTTCGGCTTTATATTGACTTCATCAGTGCATCTGAATTGGACTGAAGTTCACCAAAGCTCAGGCTGAAAGACTGAAGTTCGCCAAACAGCAGTTCATCTTAAAGATACGGCTAAAATTCCTTCCCCTTTTCTTCTTTATTTCCACTAGATCACCATCCTCCCATGGGTAAAAACAGCCCTCCATGGGAGGCCAATCCTGGCTCCAGACATCTATTTTTGTATTAAAGCCCAACAGTAGCTGGTATGGGGACAGTTGTAAAACTTCAGACCAGGAGAATATTTACAAAGCACTCTGAGATTATTAGGTTTAAAACCTTATCAACACACATTGCTTTCTAGCAACCTCGGGGAGCGATCAAAACAGAACCCAAACTGTTAGGAAAAGAGTGGAAGTCTGTGTCATTTATATGATGGGTTGATATGGAAGGGGGGGGGGGATAGATAAAAATAAATGTTCCATGTGTGAAGTCACCCTCCTTCAGATTTCTGCCTCCAGGGAACAGCTGGCAGTGATCTCCATCTCCTGATGACTTGGTTCCTTTCTTTTAAAAATAAAACATTGATTCCAGTCTGTTTTATAGTTCCAGTATCATTCATTGGCTGTCAATCCTCTTGATGTGAGATCTGTTTTCTGTCGGGTCTATCAATCTGTTAGACTCACAGGGGTAGGCAACCTTTCCCCTTTAAGGGCCAAGGAGGGACTTCAGCTCCCAGAAGCCTCAGCCATGTTGGCCAATAGCTCCTGGGATTCTGGGAGCTGAAGTCCCTCCGCCCTTAAAGGGGAAAGGTTGCCTACCCCTGAGAGGATGGTGTGTGCATTCTTATTAGAGATACATGAAAAGGAGATTAGGACCAGCATCTGCTCAGCGACATCAACAAGGGATAAAGCAGGTGTTAGGCTACTAGCCGAAAACATCGGAGACTTGGAACAAGGAAGGTCAAAGAAGAAAGTGCCAAGGCAGGCTTGCTGCTGAACATCAAGAAAACAAAAATAAGGACCACCGAGGACCTTCACAAGATCAACCTAGACAAGGAAGAAATCGAAATAGTAAAAGAGCTCCCATCAAACATCAATAAGGAAGAAGACGGAAGTCAAGAAATCAGAAGGAATGGGAAGGGCAGCGGTGAAAGAACTAGACAAGATCCTAAAGAGTAAAGCTGTACAAAAGAGCACTTTGGGACCTTTACAGACTGCCAAAAATAATGCAGCTTGAGGCTACTTTAACTGACCTGGCTCAGTGCTAGGGAATCATGGGAATTGTATTTTTTTCCTGGGACATTGAGCCTTCCCGTTCAAAGAGCTCTGGTGCCACAATAAACTACAGTTTTATCCAAGCCATTATATCAGTGGTTCTTAACCTGGGTTCGATCGAACACCAGGGGTTCGGTGAGTCAGTCTCGTGGGTTCGGCGGAAGTCAAGACACACATCTGATTCATATGATTCGTGATGACCCGCCCCACTCGTCCATCATTGGCTGCAGGTGATAACCTGTATACGTTTTATATGCCCCACTATTTATATGCCCCATCCAACCAAACCAGCTTGCCCCGCCTCCACCGACAGAAGTGGCCCTCTGATTGGCCGTGTGGCGTGATTGACAGTGCGGCGGCCCACTCCCCTCACTGGATGGCGCTGATGGTCCGTCTGTATTGGCGGTAGAAGGGTTCGGTGAATGCGTAAGAATCGTAAGAAGGGTTCGGTGAATGCGCATATGACACTGGTGGGGGTCAGTACCTCCAACAAGGTTAAGAACCACTGCATTATATTCCCCATCGCCACGTACGGATGCGAGAGCTGGACAGCGAAGAAAGAGGATAAGAAGAAAATCAATGCATTTGAGATAATGTGACGCTGGAGAAGAGTGCTGAGGATAACGCAAATGGCCCAAAAGACAAACCAAGGGGTCCTAGAACAGATCAAGCCTGAACCCTCCCTGGAAGCCAAGATGAGAAGGCATGAATCCTTGGAAAAGGCAACGATGCTAGGAAAGGTAGAAGGTAGTAGGAAGACTGGATGCCAGAGGGATGGACTCTATTAAGGAGGTCGCTGGTATGAATTTACAGGACCTGAGCAGAGCAGGGGAGGATGGGAGTCTTGGAGATGTCTCACATCCAGGATTGCCATGAGTCGGAGTCGAATCGGGGGCCGTTAATGTCAACAGTGCGTGTGGATGCAATTTGTTGGATTCGGTGTAAAGAAGTGTCCAGTGGCAGGGGTAGGCAACCTTTCCCCTTTAAGGGCCGAGGGACTTCAGCTCCCAGAATCCTAGGAGCTATTGGCCAACATGGGACTATTGGCCAACATGGCTGAGGCTTCTGGGAGCTGAAGTCCCTCGGCCCTTAAAGGGGAAAGGTTGCCTACCCCTGGATCCTTCCTTTGTTCTAACCGTGCAAACCCTTTACACACGTGGTTGCATTTGTTTTGGCCACTGGACAATGATTGTATAAACAGTATTCCACAACTGTATAACCTGGTTACATTAGGCTCAGTCCAATTTTTGGTCCCAACTAAAGCAGAGTCATTGAAGCAACTGGATTGACTTATATGTTGGCTCACCATTCAACAACTGACTTTAAGATTAAGAAACAAGGCAGGCAGTTAACATATCCAGGCTCAGCCATGCTGGCCATACAGCAAAGTACAATAACATCCACAATACACAAAACCAAAACGCACCAAAGATATGTTGCAAGCTTTCGAAGCTCCCCTGGCTTCTTCATCAGGCAAAGGTGTTCTCCTGTAAGATTTTTACTACCTTTGCCTGGTGAAGAAGCCAGGGGAGCTTCGAAAGCTTGCAACATATCTTTGGCGCTTTGGATTGTTCCAATAAAGGCATCGTTGTTTGGGGGATTTTGGATGTTGTTGTACTTTGCTGTATGGCCAACATGGCTACTACCCCAGATATGTTTTCTGCATGTCAAGACACCGCAGCTTAGCTGTAACAGGGGAATCCTAAAGAGGGAGCCAATGGCCTGTGACTTTACTATTTGAGGTTTCTACCTCCAACAAAAGTAATATTATATATTAAAATTGGGACTGTATTTGGCATGCTTTACCTAATCAGAATCTAAATGTTTTCCTAATGCAAAAGTGAGAGCCAGCATGGTGTGTAGTGGTTTGAGTGTTGGACTATGACTCTCAAGACCAGAGTTCGAATCCTAGCTCTTCCATGTCAACCCACTGGGTGACTTTGGGCAAGTCACACTCTCTCAGCCTCAAGGGAAGGCAATGGCAAACCCCCTCTGAACAAATCTTGCAAAGAAAACCCCATGACAGGTTGCCATAAGTCAGAAATGACTTGAAGGCACACAATTCAATGTTCTCTTCCTAACAAAGGGGCTTCTGGCCTCACAAAGGATGGAGACAACATTGATCTGAAAGAAAGTAACTTTTTTGTGTTGCTAATGGAATTTAAATTTTACTCCCTGGACTTAAAAATGCTTTGTCTCCCAGCACTCACATGGGGGGGGGGGGAAGAAAAGAGGAATGTGGTGGAGTCTCCTTCTTTGGAGGTCTTTAAGCAGAGGCTGGATGGCCATCTGTGCCAAGGAGTGCTTTGATTTTGAGTTCCTGCATGGCAAAAGGGGGTTGGACTGGATAGCCCTCGGGGGTCTCTTCCAACTCTATGATTCTATGAATGGCTTTGGTCTCCAATGGATATCGCTCCATACCAGCTGAACAAACTATTAACATTAACAACATCTTGGCAAAATGTAGTCATAGAATCACAGAATCATAAAGTTGGAAGAGACCACAAGGGCCATCCAGTCCAACCCCCTGCCATGCAGGAACTCCCAATCAAAGCGTCCCCGAAAGATGGCCATCCAGCCTCTCCTGTGACTCCCATCATCATTTTCCCTCCTCCTCCTGTATGATTTTTGAACATTTTTTGCCTGATGAAGAAACCAGTTGAACTCCGAAAGCTTACAACACATATTTTGTACATTTTAGTTGTATCTCTGTTTTATGGATTTGGGATGCTGTTGCACGAGGCAGGCAGTTGTGCATTTCTTGGCTGGTGTGCAAATATTCACAGGTCCCCTCCCTGCACGACGTGATTCCCTGGGATTACAGACAGAGTCGCCATGCATTAATCCCAATTGCCCAGAGGGACTAGAAAGGAGGCACACTGCACCGACAGGTAAGAAAATTGTTTGCACAATCTCCATAAGGGAGCTGTAGTGCAGGGTAACCACCGCGTAACTAGGTGAGGGTAGAGTTACATGCAGGTGCTCTCTCTTGGCCATCCTGTTTGTCCAGCAAAGCAACCCCCAAATTGGTCAGCAGAGTTTCGTTCTTCCAGGTGTGCCGCCAGGTAGAGCATATTTATATGCGTTGAACTGATAAGGAATCTCGGAAGGATGCCAAGGCATCCCACCTGGAGACCTGCAGAAACCGTTTCCTTCCCTTCCTTTCCACTTTGAAATAGTAACAACAGCGCTGGCAGGAAGGAACAACACATGGCAATTATTTTGATTTAGTGTCTGGCAAAGGAGGAACAATCTCTGGGATTTCCTGCCGTTGATCATTTTATTCGGATGGAAGGGCTTCTCACCTGGAGGGGGAGGGGGGCTGCATTTGGGGGGCAAGCGGGATCAAGGACCCCCCCCCTCCAGAGGGAAGAGTTGGGACTCTATCCTTGAACTATGGTCACCTTAGAATCATAGAGTTGGAAGAGACCCCAAGGGTCATCCAGTCTAACCCCATTCTGCCATGCAGGAATTCCCAATCAAAGCATCCCCAACAGATGACCATCCAGCCTCCATTTAAAGACCTCCAAGGAAGGAGACTCCACCAAAATCTCCACTCTCGAGCCGCCCTTACTGTCAGGATGTTCCACATTTAAATCTGTTTTTAACATGGTTTCAATGTGTCCGATAAGGTGCTTTTAATTGTTTTCCAATTTTATTGCAAACGTTTTTAATGCACTGCTTCTGGAAGCCACCTCTGGGAGAAAGGCGGAATACAAATGAAATGAAGTACTTCTGGCCCTCGACGTTTGCGGCTTTGAGTTTTGCGGCTTTGATTATCTGCGGTTTTGATGAATATGTTCTCTCTAGGGATCTCTAGGTCCTCCGGCGCAACCCTGCCAGATGTTGACCATAGAGTTGTGCTGGAGGGCCTAGAACTTCCTAGAGCAAACACTTCTCTAGGCATTTGTAGGTCCTCCGCCATGAATCTATGATCAATTTCTGCCAGATGTTGACCATAGAGTTGTGCTGCAAAACCTAGACGTTCCTAGAGAAAGCCCTTCTCTAGGCATTTGTAAGTCCTCCACCATGATTCTATGATTAATCTTTGCCAGATGTTGACCATAGAGTTGTGCTGGAGGACCTAGAGGTTCCTAGAGAAAACCCTTCTCTAGCCATTTGTAGGTCCTCCACCATGATTCTATGATCAATCTCGGGCAGATGTTGACCATAGAGTTGCAATGGAGGACCTGGAGATTTCTAGAGAGGTGTTCTCTTAGGCAAAAAAAAAAGGGGTTATTTAAGGTTTTTCCAAATTCATGGGGGTCCTTCACCCCCTAATCTCAGTGAATGTGGAGGGACCGCTGTAAAATAAAATAAAATATCCTGCCAATATGGAAGCCACCAGCCCCCAACAATGGTCACAGCCAGAGCATCAGTCATGAGCCGGAAGTGTGATGCGACAGCTAAAAAAGCCAATACGATTCTCTCCCACTCTATAATCAGAGTAGGAAGGGGTCTCTAAGGGTCATCCTGTTCTACTAGTACTAGTACAGGAAGCAAGTACAACAGCATCCCTGTGAGGTAGACCACCCTATCTGCGTTTTAAACTCCACTACCCCCACCTCCAAGGAAGGCACACTATGGATTCCGGCATCTCCACTGCAGAATTAATGCAGTTTGACACCACTTTAACTGCCATGGCTAAATGCTACGGAATTCTAGGATTGGTAGTTTTGTGAGATAGTTAGCCTTCTCTGTCAGAGAGCTCTGGTGCCTCAACAAACTACAAATCCCTGGATTCTGTAGCACAGAGCCAGGGCAGTTTAAAGCAGTGCCAAACTACATTCATTCCACAGTGTGTCAGCAGCTAACTTCCTCCCCAAACTACAAATCCCAGGGTTCCATAGCACTTTCAAGCTGTGTCAAACGGCATTCATTCCGTAGGTCCTCTCCAAACTACAAATCCTCAGATTCCATAGGCTGGAGCCAGAGCAATTTAAAGCCATGTCAACTTGCATTCATTCCATAGTGTGGGTAGCAATAGTCCTCCCCAAACTACAAATCCCAGGATCCCATAGCCTGGAACTAACACAGTTTAGAGCAGTATCAAACTGCCTTAATTCTGCGGTGTGGCACCACCTAAGTTTCCTCTCCGAACTATAAATCCCTGGATCCCATAGCATGGAGCCATGGCACTTAAAGTATCCCAAACTGCATTCATTCCCCCGTGTGGCACCAGCTAAGTTCCTCCCCAAACTACAAATCCCATAGCAGTCAAAGTGAACCCCATAGCAGTTAAAGCATCCCAAACTGCATTCATTCCTCAGAGGGGCACCACCTATGTTCCTCCCCAAACTGCAAATCCCATAGCAGTTAAGGCATCCCAAACTGTATTCATTCCTCAGTGGGGCACCACTTAGGTTCCTCCCCAAACTACAAATCCCAAGGCAATTAAAGCATACCAAATTGCATTCATTCCTCAATTGAGCACCACTGAAGTTCTTTTCCCAAACTACAAATCCCATAGCAGCTAAACCGGATCCCTTAACAGTTAAAGCATACCAAACTGCATTCATTCCCCCATGGGACACCACCTAATTTCCTCCCAAACTACAAATTCCTGCATCCCATCGGAGTTTAAGGATACCAAAGTGCATTCATTCCTCAATGGGGGGACCACTTAAGTTCCTCCCCAAACTATAAATCCCTGGATCCCACAGCAGTGAAAGCTGTGCCAAACTACTTTTAGAAGGAATGCAAACTCTACAGCAGCAGCAGCAGCAGCAGCAGCAATGTTCCTCCCCAAACTACAAATCCCACAGGAGGCTGGAGCTGGGTCCAGTCCCCAGCGGCGCCAGAGGGCATTCAGTCTACACTGGGACCACAGTTAAGGTCCTCCCCAAACTACAGATCCCACAGGATGGAGCCCGGTCAGTTCCCAGCATGCCTTCTACACGTCTACACTGTGACCCCCAGCTGAGGTCCTTCCTCTCTAAACTACAAATCCCACAAGCTGGAGCCAGGTCAGTTCCTAGCATGCTTTCTACACTGTGAGCCCAGATGAGGTCCTCCCCAAACTACACATCCCACAGGATGGAGCCAGGTCAGTTCCCAGCAGTGCCAAAGGGCATACCTTCTAAACTGGGACCCCAGCTGAGGTCCTCCCCAAACTACAGATCCCACAGGGGTCTGGAGCCGGGTTCAGTCCCCAGTGGTGCCAAAAGGCATTA
>CM034701.1:5110626-5121111 GCA_020142125.1 Phrynosoma platyrhinos
AGTGTGGATTCTGTCTGCTTTAGACCCCGTGTGATAACGTCCTAGGAACCTCTAGGTCCTCCAGTGCGACTTTGTGGTCAACATCTACCAGACATGTTCGCGCCTTACCTAGAGAGTTTACTGAAAGTTATTGTTTTTAATTTGTTTATTGTTTAACTTTAGTTTTTAACTTAGACTTGTATTTAATTCATTTTTAAGGGGGGGGTTAATAGTGTTAGTTTATTGTTTTGTAACCTATTGTAGGAATTGTTTTATGTATTGATTTTAGATGTAAGCCACCTTGATGGCTATGGCTAAAGGCGGGGTATAAATAATAATAATAATAATTATTATTATTATTATTATTATTGACATTGACCACTGGAGGAGCTACAAATGCCTAGTGAAATGTTCTCTTTAGGAATCTCTAGGTCCTTCAGGGAGACTTTTGGTTAAAGTTGACCATACAGTTGCACTGGAGGACCTAGATATTCCTAGAGAGAACATATTAATAAAGTCCGTGAAAATCAAATCCACAAAAGTCAAAGCCGCAGATGTGGAGGGACGAGTGTACCCTTTCTTTACTCACCGATTAAACATCTTCAGACGTTTTGGAGTTCGTTTCCCACGATCCTCCCCTTGAGAGTTTGGGTCGAAACATCTGGAGGGCATCAGTTTTGGGGAAGGCTGTGGTAGGTCTTTGTGATTGGCTTAAGGAAAGGGTTTGCAGGCCAGTTCGGATTAGGAGGTGAGGCAATCCTACGAAGTCCAGCAGTGAAAGCATTGTGCCCCCCCCCATGACAGTAATTCTGCCCAATAATTCTTCTACCATATATGATAATAGCAGCAGGAACAATGTTTGCTCAGACTTGGAAATGAACTGCAGTACTGGTGATGAACAAATAGATTATTGCCGAGTTAGCCCAAAACGTGGTTTGGAAAGGGAAAGGGTAAAGCAATTGGATACTGCTATTATCATATATGGTACATTATTGCTACATAGAAAAGAAAATTATTGCTACATAGAAAACATACAAAATTTAATAATTTGACAAACACACAAACAAACACAGCTTGGAAGTCTTCCTTGTTAATAAAGTCTTGATGTTTCCTTGTTAATGAAGTGTTCAAATCTGTTGTAGTTTCTTAAAAGGGGAAAGGTTGCCTACCCCTGGTCTAGTGCTTTGGTATTGTGTTTGAGCTTTACATTTGTTTTAGTTAAATACATATATGAATATATAGGTATAGGCTGAATTTTCTTTATCCAGAATTCCAAAATTGAAAATATTCCAAAATTGGCTGCATGGATGGTTGAGGTACTGACATCTTTGCTTTCTGCAACACAGAAAGTGTTCAATGTACACAATAGCAATAGCAGCTTCATTTATATACCGCTTCATACTGCGCTATGCAGTCTCTAAGCGGTTTACAACCGTAAGCCAATTGCCCTCAATAAGCTGGGTTACTCATTTTAGCAATCTTGGAAGGATGCAGCAGGCTGAGTGGAGCCTGAGCCCCTGGCTGGGATTGAGCTCACAACCTTGTGGTTTGTGAGTGAGTGGCTGCAGTACTGGCATTGAACCAATGCGCCACCAGGTCTCTTTGCTTCATGGCACAAACGTTGCTTCATGCTCAAAATTACTGAAAACATTATGTATAAAAATACCTTCTGGCTGCGTTTATAGGCTGTATAGGAAACATAAATGAATTTCACATTTAGACTTGAGTCCCATCTCTTAAAATATCTATATGCAAATATTCCAAAATCTGAAAAAGAAATTCCAAAATCCAAAAAACTTCTGGTCCAAAGCATTTTGGAGAAGGGAGACTCGGGTCCAAAGCGCGCTGCAGAAATAATCCAGTTTAAGACCACTTTAACTGCCCTTGCTTCGTGCTAGGGAATGCTTGGAACTGTAGTTTTGCAAGAGATTTAGCCTTTTCTGTCAGAGAGCTCTGGTACCAAAATAAAGTACAATTCCCAAGATTCCCTAACAGCAGGGAGGCAGGGCAGTTAAAGCAGTTTCGAATTGCATTATTCCTGCAATGTGTTTGGACTTCAGCCTGTATATCCTTTTCTCCTTTTCTCTCTCTCTCTCTCTCTGTGCATTTTCTTTTTCTTCTTTCTTTTCTCCCTTCCTTTCCCCCCTGAATTACTTATTACTTTGGTTGTGATTTAGACTGTCTGTATTAATATGTATATATATATATATATATATATATATATATATATATATATATATATATATGAATGCTGTCCCCAAATGAAATTTTCTTTTAACTCTCAAATTTCTAGTGCTGCAGAGAGTGAGACACAGAAAATGGTTCATGCTTAGGACTCTTCTATTTTGCACTGTTCGCATTCCCTTGGTTACATTGCCAGCCTCTTTTCTTTGCATGCCTGCACTGCAGTGGTTTCCCAAATATGATTGCCCAGATGTTTTGGACTACATCTCCCACAAGCAAACAGTCAAATCAGGGGTTCTAGGAGCTGAAATCCAAAACATCTGGAGAACTAAAGCTTAGCCATCATTTGCTATACTAAAATTTCAAGTACTGCAATGCTGGAACTTTGGAGACTCAAAAGAAAATTTCATTTGGGAGCCAGGGTTTTTATTTGGTGGGATGCAGTGCCTTCCTTTTGCTCCCTTGTAGCTACATTCCTGATCTCTCTCCCATTTATCACATTTGCTCCCTGGTCCCAGAACAGGGAAACGGCACTTTTTTGGACAACAACTCTGAGAGTCTCTGACTCCGCATGGGGCCCCATAAACAAACCGTATTTGAAAACATGAATACCAGCAACTTGATTTCTTTAATATTTGAAAAACAAGCCACATGCACTGCTGTTCAAAGAGAGCATTGTGTGGAGCTGTAGTACAAATCTAGGCCATCATACAGTAGTGATTTCTGGACCGATCGGAGATAAGAGTGTTGGAAGGCCAAATAGAGAATCTCGATGGGCCACATCTGGCTCACTTCGCAGACGTTACCCATTCCTACCTCATGTCTTTATTTATTTAACACCTGCCTTTCCCCCCAAATGGTACCCAATGTGGTTCACAAAGTAGATTAGAACAAAATTTAGGGCACAGCCACCCTAAAATTATCTAATAATGGAACAAACTTATCAAATAAATGTTGTTGTTGTTGTTGTTGTGTGCTTTTAAGTCAACTCCGACTTATGGCAACCCTAGACAAACCTATCAGAGTTTTCTTGGCAAGTTTCTTCAGAGGCTGAGAGAGTGTAACTTGCCCAAGGACACCCAGTGGGTTTTTATGGCCAAGCTGGGATTCAAACACTGCTCTCCAGAGTCATAATCCAATGCTCAAACCACTACTCCATGCTGGCTATCAGTTTAGATATCAGGATAGATATCAATAGTCTTGCATTCAAGGTGATTATATTTCCTGATGGATCTCTTTTGCTCACTGTCTTTTGACCTGGTTCCCTGACAGGTTGGGACCAATGGGATCATCTCTACCCAGGACTTCCCCAGGGAGACCCAGTATGTGGATGATGACCTTCCTACAGATTTCCCTGCAATTGCTCCCTTCTTATCAGACATTGATACCAGCGGTGGGAAGGGTAAAATCTATTACCGCTTGGACGAATCCAGAGAGGTGCTGGATCAAGCCACCCAGCTGATTCAGGCTGGATTTCCTAGTGCTACCGACTTCACCCCGCAACATGCCTTCATTGCTACCTGGGACAACGTGGGGGCCTATGAGGAGGTCACCCGGAACTCAGAACCCTCCAAGCAGGTAAGGAGATATTTCATGGCATCCAACTCTATTATTATTATTATTGTTATTATTATTATTATTAGTAGTATTAGTATTAGTATTATTCATTTAGAATGTTGTTGGAGAGTAAATTCCCCTGTGAAAGCAATTGGACACTTTTACCCAATGGGGACAGCCACTTTGAGGTCAAGGTTGTGGAAGCGGAGGTGCGCATGCAGTGCCATTGTGCATGGATCCACATCCATGTTGTTCATGGATACACACTGTGTACTGCCCAGGCAGATGTATGTTTACATTGGGTTGTGCTTTAGGTCACACAATGCCACAGGTCACTAATGAGAAGGTGTTTCAGCTGCTGCATAACTATGCACACAACATTAGGCTCTGACTTCTCAGTGTGGGATTGTAGCCATTTATTTATTAAAAGTGTATGCTGCCTTTTCACCAGAAAGTGAAGGCACTAAAGATAGCCACCAACACTAAACTACACCATTAAAATCAGAACTGTTTCTTTCTTTTAAAAAAAATCATTAAAGGAATAGTATTACATATACAATACGTTATAAACCACACTAGTGATCTATTCTTAATTCTATTATCTAAATCTTATTTGTAGTAAACAATTAATTGTTCATTAAACCAATAATTATCAAAATATTATTGATATTCTTATTTTGATCCTTTTTCAAAATACAGTTGTCCCTCCATTTTTGCAGATTTCAAATCCGCATCCCATGCCTATCCGTGGGTGGGAAATGGAAGGGCACATAATGGGGCACGCACTGCCATTCAAGACAATGGGGCTTGAATATCGGCGAGTTTCCGTTTTTGCAGGGGGAACAGATTCCCCGCGAAAACGGAAGGGCAACTGTATACTATTCATAATTCCACTAAAATATAATACTATTATTTTACCACTAATTAATTTATCACTTATCACAAGTGCACTCCATCCTCAGAGGCTAATATCTTCACATTATTCTGTAACTCTTCTTGCGGAGGTAAACCACCTTCCTCTTTTGCTAAGACCTTTTCTACAAATATCTTCCATACTGCATCAAAATAATTCCTTTTCATTATTCCTTTTTTTTTTACCTTGATTCCACATGATAATTTATCATTAATTGCCATTTGCCATTGTATTCTTTATAAAATCAGCACTATTTCAGAACTTTTTCTGATGACTGTAATGATTTCCATTTGTGGGATGTTGGGCTAGTAAATGCCACCTCCCTGCTCTCCAGGTATGGGATTGACAGGTTGAATTGTATGGAAGGTGCAAGAAATACAGCCAGATTGTTAACTAGGGCTGGCTACAGGGAGCACACAACTCCATTGTTGCAACAGATCCCCTGGCTGCTGGTCCATTCTGTTTCCAGGTACAATTCAAAGTGCTGCCAGTGACCTATAAATCCCTATATGGCTTGGGTCCAGGTTATTTGAAGGACTGTATCTACCTTTATGAACCCATTAGAGGGCTAAGGTTTTCTGGAGAGGCTCTCCACTTTGTTCCACCACCTTCTTTGGCTCATTTGGTGGGAACAAGGGAGAGGGCCTTCTTGGTGGCTGCTCCCAGACTTTGGAATTACTCTTTGGAATTAATCCTTACTCTCCTCCTGCATATTTAGATAGTTTCATGGGGAATTGACTGGGATAGGCTTTTTTAAGGTTTGTAAGTTGCCTGTTAATGAAATGTTTCAATGCTTTTAACATTGAATGTTTATAGTTCACTTGTTTTGTAAAAAAAAACTTTTATATATTTATACTTTTATCAGCTTTTGTATAGATTTAATTTGCATGGTTTTTAAAATAGGTTGCTAGCTGGCTTGAGTCTCATTATTGAGAGAAAGGCGGGATATTGATTAATAAAAGTATAATAAAAGAATATAACAACAATAATACGGTATTACTTTAACCTTCTTCCAAAAGAGGGGGAAAACTCAAACATTAACCACTGACAGCCATTGTTGTTATATGTTGTTTGGTGGTTGGAACAGAAAGCTTATGGGACCCAGATTTCTGAACAGGAGTCTCTCTGCATTCAAAATATGGAGACGAAGCAGGCTACATGTGGCTAATTTTTTTGAAAAAGAGAGGTATGCTCCTGGAACCTTCTAGGAAATGAAGTTCTCCCATAGAATCCTAGAGTTGGAAGAGACCCCAAGGGGCATCCAGTCCAACCCCATTCAGGCATGCAGGAGGACACAATCCAAGCACTCCTGACAGATGGCCATCCAGCCTCTCTTTAAAGACCTCCAAAGAAGGAGTCTCCACCACTCTCCAAGGGAGCGTCTTTCATTGTTGAACAACTCTTGCTGTAGGAAGGTCTTCCTAATGTTGAGCTGGAATCTCTTTTTCTGTAATGTGCATCCATTATTCCAGGTCCTGTTCTCTGGAGCAGCAGAAAACAAGCTTGCTCCATCATCAGTATGACATCTCTTCAAATATTTAAAGACTGCAGTCAGGAAATGAGAAGAAGACTAAGATTGGGGAAGGTGGCTATGAAAGAACTAGAAAAGATTCTAAAATGCAAAGATAGACAACTCAGCCCAAAAGTTAGAATCATACAAGACATCGTATTCCCTATTGCCATGGATAGATGTGAGAGCTGGAAAGTTAAGAAAGAGAATAGGAAGAAAATCAATGCATTTGAGAGAATGTGGTGCTGGAGAAGAGTGCTGAGGATCCCATGGACAGCCAAAAGGACAAACAAAGGGGTCCTAGAGCAGATCAAACCGGAAACCTCCCTGGAAGCCAAGATGACCAAACGGAGGCTGTCGTACTTTGGACACATCATGAGAAGAGAGGACTCTTTGGAAAAGACAATAATGCTGGGGAAGGTGGAGGGAAGTAGGAAGAGAGGAAGGCCACAGGCCAGATGGAAGGACTCTATGAAGGAGGTCACTTCGGGTATTAAGGGGTTGCAGACTAATGGAGGACATCTTGGAGATGTCTCATCCATAGGGCTGCCATGAGTTGAGATCGACTCGAGGGCAGTTAACAACAAAATCATATCACCCCTTAACCTTCTCTTCCCCAGACTAAACATTCCCAGCTCC
The DNA here is from genome assembly GCA_020142125.1 of Phrynosoma platyrhinos. Classification (NCBI taxonomy): domain Eukaryota; kingdom Metazoa; phylum Chordata; class Lepidosauria; order Squamata; family Phrynosomatidae; genus Phrynosoma; species Phrynosoma platyrhinos. The sequence continues at coordinate 5,117,409 of CM034701.1, forward strand.
CTGTCTCTCCTCATAAGGCATGGTTTCCAGACCTTCCACCATTTTGGTCACCCTCCTTTGGACACGCTCTAGCTTCTCAACATCCTTTTTGAATTGGATTGCCCAGAACTGGACACAGTATTATTCCAGGTGAGGCCTGACCAAAGCAGAATAGAGTGGCACTATTACTCCCCTTGATCTAAACACTACACTTCTATTGATGCAGCCTAGAATTGCATTGGCTTTCTTTGCTGCCACATCACATTGCTGGTTCACGTTTAACTTGAGGTCCTTGCACCCTTGGAAATTGCCCACCTGTGATCTCAAGGGCGATGGAGGCAGAGGCGGGCGGAGAAGGCAGGGTTTCTCTCACATTGCCTACTTAGAAGGTCAAGATGGGACTCAGCGAGAGAGAACTGAGAAGAAAGTGCTTGAAATGTAGACTGTGGTCTTCCTTCTGTTGCATTGCTCTGATTTCTTGTTGTTGTTGTTGTTGTGCCTTCAAATAGTTTCTGACTTATGGCAACATCACAGGGGTTTCTTGGCAAGATTTGTTCAGAGGAGGTTTGCCATTGCCTTCTCCATTGCTGTGATTTACCACATTGCAAAAGGGGAGGTTGCATACCCATAATGTGCCTTGCGCCTGTAGAGTAAGTACTCTCCTTTGACCTATGTTGCATAATAGGCGCCCAAAGATAAGATCAAGATGTTCTTTCCGTGTGCCAAAGCTTTCTCAAACTCCTTTAAAGCTCAAGAGGTCGAAACCATCTCTTGAATTTTGTCCAGAAGAGTGCAATAATCATTCTGTTGTCCTGCTCTGTGGATACATGATTCTGCATTGGCAGCAGAATTCGATTGACAATCCTCATCTTTAAACAAAAAGAAAGAAAGAATCCAGTAAATTTCTAGTCCTTACAGGAATGCAAAGAGATTAGGCTTTTGTGGACCACAGCTCACCTTATCAGATGCATGCAGCAAGAGGCAAACACAACAACTGCTGGGAAATGTGGTCTTGAAAATGTGAAGTCATTGATTCAATCTCAGAACCAAAAGTGCAAAGTGAGTGGAAGTCAGTTTGAGCTGAGGTCAATACTCCTGAGTAGTTTCTTACTCCTTCTCAAGTGGCTTAAGCCAGGCAGAATAATCAGCATCACCAGGGGGACCAGATGTCATAAGGCATAGCAAATTGTAGAACATTCAAGAAAAAAAAATGTAGGACCTTACCAAATAAAAGCTAAAAACACTCATATAGATTCATTTCATATATGAAGTTGAAGACTTTCACGGCCAGCATCCATAGGTTTTTGTGGGTTTTTCATTTCATATGGTTTATTTACACCTATATTACACATACTGTATTTTATTATGTTTGTTGTTAACTGCCCTCAAGTCGATCTCAACTCATGGCGACCCTATAGATGAGACATCTCCAAGACCCTTTATCCTCCACTGCTCTTCTTAGTTCCTGCAAACTCATACTCATGATCTCTTTAATAGAGTCCATCCATTTAATATATGGCATTCCTCTCTTTCTACTTCCCATCACCATTCCCAGCATTGTTTTTTTTCCAGTGAGCCATGCCTTCTCATGATATGACCAAAGTAAGACAACTTCAACTTTATCATCTTGGCTTCCAAGGAGGTTTCTGGTTTGATCTTCTCTAGGACCCATTTGTTTGTCTTTTTCGCTGTCAGTGGAATCCTTCGCACTCTTCTCCAGCACCACATTCTCTCAAATACAATTGTCCCTCCACATGGGAATACGATGGCTTGTATGATTGACCTTTGTGTTCAGTTGCATATCTTTGCATTTTAGAATCTTTTCTATTTCTTTCATAGCTGCCTTCCCCATTCTTAATCATCTTCTGATTTTCTGGCTGCACTCTCCCTTTTTATCTATATTTTATATCAGGTATGAGAACTCTTTTACTATTTCTATTTCTTCATTGTCTAGTCTGAGTGTGTGTAGGTTCTCTGTGGTCATTATTTTTGTTTTCTTTATGTTCAACAGTAGGCCTGCCTTTGCACTTTCTTCTTTGATCTTCCATAGTAAGTGTTCTAGGTCTGTGAAGTTTTCTGCTAGTATTACGGTGTCATCTGTGTATCTTAGATTGTCAATATTCCTTCTTCCTATTTTCACTCCTTCTGTTTCCAAGCCTGCTTTTCTTATAATATGTTCTGCATACAAGTTGAACAGATAGGATGAAAGGATGCAGCCTTGTCTGACTCTTTTGCCAATTGGGAACCATTCTGTTTCTCCTTGTTCTGTTCTGACAGTAGCCTCTTGTCCTGAGTTCAGATTCCTCATCAGGACTATCAGATGTGTTGGCGTTCCCATGTCTTTAAGGGCGTTCCATAGCCTTTCATGATCTATGCAGTCAAAGGCTTTGCTATAGTCTATAAAGCACATGCTGATTTTCCTTTAGAATTCACTGGTGCGCTCCATTAGCCATCGTATGTTTACATTTTATTATGTACTCAACAATATTTTTCTGATGCACCTTTCTTCATTACAGTGCCTTATTGGTTTGCAATATACTTACAGAACTCTGAGTGAGACAAATGGTTAAAATGGTACTTGACTAGCAACAAACCCTGGACTGAATCTACATTTGAATGATTCCTTTCATTTGCCCATTGTGCTGAAATTAAGGGGAAAACCTTTTTCAACATTTGCATTGTGTCCTCAAGCAGCACATTGCCTAAAATGTTTTCTGTTCTTTTCCTCTCCAAGAAACAAAGGTGCTCTGAGCTCTGTGTGCGAGTCTTGTCTGCTGCTGATGATCCTCCTAGGAAAAAATCTGAATCTGAAGCGGCCTTGAACCAGGCCAGGCATTTTGTCTAGGTTCGTATGCTGTCCTCCGCCTGCATCTTTCAGGAATGCTTTACCTGTATCTCCTTTAGAAGGATCCATCCTATCCCCCTATTTGCTGCAAGGACAGGCTACCAAGTAAACAAATTTCTTTAAAGAGAACAGCAAATATGTTGTTACTCACTCGGTTTCTTAGCCATGTTCAAAATGGAGGAGATTTTGGAATTCCTCCTGGACAGAAGATTGAAATGTAGGACATGTCCTGAAAAAAGAAGGATGTCTGATCACCCTGGGTACACAGACAGTTTCATAATCATTAATGATGCAAATGCCGTCAACATTTAACTGCTCGTGTGGGTTCAGAATTTGGATTCTTTTGATTTTTGAGCCCCAACCACATCATAGAATCTTAGAATTGGAAGGGACCATGAAGGTCATCCAGTCTTGCCATGCAAGGAGACACAGGTAAAGCATTCTTGAAAGATGCAGGCGGAGGAGATCATGGGGACCTAGACAGAGAAATAGCCTGGCCTGGTTCAAGGCAGCTTCAGGTCCTAAGGTGGCCAGATTCAGACACATTCAACAACCATCAGGTATTTGGGGGCTGCAGGAGCCCCAGCAGGGTAACTGGGAGGGCTACAGTCCCCTGCCACACTCACTTGCAAAAATTTAAAAACTTTTTCTCTTCTTAAATGCCCCCGATCAGGTTGTGGGGGGCAATTTTATCACATTTCCCTCCTCTCAGTGCCAAGAGGAGTCAACATCTAGGTCAGTTCCTGTTGGAAAAAAGGCCTAAAATGGTCCAGGTGCTGTAAAAAATGTGTGGCAAAATTGACCCACATACCCTCTGGGGGCATTTAGGGGCATATCATCATCATCGTCATCATCATCCGCCTCTCTTCCCCTCCCCCC
>CM034701.1:5150405-5167991 GCA_020142125.1 Phrynosoma platyrhinos
ATTTTACTATGCCGTTGTATTTAATGGGACTTGAGTATCCACAGATTTGGGTATCCACGGGGGGTCCTGGAACCAATCCCAGTGCATACCAAACAATTTAAGCAGTTCCAAGCCACAATCAATACAGTAAATCAGGGGTTGGCAAGGTTTACGTACCTGGGGCCGGTTGCTGGTCCCCAGGTCTTTCGCCGAGGGGGGGGGGGAATGGCGGCGCGCGCACTCACACGTGTGTGCATGGCCCCTGCAGACCGCCACCACCGCCCCGCGCTCTCCCGCCGCCATTTTGTTTGCCAAAATGGTGGCCGCAATGCGTATGGTGGCATGCGGGTTGTCGTCGTGGGCCAGTTGGCAGGGGTTGGCGGGCTGGTTGCGGCCCACAGGTCGTAGGTTGCCGACCCCTGCAGTAAATAATTTAAACCAGATAGAAAGTGTAAAACAATTCAAGCAAGTGAAAATAATAAGAGTAATAATAATTTTAAAAAATGTGATTTTTTTTGGGCTATGTGGCCATGTTCTAGAAGAGTTTCTTTCCAGCCATGGAAGTCTTCAACTTCACAATAATGATAAAATTTATTTGTATCCCGCCTCTCTGTGTAACACAACTGGGGCAGCTTACATGCTAAAACATACAATCCCTTCTCCCCACAACCCACCCACCACTAAAATACAATTAAACAGCCATAGTTTAAAACTTACTTTAAAATAACAAATAAACAACAAGTAACAAATAAATTAAAATAGCTGTAACAGAAGTCAGGGGGGTAACAGGCACAACTTTTTGGGTGGCGATTGTTTACTCAGGAAAGGCCTGTCGGAAGAGATCCATCTTAACAACTTCTTTAATGTGATGGATCTCATCCGGCAGGCCATTCCGTAATCTAATTTAAAAAGAGCTTTAAAAAGCTGAAAGGATAAAACGGTGTGACTTAAGTCCCAAAGGCTTCACTGGAAGGATGGATGGGTAGGGACAGACAATTTCATACTCTCTACACATCAGAAAATCCCAGGGCTTTGACCCTTGCAAGCGGTGGATCCACTACTCACATGCTTTGTCCCGATGCTCACCACCATTGTGCTCCATTTAGGTGCACAAGGGAGACTTGTCTGCTAGTTAGCTTTTTCAACCTGGCTGGAGACTTGAAATGTTTCGGTGTACATGTCTTTGTACAAAAGGATCCAGTCACCCACATTTTGGGAAATCTCTTGACACCTGGCATTGTTGTCATAGACCTCACTTAAGTGATGATGGATCTTGCCATTTCAGGGGCTGTTCATCGTCTCAATGGCAAAGTCAGCGGAGACCTGCTGGTGGGACGGACACCCGTGCGCTTTGGGGATGTTGACTTGCACGCCTACATTGTTGGCAACGATGGGCGAGCGTACACGGCCATCAGCCACATCCCTCAGCCAGCCGCTCGATCCCTGATCCCACTGGCTCCCCTCGGTGGTTTCTTTGGTTGGCTTTTTGCTCTGGAGAAACCTGGCTATGAAAACGGCTTCAGTATCGCTGGTGAGTAGAAAGAGTGCATGGTTTCCATAGGTGCACAAATGCACGTGCTCATATTATGTTACTGTGTCCAAGAAGAATTGAATTCTGACTACTGTGGTGGTTTGAGCATTGGATTATGACTCTGGAGATTAGGGTTCAAATCCCTGTTTGGCCATGGAAGCCCATTAGTTGAACTTGGGCAAATCATACGCTCTCAGCCTCTGAAGAAACTTGCCAAGAAAACCCCATTAGGATCACCGTAAGTCAGAAATGACTTGAAGGCACGCAACAATAACAACATGGATATAATGGCCCAAATCCTCTGGCTTTGTCCCCCCAGCCAAGCATACCCATTGAAACGATTGTTGAATGATGATGGGTCAAGACATAGGAAACAAACTCAATGCATTGACTCTGGTTGGACCCAATAGTAGGATTAGGCCCACTGCAAACAAATCTGCATAGATGGCCTTACTCATTTCTTTGCAGAGGATTATTAGCAGTAGTAGACAAAACCTGAGAGCCAGCATGGTGTAGTGGTTTGAGCATTGGACTAGGACTCTGGAGATCAGAGTTTGATTCCCTGCTTGGCCATGGAAACCCACTGAGTGACCTTGGACAAGTCACACACTCTCAGCCCCAGAAAACTCTGCTGCCACTAAGTCTTAGGATTGCTATAAGTTAGAAACGGCTTGAAGGCACACAACAACAACAACATTAGATATCACGGAGATGGGACCCAAATCTAACTGTGAAATTCATTTATGTTTCATATACACCTTATACACAGAGCCCAAAGGTAATTTTATAGATAATATGTTTTTCAATCATTTTGTGCATGAAACCTAAGTTTTTGTGTACACTGAACCATCAGAAAGCCAAGGTGTCACTATCTCAGCTACCCATGTGGACAATTTGGGAGTATTTTGGATTTCAGATTTCAGGATAATTGAGGTAGTTGTAGTTGGTTTTGTATAGAGTAAAGGTGGATGACTTCCAGGGATTGGGGGCAATACCAGCCCTGGCTTGAACTTGGAGGACTACAATTTTGGTACCCATTTGCTATATCCCCTCTAAAGGTAGAATATCTTAAGCAAGGATTAATATATGTGGGATTTCTCCCCTCCTTTCTCTTCCCCTCTGAAATAGGTGCTAAATTCGTTCACAGTCTTGAAGCCACTTTCTATCCAGGAGAGGAAACTGTTTTTGTCAGGCAAATAGCTGATGGTCTGGATGCAGAAAATTACCTTAGTGTTCGGACTGAAATTCAAGGGCGGGTGCCTTACATTCCCGAGAATTTTACTGTCGACATTGCACCTTACAAGGAGATCTACCAGTACATGGATTCAGGTATTATAGCTGAATTGCTTCTGATTTTATTTCTTATGTCTGGTATGTGATCGTTTGTCAGCCGGAATCATTTTGATTTTGTTGTACAGTGTGTCAAATTCTTCTTTCTCTCATTTCACAAGTAATTTATTAGCCTGGAATAGAACTGATTCATGTTGCAATCCAAGCACCCCAAATTTCTGACTAGGGAGACCACAGTTTTGAATGAAAATGTATTTATGAAATAAGGAATTCATGGTCTGCTAGTTGGTGGGTTTGTTCAAAGCTGCAGGTAAATGTCAGCGCTTTCAGGCTGAGAAGCTGGAGTGTTGGTGAACATTGGAAGGCAAGATGAGAAGCTCCAACCCTCCTTTTCCATTAAAGAGAGGGAATTACATCCCTGGAAACCTCTTAGGAGAGAGCCAGCGTGGCACAGTGGTTTGAATGTTGGACTATGACTCTGGAGGCCAGGGTTCAATTCCTTGCTCAGCTGTGAAACCCACTGGGAGACCTTGGGCAGGTCACACTCTCTCGGTCTCAGAAAACACTATGATAGGTTCAATTTAGGGTCACCATAAGTCAGAAATTACTTGAAGGCACACATAAACAATAATTTATGACAAACATATTTTCCCCAAGGATTGTTTCCATAGGGAAACCTCTGTACACATAAGATGCCAACCAGGATTCTGAACAAGGTTCTAGTCCTCTCTGTTCTGATTTAATTAGGAAGCAGTCTTATATTTCAGCATGGCATAGTGGTTTGAGTGTTGGATTATGACTCTGGAGACCAGGGTTCGATTCCCAGCTCAGCCATGAAACCCACTGGGTGACTCTTGGGCAAGTCACACGCTCTCAGCCTCTTCTAAACAAATCTTGCCAAGAAAACCCCATGATAGCTTCGTCTTAGGGTCACATTAAGTCGGAAGTGACTTGAAAGCATTCAACCACTGCAACAACAAAACGTCTTAGGAGTGTGACAGCAGATGGCCTTCTCTGTTGTGGCACTCAACATATGGAACACCCTCCCATCAGAGACCTGAACGGTGGCAGTGCAACAGTTATTCCAGTGCTAAGTAAAAACATGGGCTGAGATTTTAGATCAGAGACTTAGCTACATAGCTAAGTAGCTTCTCCCCATGTAAACTCTCAGATCCTGTCTTACAGGCCAGGAGCTGATAAGCAACAAGGGTTTGTTCTCCTGTCGATCAGGATGCAGCAGACGTATGTTTCCATCCCCTCCCACAAGCTGTTTTTGGTGTGACAGTCAGAAGCAGGATCCCTGTTGCAATTTCTCCTTGCACTGAAGATGGCTGGAGAGAGATGAATGGGAACGTCAGTCTTCTGCAACAGACCCCGTTGCTTGCAGCAGCTGAGACCCATTAAGTCAGGACTGGAAGACTTTTACAAACCCTACATATTTCCTGCACTATTGAATAGATAGGAACCGTGAATACGTATCAGCTTATGAATGCATAACTCTAGGTTACTGTGGTTGTGAATTCCAGCCAGTGCTGTTTGCTAAAGCTTTTCAGGCACGATGGATTGCATGTGGGTGGTTTTAAAGTGTTTTCGCTGCTTTTGATCTTTCCTGTTTTAAGAATCAAGTGGTTTGATGTACTTTTTAGCCTTTAAAATATTCTCATGGTTTTAAATTGTTTAAAATTGTTTAGATGGATTCCAATGTAAGTTGCCCTGAGATCCTCGGATGGCCCATAAATATTTTAATTTAATTAATTGATGTTCTCTTAAAATAGAATCATAGAATCATAGAGTTGGAAGAGACCACAAGGGCCATCCAATCCAACCCCCTGCCATGCAGGAACTCCCAATCAAAGCATCCCCGACAGATGGCCATCCAGCCTCTGCTTAAAGACCTCCAAGGAAGGAGACTCCACCACACTCCGAGGGATCCAACTCACCTTGTTTTGCCCTTCCAAAACCATTTTTAAGAAACCAGAAGGATACCTCTTTTCACTTTTGGTTATGGGATTTTTTGGCGTGTGTATGTGATCCCTCTAGCAGGTCCAGGTGGGGGCAGAAATGGTCTCTGGAACTTGCTCATTTCACCCCAATGGTAACTGGTGGCTTCTGTGTCAGTGGGACTGTAAGTCAGTTCCAGGTTGTAGTTTCAACATTGGAAGCTATATAAAGAGTTGAACCTATTTGGAGGATTATTTATTTATTTATTTATTATTAGATTTCTATCTCACCTTTCTCTCATAATGGCTTATCTCCTTGGATGGCTGCTCTTTTAAGGTCTGGACTGCGTTCAGTTCTGGGTGCTTCCTTTTAAGAAGTATAGAGACAAGTTGGAGTGGGTTCGAAGAAGGGCAATGGGGATTAAAAGAGGTATGGGAACAGAACATACGAATAACGGTTGAGGGAGCTGGGCTTGTTCAGCTTGGAGAAGAGGAGATTGAAGTATGACATGATCACACTCTTTAAATATCTCCAGGGCTGCCCCAGAGGTTTGGTTCTACCCAGAGGGTAGGACTAAGTCCAATGGTTTGAAGTTCCAGAAAGGTAGACTTTGGCTGAACATTAGAAGAAACTTCTTGAGAATGGAACCACTGCCTGGAGAGGTCTCCATCTCGGGACATCTTCCAAAAGAGGTTGGACAACTACCTGCTGGGGATGCTTTATCTGGAGAGCCTGCAATGAGCAGCAGGTTGGACTGGATGACCCATGATACCCCTTCCAATTCTTGGACAGATTCATTGTCCCATTTTCATGGCAGCGCTCAGCTATTTTCTAACCTAAAAAGTGACAGATCAATAGTATAGCTCGAAATCCCAGAAAAAGAGGTGAGAGGAAGTGAGAATAAAAAGGCAGGTTTTGTGGATGCAAAAGGTACCATCCACATTGTTGTCATTGTTGTTAGACTTTTTGCTGGGAGACAACAGTGACTGATGCCCATCTTTAGAGAATCTAGTAGCTTTTCTAACCTTAATGCTTGCTTTTTTCCCCATAGTTGTGACATCTACGTCTTACCGTGAATATTCCCTACTTGCTTTCGGAAGCATCAATCAAACCTTGTCCTACCGGCTGCGTCAGAATCTAACCTACCACGAATGCCCCCACGCACGGCGCCACAGGGTGACTCCCGCCACTCAGCAGCTGACGGTGGACCGGATGTTTGCTTTGTATAATGAGGAGGAGCAGGCGCTCCGTTACGCCGTCACCAACCAGATTGGGCCCCTCGGAGGTGAGTTTTCCCCTGGTTATCACGGCGTTCATGTTCCAGCTTACAATTTGATTTTTTTCAAAAGCTCTCCTTGTTTTACCAGTATCTTAAAATTTTCTTTATTATGGCTGGAAATCTCTTGTGCTCATATACATAAATTTACCTACCGTTGGACATTTTTGTCCAGGTGTCCAGATGCACATGGTCCTAATTCAGTTGAGGTTTGGAAAGCAATCTCGCTCAGGCAGCTTGTTTGTGCATGGATGTGCATCTGCATTTGGTTACCATTTGTTTCTTGGTTCAATTGTGCAATGTTACATAGGGTTACATAGCACACTCAAAGCTTAAATCCACATGTGGGTTTTTAGGCTGTGCAACACAGATGTAGGATCTTGGCTTCTTTATTTCATAGAATCATAGAATCATAGAATCACAGAGTTGGAAGAGACCCCAAGGGCCATCCAGTCCAACCCCCCTGCCATGCAGGAACTCAAAATCAAAGCATCCCCGACAGATGGCCTTCCAGCCTCTGTTTAAAGACCTCCAAAGAAGGAGACTCCACCAAAATCTTTGAGGGAGTGTGTTCCACTGTCGAACAGCTCTCACTGTCAAGAAGTGCCCCCCGAAGATCAAAAACTGTGGGGACCCCTGATCTACACTATAGAAATAATTCCGTTTGCCACCTCTTTAACTGCCATGGCTCTATCCTATGGAATCCTAGGATCTGTAGTTAAGGTCTTTCTCCTTCTCTGCCAAAGAGTGCTGGTGCCTTCAGAACTACAAATCCAAGGATTCCATAGGACAGAGCCATGGCAGTTAAAGAGGTGGCAAACGGAATTATTTCTATAGTGTAGATCAGGGGTCCCCACAGTTTTTGATCTTCGGGGGGCTGGAGGCACGCACGCACGCACGCACGCATGTGCGCGCATACATGCGCACACCGCCAGGCGCCATTTTGTCTTCCAAACAAAACATTTTGTCTTCTTTGGGCCGGTAAGAAGGCCTCGACGGGCCGGGTTCGGCCTGCGGGCCATAGTTTGGGGACCCCTAGTGTAGATGCACTGTCACTGTTCCAAAACTCATAGTTTTTCTGGAAGCAGAGCTGCTTCCTTGATAAAGTTGAATTGCATCCATTTAGTACTTTGCCCACCCCACCCTCCGCGCCAACTCCATTTCCCCAAACCACATTTTCCAAGATGTTTCAGCAATGGAAAAGGTTACAGGAGTGATCTTGCAATGGGAAATAAGACCATAAGTCTGCTGCTCTTGACTTTGCCACCTCCTTCTCTGCTTCCGAGGTTTGCAAAAAAAGAGTAACCTGAACAGATCTCTTTGCGGTGCAGCAGTCTAGGGAGATTTAACAAAATTGCCTCTCTGATCACAATAATGTGATTTCAACATGTCTGCGGAGGAGGACTCACCTAAAGAGCCAGGGTGGTCTGCTCTTGCTGTGGTTTTGCCAGCCACAAAAGATGCAATTAATTGTTTACCCTCCCCTTAACTGAACAAATGAGTTCCAGAGCTCCGAGTAAGAGTCCAAAAAGTTTAGACTCATGTGTGAGTGTATGTGTGTGTGTTTAAAGCCAAAGGAGGATAGAACAGTTTGGACAATTGCAGACACCATAGAGAGAGCATAGAGGAATCCAAACGCCATAGTGTCGTCATATGTTTATAAGACCAGTCCCCAAAAAGGACAAATTGCGTGCAAAGATTTCAAGATGTTCCGATCTCTACCAGCTTGTTTGTTTGTGGGATTTTTATTTGTTTGGGGACATCTTGGCTGATACAGAGATCTGAAGATCTCCAAAGCTTGCACGTGTTTTTTCCTGACACTTTGGTTGGGACACACATATGGATCTGTTTTTTTAAAAAAAATTCTTCTCATGCCCATCATGAGATTTTGGGTTTTTTGTATTGTGCAAGATCAGTCAACTTGGCCATTTTGGGGCTGAGACATAGGAATTTGCAAAATCTCTGCCAGGAGATGTAATAATAATTTTGTTATGGGTGGCATGGCATAGTGGTTTAAGTGTTGGATTATGACTCTGGAGACCAGGGTTCAATTCACCACTGGGCCATGAAACCCATTAGGTGACCTTGGACAAGTCACATGCTCTCAGCCTCAGGGGAAGGCAATGGCAAACCACCTCTGAACAAATTTTGCCGAGAAAATCCCATGGCCTTAGGGTTGCCATAAGTCAGGAATGATGTGCAAGGTGTGTTTTTTGGAATTCCCACCCTACAAATATTTTCAAGCTGTGGTTCTTTGAATATTGCAGCACCACTGGATATGGAGGGGGGCAACTACAGTTCTCTCAGACCTTTTCCAAGCTCTGAATGTGGTAAGGAGCCAAGACGCACATCTCCTGAACCTCCAAGACTTTATGGCATCTTGGAGACAACTATATTGCCCTTCCCCTGCTGCTCAATTTGTACTTGTCATTTTGTATTGTTGTATTGTTATTTATTTCGTTGTTCTCGGAGCATGTTGTTTTAATTAATAATTAGTTTAATATTGTTTTAAGGGGTGGGAGGGTTGGATGGGTATGTGATTGTTTTTAACTTCTGTATTTTCTGTATTTTAATTGATGTAACCCGCCCCGATTGCTCCGCAGAGGGGCGGGCTATAAATAAAATTTATTATTATTATTATTATTATTATTATTATTATTATTATTATTATTATCTGTTTTTGTAACCCCCTCTCTTCTTTTTTTTGCTGGCTTAGATGATTCTGGGGTGGTTGCTCTGAACCCGTGCTACGATGGCACCCACACGTGCGACACGACGGCACGGTGTCAGCCAGGCTCTGGTGTGGATTATACCTGCGAGTGCACTGCTGGATACTGGGGTGATGGGAATGAGTGCACAGGTGAGTTGGGATCCTGTCTAGTTTGTTTCCGTCTGTAGTGTCAAAGAAGGATTGTTCCACTGTTCCTTCCTTGCCTTATTGCAATATTCCTGTTTTTTTCCAGCCCTTGTTAGCTAAGGACCAGAGTTTAGAAAAATTGCTTTTTAAGAAGCCCTGACTTTCCTTTTCTCTCAGAGTAACTGTGCCAGTTGCTCACGTTTTTAGCTTTGGATGCTCAGTCTGAATTCTATACTATCTCCCTCATTAGTTAGAAATGTTGATGAACATCTCTCTCTCTTTCTTTCTCTCTGTGTGTTTCTGTCTTCTCTCCTGTTCTTGCACACATGTGTGCACACACACAGACACACACACATATGAATTCAAAGGCATAGCTGTGTTAGTCTGGAAAGTCAATAAGCAAAGGGATCTTGCAGCACCTTTGAGACTAACTAGAAAATAGAAGTTGGGAGCATGCATCTGAGAAAGTAGAGCGAAGTCTACGAAAGCTCATGCTACTAACTTCTGTCTTTCTGTTAGTCTCTAAGGTGCTGCAAGATCCCATTGCATAGTTACTCTCTCACTTGAGGAACGGATGGGCCTAAGATTGCAGCTGTTGAACTTACCATATAGCCATCTTTGTGTCAAGAACTGGGTAGTTTAAAGGAGAAGGCGGATGGAAATTTCTGCCCCTGCAGTGAGTGTTATTCAAAGCTGAACTTGTGCTCTCTCAACACTTTTAAGAGGTTAGGCTTCGGAAATCTGAAAACATCTGGAACCATTTGGTGCTGGTTGTGTTTTTATAGCTGCGAGGGGGCTGAACAGCTTGCCTGGAATAAGCCAAGATAATATTGCGGGGTGGGAGGGAGGTGAACCAGGGAATCAACGGTTGTGCAGATCCTCATGTAGCATGTCCTGGAACTCCCTGGAATATTAATGGAAACAGCTGTCGGATGCATTTATTTCCTCCATTCATCTTGCTGTCCCCTCTCCTCAGATGTCAACGAATGTGTCGAGGGCCTCAGCCGATGCAGCCCAGAGTCAGTCTGTGTCAACACTGTGGGCAGTTACAGATGTGAGTGTCCCTATGGATATGAGCTCGCAGCAGACCAGGCCACTTGCGTAGGTAAGATCCTAGTCCCATTTGAGAATGGCCAGCCTACCGACCAACGTACAAATTCAGAACATGTGTGTAATTTACAGCAGAGTTGCAGCAGCCAGCTCAGAAAAGGATGCTCATGAGAGAAAAGTTGCAGTGTGTGACATTGCCCGCTTTACTGATGCTGGTCCAAGCCCTGAGATTTAGGGATGATCCCTTGTGATGGCACAGTGGGCAGGACCTATTGATATTGCAAGGGCCCATGCTGGATGATGGCTGGCATCTTGTTGAGCGGTTGTGAATGTGTAAGCTAGGCATTCACATTCATAACTGTCTCACATTCACGCTTCCAATTATGACATGCTGCAATTATAAATTTGTTGTTGTTGTTGTGTGCCTTCAAATCATTTCCCATTTATGGCAACCCTAAGGCGAACCTGTCATGGGGTTTTCTTGACAAGTTTTTACAGAGGGGATTTGCCATTGTCAACCTCTGAGGCTGAGAGAGTGTGACTTGGCCAGGGTCACACAGTGGGTTTCCATGGTCGAGCAGGGATTTGAACCCTAGTCTCCATAGTCCAGCGTTCAAACCACTAGGGTCGGTGTCACCTGGTGTGATAACTCATGGTGTCACCCTCCCATTTCACACCATACAGACACCTTGGTAATGCTTTTTTGCACTAATGTTACTCATCAGTCCAAATCCCCATATACCACTGAGTGTCATGTTAATAGTTGTGACAGAAACAACTAGCAAAATTAAAATTAGACCTTCAAATTACAATATTATATGCACAACCTAAATGTATTTACATATACATAGTGGAGATTTGGTTAAAATGTGATGTTTTTAAAGAAACATTTAAAAAAATATTTGTGCCCATTTGAAATTTGAAATGTTAATTTAATTTTTTTTGGGGGGGGCTTCTCTTTTCTCCTCCCACTGAGCTTCACCCCACTCCCACCATCTCTTAAAGCATTTTAAAGGGAAGCAGTTGGATAACACAATCTGTTTCTGCCAAAACGTAGGAGTTTGAGGAGCAGTGGTGTCACCCCCCCCCCACCTTAGGGTGTCACCTGGTGTGGTCCACACACCCCACACACCCCTAGTGACACCACTGGTTCTTACATGCCCCCCTCAAAAACTACCTTGACAGCCAGTAGCTGCACTGGGTGATGCAAGTCTGTTCTGTTGGCAATTGGGGTGCTACAGGATGACATTTCCAGCCCCCCCCCCATCATTGAACTGCAGTGCAATGAGGAGTTGAGACAGGAGTCTTGCTTCTGATTGTTGCACTGCACCTGATGGGTAGAGGAGGAGGTTTGAGGATGACTTGCCCAACTGGTTTCCATGGCTGTGCGGAGATTCGAACCCTAGTCTCCCAGTGTCCTAGTCCAACCCTCAAACCACTACAACATTCTGGCTCTCTTGGTCTCTGCATACATAGCCTTGATCATTCCTAACTTGCTTATTAGTCCCCATACAAACTGCAAGAAGGTGAAGGAAAGAAAAGAAAAGAAAAGAAAGGAGACAACTTGGGAATCAGAGCCTTAGCAGGAATAAAAATTTCCACAATCTCTGGTGCTTCTCTTTCCCCCAGATTTTGGCTGATATCGGTGGGAAACTCACTGGTTTCCTTGACATTACATCAAGGCTTGGCATTGGGGTTTTTTCCAGCATGTTATTCATTAACTCTCCATTTGCAGTTGCATTGACAGACTCCGGGAACTAAAATGAGGGAATAGTAACCAGCAGGAAAAGAAAGATGCATAGAGGGCTTGTAGGAGAGCCTAGGTGAGCTGATTAGTTAGTGAGATTTCATTAGATATTCAAGACTTAAGGACTAGAAACTTTCCTTGAAAAATGAATATTGAAGTGCTAGTTCTCCGTTGCTTTTATGGTATTGCAGAATGTCTGCATTTGCCCTGATCCCTATGTGACATCCCCTGGATTGCTGCAAAGTTCCACCCATGAGTTTACCTTTGGGAAACTTTCTCTTCAGGTTATCCTTAGAAACTTACATTGTCCAAAAATATTCCAGCCTAGTATCTGAGGTAGGGTGTCTGGGAAGACTGACTTGTGCAAATACAGCAAGTATGGAGCCAGTTTTCATACTTGTGGGATTGAAGTGGGTTGCATTGCCCTGAACTCAGCCTAAAATTAACCCCAAATGAAGAAATTCATAGTTTTTCTTGGTCTTTCTTTCTTTCTTTCTTTCTTTCTTTTTTAGGAGGGGGCAGTAAGCCGCAACACCTGGAGATTGTGGTGATCTGGAAATACACACAGTTCTGGCACAAAAGATAGGCCCACGGACTTGTTCATGCTTTCCCAAAGCCCCCCAAACCAACTTAGCCCCATTTTTTCACCCAAAGCACCACCATAAAGTTGACCACTACAATTTCCAGGAGTTGTGGCCTGACTTTGCTCTCTTTTCAACTTGTTTTATCTTTCCTAGCCTAATAAGCTGAGATATTTGGTCCAATGGGATAAGAGATACTTCCAGTACTCTTTTTAAATGAGTTGTTGTTGCGTAGCTTCAAGTCATTTCCGACTTACAGTGAGTCTAAGAAAGCCCTATGGCATCTAAGAATAGCAATAACCTTTACACTTAGAAGTGAACTCAGTACTCTCTAAGTGGTTTAATTGCCCCCAACAAGCTGAGGACTCATTTTACCCACCTACGAAAGGATGGAAGGCTGAGTCAACCTTGAGGACCTGGGATCGAACTCACAACTTTGTGGCTACAGTACTGCCATTTAACCACTGCGCCACCAGGGCTCCCTATAATGGAGGTTTCATGGCAGGCTTGTTCAGAGGGGGTTTACCATTGCCTTTCTCTGAGGCTGAGAGAGTGTGACTTGCCCAGGGTCACCCAGTGGGCTTAAATGACTGAGCCAGGATTCAAACCCTGGTATACCAAAATCTTTGGATACTCAAGTCCCCATCATATACAAGGACATAGTAAAATGGCAGTTTCTGCAACATCAGAGATGGAAAGCAGCCCCAAAGCAATGTCCTACTGAATCACTAGAGCAGGGGTAGGTAACCTTTGCCCTGGGCCAGTCCCCTGAAGTCCTCCTCTCCGCTGGGCCGAGGGGGGGGGAATGGCGGCGCGCGCACGCACGCACCCCCACCGCCACGTGCAACCCCCCCTTGCGCAGCTGCCACTGATGCCACGCATGTCGCGGCCACCATTTTGGAAATCAAAATGCCGGCCGCGGCACGTGTGGCTGCACGGAGGCCAAAATGCACGGCGGCGGCGGCGGCGGCGGCAGGGGTTAAGTCCGGCGACCTGGGCCGGAACTGGCCCAGGGGCCGTAGGTTGCTGGCCCCTGCACTAGAGGAAAGGAATTCTTAGATATAGCTGGGTTAGTCTCCTCCAGTTAGATTCCTGGAGGTGCATAAATAAGCTAGATGCATTTAACTTCCATTTGGTTGCATCAGCCATCTGACTGCAACAGCTGGTACTCTTTAACATGGCACCTGTTTTGAGTTTTTGATCAGTCAAGTCCTGTTTTCCTTCTCATATCTTATAATTGGGTTGTCTTTATGCCTGGAATCAGGCTGTGTTTATGTATTCAGTAACACAAATACACATTTTACAACACAGAGAACCTTCTCCTTTATATTGTATGCTTTATAAACCCATTATTTACATTTTCTGGATCTTACATTTTGCAAACTTTAACCTGAATCAATGCACAGCCTGTTTCAGTTGTGTCGTGTAAATCTCTGCATGAGGAGCTAAACGTTGGTTATGCTACTGAAGCCTTCTGATGAATGGCAACATTGCACAGTTGAATGCAAACCTGAATGTGCCCCTGAATGTGTATCCACAAGCACACCCACATGTGTGTCCATGTGTACGTGAATGTGCGTCTTGTGCACGTGTGCATCCGCTTGCACAGTGGTACCTTATGCATAACTCTGCTTCTGCAGTCTTGAACAGAATGTGGAATTCAGCATCAGATCAGTGGCATACCTAGTACATTTGACACCCGGTGTGGGTAGTTTGTAGCACTTCCCTTCCTCTCTTCAACAACCAGAAGCCGCTGGTCATTGTGGTGCCCAGCAGCCTTTCCGAGTCTAGCAGGGCTACTGACCAGCTGGCAAAGGGAGAAGACTCACTTTTCCACCTGGCCAGCAAAGCCACCAGACACAGAAGGCAAGGGAAGTAAAAGTGCCACTCTGATCTGCTTTGGTCAGTTCTCACCTGGAATACTCTTGTCCAGTTGTGGGCACCACAATTCAAGAGGGATGTTGACCAGCTGGAGTGGGTCCAGAGGAGGACCACCAAAATGGTGAAGGGTCTGGAAACCATGCCCTATGAGGAGAGACTTAGGGAGCTAGGTATGTTTAGCCTGGAGAAGAGACGGTTAAGAGGGGATATGATAGCCCTGTTTAAGTATTTGAAGGGGTGTCATATTGAGGAGGGTGCTAGCTTGTTTTCTGCTGCTCCAGAGAATATGACCCAGAGCAATGGATTCAAACTACAGGAAAATAATTCCACCTCAACATTAGGAAGAACGTCCTGACAGTAAGAGCTGTTTAACATTGGAACACATTCCCTTGGAGGATAGTGGAGTCTCCTTCTTTGGAGGTCTTTAAACAGAGGCTGGATGGCCATTGGTCTGGGGTGCTTTGACTGTGATTTCCTGCATGGCAGGGGAGTGGACTGGTTAGCCCTTGTGGTCTCTTCCAATTTTATGATTCTAAGGCAGCTGAGTCCAACCAGCACTGGGTGACACCTCCCTCTGAGATGTCACCCAGTACAATCCGCACCCCCACACCCACCTAGTGACACCCCTGCATCAGATAAAATATCCAATTTTTTGTGCAGAACAACTTACCTGTAAGACACTAAATAACCTTTTCCCCCAAAAAAGGTCAGAAGTGTGAAAAAATATCATTCAAAATTGCATAAAAACTCTTGTAATCTCACCCAGTTGGAAGAAATCTTTTGAAATGGTTCGTTCTAGCATCTGAGGATGAAACAAGGGAAGCTTGACAGCCCTCTGCAACAACTGATCTCCCTTTTCTTTCCCTCTCTCTATTGGCCTTCTCCAGTGGTGGCCCCACCGTCCAACCCTTGTGAAGACGGCACTCATACCTGCGCATCGGCAGACCAGGCACAATGCGTGCACCACGGAGGTGGAATATTCAGTTGTGTGTGCCTTACAGGTTTTGCTGGCAATGGGCACAACTGCACAGGTAAGCGAAGAAGAGGTCATTGTTGCATTGTTTAGTTTTGTGCTTTCACAGCGATGCCATGGAGCAATGCCATACAATCTGCCCTGCGCACTCGGGTCCTCTGGGAAATGTTTGAATCAACCAGCCAGGACTAGACTAGCAATGGTTTCCCCGAGGACTTTTTCTGCTGCTGCCTCCAGTCTGTGGAATGACCTGCCGGAAGAGATTGCAACATCTGGAAATGCTGACAGCCTTTAAAACAACGTTAAAGACCCATTTCTCCTGGCAGACCTACCCAGACCCAGTCAACTTTAAATCATGACTTTTTAATTTGTACATTTTAAAGAATGTATTTATATGAGTGTATGTTAATGGCTTTATAGGATTGTATTTTAACTCTTAGTTTTATGTGTTTTCTTTTTTAATTGTGGTTTGTATTTTAATACATTGTATCCTGCAAAAAAATGATGATGGTGGTGGTGGTGGTGATGGTGATGATGGTGGTGGTGATGATGATGATGATGGAGAAAAGCAGAGTGGAATAGTGGTGACAATACTGGATTGGGATTTGGGGATTTGGAAGATCTGAGGGTGCATCGACACTGTTGAAATACAGCAGGTCCTTGACATCTGCTAGGGTTTAGTTCCAGGACCCCCTGTGAATAACAAAACTATGGATGCTGAAGTCCCATTAAATACAAGTGGGGTAGTAAAATGGCATTACTTATATAAAACAGCAAAATCGAGGTTTGCTTTTTGGAATGTATATATTTTTGTAATATTTTCAAGCCATGGATGGTTGAATCTGTGGATAAAGAATCTGTGGATATGGAGAGCCGACTTTATTGCAGTTCGACACCACTTGCTATTGGTCCATCCTAAAAATCCTGGACATTTGTAGTTTTACAAGATCTCTGCCAGAGTGTGTTGGCGCCTCACCAAACTACAGATCCCAGGATTCTCTAGGATAGAACCATATCTGTTAAAGTGGTAGCATTATTTCTATAATGTAGATGCACCCCAGGTTCTGGTATCCTTGGAGCCATGAAACTCACAGAGCAGCCTTGGTCCAGTCACTCTTACTCCCTGCCTGAACATAGTTGTTCCAAAGATAAAATTAAGGGGGGTCATTTTTGGCTATTTCAAAGGGATTGGGTTCAGTGTAAAGTTTATGATGACAGTATTTTCCAGGGTTTCAAATAGTGGCCATCTTTTTTTTGGGGGGGGGGAGGTAAGTTTTTCAAAGTCATGGAGTGAGATACGTTATCATCATTCTGACCTGATTTTAAGCATCATGTAATGTCATATTGAAGCCAATCAGGAGGGAAGGCAATGCTCCTTGCTCACTTTGGGAATGCTAAGAAACAGCTGTTGTCATCATTAATATTTGAAATAGGCAGCAAAAGAGGTAACCGGAACATCCTTTAGAGCCAATAGCTGGAAAGTGACTTTTTAAAACAAATCAATTTCTTTAAAATATTTTTATAGTAATTCATTGACATTACTCTTTGCTGTGTCTTACAGAGAACTTGGTGACTTATTCTGCACCTCTCACCATTGCATTACTAGTTACTTTCCTTACACATTAATGTACCTGCATTACTCATTTTGTTTTGTTTCTTTTCATTCTTTAGCAAGGATAATAGAATGATATAAAACTTTTCTTTTAGGAAGGATAATGACAAAAACTTGAAACATTCAGAACAAAACAACCATATTTTGCTATTTCAGAATCACTAATTTTTTTGGTCACTTGAGCCATTTTTGCATCAAAAATGTGCACTGTCTGATTCTCTTGGGGGTTTCTTATTTCTTCAGACGTGAATGAATGCACGGAAGGGAGATGTCACCAAGCTGCTACCTGCCACAATTCTCAGGGCTCCTTCTCCTGTCGCTGTCAGGCTGGCTACGAAGGTGATGGTTTCCACTGCTCACCAGGTATGGAAATATTCAAAGGTTGAGCTACTTCAAAGCTTGGAAAAGTTACCCTTTTGGACAACAAGTCCCAGAATCTTTCAGCAGGTCCTCCCTCCATCCCATAGCATTGAGCTGCTATTGTGAGAGAGTCCATTGTGATCATGCCTTGCCAGCACTATCAGAGTAGTTAGTCCTTCAGTAAGAGATTATTGGGAAATAGCAATAGCAATAGCATTTACATTTCTGTATCCCTTCGTTGTGAACTCAGCACTTTCTAAGCAGTTTACAGTCTGTAAGCCAATTGCTCCCAACAAGCTGGGTACTCATTTTACCAACCTACAAAAGGATGGAAGGCTGAGTCAACCTTGGAGCCTTTAAAGCCCTACATGGCTTGGGTCCATCTTATCTTAGGGACCGCTTCTCCCCATACATTCCCCCTGCGCTCTCTGGTCCTCTGGGAGGAATCTTTTACAGCCAGTAAAAACTAGGCTGTCTCAGACCTCACAGAGGGCCTTTTCTGCGACCG
>CM034701.1:5185179-5198667 GCA_020142125.1 Phrynosoma platyrhinos
AAAAATTGTGTGTAAAATTATCTTCAGGCTTTGTGTATAAGATATAAATGAAACATAAATGAATGCCATGTTTAGACTCCCAAGATATCCCATGTATATGCAAATATTCCAAAATCCAAAGAACACAGAAATCCAAAAACAGTTCTGGTCCCAAGCATTTTGGGTAAGGGAGACTCAACCTGTATTTAAATATGACTGTTAATCATATTACCTGTTGTGAAATCTTATCTTCTCCAAGCTAAAGAAAGAATGTATTTTGCACATCGCTGGAGACACATTGCCTCTCCTCACAATTGCTAAACATGTTACATATACCCCATCTCTGGAGAGCCCCTTCTCCATCTAAAGCAGAGTTTTGGCCTACAATTCCGCCCGTCCTTCATAGTCAATAATAAAGAATATGGGAATTGTAATCTAGGTCCAAAATCCAGTTCTTAGTCATAATCAATGGGGTTTATACATCATAAGTGTTAATTTGCCACTCAGCAACCGATTGAATAGGTGTGCTCTAGTTGATACTTGCAATTGGAGGCACCTTGAGTTTATTTTGGGAGAAAAGCGATGGTATAGAATAGATAATGATCTCAGAATCTTAGATTTGGAAAAGAACATAAAGGCCTCGCAAGAATACACAATTAAAACATTCCTGAAAGATGTTTAAACATCTCCCAATAATGGAGAGCCCACCACCCACTCCACCATCAAACAGCTCTTCGTTTTTTAAAAAAACTTCTTAATATTTAGGTGGGATCACTTGTACCTTTAAGCCATTTGTTCACGTTCTAGTGTCCAGAGCAGCAGAAAACAAGCTGGCTGCATCTTCTACACAATATCCCTTCAGATATTTAAAGATGGCTCTCATGCCACCTCAGTCTTCTCCATGCTAAGCATACCCAGCTCACCAAGTCATTCCTCATAAGGCTTTTTTCCAGCCCTTTGAATACCTGGGACACCCTCCTCTGGACATGTTCTAGCTTGTTGATATTCTTCCTGAATGATGAGGAGGGGAACTAAAATGGTGAAGGGTCTGGAAACCAAGCCCTATGAGGAACGACTTAAGGAGCTGGGGATGTTTAGCCTGGAGACGAGAAGGCTGAGAGGTGATATGATAGCCTTGTTTAAATATTTGAAGGGATGTCATATCGAGGAGGGAACAAGCTTGTTTTCTGCTGCTCCAGAGACTAGGACCCGAAACAATGGATGTAAGCTGCAAGAAAAGAGATTCCACCTCAACATTAGGAGGAACTTCCTGACAGTAAGGGCAGTTCGACAGTGGAACACACTCCCTCAATGGAGATTTTGGAGGAGTCTCCTTCCTTGGAGGTCTTTAAGCAGAGGCTGGATGGCCATCTGTCAGGGATGCTTTGATTGGGAGTTCCTGCATGGCAGGGGGAGTTGGACTGGATGCCCCTTGGGGTCTCTTCCAACTCTATGATTCTATGATGATAATGATGCAGCACTCTGGAAGTTGCTGGACTACAACTACTAGCATTCCTTACTGTTGGTTGGGCTACTTAGGGTTTCTGGGAGCTGTAGTCTGACAACATCTGGAGGACTGTATGATTTTCATCTATAGAGTAGTGAGAGGGTGAGTTCCACATCTGGCCTTACAGCCTGGACCATAAGCCTGTTCCTCCTGATGTCTGGGACTTCATCCCCAGCCCACATGGTCAGTGGTCAGGAATTCTGGGAGATAGTCTCAAACATTTTAAGGACCGGAGTTTGAGAACCACTGGTCTTTTGAAGCTTGTGGGTTCCAACCGTCCATTCCACAGTGGATCAAGTGGAGTAATATCCATGGAGCAAGGGTTTTCCTGTAGGCTGTCAGTGGCACAGAATAAATCTGGAAAGGGCAGGAAGAAACTTACACCTTCTCTACTAATTATCCTGGCATCCTTATAAAAAAACTGCTTCATGATTTCAAAACTGCAGCCTTCCTAAATAAATACTCCCTTTTCTCTTTTGGCAGGAAGAAAGTAAACTACCTGGTACATGGCAGGGGAGCAGAGGGTTCAAGTTCCACTATGCCAGCTGGCAGAAGACTCCCACATCCTGAGATTATTGTACATAATGGAAGAGACTCCTCAAACTGGGTCCGGACAACCAGTGACCTGTTACTGAAGGGAATTAAGCGGTTTAAGCTTAGAGCAAAATTATCCAGTATTTTTTTAAAGTTATACCTCAAATCTGTACTACTGTATTTTTATTTTTTACAAAAATGAGAACTTTTTATATATTGCCAAAAAGAAATGGTGCTATGAATGATGGGGCTAATAATACTTTTTAAAAAAATGGACAGGAGCAACTTTGTAAAAGAAAAATATGACCATATAAACATATCCTTACTCCACAATTATTTTATTGGAAAAAACGAGACTCTACACACCCTGAAATGGGAAAGGAGGGACTACTTTAGCTTACTAAGGAAACTCTTGACTGGCTTCTTGCATCAGTGCCTAAACTGGTCAGTGTAAACACTCTGGGAGAAGGATAGAAAGAGTACTTTATTTGGGTTAAGAGCCATGCAAAGTTATGGAGGATTCTTTTGGAAAACTCAACGCCATACCCACTGCTTGTTGCTTCTGCCTCTGTGCATGTCTTTTTAGTATTTATATTAAAAATTTGCCGGAACGACGGTTCAAATTTATCCCTTGGCCTTCAGGGGCTGTGTGAGTGAATGCAACTGTCAATACCTGATTGCAGCGTCTTATGTTTTCTAAGCTATTCCATGAATTAAATAAACAAAAGTTGGACTTGGTTTTTTGTTAGGCCATTTCAAGTTTTGTTTATGACAGCCCACCAGGGATGTTTCCAGTCCCCAGGCCATCTGAAATCAGTGAGGTGAGAGTAAAACTAAGGGAGGGAGGAAATGTTTGCATTAGGGAAAAAAGGAATATCTGTCTCTACAGGACTGCAAGAAGCTCTTTGAACAAATGTACTCCAAGTGGAGAACTGAGCTGCTATTGTACTTGGCAACCTCTTGCTACAAGGATAACAGTTTGGATCCATTTCATCCAAGCTTTATTTATGCAAAGGAAAATGATATTTAGTGGATGTGCTGGCAGTCGCCCTTGTTTTCTTTCCAAACACAGGAGCTGTAGCCTTTCTGAATCGCATGCTAGGTTTGGAGAGGAGCTTCCACACTGCGTGCCCGCCACGGGAGAGCCGGAAGGCTTTTTGGCCTTCATCTGCCAACTTTGCCCAGTCTGTGATCAGTTTTTGGATCGGCAATGATTGCCTGAACAGCCACAATGGCTTCGTTGATCTTTGTCTGCAGCTCACGGAGCTCTTCTATATGCAGCAGGCGGAGGATCTGAGCAGCTTCATTGAGAACAGCGTCTTGGGGGCAGGAGTTGACCACAGGAAGGAAGGTTGGAAAAGAAAAAGAAACAGGGCTCAAGTTTAATTCACCATTCCTTTTGAAGAACAGGCCAAGTTTCCGTGATAACCCCATTTTCTCCAAGTACAGTGAGTTTAGTCAGTTCCCTGGAAATCTTTTGTACCTCATTGAGTTTAGCCATGTCCCTGAGGCAAGCCCAAACTAAGGACACCTAAGAGTATCATGTAGTATTAAACCAGCATTTGATACAGGGTGAAAGGCCAAACTGGCCTCCCTGTTCTTCCTCACTAGCAGAATCTGTTTTAGGGTTTTCTTCCTCCTTCCAGCTCAAAACACTACCAAGTTATTAATTTTAAGCCAGTACAGTACACAAAGTGTTGTTGGACTGCAAGTCCTGGCAGCCCTAGGTAGCACAGCTCATGATGAAGAATGCTGGGAGCTGCAGTCTGAACAACATCTTTATGGCTGGATGATTCCCATCCCTGGCTTAAAATTAATTCCCAGCTCAGTTCTAGAGATATACTGAAATGTGGTATACAACATGGAAGTCAGTCCAATGAAGATGTCAAGTTGCCTCAAAAATGATGGTTTAAAGTCTAGAACTATCTGCCTAACCCAGTCACGAGACCAAGAAAGAGAGCCTCTGCCCTACAAGTGCCAACAAGGCGTCTACCTGGGAGCTTCTATACACAAAGCATGTAATCCCTATCACCAAACACTGGGCCTTCCCAGCTTCTGGTGTTCTGGCCTACAATGATT
Organism: Phrynosoma platyrhinos; assembly: GCA_020142125.1. Classification (NCBI taxonomy): domain Eukaryota; kingdom Metazoa; phylum Chordata; class Lepidosauria; order Squamata; family Phrynosomatidae; genus Phrynosoma; species Phrynosoma platyrhinos. Next base: position 5,189,279 of record CM034701.1, read on the forward strand.
GTAACACAGTAATTATCCCATTGTGGGAGAAAGACAGGATATAAATCCTTTAAGTAAGTAAGTAAGTAAATACTCTTTACAGTTGAGAAAATCCAAAGCTTGAAAAAGTTATCTTGCAGGGGCCCCCTGCCAGCATTACAACTCAAAAGGGCTCAAAAAGATACAAAATTCCCATGCAACCATGCTGGCTGAAACCATGGCAAAAGAATGTGTACTACAAATAGTCCATATAATAAGCCGTGCTTGTGAGCTGCCTTGGGTTCCGTTCTGGGAGAAATGCAGCATAAAAATATGGTAAATAAATGCAAAGGAACACACATCCGAACTGCAATCAACACAAGTGTACTACTAAAAGGTAGTGTAGCATTTTTATCTTGATCAAAATTGCCGTTTTCTCCACACACTGACAATTTTTCCAAAAAGAAAAAGCACAACGTTCAAGGAAAGTTGATGGGGACTGTGCACAACAGAGGAGGAACAAACACACACTGACTGCAATAAAACAAGAAAGATTGTGAAGAGAGAGAGAGGCCAAAAACTGAAGACTTTCTTACCTCCTGTGTCGAAACCAAGAACGTGCTTGTCTAGGGAGACAGGCAAACCCTAAAAGAAAGCAGAGGCAGCACATCACTGCAAAAGCACTGTTATGTACTAAAATGATTTCTCCAATTCAAGCCTGTGATTCATGCTAAGATGGGTGCAGCTTCCACTTTGAGCCTGAATCCAGGAAATCCTTAAAAAGGATATTTCAGTTTCTTCTGGATGACCCTAGTTCTCTTTTCAACCTAAGCGGCATGCAGTATGCAGGATTGCAACAGGAGAAATTAAAGTGCTTGGAAAATACTTGGAAGTTAAAGAGCCACTTGTTCTACACCAGGGCTGCTAGATGATGCTGGAAGTCTTGAGTCCCTGACTCACCTGCCTTTCAGTTCATTCCATTTAATTTAACACATACCAGCAAAGCTGCCCTAAGCAGCATCAAAGCCTTGGTTCACCATTAATTTAATAAAAACAATAAATCAATCTCCTTCTACCAGTTGTTATCACTCGGGGGAAGTGATCTCCAAACTTTGGTTCTTCAGATGTTTTGGACTTCAGCTCTCAGAATTCCTGACTGTTGAACAAGCTGGCCGGGGCTCCTGGAAATTAAAGTCCAAAACATTCAGTGGACCAAAGTTCGGGAATCCTTTCTTTATGGAGTCATGAAGAGCTGTGTCGCATCCTTACCACCTTTGTAAATTGTTATTCTTAATGTCTTTAAGAAATATCTTTCTCACCTTACTAAACTCAAAGCAATCTACAACAAAGCTGAAAGCAATACACATCACCATACACAATCAGAGTAAGAAAAACCAGCCCAAAAGTGAGATTTATACATAAAATTGAATGGAATGCAGTGTCACAAGCAGATAGGATGGAGGTCTTGTTATGCCCAGCTGAGTGGCATTATGCTTGTTCTGAGTGGCATTATGCCCTCTGTTCCTCTGTGTGTGTGTTATGTTTTGTGTGTGTGTGTGTGTGTCTTGAATGCAGTGGTGTCACTGGACACACAAGTGGCCTCAAGTGGCTTGGAACCCTCTTTATCAGCATAGACTGGTGACCTACCTGCAGCCTGATTTAGCTGGGTCAGTCTGGCACTTAAAACAAAATCCAAAATCAACAAGCAACAATACCTTTCTTGGGCCAACTCCAAAGCATAAAATATATTATGCAAGCTTTCAAAGTTCCACTGGCTTCTTCATGAACCACAGATGTTTAAAACATATATATTTTCTGGTACTTAATATATCACTAAGATTACTGTTTTGCAAATGAGATGTTTCTGAAAGTAGAGTGGATATTCCTGTTAGAATCGTAGAGTTGGAAGAGACCACAAGGGCCATCCAGTCCAACCCCCTGCCATGCAGGAACTCTCAATCAAAGCACCCCTGACAGATGGCTGTCCAGCCTCTGCTTAAAGACCTCCAAAGAGAGAGACTCCACCACTCTCGGAGGGAGTGTGTTCCAGCTGGAGCTAGACAATCTAAAACAGAGTTCTTCAACCAAGGTTTCCTGAAACGCTTTCTTTCTGCGAAAGATCCCAATTGGGCGAAAAAATCATTTTTGGAGCTGCAGATATACAATGGGGCCGCTGGGCTTTGGTTCCTGGACCCTTCGTGGATACGAAAATCTGTGGGTGCTCAAGTCCCATTAAATACAATGACATAGTAAAATGGTATCCCTTATATAAAATGCCAAAAATCAAGATTTGGGGCCATTTGGAATTTGTATTATTTCTGAATATTTTCAAGCCATAGATGCTTGGATCCATGGATAGAAAGCTAATTGTAATAATTTTATGCAGAGGTTCCCCAAGGTCAAATAAATTGAGAAAGGCTAATCTAAACATATTATGCCAGTGTTCAGTCAGCTGGTTGTTACTGCCTCTCAGTATGCTTTTGGCCTGATTTAAAGTGCTAGTCTTTAAAGTCCCAAATGGTTTGGGACAAGATTATCTAAGTTCTAAGAGATCACTTCCCCTCCACAGTTATCTAGCCAAACTCTGAGGTCATTGTCACTTTGCTCAGTGTGACTCCTGCAAGTGAGATCTTGTGAGTAGCTTCTTGGTAATAGTTTTCAATTGTCAAAATCACCCCCCCCCCCAAAAAAAGAGGCTCACCTGACATCTACTTTGTATTCTTTTCTTTTTTTGCAAAAGGTGAAGATTTTTTTACAAAAATCTCCCATACCTTTAAGGGCACATTTTAGAACTTTTCATAGATTTTGAGATTTTCTGGCCTTTAAAATTTAAGACTTGTCTTTCTTGATTTTATTGATCTATCTCTACTTTAGTTTTTTAACTGTAATTTTATATCTTTAAAAATAATTATTATGTACTATGTGTTAGTTACCTTAAACCCTATTTATTTAACAGCAGGTAAATAGCAAAAAATAAATAAAAAACAGAAATGGCTGTGAAGACACAGCTAGTGCCAAAATTTGTATGGAAAAGGCAGATATTCACTTGGTGCCTGAAAAACCTAATGTCTAGGCCAGGCAGGGTTCCCTTAACAGAGCATTTCACAGGATTGGTGTCACCATATAGTAGATTCTCAGCAAAATTTAACCTGAACAGAACCTCAGACTCTGAAGAGAGTGCATGAGAGGACAGTGAAAGAAAAAAGTGGTCCTTGTGAATATATGGTTGCTATGCTGGTTACAGATAGATAAGGAGGTGATCAAACCTGGGAGCTTCACTAACCAGCTACATCCTCGGCATGCAAAAAGTTGCACATAGCCAAAATATAAACACATAGGGAGATTTTAAAAGGATTTTAAAGTCAAAATGTCTGCTTGGCTTGCTGTCTGTCCTCCATATTACTACTATTTCACTTGGTTGGCAATTGAGGAGCGCTTTCAAGCCAGGCTAGGTTTTCTTTATTCATACTGTGGTATGAAGAAAATAAGAAGTATAGAAGTCATTGGGTTTTTTTAAGCACTTTGCTCAAAATACTGTGGGAGTGAAAAGGACTCTGCCTCCTTCTAAGCCCCCTGGGAAGCACCAGGGCTTGGGAGATGGATTCCTGATGACGCAAAAGGAGGCAGAGATAAGATAGGAAACAGCAAGAGAAAGAGAAGCTGTTTCTTTTTTACATAAGCAAATCTCAGTGCAAGAAAAACTGTTAGATTTCTGGGGGGGGGGGAGTACTAGAATGGTGTGTAAGTGTCATAACTGAAAAGCTGTGGTGATATCCTGAAAGCTGGAAAGATTCTTCTGTTCTGTAGGAAACTTTAGAGGAGGCCAGGAAAAGTTGGCAAGATGTTCACTGGATGCCCAGTGTCCCCTGCAACTCAGGAGGCTTTGCCAGTTCTGTAAATCTTCCAGAAAAAGGAACAATGATGATTTGCACATAATGTGATCATCTTCTGCAATGGCTGATATTTGCAGGGTGGCTATCGGGTGCCATCTTTTGTCAGACACAAGATGGGGGCACTTGATACAATCTCTGGCATCTACCGTATTATCCAGCTGATGTTCAGGGAGACAAAGCTCCCCAAACTGTAGCATCTAACAGAAGATAATTTCCGTGTGACTACCCTGCTTGTATCAACCAAGGACATTCTCCTTCACTGCAGAAAAGGCAAGAATCCAGAGGTGGGGAGCTGCAGAACAACTTGAGGAGAGGCAAAACTGAACATTTTGAGGAGAAACAAAACTGTGTCCTTTTCTCTGCATGAAACTTTGGGAAGATTCCTTTAGACAGTTACTTCAAATCCTCTAGCACAGACATGGGGTTTTCAATTCTCTATTATGGAGGCCAAGATAGCAAATCAGTAGGCTATAAGGGCCTGTACAGACTGCCAAAAACAATGCACTTGAGACCACTTTAACTGTCCTGGCTCAATGCTAGGGAATCATGGGAACTGTAGTTTATTGTGGCACCAGAGCTCTCTGACAGAGAAAGCTCAATGTCTCAGAAAAAAACTACAATTCCCGTGATTCCCTAGCATTGAGACACGTCAATTAAAGTGGCCTCAAGCTGGATTATTTCTGGCAGTCTGTACAGGCCCTTATAGCCTTCTGACTTGCTATCTTAGCCTCCATAATAGAGAATTGAAAGCCCTATGCCTGTGCTAGAGGAAGCTGGATTATTTCTGGCAGTCTGGAAAGGCCCTAAGTTTCAGTTCTTAGGCAAGTAATATTGTTGATCCAAGTCAGGGATAGGCAACCTAAGGCTTCAGGGGGCTAGATGTAGCCCCTCGAGGCCTTTGGACCGGCCCCAGGCTGGTCCTGCCACCGCCACCACCGCTGCTGCTGGCCATGATGATATTGATTATTGTTGTTATTACTTGTTCATGGAGTTTTCTTGGCAAAATCTCTACAGGGGTTTTGCCATGGCTTTTCTGGGACTGAGAGAGTGTGCATGCATATATTTTTTTAAAAAAAATGTAAAAATATATTTTTATTTATTTATTTATTTATTTTTGGTGTTTCGGCCCCCCAATTGTCTGAGGGACAGCAACCCGGCCCCCGGCTCAAAAAGATTGCCTACCCCTGATCCAAGTTAAAACCTATGCTGCTAGAAAGGTCATCTTTATTTGCACACCAAATCACAGAGCAGTGCCTTTAACTCACTACTGGTTAAGGTTCATTAGTTTGCGGACTGATATACCAGCTCATCTGCCAATTCAAACAGATGACAAGAGCAGCACTTGATAGTTATTCTTGCACAGTACAAGTTGCCACAAGGGAAACTGACAGGAAGGATTAATGGGCAATGCGAAATCAGAGCCTAGCCAGCTGCTCAGCAGCCCAACTCTGAACTCTGTGTTGCCTAGAAGGGACTTGAGACAAAATTATCCACTGACCTCCATTTACGATGCCAGAAGTACAAGATGTTAGAAAAACAGAACATGCCTCTTCCTTTTGCACATGACCCACTTTGGGCTGCCTGCTATGAGTCTGCTATAAACCATACTGCTCCCTTGTTTTACTATTTTGAAGAACACAGGACTTGAGGGAATTTGTATGTAAAGACAGCTTGGTAGAGGGCTCCTGGTACTTGCCATGGCTATGGAAGTCAAGGATCGACTAGTAGCTGATTCATCCACAGAAGCTTTGAGAATCACTTCTGACCAGTTTACATTCATTACTCCAACTGTATACTGGTGCTAGAAGGGTCTTTCCCCCCAAAGGGAACCTTTATGCAAATCAAGTGTTCAGCACTGTGACTCCTTCTGAAAAATGACCTTTGTTAAATATGACCGCCTAGACTGCTGCTACTTTTAACTTCTCCTGGTGTCATTCCTGCACATGGATTTCAAGCCACAAACAGATATTTAAACAACTGAACATATTACAGTAAAACCACAGACAAAGACCATAATTCAAGGGAATAACTCATACACTGGATAGAGACATACCTCTTTGGATTGATTTGCCTTTGCAACAGCATCCTGACTCAGGCGCTCTTGAACCAAAATGCGAATTGCCTAGGAAGGAAAAAAAGATGATAGCACAGATAAGCTGAGGCCTACACAAACTACAATCTCTTGTGAGACCTGGTGCTACATTCAGTGGCAAATTATGTAATGTTGCTAGCAGATGTGGCCTTTTCAGTATATTATGTAGGGAAAGGAGATAAATCTTTTGAAAAGTTTACAGTCTAGAATATAGCAGTGTCCTGGTGTCTTCTAAGATCCTCCGCCAACATGGCCACAAACTTTCATTATACATACTCCAGTTTGGGCTGGTCTGTACTTATACACCAAGAGAAGTCTTTGCTAACTAAATGACCCTCTTCAGACTTGCACCCTAGTTGTCATGAGCCAGGGATCATTTGTCTTGTGGTGTCAGGCAACTGACAAGAGAAGCCAAGGCAATGACAGAAGCCAAAATCTAAAGAGTATTACCTACCACATCTAGAAAGCATCATGGAAAAGGCACAAAAATGAGCAGATGCAATGAAAGGGCTTCCCTTCCCCCCCCATGATATCTTAAATGAATGTACCTTTCTGAGTAGTGGCCATTTTTGCTTTACTGCAACTGACCCAGTACTTGAACACAGATTACATTTCTTCTTCCTGAGAAACAGATTTCATTGGCCAGTCCATGTCAAGGGGTGAGCCTGTGTGCTTTTGCACTAGTTTGCAAGCATCCCTTTTTAATTTCAATTGAGAAAGAGGAATGGAAGGATTAATGTTCAAGATTTATTGCCTCCTCCTTAAGCACTGCACTCCAGGCAAAACAGGATACTGCAAACAAATCTGTTTTTAAATCCCCATGACCTGTTTGCTCATGGAAGACAACTACAAGCTTTTCAATGACTAAGCCCTGGAATGTGCTTGCCCTTTCTCACCTGCTGTTTCCCCACAGGAACCTAGCACCTCCAGAGGGAGAGGGGTTGTGGAGGAGAGGGAATTTAAGATGAAAAACAGGTACACAGGTATGCAAAGGAGTATGTACCCATTGTAATCTCGCTCCTTCTTCTAAGCCACCTCTCCCAGAGCTGTTTTGCCAGCTTGCTGTTGTTGTTGTGTGCCTTTCAAGTAGTTTCCAACTGATTGTGCTTCCAACTTCAACCTAGCATGGGGTTTTCTGGGGCTGAGAGTGTGTGACTTGCCCAAAGTCACCCAAAGCATTTCCATGGCCAAGCAGGAAATCGAACCCTGATCTCCAGTCATAGTCCAATGTTCAAACCACTACACCACGCTGGCTCTCAGATTTGTCAGCTACAGGAACTGAAGACACAATTTGTATGCTGTTTCCTGTGGCCCTATAGTGATCTCCACAAAAGGGTAATGCAGAATGAGGCACAGTAACTGGAGGGATAATCTAAAGGTATCTGAGCACATCCTCTATACACAACTAAGACACAGCTGCCACATAGTTAAGGATGCTGGCTCTGAATTCTGGATTTCAGTTTGACTTTTTTTTTTTTTTTGAAGCACCAATGGAGAAAGAGAATGGATTTCCTCCTATCCAACAGCAGTTCTGTAACATTCTAAAAGCCAAATATAACTGCTTTCACCTGCTTCCCGAGACCAAAGGGATCTTCATTGTTTCAGAAGGGAGGAAATCAACATTCTGTTACTGTATAACCTTGAGGACTATTTTTGTCCATTGGTACTGAAATGCTGTGGAATCTGAGGAAGTATACATATGAAACAAGCCTTGTCAAAATCTTATTATTTCTACTACACCTGTTCTCTTTTGAAAACTGTATAGATGCATACCACATTTAACAAAGCCTGTGATAAAGAAGTTCCTTTCTACATACTCTCTCCTTCTCTACCCAGTCCCCCTTTCCTCTTAAACTGGAAAATGGTGAAGGAGGGCTGGAGAAACACAGACTTCTAGTATCAGGTTATAGTGTCAGGTTACTGCCGTGAGTCAGCAGTAAACTATACAATAACAAAACTTGAGCTGGGAAAGAGTGGGATTCTATTCTACTTGATCATACTGTACCTGTGTGTGTCTGCCTACCACAGGCAAGGGAACAGTAGCTGCCTCCAAAACAGAGAGATAAGTGGTGAGCTTATCTGAAGGTAGCTGGTGAGCCTACTTCTCCAGCTACCCCCAGCATGTTAAACATGCACAGATCTATACATCTGGCAACTAAAATGGAAATCATGTGAAAAGTGGAGGCTTATGGAAAGTGCATTTTTGAAGAAGCTTTCAAGTGGTCTTTAGAAGGTTCATAATGTTTCTGTTTACTTATGCAAGATTTGCCTGACCTGCATGTTTCATTTCACATGTGCATCTTGTTAGCTTTGGATAAAACATTTGCTGAAACATGTTGAACTGTTCTTTTTTGTGTAGGAATCCACTCTTTTCATGTTATTTCTACCACTGGTTCTAAAATTTGTGTTAAAAGTAGTAATATCCAGGAATACTTGAACTTCACTAACTGAGATATACCTATGTTCTGTTTGTCTTATATACATGTCCTTGTTGATTTTTATTCTGAAATCCAAGAAGTCTTCCTATTCACAGGCATGCCTATTTGCTGACAGATCTTATATAAACCTCAGGCTGCTCTTGCAACCAAGTTGGAATTTCAAGATGTGCAATTACAAATGGGAATGTTTGGCCAGGAGCATGTTGCCTGATCTCAGAAAAGTTATCAATTTAATTTTATTGAACATGTTCCTAAACAGGAAGCTGGTACTGAGCAGAGCTTTGAAAAATACATGCTTGGACTAAGAATTCCCCTAACAAACATGGTCACTGGCCATGCTAACTAGGTGACTTGGGGAGGTATAATCTAAAATTGAACTTCTCTAAGCTTTTGGCTACCAAGACATGAACTGCCAATGTAGCAGAAATGGCTGCAATGAAACACATGCTTCGAAAATAACACAAAATCTGTAGCATTATTACAATCTGTGCCACCGTCATGGCAAACAGGGCAGCAGGGCCATGTAATTTTACTCTAAGCCAGGGCAAGATCTGATCTATGAAATTATCAGCTAAAGCAACATCAAGGCAACTGAAAGCAAGCGGCAAAACAAAATATACTTGAAATGTAGATCTCTATGGTTTTGGCTGCAATTCAAAGCACATTTAAATGGGTATATGTCTATAGGGCTAAGCAGACGAGCTGCCATGGGCTGCTCTGGGAAGCTGCGCTGCAGGACTGAGGCATCCCCACGCCTCGATCCCGCGGTGCAGCTTTGCTGCCCCTGAAAGGAGTGCTAAATCAGCGCTCCTTTCACAAGTTAGCGAAAGTGTGCCACAAAAGGCTGTGGTGCACTTTCGTTGACTTTTCCGCCGCAGCACGTGGAAAGGCTGCGGCGGGAGGTCCTCCTCGGAGCGCCAGCCGTGCGGAGGGACGGCTGCTCCGAGGACGACCTCGGGGAGGGGTTGGGGTGCTGATTGTGCGGCTGCCCCTCCCCTTCCCTGCCCC
>CM034701.1:5217962-5230280 GCA_020142125.1 Phrynosoma platyrhinos
TAAAATTGCATTGGCCTTTTTAGCTGCTGCATCGCACTGTTGACACATATCTGGAAGCACAGTGCTACTTCTCCCTCTGTCTGTGGAGAAGGATTTGAGTACCCTTCTTGACTTCGGAGGTATCTGCCTACTGCCAGAGGGAGAGCAGGGAAGACAAGAAGGGTTGCCAGGTTAGGGGTATCCTGGGTCCTGAGATTTCACTGCCAAAGCCTGAGGTTTAAGAGTGGCCCCTGGTGATGTACAGGTTTGCCAGCTCTTAGGACCTGGTCCTGAGTCTCCAGTTTTCATGCATCATCTCGAGTCAGGAAACAAGGGTGCAAATTCTCCAGTTTTGGAGGGCTCAGCTCCAGACAAGAGGAAAGGTCTATGTAAAAATCTAAATCTCATGTTTGCTACAGTTTGCAAGGATTAATTCATTTGCTGATGCAATGTGCAAAGACTCTCTAGGGGTCCTGTGTATTTATTTAGTTGGCATCCCCTTTCTTTCCCATAGTTGTTGTGGATTCACCCTCCACTCTGCTCTATATCCAGAAGCATGTAGGCTAAATTAAATGTTCCTTCTCCCTAAGTGAGTGACTAGGAATAGTCTCATTTCACCTTAATCTGGGAAAAGCCAAGATTTCTACCTTACTTTCCAATTAGGAAAATATGTTCTTTCTCTGTGTGCCTGAGTAACAAGTAGTAAGAAATAGTGATTAGTACTTAATTACATTGCCAGGAGCTTTCCTTAGGTTTCAAGTTTTGGGCTCGAAATCTGAGGGCCTGAGACTATCAAAAACTGGCAACCCTATCTGGTCTTACAACTCCCATCAACCTTACCCAGCACGACCTGAATTTGCAAGGATCTCTGTGCTTTGTTTACTGCACCATACAGAGGAAAAGTGGACATTACCTTCTCCAGCACAGCATCACTGATGTGGAAGAGGCTTGGCTTTTGGAGGTGGTAGAAATTAGGAAAATAGATTGGGATCTACTGCTACGTCTAGGGTGTCCTTCTGAGGTCTCTAAGGGTTTCTGACTCCTAATACTTTAATGAGAGCAAGCAAAATTGCAAGGAGGAGAAATTTGCCTTGGTTGGCCTTGTATTAATTGCTTATCTTTTAGCCTCCAGGATCTTCTGTCTCTAGAAGAGGAGCACTAATTGATTGCTTTTGACCAGGCTCTTATGTTCTGTGAGAATCCCTGCTCTCTGGAAACTCACATGTAGAGTTGTGTGCATCTCTGTGCATGGTTCATAAGGTTTCTGAATCTCAAAACTTGGCTCTTCTTCTCTGGTCCTCAGGGTGAAGGGAGAAATCTCAGGGCTCAGAGCACAGTGCCTTGAAAAGTAAGAAGGAAATCAAGAGCGAGTGAATGTCGTCCTGCTTCGTCTGATGATCCAACCTTCTCCCAACCCACCTTAGAAGCCAAGCAGCTGTAACAATGGAAGTACAGTGGGCCCTCCACATTCACTGGGGTTAGGGGCACAGGGCCCCTGTGAAAGTTAAGAAAACTGCAAATAAAAAAAAACACCTTTTTTAAATCTGAGAGGACACCTCTCTAGGAATCTCTAGGTGCTCCAGCACAGGTCTGTGGTCAACATCTCCTGGACGTTGACCATAGAATTGCACTGAAGGACCTGCAAATGCCTAGAGAAGTATTCACGAGGAATCTCTAGGTCCTCCAGTGAGAGACTTTTGGCAGACATTGACCATAAAGTTATGTTGGAGGACCTAGAGATTCCTAAATAGACCATATTAATAAAATCCGTGAATAATCAAATGTGGAGGGCCGATTGTAATTCTGAGGCTCTGGAAAGCAGGGCACTGAACAATGACACCAGCTCCATCTTGTCTCTACAAAAGAAATTTAAGTACATACAATAGGAAATGAAGCCTGTTGCAATGTTTTTCTCATTGCACCTTGCTGCAGGAGAGGATTTGATGCCTCATTGTTCAACACTCTGCTCTCCAGCATGTTGGAACTCCTTTGGGTGGTTCAGTTGCTTGGATTTTAAGGTGACTTTTGGGGAGCAGTTGCAGTCATGGCAATAGTGCCATCACCAGAAATGTCAGTTGCAATATTTGCAATGTCATAACTCTGACTTTGTTGTTGTTGCATGCCTTCAAGTTGTTTCTGACTTATGGCAACTCTAAGGCAAACCTATCATAGGGTTTTCTTGGCAAGCTTTGTTTAGAGGAGCTTTGCCATTGACTTTCCCTGAGGCTGAGAGAGCATGATTTGCCCAAGGTCACCCAATGGGTTTCATGGTCAAGTGGGAATTGAACCCTGGTCTCCAGACTCGTAGTCCAACACTTAAACCACTATGCCACACTGGCTCTCTAACTCTGACTTATGATATCATCATTCCTGAAAAGGATGCCAGTATTTTTTTTTTTTTAATTTTTGGAATGGCATACAGTGTGGAACAATGGCTATGATTTATGTATCACCAGGGATCATCCGCAAGTATTTGTTTTAAAGACAGATTCTAAGTTGTTTTAATACTGTTTTAATTTCAATTTTGTATGTTTTAATTATATGGGCTTTATGTCTTTTGTGAACAGTCTTTAGTCCCAGTCTGGGAGAAATGTGGGATATAAATAAAGTGATGGATGGATCAATGGATGGGAGGTCTCATGTCTGGACTCTGAAAGGGTAGTCCCACCTGGCCACCTTATGGTTCATGGGATGCAGCAGAGAACAGATTTGCCTGATCCATCTCCATTTTGTTTGAGCCTAGCGCTGGTGCTTAGATGTTAACATTAAAGACAACAGTAGATCTCACAATCCTTAAATGTGCCCACCCTGTGCCCTAGAGCAGTGCATCGCAAGCTATCTGATGTGGAGGACCAACAGTTTTTCCTCCCAGTCTGGTCAGGGACTGGTACCATATTTGTGATCACTGGTTACCATTTTGTTTTTAAGTTTTTCTGGAGGTTCTTTGAGGACTGGCAGGCAACAGCTCAGGGACTGGCACTGATCCATGGACCACTACTTTTGAGCCCAAATCCTGGTGAATGAGGCAACAAAGAAAATGAATCAAAATATTCATCACAACATACAGTTTACTTGCAGAACAAAAGCTACCAAATACAAATGTTAGAAAACAGAGGTACTAAGTATACTAGGAATGCACAAGATAGCCCCCATGGGTTGTTCAAAGCTAGGACACATTCTCAACTAAATCCTCCATCCAAAAAGTTGTTTTAGACTGAAGTGGCTGCAGATTCTCTTCCCACCCCCCACCCTGTGCTCCTGCCCTTGTGTGGCACGACTCTAAAATGCTAAATACACAGAAAGACCCCACATTTAGAAATGTCATAATAAATCTAACCTGTTGCAATCATTTTACAATCTAACATAAATAAAAGTGACATTTAGGGAAAAGCAACAGGGGGAAAATTCATAAGGCTACAAATACACACACACACTTGCATCATTTGCAGCTTTGCTCTGCACCCCGTTTTTAAGTTTTATTTTAATTTTTTTAAAAAAAAAAGACAAAAGGGGTTTGTTTGGCAAGAGCAAATTGGACACTAAATCAACTCTTTTACACATTTCCCCCTCCCTCTCCGGGCAACTCTGCAGATGTCAAGATCTTTAGCTTCACGATGTGGATCAACATCATCAACTCCTCCAAAGAAGGCAGACAATTCTCTTTTTCATCATGCACTTACTTCCCTGTAAACTTCCAGGCTCTTTGATTTTATTTTTTAATTTGGTGGACTCTGGAAACACGTCCACAGTGCTGAAAAATCTCTACATCAGTGTCCAGGGTAGCCCAAATCGGAGTCAGGCTCCTGTGAGGTTTACAGAATGGCACAGAAGAACTTCTTCTCCCTAAATGGGTTTTCTGAAGCAGGGACAGGAGTCAATAAGGGGTCCTCCTTGGCATGAGCTTCACAGTAGGCCATCAAGTCTGCAGCTGCTTTCGACACCTGGAAGGAGGGATAGAAAAAAGCTGAAACGATCACAAGAAAGCTGGTCCTCAGAACTGTAATCCAGTTGCTAAAAAGTGAGTCACACTGTGGTAAAGCTAACTTGAGGGTTAAGTTTTCAGCACAGAAAGTTAAGTCACCTTTTCAGTAAAGTTAAGTTGGGGGGGTTCCAGTTTCAGCAGAGGAAGTTACGTCACCTTTTGGGTACAGTTGAGGGTTAAATTTTCAACACAGAAAGTTAATTTACCTTTTGGGTAAAGTTTAAGTTGGGGGGGGTTCAAGTTCCAGCAGAGGAAGTTAAGTCACCTTTTGGGTAAAGTTATGTTGCAGGGTTCAAGTTTCAGCAAAGAAAGTTAAGTCATCTTTTGGGTGAAGTTAATTTGGGGGTTGTGTTTTCAGCACAGAAAGTTGAGTCACAGAAAGCCCTGGTGGCGCAGTGGTTAAATGCCTGTACTGCAGCCACTCACTCATAGACCACAAGGTTGCGAGTTCAATACCAGCCAGGGCTGAGGCTCGACTCAGGCCTGCATCCTTCCGAGGTCGCTAAAATGAGTACCCAGATTGTTGGGGGGCAATCAGCTCACAGTTGTAAACCGCTTAGACATCCCATGTGCGATATGAAGCGGTATATAAATGAAGCTGCTTTGCTTTTGCTTTTCGGGTAAAGTAAAGTTGGGGGTTAAGTTTTCAGCAGAGAAAGTTAGGTCACATTTTGGGTCAAGTTAAGTTGGGTGTTCAGTTTCCAGCACAAGAAGTTAAGTCACCTGTGGGGTAAAGTTAACTTGAGGTTTAAGTTTTTAGCACAGAAAGTTGAGTCACCTTTTGGGGTAAAATTAAGTTGAGGGTTAGGTTTTCAGCATAGAAAGTTAAGTCACATTTTGGGTAAAGTTAAGCTGAAGTTTAAGTTTTTAGCACAGAAAGGACGTTATCACACGGGGAGTCGCGGGGAGAAAGTGGAAATAAACCGGACGAGCGGAAGACTTTAATTTACAGGATTTGTCCCGTTCCGCCTCGTCTGATAACTAAATTCAAATTTAAAAGGGGGTTAATTCGAACGAAAACCTGATTTTTTCATTTTCGGGATTTTTGAGGAAATGAAAAGATCAGGTTTTTGTTCGAATTAACCCCTTTTTAAATTTGAATTTAGTTATCAGACGAGGCGGAACAGGACAAATCCCGTAAAGTAAAGTCTTCCATTCGTCCGGTTTATTTCCACTTTCTCCCCGCGACTCCCCGTGTGATAATGTCCAAAGTTAAATCACCTTTTGGGTAAAGCTAAGTTGAGTGTTAGGTTTCTGGCACAGGAATTTAAGTCATATTTGGCAAGTTCTGGCATGGTATGGAATACAGTCCTTTCCCCTTTTGCCCCTGGAGGTTTGGCATGTGAGTGAGAGAGAGTATCACCCTCTCCATCATATTGCAGAGTGAATCCTTTCTTATGCAGGGGGTTGGACTGGATGGCCCTTGTGGTCTCTTCCAACTCTATGATTCTATGATTCTATGATTCTATGTGTTTATCTGAGATTCAAGGCAGCTTACAAAAAACATAAAAATAAATCCATATCATAGAGTTGGAAGGGACCCCAAGGGCCATCCAGCCCAATCCTATTCTGCCATGCAGGAAGACACCATCAAAGCATTCCTGACAGATGGCCATCTAGCCTCTGTTTAAAAACCTAAATGATTTACCAATGAATTAATGAGATTTAGGTACACATTGGCTTCAGTGACTAATTCAATAGTTCTACCATAGTTGGTACTAACCAACTGAATTGAGGTCTTTGTCCCCAGAGGTTTTACTCATTATGGACCTTCTCATGAAGGAACCCCTCATATGGTTTAGAACAGGGGTTCCCAAACTACGGCCCGTGGGCCGGACCTGGCCTTTCGAGGCCTCCTTACCGGCCCATGGCCGGTCCTGCCACTGCTCGCACACGCTGCCAGGCGCCATTTTGTCTTCCAAAATGGGGCCTGAGTCACGCGCACGCGCGTGCGTGCCTCCAGCCCCCCGAAGATCTGGGGGCCAGCGAACCAGTCCCCAGATCAAAAAGTGTGGGGACCCCTGGTTTAAAATTACCTCTGATGGTTAAAACCCAGACAATCATCCAAAAGCTACTGATGACATAAGTGAAGAATGAGCCATCTGGGGTTTACCTTTATTCTGTCAATGTTGGCCTCCATTTTGAGCTGTTCTACCAGTTTCCTGGCTTGTGCTATGCTGGTGGTGTTGTTGCTGGCCATTGGAGCCTTCTTTCTCCGTATGCGTTTGTTGCTTTTTCTTCCTCAAATGCTCTGCTGAAGACAAGAGAATAAATTAAGGCAATCCATCAGGGAACGAATACATTGCCAGGCTTGCAAACCAGTCTGCAGGGATGTGGAATCTAATACAGGAGACAGTGGTTACTAATCATGTAAAAAACAAAGGACAAAACCCTACAGTTTGGTTTTATTGGAAGTGAGATCCCAGGATACACTTATCACTGCTTCCTAAAAAAGAAATTTTAGCTAGTTCAGAAAAGGGATGCAAATCTGCATATTTCATTGTCATATGTAAGAAGGGGCAAATATTTTTTTCTTCCTGCTGATTGCATCTTTGTGCATTTTTTTCATTTGGGGACTTTTTTATTCAGGTTCTTCTGCAAAATTAAGGGTTGCACACATTATTATTTTTTTTGGTCATCAGCAACAATTTGAAATAGTGCAAATGGTAGCTCTTGCAAATGGTAGAAAAATCTCCCAATGGTTGATCATTTTTCAACTGAGTTGTTTCAGACACTTTCTTACCAAAACTAACCAAATCAATGAACATTCTTTATATTCCTCATTCAGAACAAAACTGCAACTTGAAATAAATTAGCTTTCTATGGAGGATCTTATCTTCCGCATACATAACTTTCCCCTAAGGGAAGTGGTTAGACATTTTTGCCTGAAGCCACACATCTGGATTCTGTTCAAAATTGTGGAAGTAGAGTTGAGAGATGTAGACTAGCTGAGTTCAAAAAGAGAAGGAGAGCTGGGGAGGAGTAGCAATAGCCCAGGGCTAAGGGCTAGGTCCTTTTCACTTTGAATAAGCAGTGAGTTTTTCAGTTGTGCATTTAGAAGGAAACAAAAGACTACATTCTTTGTAGTGGAATTTTTATATTGCATTTGCAAATCTTTTCCTTTTTTTAATTTAGGATTTTAAGGTTGCAATATTACTGAACATCATAGGTGAAAGAGTCCTACAGTAAAGTCCTGTTTTGACATCTCACTGGATGCCCAGAACTTTGGGACAGGTTATTGTTACTCATAAATTGTAATTCCCATAAATCATTGTATGTCACGGTGACAGCTGTGACACAAACAACTAGCCTCTGGTAGAGAGCTTTTGGCAGACCTCCAACCAAAAGCTTCGCGCACCTCCATTCGCTAACTGGAAGTCAGGTGACATGGGTTAAATTTAATGCATAATTAGTTGTATTCTTGCTAAAAATGTATTGGGGTTTAATGTGCATGTGCATCCCCGAGCAATGTTGTTATACCTCTTTCTGGG
The DNA here is from genome assembly GCA_020142125.1 of Phrynosoma platyrhinos. Taxonomy (NCBI): domain Eukaryota; kingdom Metazoa; phylum Chordata; class Lepidosauria; order Squamata; family Phrynosomatidae; genus Phrynosoma; species Phrynosoma platyrhinos. Next base: position 5,225,415 of record CM034701.1, read on the forward strand.
TTCTATGGGGCCAGCTATAATTGAATGTTGCAATTATAGTTGGGGGCAACAGCTGTGACACAAACAACTAGCAAAACTTAAATTAGATCTTTAAATTACACTATCATATGCAAAGCCTAAACGTATTTACATATGCCTTGTTTCATGTGGCTAAAGTGAAGATTTGGTAAGACATAATGTTTCTAAAGTAAAAATTAAAAGTTAAATTAATTTTTTATAAAAAAAATTAAGAATTAAATTTTAAATTTCAATTAAAAAAACCTCAGGGGCCTTTCCTTTCTCTTTCCACCAAGCCTTTCCCCACTCTCACCATCTCTTCAGCATTTTAAAGGAATGCAGACAAATATCAGTGATATTACTGACTTGACTTGGGACCTTCCCTACCAGCCTCTTCCCAACCTAATGTCCTCTAGAGATGTAGGGCATGCTGACTGGGGCTCATGGGCATTGTATTCCAACAAAATTCAAAAGACATGGGGAAAATACCGTGAATTCATTTTCATTTCATTTACTATATCACTTTTTTTGTGCAAGTGCTATAGTGTGAAAGCTATTTGCGGGATTCTCCCTGTTTTTGTACTTGTTGCCAGATGCCCCATGGTTCTTTGGGATGAGTTTACTTCCAGTGCTGCTCTGTTGTGCCAAGAGGGACACAGCCTTTTATGCTTCAGCCAGGGTTCTTAAAAGGAACAGCTGCTGAGGCAAAGGCAGGGACACACACCGACACACAGAGAAAACGCACGCCTCTCTCTCTGTGAATGTCTCTCCACCTCCAGCCTTCCCCATTAGCCAGGGCTCTTACAGGAACAGCTGCAATAGCAAGAGAGAAGTTTTTTCTAGTTTTCCTACTTCTTTTGGGTAATGTTTTTGTTCTTTTTATTTAGGTTGGATACCATTTCTTGGAAAGTAAGGGACAATAAAGTACATTTTTATAAATAAAATTGTGTAAATAAAATTGTTTATTTCTCTGGGTGATTTCTGGTGATGCAACTACTTCTTCTGTGTGCACAAGCAAAAAAGTTATTTCCAAACCATCAACGGGATTTGTCTGCATCGGTGTGAAAACTGAATGCGCTTTCTACCCACTTTCTCATAGTATCATAGTTGGAAGAGACCCCAAGGGCCATCCAGTCCATCCCCCTGCCATGCAGGAACTCACAATCAAAGCATCACTGACAGATGGCCATCCAGCCTCTGTTTAAAGACCTCTAAAGAAGGAGACTCCTTCTCGCATTAGTAATAAGCTTTTAACACATTATTGTGTTCTGTGTGTGAAAATCATTTGCACATTTGCACGCTTTTCCAGGATGCAGATGCTTTAGTCATTTTCAGGATGGAAGCTCATAGGTTCCCATATGATAAACTCCAAAATCCTACGTCCTACACAATGGCCATAAAAATAAATTTTATTATTCATCTAAGAAAAGAAAAAAGAAGAAAGCATATAATTTTTTTAGACAGCTGTGAAGGAAGCAAACCAATTCTTTTATTACTATTATCTTTTGGGGTTTACAATGTTATTTAGTGAAATGACAAATGAGGTATATGCATATATGTATATGTCAAGGTTCTGCAAAAACAGTACTGGTTACAAATTTGAAATGACATTATTTTTATACAAACGAGGAGGAAGTGTAATTTGGAAATACTTTGTTACCGAAAAGGACAACTATATCTAAAAAAATTATAAACTTTTTTTTTAAAAGCGCAACACATTTTGTCCTTGTCACCAATGGGCTTTCTTCAGGGGCTATTCAATCTCAGATTGAGCTAGCATGGCACAATGGTTTGAGTGCTGGAAACAACTCTGGAGACCAGGGTTCGATTCCCGGCTCGGCCATAAAACCCACTGGGTGACCATGGGCTAATCACTCTTTCTGAGCCTCAGAGGAAGGCAATGGCAAACCTCCTCTGAACAAATCTTGCCAAAAAAACCCCTGTGATAGAGTTGCTATAAATTGGAAACGACTTGAAGGCATACAACAACATGAATGGCTAGGAGTTGGACAGGATGGCCTTATGGTCTCTTCCAACTCTATGATTATGTTTCTGTATTTCTGGAATTATTATCCTTTCTTCTAATAATCAAAATGTCCCCTTATATAAAGAGTGCAGACTACAACTCCAGAAATTTCTGAGAATTGACTAGCCCCTGAAGGAGGCCAGTTGGTGATAAGGCTGAAAAGAGTTGGGCTTTTTAAAGAAAATAAAAGCTTTTGACCATCGTATAGCACATAGGACTTTGTCCTTTTCCCACGGTGAATACATGCTTTCCAGTTTTTTGTAGGGTCTTAGAGAGCGATCGTGTGTGCTTCAGTTTGTTTGGCACACGACTGTGGACCATTCACCTGTTGTCGACCTCAGATGCTCCTGTGTGTTGTTGAGTGTGTAGCAGAACCAAACTCGGAGGCCGTTCACTTCAAGAAGAACTGGGACCCTGCAGGGTCAAAAGAAAGGAAAAGATGAGACACACATTCTATCTAAGCCTTCAATAAATGCATGAAGGCCTGGGAAACATAGTCTTTCAATAGCAGAAACAAAAAAAATCAATTGAAGTCATTACATCTTTCCATGAGAATCAATTACGGTGCCACAATTTGAAACAACTTGAAAGCACACGACAACGACAAAAGGAGACAAAGCATGATCAGTCTGGTAGACTCGGCTACAGGTAAGCTAGAAGAGCCAAATGCTGCCAACAGAACAATTTCTAGATTGTTGTTGTGTGTCTTTAAATTGACTCTGACTTACGGTGAGCCTTTTATAGTTTCTATGAATTCTTGTGAAAGCTGGACAGTGAAGAAAGTTGAGAGTAAAGAATTAAATTGTTTGAACACCAACTCATTTGAAATGTGGCACTGGAGGAGAATTCTGCAGCTACCCCGAACTGCCAAAAAGACAAATAAATGGGTCCTAGAAACAAGATGGCTAAACTGTTGCATTTGGCACATACCATGAGAAGACAGGAATTGTTAGAAAAGACCATAATGGGAAAGAGGGAGACCACATTACAGGTGAGTAGACCCAGCCAAGGAAGCCATGGCCCTGAATTTGCAAGACCTGAGAAGGACTGTTGACAACAGGGTGACGTGGAGGTCTCTGGTCCGTAGGGCACCATAAGTTAAAGCTGACTTGATGGCAATTAACAACCACTTGTTATCGTGGCAAGCATTCATCAAGGGAGGTCTGCCATATAGCCTTCCTCTGAGGTTGAGAGGATGTGACTTGCCTAAGGTCACTTAGTGGGTTTTCATGGCTAAGGGGGAATTTGAAACCTGGTCTCTCCCAGAGTCCTAGTACAACACTCAAACCACTACACCAAGATGCTATATGGTCAAAGACCCCAACACATACTAGCTTTGAAGTCCTAAAGGAAAATAGTTCTCTCAACCAGAGTCTGTTTAATCCCCCAGGGGACATCCAGTCCAACCCCATGCCATGCAGGAATACACAATCGAAGCACTTGCGACAGATGGCCATCCAACCTCTATTGAAAAACCTCCAAAGGAGGAGACTCCACCACTCTCCAAGGCAGCGTTTTCCACTGTTGAACAGCTCTTACTGTCAGGAAGTTCTTCCTAATGTTGAGGTGGAATCTCTTTTCATGTAAGCTTGAAACCATTGCTCCATATCTCCGTCTTTGGAGCGGCAGGAAAAACAACAACACCTTGCTCCTTCTTCATGTAGAGATCTTGCTGCACCTTTGAGACTAACTGAAATAAAGAAGTTGGCAGCATGAGCTTTCGTAGACCTCAGTCTACTTCCTCAGGTGCATATGTTGGAGTGGAACTAACACAGCTATATCTTTGAATGCTCCCTCTTCAGTACGACATCCCTTCAAATATTTAAACAGGGCTTTCATGGCACCCCTTAACCTTCTCTTCTCCAGGCTAAACATACCCAGCTTCCTAAGTCGCTCCTTATAAGGCTTGATGGTTTCCAAACCTTCCACCATTTTGGTGGCCCTCCTCTGGACATCTTCCAGCTTCTCAATATCCTTTTTAAATTGTGTTGCCCAGAACTGGACACAGGATTCCAGGTAAAGCCTGACCAAAGCAGAAGAGAGTGACACTATTATTTCCCTCCATCTATTAGCACGACTGGAAAATGCTCTTCTGCCTGAGATTTTGGAAGGCGCCAACCTGTCAGAGTAGAAAAGGCACCAGTGATCGAACCTGGAGCTTCATGGGAATGTCAATTTGTGTCTGGCCAATAGGTTTGCCCAAAGTTTGCAGAACAGAAGGGTAATATTACTTCAGTCAATCTAGACAGTATACTCCTATCGATGTTTTTGAGTTTAAGCTCCCATCATCCCTGAGCACAGAGCTGTGCTGGCTAAGGATTTGGGAAGTTGAAGTTCATGAACATCTCCATCCTCAGAGTTGAGAAGACTGGATGGAGCATGACAGCCACAGGGAGAGGTTGCAAAAGTAACTTCTTTGGACTCACTTGGAGGTCAAATCAAGTTAACATGAGATTGTGTATTCATGCATGGCAAGGGGTTAGACTGGATGGCCCTTGGGGTCTCTTCCAAGTCTATGATTGTAAGATTTGACTGCAGTGGATCAATGCTTAAGCCCCCTGGGGACAGACATTGTGAGACATCAAACTTGCCTTCAAAATGTTTTCTAGTAACAGCAAATTTACTGAGAGAGTGTATTTTATAAAACCTGCTATATAAGGTGAATAATATTCTTCCTATCTCCCAAAAATAGCACACACTTACGTTGTCAAGCTAGAATTGTTTCAGATCTCCCACACTGGAAGTTTTAGTGGCACATCGAAATCCTCCCTCTGTGAAACTAATCCTAGTTCCCCTGAATTAAATGGATTTAAAAAAAAAAAAGTTATGATTTAAGGAATTTA
>CM034701.1:5250034-5262990 GCA_020142125.1 Phrynosoma platyrhinos
TCTGCTGGGAAAGCCCCTGACCCTGGTTGGTTTCCCATTTGCATTTTAGATGGCTGTCTCTCAGGGATCTAGTAGCTTTGGACCAGATGACCCATGGAATCATAGAATCATAAAATAACAGAGTTGGAAGAGACTCCAAGGGCCATCCAGTCCAACCCCCTGCCATGCAGGAACTCCCAATCAAAGCATCCCCGACAGGTGGCCATCCAGCCTCTGCTTAAAGACCTCCAAGGAAGGATAAAATCACAATAGTCACATCTCACGCCATCATTTGATGGTTTCTCTAATTCCTGATGTCCTCACTGTCTCAGTCCTCCGCTCCCACTCCGACCCAAGATCTGCCTGAACTTTCTCTTCCCTGAGCAAAACTGCCTCTTCTCCTCCAGCTTTTGGAACTGCTTCTCATCCTCTATTGATATTTTATCTTTAGCCGCCACCGAACAAAGGCAAGCACGCCTGGCCCAGGGACCGCCGGGATTTGTCCCGATGGTGATGTCAGCGATGACAAGAGAATCGGCCATGCATCCTCGTCCCTGGAGCAGGAGGCCTCTTGGACTGCCTTAATTAGGTATCCGTTCCAGCGATGAATTAATTAATTAGCAAGCAGCACCTGGAGCACCGTATTCGCAAGGGCCCAGTTCAGAACGTCAAATACAGCAAACAGGGCACATAGCTTGTCATTATACACAACACACACATACACACAGACACACACATACAAAGTGCAATGGCTCCCAGGTCACTAAGGAGATGGCCCTGCTTTGGATTTTAGTCCGAACCTTAAAGGAGCTATCCAAGCAGCAGAACCTATTTTAGGGACAGAGATCAGCACCATGAACAGCAGTGTTGAAACCCATAGCACAGGGGTAGGCAACCTAAGGCCCGGGGGCCGGATGCGGCCCCCGAGGCCTTTGGACCAGCCCCAGGCTGGTCCTGCCGCCGCCGCCACCGCCGCTCACCATGATGATATTGATTATTGTTGTTATTACTTGTTCTTGGGGTTTTCTTGGCAAAATCTCCACAGGGGGGTTGCCATGGCTTTTCTGGGGCTGAGAGAGTGTGCATGCATATTTTTTTAAATTTTTTAATTTTTAAAAATGTATTTATTTATTTATTTATTTATTTTTGGCGCTTCGGCCCCCCAATTGTCTGAGGGACAGCAACCCAGCCCCCAGCTCAGAAAGGTTGCCTACCCCTGCCATAGCAGATTCATGGCCTCATCAACCTGGAAATGGAAGCCACCAACCAATGGTGCAATGGTGCTCCAGGTAGTTAAGGTATGGGATCTGTTTCTGTTTTTGTGTGTCCCCCCCCCCCCAAGTGGCAAATATTAAAATTTATCATCCATTTCAGCAATTTTAGCATCTCAGCAAGATGACGACTTGCTCGACGGATTAAACTTTTAGTAACTAAACTTCTAGTTGGACTTTGTCAGGATAACCTAGGCTCTGTCCCTGACAGACAGATGATTGTCTGTATTGGTATTTTTCAGGTATATTTATACAGTGGTTCCTCCACATTTGCTGGGGTTGGGGTGAAGGACCCCCATGAATGTGGGAAAATGGCAAATAAAAAAAAATACTATTCTTTTTACCTAAGAGATCACTTCTCTAGGAATCTCCAGGTCCTCTGGTGCAACTCTATGGTCAACATCTGCCAGAGGTTGATCACAGAATCACGCTGGAGGACCTACAAATGCACAGAGAAATGTTTTCTCTAGGAACTTCTATATTCTTCAGCACAACTCTATGGTCAGCTTCTGGCAGAGATGCGCTGGAGGACTTAAGAGATTCCTAGAGAGAACATATTAATTAAAATTGCAAATAATCAAATCCGACAAAGTCACAGCAGCAAATGGGGAGGGCCAACTGTATGTATTTTTACTTCTTTTATGAGTTTTGCTATTGTGTGTTGTAATTTGTGTGCTGTATTTTGTTGTTCTTGTGCTGGCCTGTGATCATAACACATCCATCCATCTATCTATCTAATCTATCTATCTATCTTCCATTTAATAGCATGTAAAAATACAACTAACTTCAATGCTTTACTTTCAACATAAACAACTGGTTTTCCAGACCTGTAAAAACCATTTCTCAATTTCTCTCCTACATAAACTGTAGGAAAGGCTCCCAATCTTTCACAAAAATATATTTATTTATTTAGTTATTCTTAACATGGTTAATGTATCATAGAATCATAATTTATCCATCTCAACTATTTTGAACATTTTCAGTATCCAATCTTCTACTGAAGGTATTTCCCTATTATTATTATTTTCCATCTTGCGGCATACACTATCTTCACTGCTGTTATCATACACGGTATTATTCTTTTTCTCTTTTCTTTCATTTGCCTCTCTATTAATCCCAATACAGTGGGCCTTTGGTATCTGCCAGGATTTGGTTCTCGGACCCTTTGTGGATACCAAAATCTGTGGATGCTCAAATCCTATTATATATAGTGGTGTAATAAATGGTGTCCCTTTTACAAAAATGCAAAATCAAGGTTTGCTTTTTGGAATTTATTCTTTGGGGGAATATATTCAATCTGAGTTTTAAATAAATAAATAAATAAACGTTTCCTGGATTTGGGTTGTGGTTTGAGTGTTGCACCAAGAGTTTTGGGAGACCAGGTTCAAATCCCTGTCTAGCCATGAAAACCCACTGGGTGACTTTGGGCAAAAGTCACACTGTCTCATCCTTGGAGGAAGGCTGTGGCAAGAGCTGACTTGAAAGCACATAACAGCAGGAACAAAATCATCGGCTGAGATCTCATTTAAGGCTGGCGGTACTGGAAAAGCAGCAGGCCTAGCTGGGATTGGAAGATGGAGGACAGAGGTGGACAGAAGTATTGGGTTCATGGCTTCTATGTGTGGGGTTTGGTGAATCCACTGTGGGTTTTATTCTTGACTGTAAAGGATATGTCCAATGTGCAGAGCTCTAATCTTCCAAAACATGGCTACCCCAAATACGTTTCCTGGATATGAAGATACTGCATTTTAGCTGCTATAGGGGATCCTAAAGAGGAAGTTCCAGAATGTTCTAGAACTTTAATATTTGGGGTTTCTACCTCCAACAAAGGTAAATTTTTTTAAAAAAACTGGGACTACAGTTGCCATGTTTTACCAAAACAGCACCTAACACTTTCTTAATGCAAAAGTATGGTGGCTTCTCTTGAGAGATTCAATATTCTCCGCCTAACAAAAGGGACCTCACAAAGGATGGAGACATCTGGGATCTCAGCAGAAGTACCTTTTTGTATGGCTAACGGAATTCAAATTTTATCTCCTGGATTTTGGAATGCTTTGTTCCCAGTCATACCGCATGGCCAGGAGGAGGAAGAACTTGCTGGCATAGATATCCCTCCAAAGACAACTACACCTTGAGGAAAGGCATGCCTCTGATTAACGTAGTCATTATATATATATATATTTTCCCCTGTATGATTCTTAACACCTTTGCCTCATGAAGAAGCCAGTGGAGTTTCAAAAGCTTGCATCATGTATTTCGAGAGATCTTGTAGCACCTTTGAGGCAAACTGAAAGAAAGAAGTTGGCAGCATGAGCTTTCCTAGGACGTTATCACACGGGGGCAAATCTGCTGGTTAATCCACACAAAACCCAAACAGAAATTGGATTAGTGCCCCGTGTTTTCACACGACGTCGCACAGAAACTGGACAGAAAAATGGACAGAAACTGGTGTTAACAGAGATCTTTTGAAATTCGGTTGTTTGGAGGAAATGCAAATGCACAATTAAGGTAATTTCGCGTTTACCGTAATAAGCAAATGCGCATTTGGGAGCATTTCCCTGCTTTTCCCATTGTTCCAGCGAGCATTCCTTTATCTGCGCATGTGCAAGAAGCTCATTTCTAGTACATTTACGGGCTTTTCTCACTTGTGTGTAAACGTTAAATGCGCTTACTTTAATTTCGCAATTAAGGTAATTACGTGTGAAAGCCATTTGCGGAATCAAGGTTTATTTTCGGAATGCCTCATTTCCACTTTATTATCGCTTTCTGGCCCACATGTGATAACGTCCCTAGACTTTAATCTACTTCCTCAGATCTGTGGCTTTTGGGCAAAAGCCACACTGTCTCATCCTTGGAGGAAGACTGTGGCAAACCTCTTCTGAAGCCACACTGTCACTCCTCTGAAGTAGACTGAAGTCTATGAAAACTCATGTTGTCAACTTTTTTCTTTCAGTTAGTCTCAAAGGGGTTACAAGATCTCTCTACATACTGATTCTACAGACTAACACCATTGGCTATATCATATATTTTGTGCTTTCGAGTTGACCGATTAAAAGTATCACTGTTTTGTAGATTTTGGACATTATTGTACTTCCAAAACAGGTTCAGCACCTTGACTAGCCCCTTTAAAATCTAGAATACACCCCACAGTAGATGCATCCTACCTCTGTTGGATGCCTCCTTCCTTGAGCTTTATTATGGTATAACCGCTTGCCTAACTGAAAATTGTGTGAACATAATGCCGCTGTTGGATCCTGACCTTTTTCCTCCAACATAACTTTGGGGAAACTTTATTTTTAACAATCGGATGAGACCGTTTAAGAAGTAGGCTCCCCCACATGTGCCTCTCTTCTAATTCTGTGCATGTACAGGGTGAATGACCCACATATTATATCAATTAAATGGAATTAAATTATACTTCTGTAGCCTCTGGCCCTTCTTTATTTTACAAGCTTAAATCATCTCAGTTTGAAAGAAAGAAAGAAAGAAAGAAACCCACATCCAGGTCACACTTGCATCTTCTCCACCTGGGCAACTTCAAGATTCAATTAAAAGGAAACAGGGAAGGAAGATCCTGCCAGGTCAACCCTCAAATGGGGACAGGCACAGTCAAAGTTGGGAAGCACAAACCCAGATCCAGGCTACCTGAACATGGTCCCAGTGTGATGGCTGGGCATCTGAAGAGGTGGAATCTCTTTTCCTATAGTTTGCATCTATAGCTCCGTGTCCTAGTCTCTGGAGCAGCAGAAAACAAGCTTGCTCCATCCTCGATATGACACCCTTTCAAATACTTAAACAGGACTATCATATCCCCTCTTAACCGTCTCTTCTCCAGGCTAAACATCCCCAGCTTCCTAAGTCGCTCCTTATAGGACTTTATGGTTTCCAGACCCTTCACCATTTTGGTGGCCCTCCTCTGGACATGCTCCAGCTTCTCAACACTGTTTTTGAACTGTGGTGCCCAGAACTGGACACAGGATTCCAAGTGAAGCCTAGATCTGGTTTGAACTAGCAATTGGTTTTGAGAACCAGGAGGTCAACAAGTGTCTGTCCATACTGCAAAATTTTAGAGGTTTTATACAGCTTCAACTGCCATTCTCTGAAATCCTGGCTGCCTCCTCTGAAAGCTTTGGATTTTTAGTTTGGTCAAGAGTGCTGGAAATTCCCCTAGAACATCCCCCTGAAATTTGGGTGCCGGCATAGTGTAGTGATTTGAGTGTTGGACCAGGACACCGGGAGGTCAGGGTTCAAATCCCCACTTGGCCATGGAAACCTACAGGGTGACTGTGGGCATGCCACACTCTCTCAGCCTCAGAAATCAGGCAAGGACAACTCCCCTCTGAACAAATTCTGCCAAGAAACCCCAGCGATAGATTCACCTTAGGGTCATGACAAATCAGAAACGACTTAAAGGCACACAACAACAAATAAAGACATTGAAATTATTGAAGATTTCCTATATCTTGGTTCAATCCTTAATCAAAATGCAGATTGTAGTCAAAAAATTGGAAGAAAGGTAAAACTCGGAAGGGCGGCTAGGTGGGAACTAGATAATATCCCGAAGTGTAAAGAAATATTATTAAACCCCAAAGTCAGAATCATCCATGCCATCGTTTTGTCTTGTTTTTGTGTAGGGTTGTGAAAACTGGATGAAGAATGCTGATAGGAAGAAAACCAACTCATTTGAAATGTGATGCTAGAGAAGGGTGCTGAGGATCCTGTGGACTGCTAAAAAGATAAATGAACAAGTCTTAGAGCAAATAAAGCCTGAGCTTTCACTAGAAGCCAAGGTGAATAAACTGGGACTGTCATACTTTGACAGATCATCATGAAATGATGTGACTCAGTGGAAAAAACAATAATGCTTGGTAAAGTAGAAGGCAGTGGGAAAAGAGGGAGAGACCCCACTACAGGTGGATTGACTCAAGCAAGGAAGCCATAGGGTTTGTCTACACAATTAAAATACTCCTCATTCTGTTCAGATAGAAAGTGATCCGGCTGCATGCAATTTAGAGGAATTTGGGCTTTTTGTACCACCAGCCCCAAACTCTACAAATTCTGCAGAAAAGGGCTTTGTGCTTTTTACCGGAGTATCCACAAGCATGAACAAATATGGGGTTGTCTATTTAGTTCTCATGCATTTGGATGGCTGCACATTTTCGGCAGTGGGAGGGTGAACAGATGTGAATAAAGGCAAATTTGTGCTGGAAAGTAAAAGCATTTCAGCATCAATGTGGATGTGAAAATCTCCAGCAATTTGCATAATACACTTTATACACAGACTAGCCCACAGTTGCCTTGAATTGGCAAAAGCTGAGCATGGGTTCTTGGTGGTGTCATATCAGCCAGAGACTATGGAACGACCTGCCGGAAGAGATTTGACAGCTGAATATATATACTGTTTGAATTTAAAAGAGCATTATAAACCGTTTTCCTTTGGCAGGCTTACCCAGACGATTTGTAAATTGTGAATTTTAAATGTGGATTGTTTTAATACCTATACAACTTACTTGTCCTTTTTGTTTTAACTGATACTGTTTGTCCGTTGATTGCTGCTGTTCCCCACCTTGATCCATGGGGAGAGGCAGGTAAGAAATTAATATTAGTGTTAGTATTAATATCATAGTGTCACTATAACTAGAAGTCAACGTGACAGCAAGCAATAACATAATATACATATGGGGTTGGGATGAGGATGAAGGGACTTTACCAGAGATTCTCCTACATAGCTCACTCCTTGAAGAATAGGGTCCAAAACACACTGCAGAAATACTCCAGTTTGAAACCGCTTTAAATGCCCTGGCTCAGTGCCAGGGAATTCTGGAAACTAATTTTGTGAGACATTTAGCCTTCCTTGTCTAGTGCAGGGGTCGGCATACCTTTTTTTTGGGTAGGAGGCCGGTTCCGCTGTCCCCCAGATCGTCGGCGGGCCGAAGGGGGGGAAAAATGGCGCCGGAGGTGCGCGTGCTCGCACTCACGCACGCATGTGTGTTCCAAAATGGCGGCCGCACTCACGCACACATGCACATGATGCTGGGTGCCATTTTGGAATGCGAAATGGCGCTGCACGTCGCGAGCGCATGCGCACGATCCCTGCACCGTTTTGTGTTCCAAAATGGCACCCGCTGTCGTACGCATGCGTGTGCGAGCGCGGGTGCCATTTTGGAACACAAAATGGCACCTTGAATCGCGCGTGCTAGAAAAGTGGCGGTGGCGTGCGCGGCGGCGCCAACAACAGCGGCAAGACCAGTTCAAAGGCCTCGAGGGGCTGGGTTCAGCCCCCAGGCCATAGTTTGCCAACCCCTGGTCTAGTGTCACAATAAACTACAATTAACTGAATTATTTCTACTTTTGGACCAGTCTCCTACACCTTGAGCCCCCAGCTTAGATGGGATTTCCATCCTAAATAGTCATCATGTTAGCATTGCTCATTTGAGGTTGGAAGGCACCCCTCTGGAGCCATTGAGGGCTGCTTGGCTAGAAGCAAGCCATGTTTAAAATTGCAAAATTTGCTTGGAAGTGGTTTACTGGAGCAAACCTCCCTGTCTCTGGGTTTCCCAGATGAGATGCACAAGTGCTGCTGTGTCTTAAGCACACTCATCCCCTCTTCATTTCCACTTTGCCAGGGAGAAACCAAACTGCCTGTCACCCCAATGTGGGAGCCCTGCATCCCAACTGAAACCTTGGCAGGACCGAGTACCTTGACAGAGGCTCATTAAAGCCGGCAAGGAGCCTTCGGCAAAAGAGTTTCTTAATTGCCGATCCTCATGCAGAAACACAAATGGGCCATCTGGCAGGGCTTTGCTTCCAAAAGAGCCCATCTCTGGTAGGTGTTTAAAGAGGCTGTTTTGAGTTTAGCCATGCAAATAAACCCAAATGAGTATGTGTGTGTATATATATATATATATATATATATATATATATATATATATATATTATTTCTAGTTGGACAGACAGCTCAAAATGCAAGGAAGACAGTTGGTCCACAGCCCAGAATTGATTGATGCTCATGACTGATGCTCACAATGCTTGAAGGAACCAATCAAAAAATGGATGATTAGGGTATATCAGACACCACAATGCTTTTTAAAGAAAGCATTTTTGCTGATATCTCTGTTGGTATCTCACACATGAAGTTGGGTATTCTTCTCTGTTGTGGGAACCCTGTATTCAGTTCAAGGTTGCAGAGATAGCATTGCATATACAATGCCACTGTGCATCACATGTGCATGCAAAGGCATGGGGGTTCATGTGCACATTTGGCTGTGCGCTCGGCTGTTCAACACAAGGATTATATAGCACAATCAATGCTCCAGGCAAAGATTTATACTATACAATCCCAATGTAGGTTCTCATCCACTGTCTTTTTCAATTAAATGTTGGTGATATAATACTAGTAATGCTTCTTTGTGGCATATGATGTCACAGGATGACACCGGAGGATAGGATCAGAATTCGAAATGACATTAAAAGATTAGTGAGCTCAGCCAAAACTAGCAAGATGAATTTAAACAGGGAGAAATGTAAGGTACAGTCGGTCCTCTTTATCCATGGATTTGGCATCCACACATTCAACCATCCACGGCTTGAAAATGTTCCTCCCCAAAATAATAAGCACTTTAGACAGTTGGGTATGTTTAGCTTGGAGAAAAGAATACACTGGTATCTTTAAATAGCTGAAGGGATGTCATATAGAAGAGGGAGGAAGCTTGTTTTCTGCTGCTCCAGGGATTAGAGTACAAACCAATGGATTCAAATTCCAAGAAAAGATAGTCTACCTAAACATTAGGAAGAACTTCTTTACTGTAAGAGCCATTTGACAAGGAAACAGACTGTTTTAGGAGGTGGCTGGGTGGCATCTCTGGAGGTCTTTAAGCAGAGGTTGGATGGGTATCTTTCAGGAATACTTTCTGAGTAGCAGGGGTTGTGATAGATGACCCTTGGGATCCCTTCCAACTCTATGGACGTTATCACACGGGGGCAAATCTGCAGGTTAATCCACACAAATCCCAAACAAAAACTGGATTTGTGTCTCGCGTTTTCACATGACGTCGCACAGAAACTGGACAGAAACTGGTGTTATCCACGATCTTTTGAAATTTGGTTGTTTTGAGGAAATGCATTCGCGAAATTACAGTAATTTCACATTTACCATAATGTGAAAAGCAAATGTGCATTTGAGAGCATTTCCCTGCTTTTTCCCATGGTTCCACGGCAAGCGTTCCTCTATCTGCGCATGTGCACGAAGATAATTTCTAGTACATTTACGGGCTTTTCTCACTTGTGTGTGAACGTTAAATGCGCTTAGATTTGTGCCTCTTTGTGCCTTTTGCAATTAAGGCAATTACATGTGAAAGACATTTGCGGAATCAAGGTTTATTTTCCGTTTATTTTTGGAATGCCTCATTTCCACTTTATTATCGCTTTCTGGCCCACGTGTGATAACGTCCTATGATTCCTAGTTCTGCGAAAAGAAAAGAGCCACTTTGTTTTTTTGCTTCAGGTGTCAAGATCCTCCTTGGGTCTGGTGCAAAGAGGACCGACCGGAGGCAAAGCCGCAGTGATTCTGCGCAACTGAAAATGAAGCTGAGCAACCAGGCTTCTTGTGAGATGCAGTTTCGTTCAGGAGGGAAGGAGACCTGGATCTGGCATTTAGCTTATAACACCTCGCTAGGAGAACAGACAAACACACATATTCACACTACGAAACCTGACAGCATTTCACAGTTTCATCTCCCGGCGCTAGACTTTGCCAGCATCGTACTACCTGTTACCTCAGCAACAGGAGGCTTTGAAAAAGAGCATTTCTGCCCATTTGATAACTGCATGCCGCCAGCATCAAAAGCCCCCTCTCTGATCACAGCTCAGCTTCCTAGATTTGTAGTGTTATCCACACCTGCTACTGACGCACCTGGGATTTAAGATAGGATCTTAAAATTATCTGAAGGACCCTCTTTTCCCATATGAGCCTGCTTCTGGCTCCTGGTTGGTTTCTTATCGTTGTTGTTGTTATGTGCCTTCAAGTCGTTTCCAACTTACAACGACTCTAAGGTGAACCTATAATAGGGTTTTCTTCCCATTGTGTGACCTTGGGCAAGTCACATGCTCTCAGCTTCAGGGGAAGGGAATGGCAAACCTCCTCTGAACAAATCTTGCTAAGAAAACCCCATGATAGGGTCGCCTTAGGGCCACCATAAGTCTGAAATGACTTAAAGGCACACAATGCACACAGTGTATGTTGTAACTTGTTTTAATCTTTTGGAATAGTCTTAAGTCTATTCTAATATTCTAATACTGACAGGCTGGAATGTATCCCGAGATAGTGGAACTACAAGACGCGGATCAAAATTGTTCCTTGTTTGGATTAGTATTGATTAACCAACGAAAGTTGTCCTTTATTAATCTACCAAATAATCTCAGGGTGGGCAACTTGGCTAGATTTGCTCACAGCCCCAGAATTTGCCGGGGGCCACCATAACCTACTCCAACTTGTGAACAGCACTATTCTTTTTACCTGAGAGAACACCTCTCTGGGAATCTCCAGGTCCTCCAGTGCATCTCTGCGGTCACCATCTTCCAGAAGTTGACCACAGAATCATGCTGGAAGACCTACAAATGCCTAGAGAAGAGTTTTCTCTAAGAACGTCTAGGTCCTCCAACACAACCCTATGGTCAACTTCCGGCAGAGTTGCACCAGAGGACCTAGAGATTCCTAGACAGAACATATTAATCATAACCACAGATAATTCAATCAGCAAAAAACAAAGTTACAAATGTGGAGAGCCAACTGTACATCTACTTATACTCATGTATAAGTTGAGAATGTTTAGTAAAAAAATGGACCCCAAAAACCTGACTCGACTTATCCACCAGTCAGTGTACGTACTATACCTTAACTTTTACTAAAATAAGAACCATCCCTGAGTGGTGAAAGGTGAGAGAACCTAAAAGACCGAAAAGAACCTAAAAGAAACACCAACCACCTCCATTCTCTCTGCTGCAGCACTGCTTCTGGCCTTTTTGAATGTCTGGGTGGGAAAATAGTGACATGCTTTGGCGTCATTTTTCTTTCCTTCATTCTTTATTACATGCCCCTAAGTTCTACCCTCGACTTATCCACGGATTATATCAAATTCCAGAATTTGGGCCCCCAAACCTGCCCTTGGCTTATACACGGGGTCAACTTATAGGTGAGTATATATGGTAGGCTGTGCATCTGATCTTGTAATTAAAAGTTATAATTTTAATTTTGCTAGTTGTTGATGTTGCTTATATCTCAATTATTGCATTCAGTGCTATACAGGAATTATGATTTGCAAGGAACATTAATGCAAAAAAACATTATTATAGATTCATTACGGTGTGGTACGGGAAGAGGTCAAGGGGGGTAATACCATGAATTACCGCAGAGGGTGATGCCAACCTTAGTGGTGCCATCGCACCCTTGCCTTAGAGCGATTCGACAAGTCACACAGCAATGAGGAAGGTTAGAAATGGGGGCAGTCGGTAGCAGAGAGTTAGCTGTCGCATTTGAGAAGATTAAGGGCTTAGCAGTAAGTTAGTTTGTGCAAATGCTGGAAATGCCTCTCTCAATATAAACGGTGGTCCACAATCCACAATTCTTTCCTGGGCTGTTTTCCTGACTGGCATTCTGGCCGTTCCCCAACCTCCCATTCTGCCAACACTTTCACAGCCTTTGGAAGAGGGAGGCTGAGAAATCTGGCATGCCCGGGGTGTGCGAGAGAGAAAGATACTGAGAAAAAGCACCCCAAAAGCCTATGGACACATACTTGTGAAAGGGTCCTATTTCAGGTTAGGGTTTAGGGGACGGTGGATAGACTCGATCAAGGAAGCCACAACCCTGAGTTTGCAAGACCTGAGCAGGGCTGTTGAGGAGAGTGTGACTTGGAGGGTTCGCATTCATGGGGTCACCCTAAATCAAAGCAATCTTGACAGCAGTTCACAATAACAACAGGGCAGCAGTGGAGATTCATGTAAGGCTAGATCAGGGGTAGGCAACCTAAGGTCCGGGGGGCCGGATGCGGCCCCCCGAGGCCTTTGGACCGGCCCCAGGCTGGTCCTGCCATCACCGCCCCCCCGCCATGAGGATATTGATTATTGTTGTTATTACTTGTTCTTGGGGTTTTCTTGGCAAAATTTCCACAGGGGTTTTGCCATGGCTTTTCTGGGGCTGAGAGAGTGTGCATGCATATATATTTTATTTTTTTACATTTTTAAAATCTATTTATTTATTTTTGTTGCTTCGGCCCCCCAATTGTCTGAGGGACAGCAACCTGGCCCCTGGCTCAAAAAGGTTGCCTATCCCTGGGCTAGACTAAGGCTGACCCAAGACCCTTGGCTGACTGAGGCAGAGCAGCAAATACCCCCTATCTGCACAATTTATACTGTCTGAAGCCAGCTGCAATATTTTGGCACTCTGACAGAAAAAAAAAACTACAGTGGCAACACATTAAATATATGAAAGATACCATTCCATACGATTGGAACCTAGATAGCAGATGATAACATGATATGTTATTGTTGTTGTGTGCCTCAAGTTATTTCTGATTTACGGAGACCCTAAGGCATGGGATTTTCTTGGCAAGAATTGTTCAGAGGAGGCTTGCCATGGCCTTTCCCTAAAGCTGAGAGCTTGTGACTTGCTCAAGGTCACCCAGTGATTTCATGGCTGAGATGGAAATTGAA
>CM034701.1:5271305-5288394 GCA_020142125.1 Phrynosoma platyrhinos
TTTTGAATATTCTTGAATACACAGTTGTCCCTCCCCATTCATGGACTGCAAGTACGCAGTCGCACTCTTCATGGGAGGGACAAGTGGGGAGAGATATAATGGCAGCGCACGCCTGTGCGTGTTTCCTACATGCGCCATTATTTTTCAAATGGGGATCGAATATTTGCGAGCCACCATTTTTGCAGGTGGGTGGGTCTGGAACAGATCCCCTGCAAATTGGGAGAGGCTACTGTACTTTCACTCCCTACCAGCGTTCCTAAAAAAATTTGGCCATGTTTTCCCTTTGTTTTCTAGTTTCAGAGGACAAAGGCCTTTGGGAGATGGAGGGATTGTGCTGAACATGGCCTCTGTCAGCAAGCACATGGCTTGTAGAATACATGACAGCATCATGGCCAAACCTTAGCAGATGTCCAGTGGCATTGTAGTTGTTGTTGTTGGGTGCTTCCAAGTTGTTTCTGACTTATGGTGACTCTAAGATGAACCTATCATGTTTTTTTTTTTTAATGAAGTTTATTGAGAAGGGATTTGCCATTGCCTTCCCTGAGGCTGAGAGAGTGGGCTTCCATGGCCAAGAAAGGATTTGAATCCCCCAGAGTCCTAGTCTAGCACTGAAACCACTACACCATGCTGTCTCTTGTCCATTGGCACAGACAGAGTTAAGGTGCATGTATTAGTCCCTACTGTGGATAGTTTCTTTAGGAAGCCCCAGCTCTGAGGAGGTTGTTGTTGTTGTTGTTATTATTATTATTATTATTTTCTTATATCCCACCTTTCTCCCAGTATAATGACTCAAGGCAATGTAAACCTATTGGGTGACCTTGGGCAACTCACACTCTCTCAGCCTCAGAGGATTGCAAGGTTGCAGGACCCAAGCAGGGCTGTTGATGACAGGGGGTCCATTCACATTGCACAGTCATAATGCGATTATTCTGCTTTCATTGCCATGGCTGCATCCTATGAAACCATGGGATTTGTAGTTTGGTGAGGCACTGGAGTGCTCTGGATGAGAATTCAAAGTGCCCTTGCCTGCGCTGCAAATCCCAGGATTCCATAAGATGGAACTATAACAATCCAAGTGGAATCGCAACACTATAATTGTGTATTGATAGAGTGATGAAAAGAGAGCCAGCACAGTGTAGTGGTTTGAATGTTGCACTAGGACTCTGGAGCCCAGGTTTCGAATCCATGTAAACCCATTGGGTGACCTTGGGCAACTCACACTCTCTCAGCCTCAGGGGATGGCAAGGGTAAACCCCTTCTGAAGAAACTTGCCAAGAAAACCCTATGATAGGGTTGCCATAAGTCCGAAATGAAGGAATACAGCAACAACAACAATAGTCACAGAGTGTTTTGGACGTTTCTCATTCATTGGGGTCCCGTCTGCATGGGTCAAACAAAAATCCTTCCCTCATTCTCATGCCAAAGAGTCCAGACGAGACACAGCTGAATCCCAAGTTCTGGTGGGACAATCTGGATGATGTCCAGCCAATTCAGCCCTTAAAACATTTTAAAAATAACTCACGTTTTGCTCCAAATCTTCCTGGAAGGTCAGGAGGCACTAGCACCCTTTAGCAGAGAAAGCTAAAGACACTGTAAAATTCAAATCCCAGGAAAGAAAGAACATAAAGGCCATCAAGTCCAAAATCATAAGCATCATTAAATAGCTCAAAGCAAAAATTATCATATCTACTCGACTATAAGTCAACCCCATGAATAAATTGAGGGAAGGTTTTGGGGCCAAAATTATGAATTTTGATATGACTCGTGGATAAGTCGAGGGTAAAACTTATATATCATATATCATAAAATCATAGAATTATAGAGTTGGAACAGACTACAAAGGCCATCCGATCCAACGCATGTAAGAAAGGATCTAAAGGATGAAGCAAAGGAAAACAGTGCTAAAGAACGTACAAAGTTCCAGTAGACATAACTGTTTGTATTCACAGTAAAGGCTGGATGGATGAGAGAATAAAAGGGAGTCAGTGCTTCTAGGAGAGATTATGCTCTACTACTCTTTCACCAGGGGATTGTTCCCTTTTTAATAAGAGTTAAAGTACAGGACTTACATTGACCCGTGGATATGTCGATCTAGGTTTTTGGGGTCAATTTGTGACTAAAATTTCTAGACTTATACTTAAGTATATCCAGTACCTCCTAACTCCACAGTGGCACTGGGCAGCTGTCTACACACGCTGTGCCACCAAATGCAACTGCCGCTGGCACAAGTCACTTCCTCTGAGGTTGCAAATGAGGAGCCTGGCGTCGTTCGCATGGCTGGGCACCTCAATGCAACCTCAGAGGGGGCGGCATGCACCAGCAGCAGTGGCACCGTACGATGCATGTGTCAACAGCCATCTGGCGTCACTCTGGAGTGCTCCAGATCTTCCTGGAAATTTCAAACCGGTTTAAGGGACGGATGGGGCAGATTTGGCGCAGAAATGGCGTCATGTCGTGAAGACAGTCCACCCTCGAATCAGGGCATCCCAAATACAGGGTGATGTGAGGGTGGCGGGAAACCAGTTTAAGTGGCCCGTGTGGACAAGCCCGCAGATACATCTATTAAAGTGGCCCCTATTGAAGTCATTAACAAAAAAATTATTCTGCTCTTTCAAGTGAAGCCGCTGGGAGAGATCATCAGGACACATGGAGCAGGATGCTATCAATATACGGATGACACTCAAATATTCTGCTCCATGTCTCGGTCTACTGCTATGACGGCAAATGGCGGTTCTCCCCTCAATTATGTCTTGGAGTGGTAATGGACTGGATGAGGAAAAACCGACTCAAACTGAATCCAGACAAAACAGAGGTACTTACAACCCAGAGATTGGGTTGCGACCGCCACTCTTGGATGGGGTCACGCTCTCCACCAAGGACTGTGTCCGCAGTCTGGGGGTGCTCCTGGACTCGTCGCTTCACATGATAGATCAGGTGAATGTGGCGGTCAGGAGTGCCTGTTATCAGCTTTGGCTGATACGCCAGCTGCGCCCTTTCCTGGAAGTAAGGGACCGAGAAGCTGTAGTACATGCACTGGTAACCTCACAACTCGACTTCTGTAACACACTCTACATGGGGCTACCCTTATACCTAACTCGGAAACTGCAACTAATACAAAATATGGCAGCCAGATTGATCACTGAAACACCAAGAAGTGATCATATTACTCCGGTTTTAAAATCTCTGCACTGGCTGCCAGTTAGTTTCCGGGTACAGTTGGTGTTAACCTTTACAGCCCTACATGTCCTGGGCCCATCTTACCTAAGGAGTCGCCTATCTCCATATAATCCGCCCCATGCCCTCAGGTCCTCTGGGAGGAAGTTGCTTCAACCAATAAGAACTAGATTGGCAACAACCTCCCAGAGGACTTTTTCCGCCACCGCTCCTAGATTGTGGAATGCCCTGCCGGAGGAGATCCGTCAGATAACCAATTTAGATGGCTTTAAAAAAGCCATCAAGATGGATCTCTTCCAGCAAGCATTCCCAGAATGACATTCTTATAATCTCCCCCCGCCATCAGATACGCCATCAGATACGCCATCAGATACGCCGTCAGATACACCATCAGATATGCCATCAGATATACCATCAGATATATCATCAAATATCTTATCAGACACTCCATCAGATCATTTCATCAGATCGTTTCTTGTATACTCAGAGTGCCTATGTTTTACTGCATTAATGTGTTCGGTATTTTTAAGTCAAATTTTAATGTGTTATTGATTTAATATATTTTTAAGGGAGGGTGATATGTTTATTATATTTTTATTTGTATGGGATTGTATTTTAAATTGTAAGCCGCCTGGATAGCCTTGGCTAAGGGCAGGATATAAATATATTATTATTATTATTATTATTATTATTATTATTATTATTATTATTATTATTAAGTGGACGCATGGTCCTGTTTTGGTTCCAGGATTCAAGAAAATCCTCTTATTCCATACCTATGACCTCTTCAAAGCCATCTGAAGGGAATCAGCATTTGCAACAATGCTATGGAGCTTTTATGTCCCTCATTTCCCAGGGAAGAATGGCATCAACGGCACCAACTCCTGGGCCTGGGTACCAAGTAGCTTTCCAATACGGAAGGCTGATCACTCTTATAAAGAGCCCATTCTCATTGTGTTCCAAAGAAGTTGTCCTAGCACTAAGTGGCACTCTTCTGAAACGGAGAGAGTAGAAACTATTTGCACAATCCAAACATTTTATTTTTAATTTTTAACCCCAAGCCACATACAACACAGAGTCCCACCATTCCCCCTTCCTCCAAGGAGATCGGGATGCACCCTATACCCACCAAGACTTCTATAGATGAAAAACAGGACCAAGCAACATTAGAATATGGTCCGGATGGTAAAAAGATATTGATCAGGAAGAACAAATACCCAAGTTAGGAGAGGCTGCAGCGGTTTGCTTATCCCCGACCCCCCTGGGAAGGATTCTGCCCCTTCTTTCTTGTCCCGCTTGCTGGGTTAATGGAGTGCAAATTACTTTTGCAATTTCAACTCTGTTTGCAGCAAAGTAAAGACAGAGAACATGGGAGGAGGAGAGAAACAGATAGTTTTAAAGTGGACAGCCGAGGATTAATTGGAAATATCTCTGCCATATCAGGAAAGTTGGAAGGTATGGTAGATTACATTGATTTCTCTCCCAATTCCTCTCCTCACATCCCTTTGAGGAAGACTGAGAGACAGTGACAGACAAGCTTTATGGTCAAACCAGAACTTGAACTCTGATCTCCTTGACTTCAGGCTGCTCTAGTCCAGTTACTACATCAACCCATTTTGGGCTGAGGCTGGAGAAAGACCACACACCCAGTTTGTGATTTAAAAAAAATTTTTTTTAATGATACCAAAATCTGGAAACTGGACATTTTTACACAGACTTATTGAGATCTGGTGCCCACAAGTAATTTCCTTCCAAGGGGAAAAAAAATCACTCCTGCCATGCAAACTCTTCCTGTCATTTAAAAGATTAGTATTGCAGGCCAAGAGCATTGGTTGGTTGCCACTCTTCGAAGCTCTTCACCTGGCACAATTACAATGCTATGATTCCACTTTGACTGCTATGGCTGCATCCTAAGGAATCCTGGGATTTGTAGATTAGGGAGAGAAATTTAGAATAATTTAGAATAGCCATGTGTCCCCAAGCTACAAACACCAGGATTCTGTATGACATTAAAGTGAGATATATCGCTATAACTATGTAGTGTAAAAGGGTTCTCTGAAGTGTCTGATATAAAACTACAGGCACATCTGCATGGTAGAAATAATGCAGTTTGACACGACTTTAAGTGCTGTAGCTCCATCCTATGAAATCTTGGGATTTGTAGTTTACAAGGTCTTTAGACTTTTCTATCAGAGAGCTCTGGTGCTTCATCAAACTACTAATCTCAGGATTCTGTAGGACAGAGCCATTACAGTTAAAGTGTGTCAAACAGTATTACTTCTACAGCACAGATGTACCCTACATCATCATCGTCATTATCATCATCATCACCACCTCCCCAAAACTGGGACTCAAGTCAGCTGACAAAAATGCAAACAAAAACAGATGAAAACATACTCAGGCATACCTCAGTTAACAAAGCCCCTGACAAAGTCTTTTTATGGCTGCCTGGTGTCCCTTTCACTCCTTGTTGTCTGTCTACTTTGAGGCTGGGTAACCTTTAGGACTGTTTGCACCTGTGTATAACAGTAATAACTGAGGAGAGCCCAGGTTTGAGTGAATTAAGAGGCGTTTTACTTAGAAAAATGAAGAGTGCAATCACACACACACACACACACACAATAGCAATTTACACAGACACAGCATTCAGAGCTAACCAAAATGCAAGTATGGAAATGGGATAGCAGAGTTTGTGTAGACAACTGTTTATGTACTGTGTACGTAGAGGTGTATGCGAGCTATGTGCAAAGAGGCTAGGTTTTGAGACCAATACTTAATAACTTAATAATTATTATACTTAATAACCAGTCTCTGGGGGTGTGCTTGATGATTTCTAGCACTGTAACAAAGAACTGATGGGTTTCCCAGGGATGTACAATGGGATTCTGGGCTGGTTGACAGCTTTAACCTTGGTATTACAAAAACAGTGACTGCATCGGGACTACCCCAGGATGACTGGAGAGGATGGGGTGGCTGGGAACATGGCAGGGTACAGGCAGAAAAGTTAGCTTACTGCTTTAGGTGCAAAGAGATCCTTTGTCTCAAAGTGCAAAAGGAAATGCAGATGACTTGGGGGAAGAAAGGAACAATTAGCAGTTTTGATTGCATTATTACCTGGATCGTTTACATCAGGTCTCACTTCTTTTCTTCTGGGAACCTGACCTAGTGCTCCTAAAGTTCATTGTGACTTCTCAAGAACATGTTGGCCATACAAAATATGAAAAAAGGGGAACCCAAATACAGAGTGGGTAATACAGAGTGTGCTAACAATCCTTGTCTCTCTATGGAGGGAGTTCCAAAGCCTGGGAGCTGCCACCAAGAAGACTCTCTCCCATTTTCCCACCAGATATGCCTGTGAAAATTTTGGGACTGAGAAAGGATCTGCCCCAAGTGCCTGGTCAGGCTGAAAACTGAAGATACAGGCCTTCAAAGAGCCCTCCTAGGCTTTTTGTTTGAGTGTTGGGGCTTGATCTTGGCTTCTCCATCTTGACTTCTGGGGTTTCTAAAGATAGGCCTTCAGCCAAAGGGACTGAGCATTGCCCCCTGTGTTTCTCTGCCAAGTTTAGTCCTGCTTTTGTGAGACTTTCCCTGCTCTCTTTGGGCTCTTATGCCCTCCCCCAAAGAACCAACAGGGTGTTGACAGTGCCAAATGCGGCTCTGACATGTGAGCAGGGCATGTGGTGAACCACTTCCCTTGTGTACCGATCTTTGCAAATGCCAGTTGAGTACTGCAAAAGAAACTCAGACACTGGCTTAAAAAAAACAACTTGACAACATACATGAGAAAGAGCTCTGAAGGTGGATCGGATCCAAATCATAGAATCTCAGAACCATAGAGTTGGAAATGACCTCATAGGCCACTGAGTCCGATGCAGGATTTCCAGCTAGGCGGTGTTTCCCAACCTTTGGTCTTCCAGATGTTCTGGATGTCAGCTCCATAAATCTTGCCTATTGGCCAAGTTGGCTTGAACTTCTGCAATCTGAAGTCTCAAACAAATGGAGGACCAAAGATTGGGAACCACTGAGCTGGAGTGACCTTGGGTGACTCACACCCTCTCAGCCCCCAAAAGCCCATGATAGGTTCATCTTAGGATCATCATGGGTTGGAAACCACTTGAAGGCACACAACAGCAGCAGCAACAACAACAATAACAACATATTGAGAATAGAAAAAAGCTTGTTTTCTGCTGACCCAGAGACTGGGACATGGAGCAATGATGCAAACTAAGAGATTCCACTTAGGAAGAACTTTCCGACAGTAAGAGCTGTTTGACAGGGGAAGATGCCCCTTGGAGATGGGTGGCGTCTCCTTCTTTGGAGGTTTTGAAGCAGAGGCTGGGTCATGGCTGAATGGAGTTGGATGACCCTTGAGGTCTCTTCCGACTCTAGGATTCTATGATTTGTTGTTGTTGATGAGATGGATGAGCAGTAGGTTATATGGACCTTATGTGACGGCTCCTTCCCCAATTCTCTGCCCCTCCTGGGAAGCCCCAAACCTCCTTTATTTCAGAGAGCATTGCATTGCTGGAACCCTCTCAGGAGTAGGACAGCAAAACACCTTCTCTGTCATGGCACTCAAGTTCAGGAACACCCTGCCCAAAGAGGCCCAAATGGTGACAATGCCACTGTTATTCCCGCACCAAGCAAAAACACGGACCAAGATTCTAGACTTGCTACTTAGCTACATAACTAACCCAGGTCCAAAACACACTGCAGAAATAATCCAGTTTGAGACTGCTCTGGAAGAATGCTAGGGAATTCTAGGAACTGTACTTTTGGGAGACATTTGGCCTTCTCTGTCAGAGAGCTCTGGGGCCACAATATACTACAATTCCCAGGATTCTCTAGTATTGAGCCAGGGCAGTTAAAATGCTCTCAAAATGGATTATCTCTGCAGTGTGTTTTGGATCTCAGTACATAGATAGATATAGTGTTTTCCAGCCTAACCTCTCCAATTCTGTTTTACAGGGCTGCAGCTGCTGCAAACAACCAGGGTCTGTTCTCCTGTCAATGCAGCAGACTTATGTTTCCACTCGTGCTCACAAGCAATATCGGTGTGACAATCAGAAGCAGGATCCTTGTTGCAATTCTTCCTCACTCTGGAGATTGCTAAAGGGAGAGGGAGAGGGATGTACGTCTTCTGCATCCCAATTGACAGGAGAACAGACCCCCATTGCTTGCAGGGGCTAAAGCTCAGTAAATCAGGACTGAGGAGCTTTTACAAACCTTACATATTCCCTACACTCTTGAATACATGTTGTTGTTTCTAACATACAGCATCCTTAGGATGAGATTTCCTTAGCAATACTTTTCCAGAGGGGGTTTGCCTTGGACCCCCCCTGAGGCTGAGAGAATGTGACTTGCCCAAGGTGACCCAGTGGGTTTCCATGCTGAGTGGGGATTCGAACCCTGCTCTCCAGAGTCATGGTCCAACACTCAAACTGCTCTACCAAGCTTTATCTCTTAAAATACATATTACATACTAAAAGACAGCACATCTAATTGCATACCTTGGCCAGTTAAGGCGGAAGACCTGTTGAAACAAACATATCTTTGCTTGGCAGCGAAGACAGCAAAGACAGGAGGGACAGGCAGACCAAACTACAGTGCATCTTTAGTATATGCATGGGGTCCATTTTGGACACACACACCTGCCGACTAGGGGAAAAACACAGAGCCTCGAGTCCCGTTTGCTGCAATGTTTGCATGCTTGTGCCATTATAACATCCAGAGCTTGCTGTCTGCATAAGCTTAAAGCCGTGGATGACAAGCCTGAATATGGAGTGGGTGTGCTGTAGTGGTAAAGCCAAGGAGCAGCCATGAAGAAGGCTCTAACACCAGTTCAATCTGGGATGGCAGAGAGACGGAGAGAAAGTCCTCCTCCAAAGATCATAAGATACAGGCAGGAGCATATGAAGAGACACAGGGATCCAGGTAGTCTGGACCTTAGCTGTGTAGGGCTTTATAAGTTAAAACCAGTACTCTGAATTGTGCCAGAAATGGACCAGCAGCTAGTGAAGCAGTTTCAGCAAGGGAGGTATACACTTCCTATAACCAGTCTATGATGCTATTGGGGCCTGAAACCACCTGCATGCAAACCACGTCCTGTGCTACTGAGCTCTCTTACCCATCCCTATGATGTGTATCAGCAGACGCACATGACAATAATTAACAGACAGCTGTTCTGCAAACCTATTTCAGCAGGAGGCTCAGAGGAGTTCAGCCTGGGAGCAGCACAGGCTCAGGGCTGAATCTCCGTTCTGTAATGTCACATCACTCTGTGGAAATGTTCATGTATAAGAAATGGAAAAAAAGGAAATCACCAAAGAGGAATTCAAACAAATAGCCAACATGTGTAGGGCTAAAGTCAGGAAAGCCAAAGCACAGAATGAGCTCAGGCTTGCTAGAGGGGATAAGGACAATAAAAAGGGCTTCTTTGGGTATGTCCGTAGCAAAAGAAAGAAGAAAGAAATGATAGGGCCACTGCATAGAGAAGATGGAGAAATTCTAACAGGGGACAGAGAAAAGGCAGAATTACTCAGTCTTCTCACAAAAGGAAAAGGGTGTTCAACCTGAGGAAAATGGAGCAGAGGACACAGTAGGGGAAATGCAGCACAAAATAAGTAAAGAGGAAGTACAAGAATACTTGGTTAACCAAAATGAATTTAAGTCTCCAGGACCATATGGACTACTCCAAGGATATTAAAAGAACTGGCAAATGTCATCTCAGAGCCACTGGCAATAATCTTTGAGAACTCCTGGAGAACAGGAGAAGTCCCAGCAGACTGGAGGAGGGCAAATGTTGTCCCCATCTTCAAAAAGGGGAAAAAGAGGATCTCAACAACTATTGCCCAGTTAGTCTGACATCAACACTGGGAAAGATTCTAGAACAGTTCATTAAACAGAGAGTCTGTGAACATTTATAAAGCAATGCCATTATCACAAAAAATCAACATGAGTTTCTGAGAAACAAGTAATGCCAGACTAATCTGATCTTTTTTTTTTTTTTTTTTTTTTGATAATTACCAGCTTGCTAGACCGGGAATGTGGTAGACATAGCATATCTTGATTTCAGTAAGGCTTTTGACAAGGTCCCCCATGATATTCTTGCAAATAAGATAGTAAAATGTGGGCTAGACAATGCAACTGTTTGGTGGATTAGTAACTGGTTGACTGACCGAACCCAAAGGATGCTCAGCAATGGCTCCTCTTCTTCATCCTGGAGAGAAGTAACCAGTGGGGTGTCCAGTGGGGTTTTTTCCTGGGCCCAGGGCTATTCAACATCTTTATCAACGATTTGGATGAAGGAATAGAGGGCATGCTTCTCAAATTGGTAGATAACACCAAATTAGGAGGAATAGCTAATGCTCCAGAGAACAGGATATAAATTCAAAATGACCTACTAGGACTCCTAGATCCCTGTCACACATATTCTCATAAAGGTCCCCTTTAAGGGCTGAGGGGCTTCAGCTCCCAGAATCCCAGGAGCTATTGGCCAACATGGGACTATTGGCCAACATGGCTGAGGCTTCTAGGAGCTGAAGTCCCTCCTTGGCCCTTAAAGGGGAAAGGTTGCCTACCCCTGGTCTAGATCAAGTGATGTAATAGTGCTACCCTGTTCTGCTTTGGTCAGGCTTCACCTGTGTCCAGTTCTGGGCACCACAATTCAAAAAAGATGTTGAGAAACAGGGCCGTGTCCAAAGGAGGGCAACTAAAATGGTGAAGGGTCTGGAAACTAAGCCCTATGAGGAACGACTTAGGGAGCTGGGGATGTTTAGCCTGGAGAAGAGACGGTTAAGAGGGGATATGATAGCCCTGTTTAGATATTTGAAGGGATGTCATATCGAGGAGGGAACAAGCTTGTTTTCTGCTGCTCCAGAGAATAGGACCCGGAACAAAAGATGCAATCTACAGGAAAAGAGATTCCATCTCAACATTAGGAGGAACTTCCTGACAGTGACAGCTGTTCAAACACACTCCCTTGTGGTGGAATCTCCTTACTTGGAGGTCTTTAAACAGAGGTTGGATGGCTATCTGTCAGGTATGCTTTGATTGAGAGTCCCTGCATGGCAGAAGGGGGTTGGACTGGATGGCCCTTATGGTCTCTTCCAACTCTATGACACTATGATTCTAACCCTTTTGGACTAGAGTCCTCAGAATCTCCCAGCCAGCATGTCAACTTGGGGGATTCTGGGATTTTAGTCTGAAAGCTTTCCCCAAACTCTGCACCACCCAGGCCACAAATAGAAATAGGAAGGAAGAATCTGGGATTCTACTAGTATAACCCAGAATCTGTCTCCTAGTCCAAGCCATCAGCTGGTACAAAAGCCACTCGGTGACCTTGGGCAAGTCACATGTTCTCAGCCTCAGGGGAAGGCAATGGCAAATGTCCTATAAACAAATTTTTGCCAAGAAAACCCCATGATAGATTCACATTAGGGTCACCATAAATTGGAAATGACTTGAAGGCACACCACACACACACACACACACACACACAAACAAGCTATTGGTTATAGCCAGAATCTTGTGACAGTGAGTTTCACAAATTAATCACATGTTTCTGTGGTCTTGAACCTACCCCCACTATTTTTTTCACTGGGGGAGGGAATCCCAACTTGAAATATTAAGGGGGGGAAAGGCAGAGACGTCACTAGGGGGGTGCAGGAGTTGAAGACCACACTGGGTGACACCTGAGAGGGGGTGAACACCTAGTGGGATGGTCACTCTCGAGACCTCCTTAGTCACTCCCACAACCAGATGTGGCACTTCTGCTGTCCATTGGCTGCAACTGCTGTTAGGATTAAGATGCTGCCACTGCCTAGCAGCTCTTTCTGGGTCTGGCTGAGTCACAAAAAGGCTGCTAGGCAGCAGCAGTAGTTGCTGGAGGGAAGGGGCTGCCTTCATAGAAGCATAGAATTGGAAGAGCCCACAAGGGATTTGATAGTCAAAGCACCCGTGACAGATGGCCATCCAGTCTCTGTTTAAAAAGCTCCAAATAAGGGGACTCCACCACACTCCGAGGGAGTGTGCTCTGTGAGGTCTGCTGGGTCTGCTGGCTGGGTAGGAAAGTGAGTCACCTCCTTCTTCTGCTTGCCCAGCAGCCATGGCAGA
Source organism: Phrynosoma platyrhinos (assembly GCA_020142125.1). Classification (NCBI taxonomy): domain Eukaryota; kingdom Metazoa; phylum Chordata; class Lepidosauria; order Squamata; family Phrynosomatidae; genus Phrynosoma; species Phrynosoma platyrhinos. The sequence goes on from CM034701.1 coordinate 5,283,594, forward strand.
CTTAGAAAAGGGTGCCAGGCAGTAGTAGCATCCAACCCCAACCGCAGCAGAGGTTGCCTGCTTGGCAGAGAAAGCAGCTAAGGGTGACAGCATGAGTTACTGCACTGGGTGATGCCAACCCTAGTGATGCCACTGGAAAAGAGGAAGACATATCCTGATCTTCCTAGCAATTCTATTTTTCATAAAACTAACTTTTCTCAAATCAATGCCTTCCAGATGTTTTGGACTACAACTCCTATTCTCCCAACTAGCATGGGGTGATGGGAGTTGTACTTCAATCTGGCTTGAGGGGACTGTTCTGTCATATCTCCCTCACCTGTTTCCCCCCTCCACTAAAAAGTCCCCAAATACTTCTGTCTGCAGATAGTATCTGCCACAGGCTCCATCAAAGACAGCATCCATTCTATACAAGTATAGTATTTCAATACCACCTTAACTACCATGGTTCCATCCTATGGAATTCTGGGATTTGCAGTTTAGGTAGAAGCATTGAGAATCCTTTATGTTTTGTATTTTAACATGCCATACCCTGCCTTGAGTGTTGAAGAGAGGCATGAAAGAAATAACATCTATTATTATTATTTACCAGAAAGGTCTAATAGCTGCCGTACAAGGCAGTTCCCTAGAGAATTCTAAGTCCCTCTGCAAACTACAAATCCTAGGATTCTGTACAATGGCACCAAGGCAGTTAACATGGTGTTCAACTGCTATGACCGTGCAGTGTGGTGCCACCCAATTTACTTTAATAGAAAAAAAGGGAATACCACACCCACTGAGAAAATGCAAAGCCACCGGAAACGAAAGAGTTTTAAAAAAGATCAAGAATAAAATCCAGCCAAAGTAGCTTTCTACGTATATTATTGTTAAGTGAATCCCCCTCCCGACCCCCGCTTCCCAGTTCAGTCCACAACCATATGGCAGAAAAGAGGATTAAAACAGGGGGATTCAGTGAAATCCAGTTAATATGAAAATATGAACCCTCCCTCCCGAAAGCAAATGATAGATATTGCTATTTTAAGACTCACCATACCAAGCCAAATAACCCACTAAAGTTCTCCCCAGATGGTCTTTTTTTGGGGGGGGGGAATTGCAGGGCTGTGATTTTGATTCTGGGTGGCTTTCAGAAAGAAGGTGCTTCTTTGGCTATGAAATGTTGTGCAAACCAGGCAGGTAATCATTCCCGAGGAATGCAAAGGGGGATTTGATGCCAATGCCCAGACTCTTTAAATAAAACATGGAAACAACGAAAGGCCTTTATAAATTATTCTCTTAAGAGACACAAAACAACAGGTATCCCTTGTCCGACGATTACTTACATGAACTGATGGCTAAGGACCGTTAACCTTTACAGACAATTAATGCATAATTAATGTGAGAAACAAAAGGAGGAGAAGGGTGCTTATTTCGTAATAAATATGGATCAGAATATCCACTCCCATTTAAAAGAGAATCCCCCCTACTTTTCTTCTATTTCCCCCTCTGCCTCGCAAATCAAGCCTCCATCTCTCCATGCAATTCATTTCTGTTGGTTAGACATATAAAATGCAACCCTAGAGATGTCTACACCAAAGTAGGTTCCATTAAGGACAATGGTCTTTCGGACTATGAGACTGCAGCATTGATTGATCGATGGATTATCCCACCTTTTTCATGACGCAGGACCTAAGGCGACTTACAGAAAGGCTAAAGCAAAATGCGGCTAAAAATAAGATAACGCAAACATTTAAAAGAAAACAAAACAAATAAATGATCGTATTAAAAGAAATATTAACTGAAAACAGTGTTAAATCATTTTGAAAACATAAGAAGAAAAAGTACAGCAAATGCTTCCATTAAAAGATTATCATCATCAGGATAGTTTATCACACGGGGGCAATTGGAAGTCTAAACGCTGGTGATGAGTAACCTGTCAAAATCGCACACCCGCAATTAACATTTTCATACAGCGTTGCATTCAAAGCGCGATTATCCCGGGAATACCCGTGATAATCGTGCAATTGCGCTAATGGTTTTCACACGACATCACACTGAAAAGCGATTAAAGTGCCATTATCCCAGATTTTCCCGCGAATGATTTTTTGCCATTTATGGTTGGTTACTCCCTATTTATTCCCAGATAATGGCTTGGGTTTGAAAATGTTAATCACATTTTAATCTCGATTGCACGATTTTGACGAGTTAATCACCATTTAAACTACCCATTTCCCCCCGTGTGATAAACTCCATAGAATCACAGAGTTGGAAGAGACCTCAAGGGTCATCAAGACCAACCCTCTGTCATACAGGAATCATCCTCATCATCCTCATCAGTTTCACAATCTACCAAGAGTTACTGAATAGAGTTTTGGCTCATCAATGATTCAGATTTTCTCCAAAAATCTAGGGATCTGTGAGATATCATTAGATAATTTGGCATCTACCAACTAGTGTTATCATCATCATCATCATCATCATCATCTTTAGTACATTCTGCCTTTTCCCAACACTTTGACTCAAATAAAGAATAATAATCTTTGGCAATAAATTACTTATTTTTGAATAGACATATGTAAGACTGCAGGTTGTTTTCTGAGTTCCAGCACTGAATACAAATTATTCTTAGTAATTATTCTTAGCAATTGTTGCTTTTCGTTTCTCTGCCAACTGTTGTACGACAGCATCCAAAATCCGCAAAACTGTGATACCTTTATCGGGTCAACCCAAATGCACCAAAGATACGATGCAAACTTTCAAAGCTCCACTGGCTTTGAATAGTGGTGTTTTGTCTTTCAAAGGTATTTAAGAAAGTCAAATTAAAATTAATTTTTCACATTCTTTGGTGATTTGGGTTTTCTGGCTGCATTCTTTTAAGCAAGTGCTCATAAGTAAGGAGTGAAAGTGGGAAGTTTTTGGACTTGTTCTCCAGGGCAGGCTTGCATTTCTGGAGCAGATGCTAAATTCAGGCTTTTTTTAAAAAAAAGTAAAGGAAAAAGTGGGGAGGAAGGCAGGAGTGCTGGATGCCATTCATCCCAGATTAACAAGCCGTCCAAAGTAGTCTAAATTCAGCTTTTGTTCAGGGGAAGCTGAGCTCCATGTCCTGACCTGCTTTGTCAACAGCCTCTCAACCCTGAGCTATTGATGGCTTGCGGTGCCACAATTCCCAAAAGAAGTCCAGGGACATTTTATGAATGGATGCAGGAAACACACACGCACACACACAGAGGGTGAACTTGTTCATTTAAAAACCCTGCAGCCTTTCCTTTCCATCTGGACATCCGTGCATCTACACTTGTGAAATAAAGCAGTTTGACATCACTTTAGGTGTTGCAGCACCATCCTGGGATTTGTAGTTGTGCAAGCTCTTTAGAGAGAGCCACTTGAGGGTTGGGCTATGACTCTGGAGACCAGGATTCGGATCCCTGCCATGGAACCCCCACTGGGTCACCCTGGGCAAGTCACATTCTCTCAGCCTCAGAGGATGGCAATGACAAACTCTCTCCGAAGAAACTTGCCAAGAAAACCCCATCACAGATTCACGTTAGGGTTGCCATAAGTCAGAAACAAATGGAGGGCATGCCACAACAACCATAAATGGTGTTTGCGTCTTCTGCCAAAGCGTGGTCATCAAACTACAAATCCCAGGATTCTGGAAGATGGAACCAGGGCAGTTAAAAGTGGGGTGAAACTGCATTACTTCTACAAGATAGAGGCACGCCCAGTCTCATTTTCTTCTTCTCTCTCAATCTTGCTCCATGAGATAGCTCTGCTGTAGGCTTAGTTTTTGTATTTATTTTGCTTTTAGGAAAGGATGCTGCGCCAAAAAAATCCGAAACACCCCTCAATCCTCTCCATCACTGTCATTCTTCTCCAGCCCTTTGTTCATGAGCCATCATAACCACCCAGCCATGTCTCATGAACAGAAAAGAGAAAGAAAATCTGGAAAAAGGGAGAACCTTTCTTCACTCTGCATATATTTGCATCCCTTGCTTGGACCAAGGTGGGCAACCCAGGCAGGTCTGGGCCCCCCTTTGATGCAAACTCTGGGAAACATTAAATATAAAACTCTGGGAGAAAACCATGTTTAACCTGGAGAAGCGAAGGTTAAAAAGTGACATGATAGCCCTGTTTAAATATTGGAAGGGATCTCATATTGAGGAGGGAGCGAGCTTGTTTTCTGCTGCTCCAGAGAGCAATGGATTCAAACTATGGGAAAAGAGATTCTACTTAAACATTAGGAAGAACATCTTGACAATAAGAGCTGTTCGAGAGTGGAATCTCTTGCCTGGGAGTGTGATGGAGTCTCCTTCTTTGGAGGTTTTTAAACACAACAAACCAAGACTGGATGGGAGTGCTTGGACAGTGTCTTCCTGCACGGCAGAAGGGGGTTTGGTGGCCGAAAGGGGATAGATCGCCCTTGGAGGATCTCTTCCAACTTTAGGATTTTATGATCTGTGGTTGAGAGGACCACCATATATTTCGTTTCATTTCCTTATTTGGAGGCCTTTAAACAGAGGCTGGGTGGCCATCTGTCAGGAGCACTTGGATTGCATCTTCCTGCATGGCAGAAGGGGGTTGGACTGGATGACCTTTTGGGGTATCTTCCAACCGTAGGATTCAATGATTCGATAACACCCAGAGTGGCCGGAAATTAACTTCTGGTTCTCAAAAACTGGTATTTTGTTTTTTTAAAATATTAAACATCACAGGGAGGTTCTGCAATGTGTTTCACAGGCCAAGTGTTGCTTCTGGGGGATGCAAAGAGCGGCAGTTCACTCTCTGGAGGATGCTCTGGAAGCATCCTTTGGGGGCCCTTCTGACCCAG
>CM034701.1:5348857-5360944 GCA_020142125.1 Phrynosoma platyrhinos
CCCCCCCCCCACTCCACTGATGGAAGCAAAGCAGCCCTTGATCAATCCCACATGAAAGAGATACCAAGAGAACAGAAGGCGATTCATCCCATACAAGTGTCTTGAAGGCAACTAGATGCTTTCTGGATCCATGCAGCACCACAATGGTACAGTGCAGCAATTTCGCACTTGTGTGATGGCAGGTCTTGAAAGGCATCCTGTTTTAGCATAGCTACACAACTTTTACTGTGTGTGGGGAAAGGGTAGAGAGGTCAGAACTGTCACATGCATTGCATTTATTTTCCAATGAAAAATTCCCCCCAAAAGCATGCTATGGACAAATGCACCAGGGAGGACAATCATGTGCCAGGACAAGCAGACATCTCCTGAGAGAGTTTTATGCTAGAGTTAAGATGGCCTTAAATGTGCCATCCTACTGCGATTTCTTTTGCCCTAAGGAAAAACAACTGAGATACCCTAAGATATACAACTTGGGCTGCTGCCACAGTGCAGAAATAATGCAGTTTGACCACACTTTAACAAAGAAAATTACAGACTCAGGCTGCCCTGAGACTGCAAGACCTCAACAGGGCTGTTGAGGATAGGGTGATTTTTGGAGGTCTCGCATTCATAGGGTGTCCATAAGTCAGTCGACTAAACAGCAATTAAGAACAACAATTTAAAACAGCACTGAATCACAGAATCCTAAAGCTGGAAGAGACCTCGAGGGCCATCCAGTGCATCCACATTCTGCTATGCAGAAACACACAATCAAAGCATTAGGAAGAATTTCCTGATGGTTAGAGTTGTTTGACAGTGGAATATACTCCTTTGGAGAGTGGTGGAGTCTCCTTCTTTGGAGGTTTTTAACAGAGGCTGGATGGCCATCTGTTCAGGGTGCTTTGATTGGATATTCCTGCATAGCAGAAGGAGTTGGACTGGATGGCCCTTGGGGTCTCTTCAAATTCTATGATCATGACAGTCCCTATACCCCCCTGGATAATCCAAACATGTAGACCAGGGGTAGGAAACCTTTCCCCTTTAAGGGCCAATGGACTTCAGCTCCCAGAATCCCAGGAGCTATTGGCCAACATGGGACTATTGGCCAACATGGCTGAGGCTTCTGGGAGCTGAAGTCCCTCGGCCCTTAAAGGGGAAAGGTTGCCTACCCCTGATGTAGACAGATGTGTTGACTATAGTTGTTGTTATTGTTATTATTTTAAAAATTTGTGCAGATTTTGCCTGCTCCTACTGTGAGTAGTTTTGTGTGTGTAAAGCTAATGGGTCTTGACTACGCAAGATCAAGCCACTCCAGAATATTTCAGATTACAACAAGGACCGCTCATACACAGTGGATGGGGGGAAACTAGCTTCACTTCCAGCTGTTTTGGGGACTGCAGGGAAGAGGGACAGGGGAGACCAAAGGTCTCCCAGTGGTTTATCATAATTCCTGATCATATAAAAAAATGCCCTGGGCTTTTGACCCCATGAATCCTGGATCTACTTCACTGCTGCGACTGGTATAAAGAAGACAGTTTCTGTCAGGAGCTGAATGGAGCACCAGTGTTCCTTGGAAGGGGTGTGTGTATTTTGAGAGAAAGGGTGAGAGAGCTGTCACAAGCTGCCTGCCAAATACCTGCAGTTGTAGCACCTTAGGCTGCGTTCTTGTCATGTCTGATTAGCCTAAGCCAGCCTAGCAATTTGGGCAAGTTAAAAATAGAGGCAGCTGCAGAGGAGGCAGGTGAGAGACAAGAGTTGGCTCAGGGACCAAAAGAAGGTGCCAACTCTGGATTATTATTATTTTTTTTTCTGAATGAAGAGATGAACCATAACACTACTCCATGTGTTTGGACTCCATCTAAACACAAACACAGATTGACAATCCACTGCAATCCTGCATTGTAGAATACTTTCATGTGTTGCAGGTTGAGGAATTCTTAGTGGGTTTTTCCACAAAGATGGCCATTTTCATTTCGTCTCTTCAGATTCTTGCTCCTTCCTTTTCCAGTGATTCCCACATTTTGGTCCTCCAGATGTTTTAGACTTCAGCTCCCAGAGTTCCTGGATGTTGGCTAAGTTGACAGGGGCATATGGGAACTGAAGTCCATAACATATGGAGGACTAAAGTTTGGGAACCAGTGATTTAGTATTTCCCTCTTCTCTGTGCTGGAATGAGTGACACTTAGCTTGACAGTAGTTTGTGTGCAAACCCATCAAGGGGTCATAATAGGCCATGTCTGAATCATGAGCCAAAAATATGATGCAGCTTCCAAAGCAGCCAATGCAATTCTAGGTTGCATCAACAGGAGAATAGTGGCCAGGTGGAAGGAGGTATTAGCACCCCTCTGGTCTGGTCAGATCTCACCTGGACTATTGTGTCCAATTCTAGGCCAGGTGAAGAATGTGTGAAAGAGTTAGGGTTGCTTAGCCTAAAGAAGATAGAGAGAGAGAGAGGCAATATTATCAGCTCTAATATTGTTGGAATAGATGACATACTTATCAAATTTACATATGACACTGATTTAGGAGGAGTACCCAATCTGTATTCCAGATGACAGGATTAAAGTTCAAAAAGGCCTTGACAGGGTGGAGAGCTGGGCCAAAACTTACAAAAGGAAATGAAACAGGAAAAATGGTAAGGTACTATATTTAGGCACCAAAAACAAAATGCACACACACAGAATGGGTGACACCTGGCTTGTGAAAAGGATCTGGGGTCTTAGTAGATGACAAGTTAAATATGAGTCAACAGTGTGACGTGGTTGCCAAAAAAAATCAATGCAATTCTAGTCTGCATCAGCAAAAGCATAGTGTTCACTTCAAGAAAAGTTGTAGTGTCACTCAATTCTGCTTTGGTCAAGCATCATTGGGAATACTGTGTCCAGTTCTGACACCATAGTTCAACACAGTGACAACCTGGAGCATGTCCAGAGGAGGGGAACTGTCATGCACTGCCTGGAGGAGGACAAAGAGGACAAGTCAGTACCACCTCTGGGACCTGAGTGTGCAGCTGTGGAGCCTCAGTCCAGCCCTACTTCTGCTTTGCCAGCTCTATTAGAGCCTGGGGTCTCCCAGGAGGCTCCGCAGCCAAGCCTCCCAGCAGCAGAACCTTCAGACATGGAGGAGGTTCAAGGGACAATACCTACTTTCAACCAGCATCGAGCAGAAAGGGCAGGCCTTTGGCGTTTGAGGAAACTTTATGAAAAACGCCGGTGCAATCAGCCTCAGCTGAGCTTCTGCAGCTTGGCAATTAAGCAGGTGCAGAAGAGCTGCCTCGGTGCCAGAGATTATCTGAGCTTCCTAGCTAAAGCCTCTGTCTCTGTGGACCTTTGCAGATGGGCAGCCACGGCTGCCCTGAGAAGCGCAGGATTGGGACTGAGGCTGCCCCATGCCTCAGCCCCAATCCACCCTTCTGCCAGCCCTGGAAAGAGCGCTAAAATGCTGCTCCTTCTAGAGCGGGTTAAAGGGGTGCTGGAAGAGGTGCCGCGCGCCTCTGCCATGCTCCTTCTGGCTCAGCCCGTGCGGAGGCTGTGCCGGAAGGACGTCATCGGAGCACTTGCCGTGTGCAATGGCACGCGCTCCGATGATGTCCTCGGAAAGGGGTTGGGGTGTCCGGCGTCCAGCTGCCCCTCCCCTTCCCTGGTTCTACAGACGGAGCTGTCTCTCCTTGTTCCTTGGCCTGAAACATTGACTCTCGGACTGCGGACTTATCTTGAACTTCTGGAACCCTTGGCCTTCGAAGTGCCATGTTATTCTGCCTCTCTGGAATTCTAGACCTTTGGACTGCTTGACCATTCCCTGGCTGGACCTTTGGATTGGTAATACAGACCTTTGCTTTCTTGCTTGGCTTTAGCAAACGACTTTTGCTACCTTCAACCCTCACAAGAAACTGTTATCAGCACTCTTGGCAGCTTTCCTAGATAGGAACCAAGATGGTTGAAGGTCTGGAAACCAAGCCTTACAAGGAACGAGTGAAGGAGCTGGCTATGCTTAGCTTGGAGAAGAGAGGACTTAGAGGTGACATAACAGCCATTGTGAAATATCCAGATGCTATGTAGAAGTTGGAGGAAGCTTGTCTTCTGCTGCTCCAGAGACTAAAATTTGAATCAATGGATTCAAATGACAAGAAATTCAACCTAAGTATTACTTCTTTACCCTGAGAGCTATTCAACAGTGAAATGGACTGCCAGTGGGGAGGGATTCTTCATCTTTGGAGGTCTTCAAACAGTAGTTAGATGGTCATTTCTCAGTTGTCCATTGGTTGTGCTGGGCAATGGGTTGGGTAGCCCTTGCAGCGCCTTCCAACTCTATATGATGCCAGGATTATATGATCTGTCTTCAAAAATCAGAGGAGCTGCTATGTGGAGGATGGAGTGAGTTTGTTTTCTGCTGCTCCAGGGCAGAGGAAGTGGAAACAATGGATTCAAGATACAAGACAGGATATTCTGACTAAACATTAGGAAGGATTCAGAGAGAGAGAGCCATGTGAGTCTGAAATATCAGTATGTCAAGGGATCCTGTAGCATCTTTGAGACTGGGTGAAAGAAGTTGTAGCATAAACTTTCACAGACTTGGTCTACTTCCTGAGATGCATGGAGATTAAACCAAGTTTATGAAAGCTTATGCTACAACTTCTTTTGCCCAGTTAAGTCTCAAAGGTGTTACAAAATCCCTTTGCATTAAAAAAAAATTCTGATGGCAAGAATTGTTCAACAATTGTGGATTCCCTGCAGCTGCACAAGGTTGCACTAGATGATCCTTGGCATCCCTTCCAATCCAATAATAGTATTATTTGTGAAAAGGTGTCACAGCCTAGAATTCCCTAACCCAAAAGAACCCCTGAAGAGTAAATTTTACAAGATCTGTCTACACCCCTCATTGCTTTTTGCCCAGGCTCAGAAATGTGTTTGAAAGCCAAAACGTCCTCAAATGCCACACAATTCCTACTTGTTTTAAAATGGCTCTGATAAACGGAGGGCTGTCAGCTTAAATTATTAGGCAAAATAAAGCCAGCGGGAGGAAAGAAAAAAAGTTGTGTCATTTGATGCATTTCTAGCAATTCATACCCGTGTGTGTGTGTGTGTGTGTGTGTGTGTGTGTAAGAAGAAGAAAAGCGCTGGAGTCAGGGAAAATTCTTTTCAACCATCTGCTTCTCATTTCCACAAAGAAATCTTTGATTCCTCACACAGAGAACAGACCAGGAAGCCAAGTTCTCCCCCTTACTGCTGTGCAAAATTCTCGGCAAATGCAACTTTGCTCCAAAAATTCCTACTACTGGACCACAAAGGAAGAAACCTGTGAGTTAAGTGCTCCTCAGGCCATCCTGATGATATCTCTGCATCTTTACTTTGCTGAACTATCCAGAAAAAAACAGTAAAAATCAAAAGATGGCAACCCGGGACTTCAACTGGGCTCCCAAAATGGCCCTTCAAGCCCAAAGTGGCTTCATCCTGTTCAAAGGAGGATGACGCCAGGAAGTCTCCTTCCACCCCACAAGCAGTGACAGAGGTTTTTGGCAACTTTGTCCAAGAAAATACATTCCCTTTTTAATATTTTTTTCTAGGAGTAGGTCTAGAAGGGGGGAAATAGAAGGGTCTTCAGCAGAAATGTGGATCACTCCTCATTTGGCCAACTATGGTGTATGTATACCAGGAGGTTCATCTACCCTATTGTCAGCTATCAATAATTCTTGGGCTGCAGAGTAAAGATGGAAAGAAAAGGGCTACCAATTTTATTTATTTAAGCATCTATATCCTGCCATAAATCATTTCCTGTTTTGATTCGTTTGATTTTTGGCAGAGCTATTTTGTTGATGTTAAAATTGAGGGAGTCATGGAATTTAGTGGTGTGTGTACATGCCTTCTAATTGTCTACCCACTTATAATAAAATAACCTTAACAAATAAAGATTTGAGCAAGGTTATAGATGGTAAATAATTAACAAAAATATGGTTCTAAACTAGAACAGTGAGGAGGGTTCTTGTATTCTACAGCTATTCCTGGACCCCAGTTCCCATCAGTCCCAGTAAGAGTAGGCAATGGTCTGAGATAATGGGAACTAGAATACACCTATATCTGAATGGCAACCCAGCCTGAAACAATGCGGAGATAGCAACTTGTGCATGTAATATAACACCAATGGATAGTTCTGCTGCAAAAGAGACAAACCTCCATGAAACTAGTACTGTAAAAAAAGGTCCAAAACACACTGCAAAAATAATCCAGTTTGAGACTGCTTTCACTGCAATGGCTAGGGAGTATCCTGGGAATTGTAGTTTATTGTGGCACCAGAGCTATTTGACAGAGACGGCTAAATGTCTCACAAAACTAGAGTTTCCAGAATTCCCTATCATTGAGCTAGGGCAGTTATAGTGGTTTCCAACTGGATTATTCTTTGCAGTGTGTTTTGGACCCTTGAGAAATGGATGGTTTCTTGAAACACTGTGCTGGATGGGAGATTCTGAGATTTCTATTCCAAAAATGTATCTTAATCCAAGCTCTAATGGGATAATTAGCGCATTGCCCTTCAACTGTTGGACTGCAACTCCCATTAGAATTGGCTTGACTGGACAATACTGAAAGATGGATTGACAATGCTGAAGCTGCAGCAAATTCTGGAGAGTCACACATCACCCATGCCTGGTATATATAACTTGCAACATCCCAGTTTAATTGAGCTACTAAGCATCTAAGAGGAAAAAGATGTCTGGCATCTTGATAATGCATCTTTTAAATCTGGTTATAAAGAAGACTGGGCCCAAGAGGCTATTACATAAAGAACCCCTGCAAATTGGCTTCGCGGTCCAGCTGCATTAAGAGAAAGGTTGTCCTTTTTGTACAGAATGACTTGTAGCTTCTGCTTCATGCATTCACTCATGCCAGAAGGAGAAGGCAAACAAAGAACATGTTATTTTTAACTCCAGTGCTCCAAGACCAGCATCAACATTGAGACACCTGGACGGCAGACGCATGACGTTCACTGCAAGAATGAGTAAAACGAAACACGCTGCAGTAAAAAATAATAAAAATAATAACTTGCACACAAATCCAAAGGAGGTCCAAATAGGGTAGTGACTAACCAGGCAAGAGAAACCTGGTATCGAAGAAAGCCAGTGAAAAGGTGAGCCCCAAAGGAGGCAGAAAAATGAACAAGGCAAAATTCAGGGCAAGGAATTATGAAGAAAGGGACTAAAAACCAAATGGCCAGTATTCTGATACATCTGTATTAATCTGCAATATGACCACACTTGGGCCACACTTTACAAAATAGATGTGTCCCAGCACTTTAGTTCTTTAACAGAAAATCTGGTACCAGAAAAAAATAGGGATAAATTTGTACACCACAATAAAGAACAACAGTTCAACAGGTTTCAGAAAACTTTTCATGCAAAACTAACAACGTGCTCGTGTGAAATGAAACACCCACGTCAGGTAAGCCTTGAGTAAAGGAACAAAAACATTTTGAATCTTGAAAGCCACATCCAAAATGTATTGAGGGATGATTTCCCCCCACCACCAGCCTCCCGTTTTCTAGATTATCTCCATTTTGGGAGCCAGAGTTAGATACTTTGTGTTCCCTTTTTCTCTCTGTTTTGCTATTTATGTATGCTTAGTAAGGGACTTTGGGGGCAACTACTATTTGCTTTGCCTGTTGTAGGCAGGCACACACATCTATAGTAGCATCAGCTCTGCTAGAGTAACATCCCATTCTTTCCAACTTTGTTGCATTGTTTACTACAGACAGATGGCTGCAACTCAGTACCCAAAGTCTGCATTTGCCCAGCCTCCCAATAGTGATGCTACTAAAAACATCCAGCTAGAAAGAGAATGAGAAGGAAAGGGGGATTTGGCATGCATAAAAAGACTTTATAGAAAGGAGCTTCTTTGTCAGAGGTTTTGTTAACTGAGGCATACCTGTACACTGTACAACTGTGGTTAACAAAAAGCTTACAGGATAAGTCTCCCTTATCCGGAGTTCTGAAATCCAAAATATTTCTTTGGATCTTTGGCTTAGTAACGGAGATTAGCACCGTGCTCTATGGTCGGACACAACTTGACAACCTTGCCAATGGGGAATACCAATACCAATACCAATACCTTTACCTTTACCTTTAAAGTTGATTAAGGAGCAACAAATATGATAGAAATTGATAAAATTATACATGGTGTTGAGAGTGTGCCTAACATAGGTGCATGACAGCAGACAAATATATTTAAGACAAATCCTAGCAGATCAGACCAAAAGTCTACCTCAGCATTCCTACAACATGATGTATTGTTGGAAATGATGGAATGTATTGTCTACCATATCGGGAAGGTACCAATTTGAGAAAAGCTGGACTACATACTCCAGCATCCTGCAGCAGCCAGCCAGCCAAACCAGTAAAAACTATGTATTTCCACAGCAAAAGTACTTATTCTAAGCAAAATCCCAAGGAGTACCTCTCAACGCAATTTCTTGCCACAAAATGTAAAGATGGTTACTGACCATTGTGACGGTTATTAAATGCTGTCAAGTCAACTTTGACTTATTGCAACCCTATGAATGAGAGACCTCCAAGTCACTCTGTTATCATCAGACAGAATTCATGGAGAAAGAACATATGCATTCTATTGATAATTTTATTAGCCATGAGAGTTAAATGGAACATCCAGGTTCAGAGGCAGTCTGTCCCTCAATACCAACTTCTGGGAAACCATGGCAGGGAAGAGCCACTGCCTTCATCACTTGCTTATGGTCTTCTTGAAGGCAGGACTGGGTATCTCTTGGTCCAAATCTGATTCTTCTAACTACTGTTTCCTAGCTTCTCACATTGCATTTTCTAGGCATGGGATTTGCTCTGCTCTGCTTCGATGCAGCATCTTTGCCGAAGCTACTGTTAAGAGAATCTCCAAATCTCCAAACAAGGGCGTTTCAGTCTTCTTATTTCGTGATCTGCCTCTCTTTGTTGTGCAAAGCTCCTTTGATTCATTAATTCCTAATTACCTAATTACAACTCTTCCTCGGTATTAACTCGAGCTCTGGGATCCCACTTCAGCGCTTTTGATCCACTGATCTCAAAATGAAAAGCTTGGAACGTGTAATTTAAGAAAGTGTGGGATGTAGCTAATCACCCCAGGAGTCTCTGTGCTGGCAGTCTTGAAGGTGCCAGCGAAATATGGTGGAAAAACAGAGCTTTCCTGGGAGTGTATCGTGTTCAAAGGCAGGTGAAGTGGATTTCTAGCTTTTTCCCCCATTGATTTTCTTCCCACTTTGGGGAACAAGGGGACATATGCCAATTGTCTCTTTAATAAGGCTGCTCCAAGTAGGATAAAATTCAGTGCCTCTGCTCTGCAGTGAAGTCTCCTTTTGGCCTCTAGATATTTTAGACTTCAGTTCCCATCATCCCCAATGTAGGTCCATGCATGGAGGCAGACAAGGCAAGGCCACCAAGCAACTATTAGAGTAAGGATGGGAATCATGTGGATGTTGCTGGACTGCAACTCCCAGCATTCACTGCCATTGGCTATGCTGACTATAGATGCTGGGGGATGCAGTCCAACATGAAATAGAGGATGATTGGAAAACCTCTAGCTCTTCTTCCTGATGTCTGAGGCGACAATACCATAATGCCTTACCACTGGCTATGCTGAGTGGAGCGGATGGGACTTGAAGTTCAACAAGTGAAGTCCCAAAAATACCCCATACCTGCAGAACTGAATCCAGATTTCCGTTTTATATAGAATAGACTTGTTGAAAAAGTAACTAATGTATATTCCACTACAATTCAGATTATGGACCAAAAGACCTGGGCTGAGATGGATGAATATTTTAGCTCTGACTCATCTTACCTTTATTATTATTATTTTTAAAAAATCTCTTCACTCCAAACATTGAGAAACCTGTGAGCTGTGGGAATAAAGTATTTTTAAAATAAAAAACAAATGGAAGCAAAACTCTGCTCATTTCCTAATGTCCACAAGAGCTAAAACATGGTTGTACCACACAGTACCCTTTGCTTGGGCAAGGTCCAAAAACCCAACAACCCAAAAGATTGCTTCTCTAAGACCTGATGATCAAAACTAACTTGGCAATGCAGATGCCAAAATGTGACATATTTTGTCTGGATGATTTTTCTGGCTGTGCCCTCTCTCATAATTCTGAAATTTTCATTTTACTTGAAAAGAGCTGGGGAAATTTCTTTTTCTGGTACTACAACTCCCAGAGTCCCTCAGCTGGAACAGCCACTGGGAGATGTAATGCCCTTCCATCCTAAAGAGTTATAGCACTATGCTTCCACTAACTACAGCCTAAGGACTCCTGGGGTCTGTAGTCTGGTGAGGCACTAGAGCTTTCGGGGTGAGAATTCTAAGTACCTCTCCCTGAACTTCAAATCCCAGACTTCCACAGAATGGAATCATGGTACAGGTTGAGTCTCCCTTATCCGGAATTCCAAAATATTCCAAAAACCAAAACTCTTCTTTATGGGTGATTGTGATAGTGACACCTCAGCTTTCTGATGGTTCAGCACACACAAACCTTGTTTCGTACACCAAATTATTACAAATACTGATTAAAATTATCTTCAGGCTATGTGTAGAAGATGCATATGAAACATAAATGAATTTTGTGTTTAAACTTGTATGTGTATGCAAGTACAGGTATTCCAAAATCCCCCTCCAAAATCCAAACCCCCTTTGGTGCCAAGCATTTTGGATAAGGGAGACTCAACCTGTAGTTAAAGTGGACTCATGGTGCAATAAGTGTGCAATGCAAAATGACTTGTAGTCTCTCACTTTTCTAAGCTTCTAAGATGGGAGAAAAATAAACAATTCTTAAGCAACAAAGTCCAAAGGCTTTGTCTTCCTCACTTTTTTTTTCCAGGGACCACCTGAAATAACCCCAAAAGTCTTGTTTTCTCTTTGTCCTTAACCCTCTCCCCTTTCTCTGCCATGCAGGCCTCAAGACAAAATGAAATTGGGAAACTTTTCCGCTCTGCCTTGGGTTGCAAGCTGCTCTGATTTATTTTCTTTAGAGGAAGCTGGGCTTCCCATTACCACATACAACACACACACAAAACATTTTGCTCTCTCCATGGAAAAAAAGCCAGCCTGATCCCTGGGGATTACAGAGGAATTTGGTTAAGGACTTCCAGTTTGCAGAGGCCCTTAACCGCAAACGCATGACTGCCAAAAGTTGTGCTTTTCTGCTTCCTGTTTCAGGTTAAATTTAGGAGGCTTGATTCTCCACGATTTAAAATAGGTGTTGTGAAGAACGGCGTACATCACATTGGGTGTAATCAAGAAAAGCTCGGGAAAGTTCCTTTCCTCCAGCTTAGCCATTTCCAAGCTCTGAATCCCAATGGCTGGGGCAACTGAGAAAATGTGGGAAGTTGAAGTTTATTTTTCCAAGGGATATGGATGAAGGTTCATAGAGGGTTTGGAGAGCTGGGGCATTCTAGGTGACCCCCATTGTTTCTAGAATGCAACATTTCCAATTGCAGACCTGTACTCTTTTTGCTGACCAGACCACTGTTTGTATCCATGTTAATTGTCAATCAACTTTTTTTGTTCGTCTGTGGCTAATTCCCCTGAGCTCATACTGATCTGAAGTTAGAAACTCTTTGCTGTAATCAATAATATGGCCCCTCGTGAAAATGACAAGCATTTAGTGTGTCCTCTCTTGGGAGGGCCCCCCTAGAAAAGGCAATAACGCTTGCTAAAAGGTAGAAGACCGTACGAAAAGAGGAAGATTGCATTACTGGTGGATACACTCCATCAAGGAATCCACGGATACTCTGGGTTTGCAATAACAGGGTGACCTGGTGCTCTCCTATTCAAAGGGTTGCTGAAAGTTGAAGCAACTAACAACAGCAAAGGAACCTATTGTATATACTCAACTATAAGTTGACTTCATGTATAAGTTGAGGGCAGTTTTTTGGGGGAAAATGATGGATTTTGATATGACCCATGGATAAGTCAAGGGCAAATCTTAGGGGCATGTAACAAAGGATGTAAAGAACAAAGCAAAGGAAAATAATGCCAAAGAACAAAATTCCAGCAGGAATAACTGTGCTCATACTAGTGCCACTCTATTTTGCTTTGGTCAGGCCTCACCTGGAATACTGTG
>CM034701.1:5396627-5407990 GCA_020142125.1 Phrynosoma platyrhinos
GCATCAGAGAGGAGGGGGGGACCTTCTCCCATAGTCTCCCCACCACTGCCATTTTGATCTTCCTCAGTAATGCTGAAATCATCACTCTTTTGCTAGGAGCCCCCAGGCAAAAGATTGGGTTGGTTGCCAAACCCTCTTCACCGTTTCAGCTTTGTGGTTCTCCCGTCTTGGGATTCTTGCTTGCTGCATCTGTCTGCCCCATTTCTCCTTCAGCTTTGCAGTGGGGCTAGCCAAGCAGGGTGCTATCTATCATAGAATCATAGAATTGGAAGGGACCCCAAAGACCATCAAGTCTAACCCCCTGCCATGCAGGAATTCACAATCAAAGCTCTCCCGAGAAATGGCCATCCAGCCTCTGTTCGAAAACCTCCAAAGAAGGAGACTCTACCGCACTCCAAGGCTGTGCATATTCCACTGCCAAACAGCTCTTCTAGGAAAGGAAGAACAGCTCCAAGCACGTTTTAACTTGCAAATTCTTTCTCTGGAGCACCTAGAGACCCTCACTGGACCCCCATCTTATTATTAACAGCTAGGGGTGAGCAACATATTGCCCATGAACTATGTGTGCCCCCCTCCAGTGATCTTGTTCATGGCCCTACAGCACACCTAGGGCAGAACCTTTTTGAAAAAATTTAAAAAGTCATTATTCTGTTAGTTAAGCATAATGGCTAAAATTACTTGTTGCTTCTTTCAAGAAGAAAATGAATGAAGAATGGCATCCTTTGTGTGTGTGTGTGTGTGAGAGAGAGAGAGAGAGAGAGATGAGAAAAGCAACTGAACTGCAATGATTTCAGGTAGTAGTTAGCAATAGCAATACCATTTACATTTCTATACTACTTATCAGTGAACTCAGCACTTTCTAAACAGTTTACAATCTGTAAGCCAATTGCTCTCAACAAGCTGGGGACTCATTTTACTGACCTACGAAAGGATGGAAGGCTGAGTCAACTTTGGAGCCCTGGGATCGAACTTACAACCTTGTGGCTGCAGGACTGGCATTTAACCACTGTGCCACCAGAACTCCTATAAATAAGATGTACTTAGAGATCTAGTGTGGTGTTGTGGTTTGAGTGCTGAACTATGACCTTGGGGGAACCAGTGTTTGAATCCCTGCTTGGCCATGGCAATCCACCATGGACAAGTCACACTCTCTCAGCCTCAGAGGAAGGTAACGGCAAACCGCCTCTGAACAAAATTTACTACGAAAAGTCAGTGACAGATTTGCCTTAAAGTTGGAAACAGCTTGCAGACATACAAGTGTTTCATATTCGTAATTGCTGCTTAGTCCTTATTGTGACACTCTGGCCACAAGTGTAACCACCTCTAAACTTTACTGGGCATCAACCATATGGGGAGAATAAGATTGAATAAGATTGGGGCTGCGGCGTGTGGTTGCCATGGCCCTGATCCGCCACTCCTAGGGGCGGCCCAGAGCCACCCCAAAAGTACCGTCTGCATCGGCCCTTAGTTAAGTATAAATACACTGAGTCCTTAGTATCCTCTGGGGTTTGGTTCCAGGACCCTACATGAATGCCAAAATCTATGGGTGCTCCAATCCATAGGTGCTATATACAATGGTATAGTAAAATGGTGTCCATTATATAAAATGGGGAAATCAAGGTTTGCTTTTTGGATTTTTTTTTTTTAAGAAAACATTTAAAAGCGGTGGATGGTTCAATCTGCAGAGACAGAATGAGGGCTGACAGGAATTAAGTAGCTGTATGCAGAGGGATCTTGTGGCACCTTTGACACGAACTGAATGAAAGACACTGCAGCATAAGCCTTCCTAAACTTGGAAGCCTTACGCTACAATGGTTGTTTTGCTCAAAGATGTTATAAGATCCCTTTGTAAACTGATGTTCCAGATGAACATGTCTCTGTCTCTGAAACTATTAAGCTTATCGCATGGCACTTACAAGAACGGGAACGAAATGGAAAGGAACGGAATGGAACAGAACAGGTCGAGAACGCACGTTACTGCACAGGAGAATGCCACCGATGCCTCCGGGAGTCCCCAAGCTATTCACCAGCCATTCGGGAACGGGAATGGAATAGAAAGGAACAGAACGGAATAGAACAGGTAGAGAACGCACGTTATTGCACAGGAGAATGCCACCGATGCCTCCGGGAGTCCCCAAGCCGTTCCCTAGCCATTCGGAAATGGGAACAGAATAGAAAGGAATGGAACGGAACAGGTTGAGAATGCACATTACTGCACAGGAGAATGCCACCGATGCCTCCGGGAGTCCCCAAGCTGTTCCCCAGCCATTCGGAAACGGGAACGGAATAGAAAGGAACGGAATGGAACGGAACAGATCGAGAACGCACGTTACTGCACAGGAGAACGCCACCGATGCCTCTGGGAGTCCCCAAGCCGTCCCCAGCCATTCGGCTGGGGACGGCTTGGGGACTCCCGGAGGCATCGGTGGCATTCTCCTGTGCAGTAACGTGTATTCTCGATCTGTTCCATTCCGTTCCGTTCTGGTTCCTGTAAGTGCGATAAATTTATACGTCGCTGATACAGAATAATGGCCGAGGGTCTCCACATTCACATGTTCTTGGGGGCTTTTAGGAGTGATAGTTTTTGCATGGAGGGGGACTATAGACTGCCCCTATCCTTAATACTTGCCCCACCTCAGAACAAAAACAAGGCCCTTTCCACACTGCATAATGACAGCACTTTGATCCCCCTTTAACTGTCATGGTGGCATCAATACATTCCTGGGATTTGCCGTTTTGTTGGGAATGTAGAATCCTCTGCTAGTGAACACCAGCTTTCCTAAACCTCCTTGAATCCCATTTTGGGAGAAAGGTGGGATGTAAATCCCATAAATAAAATAAAATAAAATAAAAGAAAATAAAATAAAATAAAACTACAAACCCCAGGATTCCACAGGATGGAGTCAAAGGGCTATAACTGCAAAGTATGAAAGGGGAAGAAGTTGGGTTTTACTTTTTCTCTATACCGTAGTTGTTTTGTGGGTTTTTCGGGCTATGTGGCTGTGTTCTAGAAGAGTTTATTCCTGATGTTTCACCAACAACTGTGGCTGGCAGCCACAGATGCTGACATGTCAGAATGTCAGGAATAAACTCTTCTAGAACACAGCCACATAGCCTGAAAAACCTACAAAAAACTATGGATGCTTGCTGTGAAAACCTTCGACTTCCTCTTTTAATCTTTGAAGGGATGCCATATTGAGGAGGGCACTATCTTGTTTTCTGTTGCTCCAGAGAATGGGACCTTTAGCAATGGATTCAAACTACAGGAAAAGAGATTTCACTTCAACATTAGGAGGCACTTCCTGACAATGAGAGCTGTTCAAAAGTGGAACAAACTCCCTCAGTGAAGATTTTGGTGGAGTCTCCTTCTTTGGATGTCTTTAAACAGAAGCTGGATGGCCATCTGTCAGGGATGCTTTCATTGTGAGTTCCTGCATGGCAGAAGGGGGCTGGACTGGATGGCCCTTGGGGTCTCTTCTAACTCTATGATTCTATGATTCTCTTAAAAGGAATTAAATAGACTATGTATGGCTGAACTGGAGAAGTTTGCTCTGGGAATACTGAAACAAAAGGGAGTTGGGACCAGTGGCGGGTCTAGTATATATGTCATCCAGTGCCCTCTCTTGAACAGCCTTTTCTGGATAATAATAATAATAATAATTTATTTATTTATACTCCACCTTTAGCCAAAGCTATCAAGGCGGCTTACATTAAAAGTACACTCCCACAGTTTATAACAATCATACAACCCCCCCCCCCTTAAAATTACAATTAAATCAAGCAGTTTAAAATCTAATATTTTAAACAATAATCAATGACAGGCACAACTGGATCTGGTGGAACTGTTTGCCAGGAGGGAAAGAGTGGCAACTTGCTTTCCCACCTGGCCATCAGATCTGCCAAACCTGGAAGGCATCCCCTTCCCACAGCACATTGGGTCACACTCTCTGGGGTGTCACCCGGTGTGACCCACACTCTTCGCACCCCCTAATGACACCTCTGTTTCAGCCAAAGGAAGCCTCAGTCCATCCGAAGAATGTGGATGGCTTTCTGGAATACAGTATGTTTGGAGGGAATTTGATGTGGGATGTCTAATTAATTAATTAATTTAAAAATAAGCTGCCCTGTAGCCAAAGATCGCAGCCTGAGAAGATGAGAAGATCCTCTCCAAAAGTGGTGGAGCTAGTAGGATCCAGCAAAGCAAAGCAAAGCAAAGCAATGCAAAGCAAGCAGCTCCATTTATATACCGCTTCGTACCGCAAAGACATGCATTGAAAGGCACAGAAGACTTTGGAATACCTCGCATTTCATAACTTTGGTGGAAGGAAGGGGTGATGGTGGTGGAACCCAATGTCTGAAAACTTGTTCTTTGATGCACGGTAAGTTACATTGCAGAAAACTATGGAAAGTTGTGCTAATTTATGTTTTAAAACATGTTGAGGATGAGAAGTATGTAGCTTTGGGATTAATCTTGAGGGCTATGGTCAGTGATGTAGACTTGAGTGGATTGAAGGTTAGGGAAGTAATTGTGTGTGTGGTGCCACTGTGCGTATATTGAGCATGCAGATGTGCATTATGCTTTGCAATCATGCGTTTCACATTTGTTTGCACATTTGATCGCAGAGTGTTGCAATTCAGTAATGCACAAGCATCACCTAAGTCAACGGATGTAAAGTTACCCTCTGTTTCCTTAGTTATTGTTGCTTGCCCTGAAATCATTTCTAATTTTTGGTGTCTCTAAAGTGACTATCATGGGTTTTCCTTGGCAAGATTGGAATAGAGGGAGTTTGCCGTTGCCTTCTTCTCAGACTGGGAAAGTATGACTTGCCCATGGCCACCCATTGAGTTTCCATTGCCAAGTGGGCATTTGAACCCAGTCCAACACCCAACCCCCTACACTGTGTTGACTCTCCTTGATAGAGCATCTCTGCCCAATTTTTAAATTGCTTTTAGTTTGGTTGGTAATTTAAGGGTAAATTTAAATTTTTCTATATTGCATGTATGTTTTATGTGTTTGGAGAAAAAGCCAGAAGGATAGCCAGAGTATTTAGCTGTGGTTTACCTCAGCTGAGGAAAAATGCAGAACACACTGACCAGGATTATGAAACAAGCCATTACTGTTCATGGACAGATGTTCCCAACGTTTATCGGGGCAGATGAGGAGTGAGACATATTGCCAAGAACAAAAAGGAGAGTGGTAGGGTCCCAGTGGAGAGAAAGGATTGTCTGGTTGGATGGGACCTTTGGGAATCCTATTTTTATAGCCCCTTCTGTTTCTGGGTAGAATAAAATCTGGCACAATGACTACCAAGAGGACAGCCGTTTTGGTCACAGTGTGTCACTCCGAAATTTAGGGGAGCACGTAGTTCCTCTCCACTTTTTCTATTAGCGAAAGCCCTGAGCGAATTCAGCACAGCATGGCGTCTAGCGCGGTACAACTTTTCTTCTAAAATATCTTCCTTTCTTGGTCCAAATCTGCCAGGGATGGCTGGGAGCAGATATAGTGGTGCTGTGAACATCTTAAACCAAGTAACCAGCCATTGATGGGGACCAAAAGATGGTTCTGCTCTGGAGAGAAGGTTCCAGACTAGGGCCCTTTTCTTCCTATACAATTATAGCATTAAAGGTTGAGCCTCCCTTATCTGAAATACTTGAGACCAGGAGTGTTTTGGATTGTTGTTGTTATTATTATTATTATTATTATTATTATTACTATTTTGGATTTTGGAATGTTTGCATTTGCATATAGACAGTCGCCCCTCCGTTCTTGCGGACTTCATGTCCGCAGTTTTATATATTCATAGAGGGACAACCTCAATTTAAATCAATGGAGTGTGTCCCATTCAAACCTATAGGGCTTGAATATTCACTAATCTCCATTTTCACAGTGTGTTTGGGGGTCCGGAATGGATCCCCCGAGAAAACAGAGGTCCAGCTGTACATACACAATGGGAACCATGTCCACCTCAACATTAGCAGAACTTCCTGACAGTGAGAGCTGTTTGACAGTGGAACACACTCCCTCGAAGGGTGATGGAGTTTCCTTCTTTGGAGGTCTTTAAACAGAGGCAGTATGGCCATCTGTCAGGGGTGCTTGGATTGTGAGTTCCTGCATGGCAGAATGGGGTTGGATTGGATGGCCCTTGGGGTCTCTTCCAACTCTATGATTCTATGACGTCTAAGATGTTGCTCTTCTGTGCCTTCATGCACGGCTCCCGTTCTCCAAGGGAAAGCAATGTCTTTCACTGGAAGGGCTAATCTGATTTGTAGGTGTCCAAGGATAAAGCTGCCTTGAATCCCATTTTGGGAGAAAGGTGGGATATACAGTGGGCCTTTGGTATCCACTGGAGTTTGGTTCCAGGACCCCTGTGGATATCAAAAGTGTTGGAAGGTTTTTGCATTCTCTTTCCTCTCTCCTTAGACAAATAGGGATTTCCTGCATGGAAACTCTCTCATTCAAACTAACCATGTGATTCAGTTTTGCAAAGACAGATGGTCAGTGTAGGATATTTATAGATTTGGTCTTAGAAAGATACATACAGAATTAATGTTAGGGAAATGGAAGATAAGTATGATGAAATTACACTTTGGTAAAGTGATTTGTTATGAAACACTCGGTTTTAACGGAATAATTTTTGATGGAGTTTAAAAAATGTATGAGCAAGAAAAGAGTTACACTAAGAAAGAATATATTTAATTTATGCTTAATTTAGTTACATATAACTTACAAATATAAGATGTAGAAATTAATTGTATATGAATTTGATTTATTTGTTTGGATGTATATGTGTTTTAATTAAAATTAAATTAAAAAAAATCAAACTAACCATGTGATTTAGGTCCAAAGCACACTGCAGAAATAATTCAGTTTGAGGCTGCTTTAACTGCCTTGGCTCAGTGCTAGGGAATTCTGGGATATGTAGTTTTGTGAGACGTTGAGCCTTTGGACCTTAGTTCACTCCCCGTTTAGGGGAGTACTAACACATACATTCTCTCAAAGATTGTCTACTGAACTACTGGTTTTCCATTTTCCTCCTTGCTTAACTTTCATTTGAAAGATGGGGAGATAAAGATTTCTTTTTTACCTGAACTATTCACCAGCTCTATTAGGATATAGCTTTTTTGTATATATAGATTAAAGCCATTTAGTAAACTTTTGTTTTGAACGACAAGCTACTTGTGTTGTTTTTTGGCGTCAGTCTCAATTCCTAGTTAGACAAAGACAGTTTCTGCTTCTCTGCTAATTTAAAGCTAGACTTGCAGGCTTGCCTTTGATATTTTTGATATTTAAATCTTTTTGTTTCCTTAGGAAACTTAAATTACCCTACGGAAATCGGTGGATGCTCAAGATGCTTTAAATACAATTGCGTAGTAAAGTGGTGTCCCTGATATAAAATGGCAAAATCAAGGTTTGCTATGTACGTAAATGTTTCAAGCCATGGGTAGTTGATCCCTTGAATAAGGAATCTTTGGTTGATCCGCCAACTGCATCCCTACCTGGATTGGAAGGACCTTGAAGCAGTAGTATTTGCCCTGGTAATCTCTTATTTGGATTTCTGTAATGCGCTCTACATGGGGCTACCTCTGTACCGAGTTCGGAAGCTTCAGTTGGTTCAAAATGCGGCAGCCAGGTTGGTCGCCAGAACATCTAGATCAGACCATATAACATCTAAAATAAGAGCCCTCCCTCCATTACCATCCAATGTCATCTGGGGAGAGACGCTAGGCCCAGTACCATCTGCCCTGGGATAAGAAGAACCCTTACTTCTTAAAGGATGGGTGGGATTCGGGATTTTATGTTCTGTTTAATATATCTGTATGGAAATTTTGATCTTGTAAGCTGCCCCGATTGCTCTGCAAAGGGGCGGGATATAAGTAAATATTATTATTATTATTATTATATATTAAAATCTCTTCACTGGCTGCCGATTAGCTTCCGGGTGCAGTACAAAGCGTCGGTTATTACCTTTAAAGCCCTACATGCCTTGGGCCTGAGTTACTTGAAGGAACGCCTCTCCCCACACAATCCACTCCGCATTCTCAGAACATCTGGGAAGAACTTATTAGAATATTATAAAACCAGATTTATTACAATTTCCCAAAGATCGTTCACGGTTGCAGCCCTCAAGTTGTGGAACAACCTGCCGGAGGAGACCCGTCTTATCACTACTTTAGATACCTTTAAGAAGGCACTTAAGACGGAGCTCTTCTGGCGGGCCTGTCTACCTGATCTCCTCAGCGGACCTTTAAGTTAAATAAGTATTATTTTATAATTGTCTGTATGGTTTTCCGGGTGTTGATATGATTAGCCATCTTACGGTGCTATTATAATGTTCTTATTTTATTTTTTATGCACTGTATTTTATTTTACTGGTGTTGCTGACGATTAGCTATTTTATTGTACTATTATAATGTTGGGTTACGGTATTTATTGTGGGTATTTTGGATATTGTTGTATATTTTATTGATGTAATCCCGCCTCAATCCGCAGGGAGAGACAGGAAATATAAATAAAAATTATCATCATCATCATCTGTGGACATGGAGGACCAATCCAATAAATAAATAAATAAATAAAGTAAAAATAAATATATCAATCAATCAATAAATCAACCCAATATATACATAAAAAAATAAAGGAGATTTTTTTTGTGTTTTTTAAGAAATGCTTTTACCTGTATAGGCAGAAATCTGAGGAAGTCCATGCAAAGTCTCTTGAAAGTGCTGGATCTTATATTTTATCTAGACCGGCCAGGAACCCCCTTTGAGCATCTGGTTTAAAAGCCGTTTGACTGGCACAATTGTAGAAGTTGTAGACTCACAACAAGCCTGAAGAAGAGGCTATCCCTTTGGAAACGTGGTTCTCTTTCCTTGCAGCTTCCAGGATCTGAGCACTTGGACATGAACACTTCTCTCTCTTCCTTTCCACTCCTTAGATGGCACCAAGGAACTGTGGAGACAAGGAAAAGAAAGGTTCTGTCATTTTTGCACTTTTGGACTCCCTCTGAGTCACTGTTCATAGTTCCTGACCCATCCCTGGCAGTTGGCAGGTCCCAAGCTCATCGGAGCAGGCGATCCGCCTTGGGATTTAGTCCAAACTTTAAAGCAGAGGTGAGCAAAGGGCAGTTTGTCAGCTGCATGTGGCCCTCAAAAACCCTACACATCATCATCATCATCAGCAGCAGCAGCAGCAGCAGCAATTTATTATTATTATTTAATAATAGTAGTAGTAATAATAATACATTTTTATTTCTCTTGTTGTCCACTGGGATTTATTTCCAGGATCCCCTGTGGATACCAAAACCTGCGGGTTCTCAAGTCGCATTAAATACAACGGATAGTGAAATTATGTCCCTTATATAAAATGGCAAAATCAAGGTTTGTTTTTTAGAATGTATATATTTTTAAAATATTTTCAAGCCGTGGATGCTTGACTCGGGGGGATTAAAAAAATAAATCTGTGGATATGGAGGGCTGACTGTATAACTAAACACATGAAACCATCTAAACACATAGGTGAAAGTACGTAAATATAGGATTAAGGCAACCATCAGACATTAAAATGATCCAGGCGCAAAATTAAAAATATACCAGTTTGAAATTCATAGTTTAAAATCAACCAGGTAGGCCTGCCGGAAGAGACATGCCTTTAATACTTTTTCAATTTCAAACAGCATGTCTGAAGAGGAGAAGCGGAGAGGGCTACGTGCAACTCTCTCTTGCAGCTACAGAGCAGCAGCTTGCTAAAATTCATTGCAACTATTGCTTTGTCGCTGCAGCTATGTGCGCAACTGTGGCTGCATCACATTGCAGAAATTATCTGGTTTGATACTGCTTTTAACTGCCATGGCTCCATGTTATGGAATAAATCCAGGATTATCTGGAGCACTCTGGCAAAGAAGGCTAAATATCTCACAAAACTGTAATTCCCAGAATTCCATAGCATGGAGCTATGGCAGTTAAAATGGTGTCAAATTGGATTATTTCGGCAGTGCGGATGCAGCCTATGTGTGCTAATATAGTTGGTACTTAATGCCTAATATTTAATGACAACATCAGGAGCCATCTCTTAAGTCTTATACTTTGACCTGCAGTTGTCAGGCCCTGAGATGATCATGAATTGGCATCCCTAATGTGGAATCATAGTGCTATATATGTGTAGTGTGGAAGAGCCTAATGGAAATGCAGCTTTTAAATAGGATGCAGTGTTCCTCTGTGCTATTTATGTAACTTTTTTAAAAATTACCAATTTCCCCCAAACTAGAAGTGGATTTACAGCCACTTATTTAGTTCGCTTTGTGTTTGGGCATTTGTGTTCCCCCTAGAAGAAGAAAATTGGTCCCTGGATTCGTCGCAATTCCCCACTGCTACAATAAAAGCATTTTTTTAATGTTTTGCATTTGAGGATTTTCAAACCTGACTTTCTGCCCACCTCCTGCCAGGTCTTCCTCCTCCAAGGCCTGGGCTCCGACCACAAAAGCATGATTAATGACAAGATGATGAAGCCACACTGAGAACATTTTTGCACGATAGAAATACTAAACATTTATGCTGACTGGGCATCCACTATGGAGCCTTACCACATTGTTTTTACAGCCTGTGGATGTTATGAAGTTGTGTTTTATTTCCTGCCAGAGAGATGCCTCCAAGAAGTCACTACAGTTGCAAGCTCTTCTTAGGAGAGGAGTTGGAAATAAAATGACAAGGACATAATGTGTGTGTGTGTGTGTTGTGTGCCTTCAAGTCAATTCAGACTTATATCATGGGGTTTTCTTAGCAAAATTGTTTCAGAGGAAGTTTCCCAGTGCCTTCCCCATGATTCCCTGATTCTATGATTCTACCTTCCCACTGAAGTGGTACCTGTTTATCTACTTGCACTTTTACATGCTTTTGAACTACTAGGTTGGCAGAATCTGGGACTAGTGAGAGGAGCTCACCCCAGCATGTATGTAGTTAAAGATTTCCCATACCTTGGATCAAACATTGACCAGAATGGAGTCAAGAAATCAGAAGAAGGCTAGGAATGGAAAGGGCAGCTATGGAAAAACTGGCTAAGTGTAAAGATATACAATTGAGCCCTAAAGTTAGACTCATCCAAGCCACGGTATTCCCCACCACTATGTATGGATGTGAGAGCTGGACACTGAAAAAAGCTGACAGAAAGAAAATCAATGCATTTGAGAGGATGTGGTGCTGGAGAAGAGTGCTGAGGATCCCATGGAGAGCCAAAAGGACAAACAAATGGGTCCTAGAGCAGATCAATCCTGAACTCACCCTGGAAGCCAAAGTGACAAAACTATGGACGTTTTCACACGGGGGCTCTGGTGGAGGCAATCCTACCTCCCGCCGGCCCCATTCCGGAA
>CM034701.1:5446837-5457335 GCA_020142125.1 Phrynosoma platyrhinos
CTCCATATAATCTCACCCAGCGGCTTCATATAGATGTTAAACAACATCTGAGACAAAATAGCCCCCTGAGGGACCCCACAAGTGAGTTCCCTTTTACTGGAGCTACAGTCCCCGAGCAGCACCCTCTGGGACCGGCCCGAGAGGAAGGACCGGAACCACTGCAGAGCAGTGCCCCCAATACCTAACCCCCTTAGGCGGTCCAAGAGGAAGCTGTGGTCTATCATATCAAAAGCCTCTGAGAGGTCTAGAAGCACCAACAGGGTCACACTACCCCTGTCGATGCTCAGACGCAGATCGTCGGTCAAGGCAACTATGACAGTCTCAACCCCAAAGCCTGTCCATCCATAACCTTGTGGATGTTTCACACTCAATAAAATGCCTAGCCACCTCTTGAGGGAATGCATGTATGCTGTCTTTTTGAAGAAGATGTAGGCTGAGGTCATAGGCTGTTCCACTGTTGAAAAGCAATTACCGTCAGGAAGTTCTTCTGAATGTTTAGGTAGAATCTCTTTTCCTGTAGCTTGAATCTATTGCTCTGGGTCCTGTTCTCTGGAGCAGCAGAAAACAAGCTTGTTCCATCTTTAACATGACACCTCTTCAGATATTTAAACAGGGCTATCCTATCACCTCTTAACCTTCTCTTCTCCAGGCTTAACATACCCAGCACCCTAAGCCACTCCTCATAGGGCTTGATGGTTTCCAGACCCGTCACCATTTTGTTTGCCCTGCTTGGGACACACTCCAACTTGTCTACATCCTTCTTGAATTGCGGTGCCCAGAACTGGACACAATATTCCATCAGTCACCAGCAGAACACACCTCGGTTTTTCAGTGTTGCTTCTGGCTATTAAGGATGGTTTGGGGTAAGGTTGGGTCAGGGGACAATCTGTAGTTATGCATTCTTAGCTATGCCCGTGATATAGTGTCCTGGCTATTACTATTGTTATTATTTTATATAGTGCCATCAGTGTACAGGGCACTTCTTGGAATGCACATGCATTGGTAAATATGCATGCACATCTGCATGTGCAATGTGTTTGCATGTCCATGTGCAAACATATTCAGTGTGCACGCACATCTATGCACAATGACACCATGTGAAGAACTCCATTTCTGCCACTTCAATTGGAATACAGCCCTTTGGTGTCGAACAAAATACCTGAGTGCTTCCATAGGGGAACATACGTATCCATAGGTCACCCACAGGGTTCCACTCCTTGTTTCCTCCAGCAACCCCCCCCCCCCCCGATCAATAGCAGTCTCTTTTAGCTGAGAGGCAGGTTTTCATTTAAACATTGAAATTTAAAGAGTAGGAATGGTGGCTGCGAACAATGGAAAGCTGTAGCCGACCGCAGGTGTAGCTGGCAGGAGCAGCGGAAAATAGTACCGCTTCCCCTGGGGAATGAGGCACCTGATGGGAGAAGAGCCAGATGGACCTCCAGGAAGGAAGGTGAAGAGGAAGAGCAATGGTGGGTGTGCTTGTCTCTGTGCATGTGGCGAAAAGAGCCTGACATTTTTGGGGGCTGAGTAATGCTGTTTGCCTTGCCCCCATTCCTCTCTGGCCTTGGGATGCTCTTTCCAGGCCACTCACCGGTGTTGACTCAGTGGGGGCAAGGGAATAGAAAGTAGCCAGAGGCCACATTTTCTTCTTTCCAGCTGGCCGCCAGCTCATTTTGTTGGGAAATTCCCTCCACAGGAGCCAACCCTCTGAGTCAACACATCATGGGAAGCAATGGGAAGATGCCTGCAAAATGAGGCCTCCTTCAGATCTGGGAAAAGTGACCCTTTTGTACTACGACTTCCAGAATCCCCAGCTAATGGGTAAGGATCACAGCCTTAGCAGTAACAGTGACTCCATACCCCATAGTCGGGTGGCTCTCCTGTCCCTGGGGGAGTATATCTGCTCCATCCAAAATCCTGTGCCCTATCCAGTGGCGTCACTAGGGTTAGCGTCCCCCGTTGCAGTAACTCATGGGGTCACACCACACTGCAAAGAGCAAAGACATCATCCCACAAAGAAGACAAAAGGGCAAGATTTCTATTGGGTAATCCATGCACATACACTGGAATCCTCCCCTGGTGCTGTGTACATGCCCATACATGCCCAAGGTCAGGTTGTTCATTCAAAGGGATGGTTATGGCCTTTAAAGCCCTATATGGCTTGCGGTCCAGACTGTCTGAAAGACTGTATCTTCCGATATGAGCATGCCCCAGTTTTATGATCTTCTGAAATTGGCTTTCTCTCAGTCTCACCACCATCACAGGCACACTTGCTGAGACCATGGAAGTCTCTCCCCCTGGAGTTTCAGTCAGCCTCCTCTCTGGTCTCCTGGTCTCCTTCCTAGTAGTTGCTGTTGTGTGCCTTCAAGTCCTTTCCGACTTATGGCAACCTTAAGGCGAACCTATCATGGGGCTTTCTTGGCAAGACTTGGTCAGAGGAGGTTTGCCATTGCCCTCCCCGAGGCTGAGAACATGTGACTTGCCCAAGGTCACCCAGTGATTTTCATGACCAAGCAGGGAATTGAACCCTGGTCTCCAGAGTCTCAGTCCTACACTCAAATCACTACTCTGGCTCGCTCTCTTTGCACTGACAGGCAAAAACTTTTTATCGGGGTTTTTGGCTCTTAATTTGTCACGGAAAAATGAGCTTCCCATGGGGTGTGTTATGCCTTTCTCCTTTTTACTGGGTTTCAAAAACTGTTCCAACTTGATGTTCTTTGTTTAAATTTTTGTACATTTTTGTATTAACAGTTTCTTAGCTGCTCCTTCTTGTGTTGGCTGTGAGCCCCCTTGAATTCTGGGCTGGGAGAAAGGAGGGGTATAAACTAAGTAAATAAGTGCGGAGATCACTTGTGCAGAGGAAAGGGAGAAAAAGTTTCCATGATTGGTGATATTGCAGTTGGCAGCCCAGAAGAACTTTTGGGCCTTAGGGTTAAATTGTCCAGATTGATTTGGACTAGCCAGCCAGCCAGCCAGCCTTCTGGTTTTGCTTAGGTTGCACATTTGAGTAAAAAGCTTAGCATTTCCTGGTGTAAAACTGATGACCTTGGGTAACAGACGGTGTTTTGTCAATGTGTGGCATGCACACCAGGTTTTGCTAAAGGCAGCTGCATTGAGCCTCCTGTTACATAAATGAGGCCCCCTTTAAATTTCAAGTGGCAAATCCGGACATGTCTGCAGGTAACTTCCAGAGCGTAGAACGGGGTAGGCAACCTTTCCCCTTTAAGGGCCAAGGGACTTCAGCTCCCAGAAGCCTCAGCCATGTTGGCCAATAGTTCCATGTTGGCCAATAGCTCCTGGGATTCTGGGAGCTGAAGTCCCTCGGCCCTTAAAGGGAAAAGGTTGCCTACCCCTGGTGTAGAATCATAGCATCATTGAATCACAGAGTTGGATGGGACCCTAGAGGCCATCAAATCCAACCTGCTGTTCAGTGCAAGATGTCCTGCTAAAGCATCCCCAGCTTGTAGCTGTCTAGCTTCTTTTTGAAGATGTCCAGAGAAGGAGATGCCACTACCTCACTAGGCAATTGGTTCAATTGCTGAACCGCTCTTACTGGGTTTAGAAGTTCTTTCTAATGTGCAATTGAAATCTACCCTCCTGTAAAACCATTACACTTCGTTTCATCCTCTGTGGCAGCAGAGAACAGGCCTGACCCCTCCTTTCCTTGATAACCCTTGAGGTATTTAAGGGGGACAATCATGTCACTCCTCAGTCTTCTCTTCACCAAGCTGAACATGCCCAGCTCCTTCAACCTCTAGTCAATATGGCACCATCAGGTCAGAACTCAAAACATCGAGAGAGGGCACCCAATTGCCAACTTCTTGCACAACAGATGGTGTTTTGTCGATGTGCGGCATGCACACTATAGAGTATGCACACCACAGAGTACGATCATAGCACTCTATATACTCATCTCTATATACACATCTGAGGAAGTAGACTTAAGTCTATGAAAGCTCAGGCTACCAGCTTCTTTCTTTCAGTTCGTCTCAAAGGTACAAAATCCCTTTACATACTGATTTTCCAGACTAACTAATTCCTTGTATACACAGATGTATAAGTCTAGAAATTTTAATCAAAAAATTGACTCCAAAAACCTAGGTCAACTTACCTATGGGTCAATATAAGTATGGTACTTTAACTGTTATATAAAAAAAGGATCCATCCCCTTCTCTGAGGAGAGTACTGAAAGGTGAGAGCTTAGTTTGTCCCAGGAGAACCTAAAACAAGCACCGAGCCCCTCTATTCTCTCTGCCGCTGCACCATTTCTGGCGTTTTTGAATGCTTGGATGGGAAAATGGTGGCAGCGGCTGCTCTTTGGCGCTTCCCCTCAAAGGAGCGCCAAGAGGAATCAGGCTTTGAAGGATTTGAATAAGACATTTGTCAGCTTTCCTGTGTTAAAATCAGGCAAAGTTATCACATTAAAGTTAAAGACGATAATTACTGCTAACATCAGTCACCATTTTCCTTGCTTTGCCTTTTCATCCTTTTTGACACGTGTGCATTTTCTTAGCTCTGCCTGTGCCTTGTCACTTTCCACATATATTTCATAGCCACCATTTACCATCGTTTCCTTCTCATCCATCCCTCCTTTAGAGTGAATGCAAACAATTATGCCTGATGGAATTTTGTAACTTCTGTGGCATCATTGTCCTTTACTTCATCTTTTACATCCTTTGTTACATACTCTTAGGTTTTACCCTTGACTTATCCATGGGTCATATCAAAATCCATATCAAATTCCATAATTTTGGGCCCAAATCCTGTCCTCGACTTAAACATGAGGGATGACATATTGTTGAGTACGGAGATTATCACACTATCGAACTTCTGACTTTGAAAAATGGCTGCCGGAGCGAGTTAAGTCAGCCTGGCTGAATTTGGGTTGTATCTGGATGGCGTTTTATTTTTTTTTAAATCTGTGCGATAGCGTTCGGATGCAGCCCGAATTTTACTTCAGTTTGGGTGAGGTAAGTCTCTTTTTAATTCAGTTTAACTGTAGTGTGATATTCTCCTATATATCTGAATCTCTCTTCTGAGCACAGAACCATAGATGGGGCCTTGGATGCCATTTTGTGCAAGGCAGGATCAAAACAGGAAGCAACTACCATGTCCTTAAGATCCTTAAGATTAGAAACTGGGTGCATTTTGCCATTTAACATTTCAAACTGGTTGTACACCTTGAAGTTACCCCATGAAAAGACCGTCTCTCCAGGCTTCTGAATGGACAAGTCTGTTTTTGTTTTGAAGTGCTTGTTGCAAGTAAGGCAAGGCAGGATTTGTACCACTGGCTGCTCAGCAGGAATTTTAACAGTGAAGAAAGCAAGTTACTGCAGGCCGGAGGGAGCAGGAGCAGTTGTCTCTGCTTTTCTGGAGCTCAATGTGCGATTGCTTCACCCAGGAGGGACATTGTGCCCAGCGGCTCCAAAGCCTCACCTTGTCCCAGGTTCCTTGGCAGGGAAAGGGTGGGATGCAAAGAGCAGGGAGCCCATGGTGACTGAGGGGGGGTTGCAGACTTTCAGATATAGTGCAAATTGAGTCCACTTTTAGGGTTAGGGTTAGGGAATCATGGAAATTGTATTTTATTGTGGCACCAGAGCTCTCTGACAGAGAAGGCTCAGTGTCTCAGAAAATAAAACAATTTCCATGATTCCCTAACCCTAACCCTAACCCTTGGCTGTGAATCTTTGTAGCCGTTGGTAGCATCAAATTGGCATCATCTGATACCCCATGGCTACCATCACAAAACCCTTCTGTACAACCACTTACAAGTCAAATGCTTATCTAAAGAAAAGGGCTCTTGCCTGCCAGTGAAAAGAGAGAAAAGAGATCGGACCAACTTAGGCCTTGGAGCTTATCACACCGCTAAAAAAAGCATCTTACCCCTCCCAAATTGAATTCTAATTCGGGCTGCATCCAGGTACTACTGCATGGATTTTGTCGCCGAATCCGCCAGCAGAATATAGCCTGGGTCCCAGGAGCACTTTGGCGGCTATTTTTCAAAGTCAGAATACTCCCAACTTTGAAAAGAGACTCGCTGAGTGCTCCTGAGACCTGGGTTGCATCTGGGCTATATTCTGCTGCAGATTCAGCAGTAAAATCCATGTGATAGTACCTGGATGCAGCCCGAATTTGGATTCAATTTGGGAGAGGTAAGATGCTTTCTTTTAGCAATGTGATAAGCCCCCCTGTCTTCATGGACCAAAAGTCACATCCATCCCTCCACACTGCTGTCAACCTGTTGGATGATGCACATTCCAAACCCCGATCCTGGTGTGAGCAGCCCAGATGACATCTGGCATGTTCCGCACCAGAACCAAGCTATACCAGCCTTAAAATGAAGTAAAGCAACATACCTGTTGCTCTGGATCTTTTGGGAAAACCCAGAGCCTTCCATTCTCTTGCCGTGTGGGTATCTGCAGGGCATTCAGCTGGGCCACCGGATGTGTCTGCCACCACTGCAGGTCACTTGTTCAGACCTCAGAAGTGAATGACCTCAGGTTGCTTGTTCTGACCTTAGAAACGGTGGCAGCAGATATGCCAGGTGGCCCAGTGGGATACCTATGCAAACAGCCACCATGGCATGGGAGGCCAAGGTAACAGGGGTAGATGTGAGGCCAGGATTCTCTGAGCTGCCTCTGGAGTATCCTGACCAGTCCAAAAAAGTCCTTAGCCTCTGCTGGAAGAAGTTCCAAATCCTGGGAGCAGTTACTGAGAACGTCCTGTCCTGTCTCCTCACCAAGTGTACCTTCTTTTTCATCAAGTTTGTGCTACCTTTTGCTAGCATTTTCCTGCACATATATATCAACTGTTTGGCTCTACTGATGCTCTCAGTGACATTATCATCACACACTGACTGGCATCTAGTTAGGGACATATGCATGTATAAGGAGATTATCACATTCAGTATAAAGTAATTTATCCCTGACGGGATACAGTCGCATTTAGTTTTAATAACGGGTGTTGTTGCATGCAGCCAAGGCTGGGCGACTGCAACCCACATGCAGCCAGGACCTTAGCCACACTTAGCTGGCCACTTTTCAAAAATGGGATGCTGCCATTTTTGAAAAGCGGCTGGCTAAGCACAGCTGGGATCTGGGCTGCACCCAAGTTGCAGTTGCCCGGCCTCAGTTGCATGCGATAACACCTGGTATGAAAACGAAACGTGACTGTATTTTATCAGGGATAAGTCACTTTATATTGAATACAATAATCTCCTAAATCACACTATTCATTTAGGGCTAAAAAGTCACTGTTGTGCAACTTGCCTATTCAGACAGAAGCAGAGTTTCACAGACAGGCAAACAAGAGTTGCATGTTCCATTCTGCCTTGACTTTGCACACTGTGTAGTGCATTTCTACACTGCATATTGTGCATTGCAGTTGTGCACTGTGCATTGCATTTCCACATCATATATTATGCATTGCAATTGCACATTGAGTATTGTACATTTCAGAAGAGCACTCAGCCACTGACGTGTGTTGCACAATGTGGCTTTTCTGAATGGAGGTTGTGGGGGGCTGATATAGCTCATCTCCACATGCAGATATTTATACTATGCTGAGGGGTTATTGGATTGCAGCTACAGTGTTGGGCTGTCTAAATCTTTTTTGGCTGTGTCAACACAAATAGGATTTTATCCCCTCTTCTTTATCATCATTTGAGAATGTGTTGAGACTTCCATACTGAAAGAGAGGACCCAGTTCATTGCATGAGCCCATGTGATCCCATCTGAAGAAGCCATCACCGAAGAAGGAGAAAGAAATTTGACATTGGTAGCTTGGGCCAGTTTCAATCTGAATCAGCCATCTATGTAATTTGGCTGCCCTTTTGAAAGTGCATATATTGATGCCTGACCTTGCAAACTTTGATCATTTGGTGCAATGGAAACTTATCTTGTTCTATGTTTTGGCACGTGCAGCACATGTAAAGCCACAACAGCAGTGGGTTTTAAGGGCAAACATTTAGTTATGGTCCTGCATGCCAAAATGCCTCTTTATTCTGGCAAATGTAGCTGTTGGTCTGGGTAACTAAAATGTCAGCATAAGCAATCATGTATTTTTACTGGAGTGGAAATTGTTTCCAAGGGAGTCATAAGTAATGTGGTTGTGTATTCATCTCCTGTAAATGGAACTTGGGCCTTATTCCATGGAATCTTTCTCCCTTCACTACTAGGAGGAGAATTTTTATGGTCACAACTATAAAAATCTAGCACAGAGATGCTTAATGGCCCTGATGTGCTTGTATGGGGATGTTTTGGAGAAAGTTTACCTTTATGAATGTATGTATGTGGTAGGGATGGAAAGGATACTCAGAAATTACCCAACTGGGGTCATATTTGGAGTTTCCAACCCCCAGAGCAATTTATGCAGAAATGAAAACAGAAAGTTCCTGCAAATTCACAGGGATATTTTTATTTGTTTCTAGCACAACATAAGTTACATGCTTTTTGAGAACTGTGCAAGAGTTTGAAAATCTGTGCAGGTTTCCAGTAAAAACCTACATGTGTGTCTATGCACCTTCAGGTCATCTG
Source organism: Phrynosoma platyrhinos (assembly GCA_020142125.1). Classification (NCBI taxonomy): domain Eukaryota; kingdom Metazoa; phylum Chordata; class Lepidosauria; order Squamata; family Phrynosomatidae; genus Phrynosoma; species Phrynosoma platyrhinos. The sequence continues at coordinate 5,455,372 of CM034701.1, forward strand.
CTGAGTTATGGTGACCCTGGCTGCATCTGTACTGCAGAAATAATGCAGTTTGACACCACGTTAACTGTCATTGTTCAATGCTATGGAATTCTGGGATCTGTAGTTTTGTGAGATATTTAACCTTCTGTATCAGCAAGCTCTGGTGTCACAACAAACTACAAATCTCAGGATTCCATAGCATTGAGCCATGGCAGTTAAAGGAGTGTCAAACTGAATTATTTCTGCAATGCAGATGTAGCCTCCATGAATTTTTCATAGGGTTTTTTTAGGCAAGGAATCCTTAGAGGTGGTTTTACAAGTTCCTTCTTCTGAAATATAACCTACAGCACCTGGTATTGGTTAGTGGTCTCCTATCCAAGTATTAACTTTAGCTGACCCTCCTTAGTGCTTGCCATCTTTTCATTGTGCACAGAAAGCAGAGCACTTTTTTGAGAGAAAAACCCCCATTCGCTTATATTGTGTTTTGCTATAAACTTGGGGGAAGTCAGCAAAATGCAAAACTAAATTGCACACTATAGCCCTAGGTAAACAATATGGTGAAGGGTTTGATATTGTGACAACTTATGGTGATGGGAAAAAGTATGAGAAACCAGAGGGAGACATGGAGGGAAAGAGAGGTTTAGTGACTTTTGAGTTTGATTTGAAATTGTCAGGGGAAGGGAAGACAAATAATGTTATATAATGGGAAAAGAAACTCAGGGTGACTGAAGCTGCAGTCTTTGCTGTATTGAACGCTGCGCAACCCAAAATAAACAAATCTATAGTGCATATAGTGGGCCCTTGGTATCGTCTGGGGTTTGGTTCCAGGACCCCCACCCCAGATACCGAAATCTGTGGATACTCGGGTCCCATTATACGCAATGGCATGGTAAGATGGTGTTCCTTTTAAAACATGGCAAAATCAAGGTTTGCTTTTTGAAATTTATATATTTAAAAAATATTTTCAAACCATGGATCCAAGCTGAGGGTTTGTCTACCCAAGGGGGAAAATGAATTCACCCTGAATCTGTGCTGTGCAAAGCAAACCCAGAGTAATGACTTGACGTTTTAAAACGACTCAAGCCTCCCAGGCTGCAGCCGGGAGACGGGATGGAGGCAGGATTATCGCAAACTAAATCGCTGCCGAATCGCTGGCCACCATCAGCCTGGGTCCCAGCTGAGCTCAGCCAGCACTTTTTAGAAACCGGAAAGCATCTTGGTTTCTAAAAAGCGTCATCTGAGCCCGGCGTGGACTCGGGCTGATGGCAGCTGTTGATTTGGCGGCGATTTACCTTGCGATAATCCCCACCTCCATCCTGCCTCCCGGCTGCAGCCCGTGAGGCTTGAATCTTTTTAAAATGTCAAGCGATAAAGTCGTACAACTGCTTCATGTGGATTTTAAAAATTCACAGTGTGCTGCAGAGTTTCCAGGAAACTCTAGAAGAGGACATAATATTCCAGATGAGGTCTGACCAAAGCAGAAAAGAATGGCACAATTACATCCCCCAGTCTAGACACAACATCCCTATTAATGCAGCCTGAAATCCCATTGGCATTGTGATGATCCTATTCTGTGATTCATGTCCATGCTCAACGTCCTCCATCTTGAACTAAATATGGATGTTCCATATTGGACAAAAACAGCTGGAGGAGACAATCCCATTGTGTGATTCATGTCCATGTGCTGCTTAATGTCTGCCATCTTGAACTAAATGTGGATGTTCCATATTGGACAAAAACATCTGGGGGAGACCAAAGGAAGAGGTGCAGAAATGTTGGAGACAAGAACAGAGCTGGGCACTCCTCTGTGCCTCCCCTCTCCACCAGCTACATATATTTAAGATAGGCATCACTATGTCTACATCAGATGTCCAAAGGAATGGGACAGCTGCCACACTAGCTTTGGCTAGAATCCTGCACCAGCTACATATATTTAAGTAACTTTTCCTGGACTGATCTCCGCACCTCCAGACCTGATGGAAACA
>CM034701.1:5486133-5505907 GCA_020142125.1 Phrynosoma platyrhinos
CCTAAAGGCACTAGATCCCATCTGATCTTGGAAGCTAAGCAGGGTCAGTTCTGGTTACTACTTGGATAGGTGATCACCATTGAATACCAGGTGCTGAGGGCTATATGTCAGAAGAAAGAACTGGCAAAACCACCTCTGAGGAGTCCATGCCTAAGAAAACCCTATGAAATTCATGGTGTCACTATAAGTCAGCATGTGCCTAGAAGGCATATACACACATAATGTGATCTTTCTCTTTTCCCAGTATTATTTTTTTCCAAACAGTCATGTTGTTTCATGATATGCCCAAATTACAATAGCCTCAGTTTTGTCATTTTAGCCTGTAGTGAGAATTAGGAGTTCATATTTCGGATCAACCATGAAGAGAGCTGAGTTTATCACATGGGGGACAATTGGAAGTAAAAACAGTGATTGACCTGTTATAATCTTGCAATTGCACTAATGGTTTTCACATGACTTCATGTTCAAAGCACTATTATCCTGGGAAGAACCCATGATAATCTCACAATTGTGCAAATGGTTTTCACATGGCGTCGAGGTGAAATGTCATTAAAGTGCCATTCCCGTGAATATCCAGGCAAGAAACAGCAACAACTCATTCAGGGAATTCAGGGAAATCACATTTTAATCATGTTTTAATCTCAATTGCACGATTTTGATGGGTTAATCACCCAATCTCCCTCTGTGTAATTGGAAAAGTTACATTTGGTACTACAGGTCTCAGAACCCCACAACCAGCTTGACCAGCCCTTGTGAGTTGTAACTTTTCCCTAGCTCTAACCACGCTTTAGACATTAGACAAACAATCCTCTTAATTTTTTATATAAAACCCCAGTTCATATATATGGTACCTATACCAGTATACTGTATAAGATTGTTGTGAGACAATTACCTGTCAATCTTATCAAAAATCCTATCAAAAACCCATCAGTGATATCTTTATTGGCCAACCAAAATGCACAAGATACTTTTTGCAAGCTTTCGAAGCTCCATGGGCTTCTTCATCAGGCCAGATTTACAAACCAAACAGGAGAAAAACAATTGAAGATGTTAGATGTCTACATGTTTCAATCTTTAGTTAAGATGGTATATGGTGGGGAGGTTATCTTTTGTAGGCAGGATTCCTCTTGTTCTGGCCCTGTGGCTATAGGGACATTTGCAAAGTCCAGGAAATTTAAAATCCATTTGCATCTCAACAGGGACTCCTCTTTTGCAATCCAGCATGTCTCCATTCTAGGGTAGTCACAGGTCTCTTTGTGCAGAGAACAATGGATTCCTCAAGAAGTCTCCATGTTTTTGCATATTTTGGTGGATGTAGAGGTAAAACGTGACTTCAGTCCAAATTTAAGAATAAAAAAATTGTCATATGTTAATTGAAGTTCCCAGTCCACAGGCTATTCCTTCCTGGTTCCCCTGTTGCCGCTACAATGTGGTCTCTCACAATACTGAAAACATTCAGGGGGAACTATGTTTTCTTCTTAAATTTGGACTGAATTTGGGAACATCAAGAACACAGCTCACAGCTTTGGCTGCTTGAGCTGATTTTTCTCTATCCCTTGTCGGAAAAGAAAGACATGTTTATTTTTGCTCTTTGAAACAAGGCTACTTCCCCTGAGCTCCAAGCAACCCAATGCAACATATTTTGCACTAGCTAAATCAAACCCTTTGGTTTTAGAGTCTGGTCAACTGGGCTGAGCCAAAACTCTCATAGATCCAGGCAAGGAAATGTTTTTTCCATTGTGCTGACAAAGCTTGTTTCCACACTGTCCAGGGAGGGAAGCAGATTTCACTGTGGCAAGAAATAAAATCATTATGCAACCACCTTGGGAATACAAAGTCATTCAGCCCAATGTGGTATTGGATAAATTGGCCTTTTCTTCCTGCCTCGGTTCTGTTGGCTAGGAGATTTTTATAGGAATTGTGACCCAAAACTTTGGGACAGTCCCAGATCAGGGAAGGCAGCTCTAAAGTTCCCTGTGCAAAATTTACGGATTGATCTAATTGCTACATTACAGAAGAAAAGCATGAATACCTTTGGAGTACAATAGTATTTCTTTCCAGTCCTTTCAGCCATGCTAGCTAAGAGATTCTCAAAGTTGTAATGCTGTGTCGTAGAATCATAGAATCATAAAATTGGAAGAGACTCCAAGGGCCACCCAATCCAACTGCCTTCTGTCATGGAAGAAGACACAATGAAAGCACTGCCAACAGATGGCCATCCAGCCTCTGTTTGAAAACCTCTGAAGAAGGAGACTCCATCATCTTCCGAGGCAATGTATTCCAATGTTGAATAGCGCTTACCATCAGGAAGTTCTTCCTAATGTTTAGGTGGAATCTCTGTTCCTGTAGCTCAGGGGTACGCAACCTTTCCCCTTTAAGGGCCAAGGGACTTCAGCTCCCAGAAGCCTCAGCCACGTTGGCCAATAGTCCCATGTTGGCCAATAGCTCCTGGGATTCTGGGAGCTGAAGTCCCTCGGCCCCTAAAGGAGAAAGGTTGCCTACCCTTGCATCCACTGCTCTGTGTCCTGTTTTCTGGAGCTGCAGAAAACAAGCTTGCTCCTTCTTCAATATGACATCCTTTCAAATACTTAAACATGGCTATCATGTCACCTCTTATCCTTCCCCTTTCTAGGCTAAACATACCCAGCTCTCTAAGCCACTCCTCATAGGGCTTGGTGGTTTCCAGACCTTTCATCATTTTGGTTACCCTCCTCTGGACATGCTCCAGCTTGTCAATATCCCTCTTGGATTGTGGTGACCAGAACTGGATGAAAGATTCCAGGTGAGGCCTAACCAAAGCAGAATAGACTGGTACTATTACTTCTCTTGATCTAGACACTATATTCCCATTGATAAATCATATTGGCTTTTTCAGCTGTCACATCATATATTTGACTCACATTCATCTTGTGGTCTACAAAGACTCCTAGACCCATTTCACATGTACAAACTGTTGTCATGTGTTGGATGGTGACTAGAACATCACAGCTGAAAGTTACTTTGATATAATATTGAGAAGAATGTAGGAACGTAAAATGCTTTATTTCAAATAATCAGATAACTGGTCCATCCAATTTGGCTGGCAACCTTGCTTCTTCAGGGTTTCAGGCAGGATTCTGTCTTAGGCACACCTGGAGAATCCTGACATTTCTTCTTTATGTTCTCTCCTCCCAATACTAACCAGCCTTACTTTTCTGAAATCAGATAAGAGTGGTTGTGTTCAGGGTGGTGCAGTGGTTGTCGACTTCTCCTTCATCAAGGGTTGACTTTTTCTACAAACTCAACCAGATAAATGTTCTGTTTTGAACATGGTGATTTTTAGCATTACCTTCCCTATAATAATGGGGTGTGTGTGTGTGTGGGAAATAGAGGGATTGAACTCTTGGAAACTTTAAGGGCAGTTGGAGCTTTTCTGGCCTTCCAGATGGCATCATATTATCATCCCCAGCAGTTCAAATACCTGGCTGGTTACCCATAGCCAATAGTGACAAAAGTGGGAGATGGAGACCAACAACAGCTGAAAAGTCAAATGAATCACAATCCTATTCTAGAGGTGTGCAATTCTTTTCTAAAACAAGGCCACCTTATTCTTTGTAGCAGTCCAAAAGTCACTTTAAAAAACCCTAATCAATTCTAGTTTCACTAGGAGATACTAGGGGAGGTTTATGGCTATTGGTCTTGATCAGTTTTGATCAAATCCCTTTTGAAGGGATCATGTTGCATGCCAACTTTCCTCCAAATTGTCAGTTTTGATCAAATCCCTTTTGAAGGGATCATGTTGCATGCCAACTTTCCTCCAACCCATGAGCTTCTAGATTGTCAAGAACTGCCTTTGTCCCCATAGTTCAGTAAACAAGTCTCCCATGTTGCAAACAGTAGCTATTAATAGGATGGCATTTGTAGACATAAGTGCCAATATCCACCAACAACAGCATAAAATTAACAATGTCCCACCCCATATTTTTGCAGACTTCATCTTAATTCATTTACTAATTAAAACATACTAATCCCTTTTCCCATGCCTCCTTTCATTTGCCCAGTCCCCAGTACCAGCCTGTTCTCATCTCTACTTTTTGTTTCCCACCAAAAGATTCAGAATTTTCCTATTCTCCACATCTGTACATCCCTTTGAGCCACCACCAATTATGTCTATTACTACTATACTTTCCATCACTCTCATCATTTCCCAATAAAACTATAACATCTAGACAACTCTCTTATATCTCTAAAACATTAAACATGGCATATATTACAACCACAGAAACAATCTTATGACAGACTGTACCAGATTCTGACATAGATGTTGCATCCAAAACTGCCATCATCCTGGGATAGTATGGCCAATGGGAGCTATGGTCCAGTATAATTGGAAGGTGCTAGGTTGCCCTATGCTGTAGGTGAGGGGCATTTTCCTTCATTATTGATTTCTTTTCTTGAGACAGACACAGCTCAGCTACCCAGTGCCAACAGAAGCTCTGGGGCATTGTAGTATTGTTGCATTCAGCAAAGGCCATGGGTGATGGTGGTGCCCTCAATGAGATGAGCCCCAGACATAATCCCACAGATGGTCGTTTCACCCTCACTGGTTCCTCAGCCAAGTACATTAAGCACGTGTCTGCAGCTTCACTTGCACTGAGTGGCATAAGCATTGGGATGAAACACCATCAAATTGTCAGTTTTGATCAAATCATCGCACTGTGTGACTCATCTGTGTCGGTTGCTCAGCAAATGCTAGTCAATTTCTTGACATCCCATTTGCTCTCAAATGTGTTTTCCTATGGCCGACAGAGGAATTTCATCAATGGATTGGCCTAGCACCTTTTTGGTTTACTATGGACTAGTTTTGATGCCTGGAAACTCTGTGTACATGGCAGGATATCCAACATTGCCTTGGAACCCCTTCACACTGTGTAGTTATAGTACTATGATTCCACTTTGACTTGCTATGGTTCTGTCCTATGGACTCCTGGGATTTGCAGTTCAGGGAGGAACATTTAGCATTTTCAGCCAGAGAGCTCTAGTAACTCAACCAAACTACGACCCCCAAGATTCTGTAGAATGAAGGCAAGGCAGTTAAAAATAGACTCAGAGTGAACTGTGTAGTGCAAATGGGCCATTGCTGGAGTGCTGGTTCGCCAGCCCTTCACAATGGACTGGTACAGTTGGCCCTCCATATCCATGGATTCTTTCTTTATCCACTGATTCAACCATCCACAGCTTTTAAATATTCAAAAGAAATTTAAATTCCAAATAGCAAACCTTGATTTTGCCATTTTATATAAGGGATACCATTTTATTTATCAATGTATTTAAAGCGACTTGAGCATCCATGGGTTTTTTTAAGGGGTGGGTGCGTTTTGGGGTTGTATATTTTTTTTTGTAGTTTTAATTGTTGTAAGCCAGGGCTGCAGAGGGGCAGGACAGAAATAAATTTATTATTATTATTATTATTATTATTATTATTATTATTATTATTATTTTGTTATAGGACGGTGAATCCACTCTGGGGTTGGGATAACTGTAAAGGAACTATCCAAGGTGCCAAACACATTCTAGCATCATGGAGATCTATCTTAAAATCTAGCTTAAAATTTGGAATGGATTCGTTGCCTCAGAGCCACCATTGACATAGTCACATTTCATCACGCAATTTCAGATCATGAAGAGAGATGGTGGTACCTATGTTCCATCCCTCTGTGCATCACCCCTCATTCCCATATCAACAACCCTTCTTCCACTTGGGCTGCTGCCACACTGCGGTTTGACACCATTTAAGGTCTTTTTAGAAGAAGACCTCAAGATAAAGTTCCCATAAATCAGAGGCAGGTAATCATGGGAGATTTAATATTAGAATCATAGAATCATAGAGTTGGAAGAGACCACAAGGGCCATCCAGTCCAACCCCCTGCCATGCAGGAACTCCCAATCAAAGCATCCCCGACAGATGGCCATCCAGCCTCTGCTTAAAGACTTCCAAGGAAGGAGACTCCACTACTCTCCGAGGGAGTGTGTTCCACTGTCGAACAGCCCTTATTCTTTACCCCCTTTTGTTAACATTTCCAGGGACTGTTCTTTTGTTAAGCAAATGGATCTTTATTTGATGGCCCTTGGGGATCCATTCCAACTCCAGGGTTCTCTGTATTCCTGCATGCACCTTCAAGAAGCCCATGAACCTATGGTGTGCGTGTGTGTGCTGTGAATTTCCTAGGGTTTTCTTAGATGAGGAATCCTGAAAGGTGATTTTCCCAATTCCTTCCTCTGAAAGCTAGCCTGCGACACCTGGTATTCCCAGCGGTCTCCCATCCAATTGCTAACCAGGGCAGACTGACCAGATGTTGGCCATGGCTTCCAAGCTCCAGATGTTGTTGGACTACAGCTCCCAGCATTTCTCAGCATTGGCTACACCAGCTAGGGGCTGCTGGAACTTGCAGTCCAGCAATAGCTGGACTCCATAACTCAGTTCAGTGCAGTGTATGTACCGTATTTTCTGGTGTATAAGATGACTTTTAAACCAGGAAAATCTGGGGTTAAAGTCAAAGGTCGTCTTATACGGCAGGTATAAGCAGGAAGAGGTGGAGGATGAGGATGAGGATGAGGAGGGAGCCGCGAGGTGCCAGGCGGCGGAAAGAAGCCAGGCAAGAGGAGGAGGAGGAAAAAGAGGGATGAAAGAGGATGCAAAAGGGAAGGAGGAAGAAGGAGAGGAGGAAGAAAAAGTAGTGGTGCAGGAGGAGGAAGAAGAAAAGAATGAAAAAGAGGTTGAGAGAGTGTGACATCCAAGACTGTTGCTGTGTGCCTTCAAGTCGTTTCCAACTGATGATGACACTAAGACAAACCTATCATGAACCTATCACTTCTTGCCTATGTGTTTTTTCAGACAGGGGTTGCCTTTGCCACCCTCTGAGGTTGAGAGAGTGTGACTTCTAAGATTGTTGTTGTTGTTGTTGTTGTTGTATGCCTTTGAGTAATTTCTGACTTACAGCAATCCTAAGGCTGTATCATGGTGTTTGCTTGGCAAGGTTTCTTTGGAGGGGAGTTTGCCATTGCCTTCTCCTGAGGCTGAGAGAGTGTGACTTGCCCAAGGTCACCCAGGGGGATTCTATGGCTGAGCCAGGATTTGAACCCTGGCCTCCAGAGTCATACTGCGATACTCAGACAGGGTGACCAAATGTCTTCAATGTAAAGGAGGACAAGTCACTACAAAAAATGTAGGACATACAAGAAAAAAGGTAGAGAAAGCTAAAACCACTAATATAAATGTAAATCCATGCTTCTTAGCCATGCTCAAAATGGAGGACATTTTAAAATGATCAAAATGATGACTTTTAACCTTATCATGGAGTTTTTTTGGCATGTCTCTTCAAATGGGGGTTGCCATTACCATCCTCTAAGGCTGAGAGTGTGTGACATGCCCAGGGTCACTTACTTGTCCGCAAATTGTACATACCCCAGAATGCATCACCTAGTATATTGGCAGTCCTTCCCCCAACATTTTCTCATTTTCCCCCAACCATCTCACAGCTGGGAGATGGAAATAATTTTTAAAGCAGCATTTAAATCTGGACTATTTTTTAAAAAGTAAGGTCCAAAACACACTGCAGAAATAAATGCTAGGGAACATGGGAACTGTAGTTTGTTGTGTTTATAAGTGACAGTTTTCCTGCTAAGTACCTGCATGTCATAAGCATTTGAATTAAAATTACCATATTGAAATCAAATCTGATGTTTTTAAATTGTTATTTGGTGTGTGATGGAAGAGAGGTAATCTTATACGGCAAGTATATCCCAAAGTCTATATTTTAACTGGAAAAGTTGGGGGTCATCTTATACGCCCAGTCGACTTATATGCCGGAAAAAATATGGTACTGAAGAGCACGGTAGAAAAAAAAATTAGAGCTTGGAAAAAGTTTGGACTACAGCTCCTACAAACTCCCTTCTACCTATAGGATTGATGCAAAACTAAATCTCAACACTTCATTGGCAAGAAAGCTTTATCTACTCAAGTGTGTGAAAATTCACACCCTCTTGCACCCCTGTGGTTTTACTGCCATGATGCCATAAAGCAAATGATTTCTTCAAAATTTCTTCAAAAAATTTCTTCAAAAATATTTCTTCAAAAGAAATTTCCTGTCTCTTTTCTTTATTTGCAAGTGAACCATCTATAAATTCTGACACCTAGGCGATACGGAAAGCCATTAAAGGGGCCGAGAAATCCACAATTCATATGTTTAGCAAAACCATGATGAGAAATTGTCACATCACTACTTCAAATGCCCAGGTCCTATTGGGGGACATTCACTTCCATCAGTTAACTAGGCTGCTTTCCAGAAGACTTTTCCTTTGGCCACCCCCCCCCCCATTGTGGAATAGCCTGCTAGAGGATATTTGTCAGCTGGATACACTTTCTGAGTTTAAAACAGCAGCAGTTTCTTCTGACACACCTACCTAGATGATTTTCAAATTGTTAATTGTAAAGTATGCATTGATTGTTTTTAATATGTATTGGTTTTATGTGCTTTTTAAAAATTTGTTATGTGTTTCATCTATTGTTGTTCCCTCACCTCAACCCATAGGAAGACATGGGTAAGAATTCATCATCATCATCATCATCATCATCATCATCATCTGGAGGGCCACATACCCCTTGCACTTGTAGGTCTGACTCTCCTCTGAAATAAGGTGCAAGCCATCCTATTTCTATTGTTGTGTGCCTTGAAGTGACTTTAAAGTGACTCTGACATAGTGACTCTAAAGTGAAGCTATCATGGGGTTTCTTGGCAGAATTTGGTCAGAGGGGGGTTGCCACAGCCTTCCTCTGAGGCTGAGAGTGTGTGACTTGCCCAAGGTCATCCGGTGGGTTTCCATGGCTGAGTGGGGATTTGAACCCTGGTCTCCCAGTGCCATAGTACACCTAAGATATTGACAGGGCTGGTTGTTTTGTTGTTGTTGAAAAGTGACATCTACAACAATAAATAAACAATCATCATCATCATCCTTGATGTAGGCTTTCAACTAGAGAAATGACAGAGATGTGAAAATTGTGCCTGGCATCCTGTTGGTGTTTTACACACATGTAAGTTTCCTTATACAGTTGGCATTTTTGGCTATGGCACAACTCAGTTAACCATTGTGTATACAGAGGTCTGCAAATGTAACTGTTCACATGCAGTTGTGCATTCTTGGATGATGATTTATGTGTAACACACCAACAGGATTCCAGCCATTGACATATAAGGAATTCTTTAATTCTGCTGAATTTCAGTGTTGTCCTCAAAGCTCCAATGGACATCAGAACAGGATAAATATCTATTGACTTGTTGAAGGAAATCAACAAACACTTACTGTTGGGGATGCAAGGAGATGCTGTTAGTGATCCATGTCATGTCCATGTCTGCAAATAAGTGAGATAAGGCAAAACAATTTCTCCAAAACTGCTTACTGCAATTCTGGAACAGGAGTTCAGCAAAATGATTGAAATGGTATCACAGAATCAGTCTCAACACTGACCTGCCAAGACATTTACCAATTGTGAGGGAGAAATTTGCAAACAATACAGGAAGTTGGAAAAGAAAATGCAATCGCTGGAGCTGCAAATGCACCAAATTGGATCGGAAATGAAAGTGAAATGGGCACATGATGAGTTCTGCCCAGAGATTTCCCTTAGAAACAGTAGCAAAGAAAGTGGCGATGCAAGAGTCATATTTATGTTGGGTAAGGAATTCCTAAAAGCAAGGTTTTGGGAGGGTGAGCAAATTGGGAAGAAAGGCAAGGACAATTTGGGATGATCGAGAGGCAATTTTCCACTGTTCCCATTACATACAAAAGTCTCACCAGCCCCTTCTGCAGAAACCAGCCGTGATTTGTGGTGGTGGTGGGGAGGGATTTAAGTGACTTCATTTTCAAAAGTATGACCCAAGAAACTGCATCATGTTTGTGTAGTGTAACTCTGCACTTAGGAAACTGTACAAAATGGTTGCACTACAACACTGCTCAACACCAAGATTGTACATCGATTACTTATCTGTCAACATGCTTGTTTCTTGTGCCATGGAGAAATGGATAGCGACTGTTCCAGCAAGCCCAGTGGATATGCTAAAGGCACTGACAGCCTCATGCACTGTCCCAGAACTGAGCAACTATGAAATGAATACAAATGCTACACAATGGTTAAAAAAAAAGTACAATCACATGCATAAGAGAAAGTAAAGGCAAGGTTAAGGTAGTCCCTTGACACGTAGGGGGTGGTACTCATCTCCATTACTAAGCGGAGGTGCATTGTCCGAGGACTGCTCTGGTGGTTATGTGGCCAGCATTACTGCACCAAACCTTGTTACCTTCCCACCGAAGTGGTACCTCTTTATCTACTTGCATTTGCATACTTTTGAACTGCTAGGTTGGCAGAACTAGTGACAGGAGGCCACCCCATCATGCAGCACTTGGGCCTCAAAGTGCCAACCTCCCGATCTTCTGATCATCAGACTGGAGTCTTAACCACTAAGCCACCACATCCCTACATAAGAGAAAGTACATGCACGTAAAACACCTTGGGATTTGAGTGTAGGTATAGGATGACCTGGAGAGCCAGTGTGGTGCAGTGGTTTGAATGTTGGATTAGGATCCTAGAATGCTAGAGCTGGAAGAGACCCCAAGGGCCATCTAGTCCAGTCCCATTCTGCCATGCAGCAAGACATCATCCAAGCACACCTGAGAGATGGCCATCCAGCCTCTGTTTGAAATTCTCTAAAGAAGAAGTCTCCACCACTTTCCAAGGGAGTGTATTCCACTGTCAAACAGCTCTTACTGTCATGAGGTTCTTCCTAATGTTGAGGCGGAATCTCTTTCCTGTACGTTGGATTCACATCAACTAGAAAATGGAGGGAGGGCGTCTCACCAGCCACTGGCATCAAGGCATGATGGGTGGTGTAGCGACAAAAAATAAAATAAAAATAAAACTGCATATTATAGTTTTTTGTGGGTTTTTCGGGCTGTGAGGCCTGATGTTTTGCCTGCATATGTGGCTGGCATCTTCAGAGAATGGGAGCATGGAGGTGTGGGGGGTATATACTCAACCAAGGGTCACACAGTATATATACCCCACACACCTCCATGCCCTCATTCTCTGAAGATGCCAGCCACAGATGCAGACAAAACGTCAGGAATGCGTTCTTCTAGAACACGGCCTCACAGCCCGAAAAACCCACAAAAACCCATGGACTTCACAAACTGCATATTGTTTTTGACCAACATTGTACTGATTTTCAGAGACCTGTGAACTTCCTCAGTGGTGTGTAGGGTGAACGTTGGGGGCCCCCGGGGTGACCCCACACAAGGAGCTCTGGTGGCGCAGTGGTTAAATGCCGGTACTGCTGCCGCAAGGTTGTGAGTTCAATTCCAGGGCTCCAAGGTTGACTCAGCCTTCCATCTTTTCCTAGGTTGGTAAAATGAGTCCCCAGCTTGTTGAGGGCAGCTGGCTTACAGATTGTAAACCACTTAGAGAGTGCTGAGTTCACTGATAAGCAGGATAGACATATAATGCTATTGCTATATTGCATTTATGCACCCCTAAGTTAAAAGAGGCCAATTTCAGCAGAGGTATTACAGGGAATGCCTGTTCATGTATGCATGGTGCCTTTGGGCCTTGTATTGAACATTACAATCATGCATTTCACGTTTGCTTGTACATTTAGTTGTGCTGTGTTGCAATTCACTAATGCTCAATTATCACATAACTCTGTGTTAAGTCTGACTCCTTGATATAGGATTTCAAAATTGGGGTACTCCTTGTAACAATTGGGGGTGTTGCTACCATAAGTGCTGAACTTCCAAATGTCCCTACCCCAGTGAAGCTTAGGATAGACTGATTCATTTCCATTCTACTGATGTTTTTTTTTGCTCATAATATATTCATTGGAACATTGTGCAAGAATGGTGTTTCCTAAGACATTCTTGCATCATATTATAAACACCTGGGCATTTCTCACTTCTTACACCACAGCTCACAAATTTTCTCCTTTTCACATTGTCAAGGTGATCCTTTTCATATCTTTTCTCACAGAATCATGTTCGTCACTGATGAGTGGAGGTTTCTATAGAATTCTGTAAAATTTTCATTCCTTTTTTTTAAAAAAAGATATTTTCTTAAGACATAAATTCAATAATATAAAAGAACATATATAGAAAACTGCACCTACATACTACACAGACTAACACACCACACAAAAGAACACAAAGGAAAATGGGAATACATATGACTTCCAACTTACTAGGTCACAGTAATAATTATCATAGTATTCTATTTCTTCTCTATATATGTATAGGTGTAACACATCCACAGTACATGTTATTGCATTCTACTGTTCTTCAAATCCTAAAGTTGCTATTTCCTCCCAATATTTTCTCATACAATAATAAATGATCAAGTCCTACTCTTTTTAAAGAGTTGTTAACAGACCTCTCTCAAATCAAACTCATCGATTTATCCATTTCAGCAATGTCATACAGTTTTATCAACCACTGATCTTGTGAAGGGAAGTATAATTCTCATTATAGAATTGAGACCTTTCCCTCTCAATTCTTTTTTTTAAGTGAAAATACAGCCTAGCATCCCGTTAGTGACTTTTTATAAATTCACTGTACTTTTTTTTTTTTTTTGCATAAAATCTATATTCAGTTGAAGGCTGCAGCCTGGCAGGAATTTGAGATCTTCAGAGGAGTCCTTGTTGTGTGTCTCAACACTTTGTGAAGTCAGGTTGGTGGGTACACCCAGCGGGGCTTTCTGTGTTGCAGTGCCTTGACTGTGGAACTCCCTGCCACTGGAAGTTAGTTGGACACATGTCTTTTAAGCTTCTGGTGGGCAGCCAAAACAGTGCTGTTCTGCATGACATTCACTGTTTAAAATGGCTGTTTTAATTGTTTCAAAATTGGATTCTATTATCATTTTTAGATTGCTCTCAGGAGTTTTCAAAGTATAGTTTAACATGTTTTTAAAATTTTTTATATCTATTGTTTTACAAGTTGCCTAGCCCTTCTCTAAAACACTTGGGACCAGAAGTGTTTGGGATTTTGGAATACCTATTTTTGCACATACACATATAATGAAAGTTCTTGGAGATGGGACCCAAGCCTAAACAGAACATTAATTTATGTTTCATATATACCTTATATGCATAGCCTGAAAGTATTTTATTTTATTTTATTTTATTTTTATCCCACCTTTCTTCCAAAGTGGGACCCAAGGCAGGTCCCCTTTTTATATATTGTATAATTTTATACAATATTTTAAAGTAATTTTGTGCATGAAAGCAATGGGGTCACTCTCCCAGCCAGCCACAGAAAAAGTTTTGGCTTTTGGAATATTTTGGACTTTGGAATTCCAGTTAAGGGAGAGTTAGCCTGTAATTGGTTTTTATTTGTTCATTGCCTCAAGAGCCCTTGTTGAATAGTAGGTGTTACAGGAATACCTTAAATGAATGAATAAATAAATATAAATGCAGCCCTTGGGCCACCCTTTGCCCACCTCTGCTCTAGCATCTCCATGCAAAGCATCTATTTCCCAAACCTCTCTGTGTCTAAGTAAGCATTTCCCAAATTATATTCATGATGCGTCTCCAGATGGAATGGGCTGAGCCAGAAACCAGTTAAACATGAGTATCTGAATGAAAGCCAAGAATCTTAAGGATCTTAAAACACAACACCTGGGAGCTTTTGCTACCCACTATGTATATTTGGGATGTGGGTGGCAGAAGACACTTATTGTTTTCAAATTGAGGATGTGTAAATCTCTCTGCCTTGATTTCGTTGCATTTCTCCCATTCTCATTTCTATTTTCTTCTTACTCTTGCTTCCTCTTGGCTTGTGAGACTTTGTGCATTTTCTTTCCACACTGAAATGCGTACAGTTTTTATGCATGTTCCCTAAATCATAGAATCATAGAATGATAGAGTTGGAAGAGACCCCAAGGCCCATCCAGTCCAACCCCCTGCCATGCAGGAACTCAAAATCAATGCATCCCTGACAGATGGCCATCTAGACTCTGTGCATTTCTTTTGCACAATATATGCAACTTTCCCTGCTGACCAAAGTATGCTTCTTTATTTGTTCCAACTGTGTGCATCTAAGCCATTTGCCTTTTTAATGATATATTTTGTATAGCCTTTATACTTCAGAAATATCATGGATGGTATCCTATTGATAATTGCAACTAGAGTATGGCCAATAAATCAATGGAATTTACTTCTGTGCCGACTTGATTCAAAAGGTGTACTCTAGTTATGACTAGGGGTGCATCTACACTGTAGAAATAATGCAGTTTGGCACCACTTTATCCTACAGAAACCCGAGATGTGTAGTTTTGTGAGGCACTAGCACTCTGGTAGAAAAGACTAAAGTTCTGTAAAACTACAGTCTCCAGGATTTCATAGTGTGGAGCTACAACACTTAAAGTGGTATCAAGCTGCATCATTTCCACAGTGTAGATGCACCTTAGGAAATAGTATCCAGTAAGTCTCACAAATAAGTGAATGCTCAAAGCAAGGTTTTCATTTTCACTGGATGGAAAAAGGCTATTTTCAAAGAGATTGTCAAGTCCAGAGAAATTTCTTTCCATCCCTGTTTCAAAAACCTGTTTTAATCCTTACACTGCATCACGATTGCTTTTCTGGTAAACCCAAAATTACGTAAAAAAGGAATGAAAATGAAGGATAAACTACAATAACAAGTGGTTGATAGCATTTGCTGCTGGGACTTATCACACACCGCCACCTCCTTTCTGTTGTTGTCTTGGTGGGAGAGTGTTTGGCAGGCATTTCTTTTCATTCATGCAAAACCTTTATGAATGATCTGCTTTCCCCTTTCTGTGTCGCTAGCATTTGTGGTGCAATCTCCTGATGGAGAAACTCAATTCTGCTTCAATCTGATTTTGGGTGTCCATTGCTTGCCCTTTGCTTGCTAGTGAGTTCCTGAGTTGGGAAGACAAGATCAATCACAGGTGGAGTGATTGCTTTCATCTGTCATTGACTAGACCAGGGGTCCCCAAACTACAGCCCGCGGGCCAAATCCGGCCCGTTGAGGCTTTCAACTGGCCCATGGCCGGTCCTGCTGCCGCCTCCGCGCCTCCGTGTGCATGCGCATGACGCAGGGTGCCATTTTGTGTTCCAAAATGGTGCCCGGCGTTGCATGCGCATGCACATGACTCTGGGTGCCATTTTGGAACACAAAATGGCGCTGGAGTAGTGCGCATGCGTGCATGACGTTGGGCACCATTTTGTGTTCCAAAATGGCACCCGAAGTCATGCGCATGCACGTGCAACACCGGGTGCATGCGCACGACTTCGGGCACCATTTTGGAACACAAAATGGCTCTCAAGTAGTGCGCATGTTCACACGTGCACATGCGCACACACGCACCTCCAGCCGCGATTTTTTTTTCTTCGGCCCTCCGAAGATCTGGGGGACAGCGAACCGGCCCCCGGATGAAAAAGTGTGGGGACCCCTGGACTAGTCTATGGGTGAGGGCTGTTGAAATGTAAGACTCCTTTTAATCACACTCTCTCAGCCTCAGAGGAATATAGCAATGGCGAAACCCCTCTGAAGAAACCTGACAAGAAAACCCATGATAGGTCACCTTTGGTTCACCATAAGTCAGAAATGACTTGAAGGCACACAACAATAACAGCAAACCTTTTAATTTACATTTCTTTAGGGGGATGTGTTTGCGTGTGCCAAACTAGGCACGCATTGAGCAGTACTGGGTAGTGCTGGGTGGGCAGTGCCAAATGCTGCACACAATAACGTATTAGTGCTAGCAAAGGTGATAGTACTGGAAAGATTATGAAGATTACGAAGGTGTGATAAAGAAGAGAGTACTCCCGATGGCATTGTGCTTTTTAAAAGAACGTGATTTTATCGGCAGAACATTCTGGTGTGATAAAGTCCCAAGTGTCTTCTGTAGATGTAAGTCCCCTGTGGAAGTGATTGGAACATCTGCATTTAGTGCAAATTTCCCAAAGTGGATTTGCACATGCAGTGCTGCTGCTCATGCAAATGTGCACAGGCGTGCTTTGGCATGGGTGCACAGTAGGGATGCGAAGGATATTTGAAGAAAGGTAGAAAAACAAGTGCTGAGAAACCCCAGTGAGAAGAATCCTGGATTGATGAGAATCTTCACCATTTGAGAGCTATTCTATGCGAAAATTCACACACAGTTGTTTGTGCACAGAATAATTCCCAAATTGTGAATAGTCTCGGAAAACTAGGCAGCTTTCAAAGACTTTCTTGCAATGAGAAGAAAATGGCTAAAATTACTCAGTGCTCAGTGCTCCCTGTGAGAAGACAATTGCACAGAAAACACACGTTTCAGTTGTGCATTTGAGTGTTCATTCAGTTGTGCAACATTGCCATTCCACACAAGGGTTGTATGCCACAATCAATGTGCAACGCCACTTGTGTAGCTTTACTCTATGCAATCCTGATGTAGGATTGCATAGAAAACACATGTTTCAGTTGTGCATTTGAGTGTTCATTCAGTTGTGCAACATTCCAGACAAGGGTTGTATGCCACAATTAATGTGCAATGCCACTTGTGTTTTACTCTATGCAACCCTGATGTAGGATCGCATAGAAAACACATGTGTTCAGTTGTGCATTTGAGTGTTCATTCAGTTGTGCAACATTGCCATTCCAGCAAGGGTTGTATGCCACAATCAATGTGCAACACCACTTGTGTAGCTTTACTCTATGCAACCCTGATGTAGGATTGCATAAAAAACACATGTGTTCAGTTGTGCATTTGAGTGTTCATTCAGTTGTGCAATACTGCCATTCCGCACAAGGGTTGTATGCCACAATCAATATGCAACTCCACTTGTGTAGCTTTACTTTATGCAATCCTGATGTAGGATTGCATAGAAAACACATGTGTTCAGTTGTGCATTTGAGTGTTCATTCAGTTGTGCAACATTGCCATTCTGCACAAGGGTTGTATGCCACAGTCAATGTGCAACACCACTTGTGTAGCTTTATTCTATGCAATCCTGATGTAGGATTGCATAGAAAACACATGTTTCAGTCGTGCATTTGAGTGTTCATTCAGTTGTGCAACATTCCAGACAATGGTTGTATGCCACAATTAATGTGCAATGCCACTTGTGTTTTACTCTATGCAACCCTGATGTAGGATCGCATAGAAAACACATGTGTTCAGTTGTGCATTTGAATGTTCATTCGGTTGTGCAACACTGCCATTCCAGACAAGGGTTGTATGCCACAATCAATGTGCAACACCACTTGTGTAGCTTTACTCTATGCAACCCTGATGTAGGATTGTGGCCAACACCTTTACTGTGGCTGCCTGTGATTGTTTGCCCACAAGAGACAAAGGTTGCCAACTTTTTGTTAAAGGCCTTGATCTAGGTTGCCAGCCTTTTCTTAAAGGCCTTGATCTCTAGGTTGTAAATACCAGTGAAGAAAAACCAACAGTGTGTGTCATATAGGAGAGTCTCCCTATCCCAATGCTGTGAGAGCTTCAGGGTCAACAAAAGGAAGCCACAACCTTTGGAAAGAGGAGTGTTGTTCACCTTTCTCTCATGAGGGGGCTGCATACTTTTTATCTATGTGGGCCAGGAGGACTTCAAAGGGGAACGAGTGGGTGTGCATAAACACAGTACCTAGCACCTTATGGTTTTGATAGCCCACTGAGACCCCAGCGACATATGCCATTACAACATAAATAATTGAGAACAGAAGGAAGGCCGACCCATCTGGCCTTTTAATTATAGATGAATCCTTTTTCTTCATGTGGTCGGAGGAGCGCCTCCAGGGGAGTGCCATGAAAGCAGGCTCTGGCTTGTAATTATGCCCACCACTGATTTGCAGGAAGACTTGCGGACCGATCACAGAAGGACACAAGCTGGAGAGAGATGGGGGAAGAGATGGCCTGGGTGTGTGTGTAAATCCTGAGAATTGTCATTTCTTGTGACACCAGAGCTCTCTGACAGAGAAGGCTAAATCATCATCATCATCATCATCATCATCATTTATATCCCACCCCTCTGCAGAACAATGCTCCCTAAAGCAATGTCTCCCTAAAGTACAGCTCCCAGAATTCCCTAGCATTGAGCCAGTTAAAGCAGTCTCAAACTGGATTGTTTCTGCAGTGTGTTTTTGACCATAGTTAAGTGTTGACTGCATGACACTTTTGCTGGCTATCAATGTTGTGCGATTAATTGTGTATCTGTTAATTGTCCCTTTGTGAAATGGGGAAAGCACACAAGTGGAGTTGAATCCTTTTTCTTTTCATAGATGAATCCTTTTTTTGTTTCAACAAATGTTAAATTTTCTAGACTCTGAGAATCTCCCAGTTGCCCCATGACCAGAAGGAGGAGGTGCCTGCCTACAAGAAATAACCCACCATACCATCTGAACTGAGAACAGAAACAGCAAAACGCAGGCCTAGGACTAACATCTACATTTTTTTTAATCCTGTCTGGTTTTTAACACCTTGTCTGATGAAGAAGCCAGCGGAGCTTCAAAAGCTTGCAATGTGGAACAAGGTGCTACAAGATCCCTTTGCATACTGATTTTGGGCCAACCATTTTGGTTGGCCCAATAAAGGTATCACTATGAAGTCGTAGGCTTTCATGGCCGGCATCCATATTTTTTGTGGGTTTTTCGGGCAGTGTGGCCATGTTCTAGAAGTTTCTTTCTGATGTTCCGTTATATATATATATACACACTCTCTTCCATTCCAGCATTCTCTGAAGATGCCAGCCACAGATGCTGGCGAAACATCAGAAAGAAACTCTTCTAGAACATGGCCACACAGCCTGAAAAACACACAAAAAACTAAAAGTATCACTGTTTGGTGAGTTCTTGACGTTACTGGATTTGCTGTATGGCCAACATGGCTGGATGTTTTCTGAAATCCCAGTTTATCCAACAGTGAAGGCACTGATGAACACTGTTGCACCATCCAAAACTGAGCAATGGTATGCGCAACAGTTGCCCTGGCAGAACGCTGCTTATGCACCCATGCACTGAACACAGAATTTCACTATGGCCTAGTAAGGACAACTACATGTGTAAGGGAACCTATTGTATGCACAGAACACCAAAAGGGTGCCAGGTTACATTCCTTGATGTGTAACAGGCATTTTCAAAATCAACCCTCTGTATCTGAGTCTCTGGAGAGCAGCCAATCCCTGTCTTCATTGTAGTAGTAAAATATTTATGTTCTCTGGCTCAAGGGATTCTGCTTGATGGCCCAGACTCTCAAGAGACGGATCATAAGGTTGAGAAAACAAAGCCCACCCACCCATGTTATGAATGTGGCTCAGATTGTGGCTGTTATAAATAGAAAGGTGGTATTTTGAGGGCTGGCAACATCTGAGTCCATCTGCCAGGGTCTTTCTGTTTCTTAAGCTTATCGCACCAGTACCTATAACATTCCCATTGAGTCCCTGGGACATAACAATATGGGAATGTGTGTTACTGCATTAGACTATTGATAATGGGATAGTAACATTATGAGAACACATATTATCGCACGGCATTTACTGTTGTACCGGTATCAGTGCTAAAGTAATTCCTCAGCCGTCCCTCATTGGCACATGCTCACTGTTGTAAAAACTTCTATGTCTGCACTGGAAAGAATGATACTGAGAGGTTTAGGTAGCAAGCATTCATTGTTTTTCTCATAAACATGATGCAATTCAATCTACAAAAATAAAAAAATTTAAAATTGCCTGTGGCACCTTCCTTGCATCGACACTGGAGGAGTTGA
>CM034701.1:5545914-5561595 GCA_020142125.1 Phrynosoma platyrhinos
TAGTCCAAAAAGTGACTTTTCCAAAATCTTGGAGTGGGGCATAACTCAGAGGTAGATCATAGCATCATGGAGTTGAAAGAGATCCCAAAGGCTGTCCAACCATTCTGCCATGCAGGACTATGCAATAAAAACACTCATAATAGTTGGCCATCCAGCTTCTGTTTAAAAACCTCCAAAGAAGGAGACTCCACCACTCTCCGGGACAGTATCTTCTACTGTCAAACAGCTCTTACCACCAGGACATTCTTCCTAATGTTTAGCAGGAATCTCTATTCCTGCAGCTTGACTCCATTGCTTCAAGTCCTAGTCTCTTGGAGCAATAGAAAACAAGCTCATAGAATCATAGAATCATAGAATTATAGAGTTGGAAGAGACCACAAGGGCCATCCAGTCCAACCCCCTGCCATGCAGGAACTCCCAATCAAAGCATCCCTGACAGATGGCCATCCAGCCTCTGCTTAAAGACCTCCAAGGAAGGAGACTCCACTACTCTCCGAGGAAAGAGTGTGTTCCACTGTCGAACCACCCTTACTGTCAGGAGGTTCCTCCTAATGTTGAGGTGGAATCTCTTTTCTTGCAGCTTGCATCCATTGTTTCAGGTCCTAGTCTCTGGAGCAGCAGAAAACAGGCTTGCTCCCTCCCTGATATGACATAAATTAAATCCCCTCACTCCACCTTCAATGTGACATCCTTTCAATTATTTAAACAGGGCTATCATATCACCTCTTAACCTTCTCTTCTCCAGGCTAAACATACCTAAGGGATCTTGTAGCGCCTTTGAGATTAACTGAAAGAAAGAAGTTGGTAGCGTGAGTTTTTCAAACTTGAGCCTACTCAGATGTAAGAAGTTGGTTCAAGTCTGTGAAAGCACATGCTATCAGTCTCAACAGTGCTGCAAGATCCTCTTTCATACTGATTTTCCAGAACAACACAGCTATGCCTTTGAATTCCAGTCAGGCGTTAGAGAATGGATGCCCCTGCCCTGAATTTGGAGTCCAAACAAACCAACAAAAAATATCCCCTTTCCCCAATCTTTGGACCTCACTCCACATAAAGAAGCTTCACAAGTTTGTACAAAACCAAAAGTAGAGGAAATATAGAGCCAGTATGGTGTAGTGATTTGAGTACTGGACTACAACTCTGGAGACCAGGGTTGAATCCTTGCTTGGCCATGGAAACACACTGGGTGACCTTGGGCAAGTCACTCTCTCTCAGACTCATAGGAAGGAAGTGTGGCAAAACACCTCTGAACAAATCACTTTCGGTTCACCATAAGTCGGAAACAACTTGAAGGCACACAGAGGGCCTTCTTGATGACCGCCCCTAGATTATGGAACGGCCTGCTGGATGAGATCCGTCATTTGTCAACTCTAGACAGCTTTAAAAGAGCTGCCAAGATGGATCCCTTCTGGCAGGCCTTTTCCGACTAGTCCTCCCAGTCATGGAATTGGTTTTTATGGTTCCTTTCCTCATTTTCAGCCGCTGTATTCGCTGCCGCTATAATTATAATTATATGTCCAAAAATTACAAAATAAAATTACCATAATACAATAATTACAATAGTTACAATAATTATAATTATAATTATAATTATTGTAACTATTGTAATTATTGTATTATGGTAATTTTAATTTGTAATTTTTGGGCATTTGCCTATTTTAATATTGTTAAATTAATTTTGTTTAATATTTTTTTAACGGGCGGAACGGTTAGGGTTGGGTTTGAATTTATTGTACCATATTTTTATGTTGAAAGCTGCCCCGATTGCAGTTCAGAGGGGTGGGATATAAATAAATTTTATTATTATTATTATTATTATTATTATTATTATTATTAACAACAAGAATGGAGGAAACACGAGGTTGTGCAATACTATTAACTGCTGAATTATTATTTTCCTTCTATGCCAGGAGTGTATGACTTGTGGTAGATGGCAGCTCCCATCAGCCCCAGCCAGCAGAGACAATGGTGAGGGAAGGCAGGAGTCGAAATCCAACAAATGGCCCACTTTCATTCTAAATACATCACTTCCATTCTAAATACATTGGCTCTGGGGAGAGAGATTTTTGGCCACTCATCGTCTAACCAGTCATCACTATCCCTTCTTCCTCCACCTTTTTCCTGCTGCAAATGAACTGAATTTATCTTCTGTTAATTCTGTTAATTCAAGATGTCTTTCTCTCTCTCATACACACACACACATATTCGTTCTGTCTCACCAGTTGAACGCATATATGGTTTTGAAGATTTGGGAGGTTCAAGTTGGTAACACGGTAAAGTTCTTCAATATAGACCCTTAGCTTCTTTTTTGCCAAAAACCTCACACACTTCAGGAAAGCAGCTCTGCAGGCCTGAAAAACAGGAGCATGATTGTTTCCGATGGTGCCAGAAAGCTCTTGAGAAGATTAAATAAGAAGCAGGGGTTTCAGTGCCACAGAGGTGGTCTTCGCCATGTGGGGACAAAAGACAATAAAAGAAAGGAAAGATGGTCCTTCTCTCCCTAGTCTTTACATAGGACGTTATCACACGTGGGCCAAAAAGTAATAATAAAGTGGAAATGAGGCATTCCGAAAATAAACCTTGATTCCACAAATGTCTTTCACACGTAATTACCTTAATTGCGAAATTACAGTAAGCGCATTTAACGTTCACACACAAGTGAGAAAAGCCCGTAAATGTACAGAAATGAGCTTCTTGCACATCGCAGATAGAGGAATGCTCGCCGTGGAACCATGGGAAAAAGCAGGGAAATGCTCCCAAATGCGCATTTGCTTTTCACATTATGGTAAATGTGAAATTACCTTAATTCCGCATTTGCATTTCCTCCAAACAACCGAATTTCAAAAGATCTCGGTTAACACCAGTTTCTGTCCACTTTCTGTCCAGTTTCTGTGCGATGTCGTGTGAAAACGTGGGGCACAAATCCAGTTTCTGTTTGGGATTTGTGTGGATTAACCAGCAGATTTGCCCCCGTGTGATAACGTCCATAGCCAAGAAGAAGTGGCCTCTGCCTGCATTGGGATCTCTCTAGATCATCAACTGAAAATGGCATAAAATATGAGATAATAATAATAATGATAATAAAATTTATTTCTATCCTGCCCCTCTGCAGAAGCAATGGGGGTGGCTTACAACAATAAAATACCACAATATACATCCCCAAACCCGTCCCCCCCCTAAATAGTAGATAGATAGAATATAGGCCTATGACTCTGATATCTTCGCCATTTTTCTCCTGTAAGATTTTTAACATTTTTGCCTGATGAAGAAACAAGTGAAGCTTCAAAAGCTTGCACGGTGCATTTTCTGCCTTCTGATCGGCCCGTAAAGGTATCATGGATTTTGTTGTATTTTGCTATATAGTCAACATGGCTACCCATGAACATATTTTCCAGATGGTGGAAGAAGAAGCAACAAGGGGATCATTTACACGGGACCTGATTCTCTCCCAGAGAATCCAATTGCTAGCAATGTGAAGGCAATGGAATCAATGGTAAAAGTCCAAGGACAGTTGGCAGCTTTTTCAACTTCCAACAGGTCTTACCTCGGAGACCTTGGCACTGGGGTCGCATTGGTGAATAAGGAGTGGCACCAAACTCTTCTTGACCTGCTCAGCAAAAAATCTTTTGTATCTGAGCTTTGTCCAGTCCGCCAGGATGCCAAAGAGGTGTAGTGCCGCCTTGCGAAGATCAGCATTTTCCTATAGCCAAGGAAACAAACCATTGCTCCGTAATGTGCCAGAAACTCATAGTAAATCATGCTTAGAATTCCTCTATGTGTTGCATTTGCTTTTTCCAGGCCATTCTGCCTGCCCCTTCTCTTTGGATGCCTAAACTTTATTTCTAACTATTCAACTTAAGCATTAATTGACTTCAGTGCTAGAAATTTGGGGAATGGAAGAAAATTCTACTGGAGGATAGAATTCTTTCAGGGAGGGCAATGGCCTCAATTTCTCCCCCTCTGTACCAAAACTATTGGGTACAAGGGGGAGGAACCAGGAAAAATATTCAAAGACAGTCTGTCCACTCAGGATATTAGTCCAAACTTTAAAAGTTATCCAAGGTGCTGAACTTTTTTGGGAGGGGTGGGTAGATTTGGGAGGGATGGGTAGCTCTTTTACAGGTTGGAATAAAATTCAGAGTAGATTAATTGCTCCAGTGACAGGGAACCTACTAACTATTACTGCACAGCCATGTCAATCTTAGAATGGATTTGGAAAAAGACTGTATACATTCTCTGAAGAAGCCAGCCACAGATGCTGGCAAAACGTCAGAAAGAAACTCTTCTAGAACATGGCCACACAGCCCGAAAACCCACAAAAAACTATGGATGCCAGCCAAGAAAGCCTACGACTTCACTGTATACATTCATAGCTGATGGGACCATTAATGACTATTAATCAGGATATCTATTTATCTATATATAGACATATATCTCACCTTGGTATCAAATATATATATCTGAAAACTTGTTTGTTTTTTTAGTGTCAACGCTAAAGAGAAGAATCTTGGACTAATGAGAATCTTCACAGTTCAGGACTTATTCTGTACAAAAGTTGCAAAATCTGTTTGTTTTGTTTTGTTTTTTAATGTAGAAGACAGCATTTTCTGTGCTGGAAACAGCATTTTAGACATAGAAAATATTTCTACATATAAATATTGTTTCATGTGCAGCGAATGCTATAGTTGGAGACTTATTCTGCACAAAATTCACACATGGTTGAAATGTAGAAATGTTATTTTCTGTGAGAAAATGTTTTTTTCTGTGCAAAATAACAAGAGTGAACCCTTGGTAACTAGGAACCCCTGTGGATACTGAAATCTGTGGTTGCTCAAGTCCCGCTAAATACAGTGTCATAATAAAATGGTATTCTTTATGTAAAATGGCAAAATCAAAGTTTATGTTTTGGATATAGTTTAAAAATATTTTCATTTTATGGTTGCAGAATCTGTGGATACAGAGAGCCAACTATATTTGCAAATTTTGTGCAGAAAAAGACTCAGTTTGCAAATAGGCTTCCGAAACTGTATGGATTTTATAGATTTTCTTGGAACAGGGAAAAAATTGCTAAACTTACCCATTGTTTCCTTTGAGAAGAAGCTTAGTGAAAAATTATATCCCTACTATGTTTATCAACTGGTGGGTTGGGAATGCAAGCTGGAGAATGCAGTTGCCCTCAAGTCCTGTTTCTTTGAGAGAGAGGTCTTTCATTCTTAATATTACACCATATTCCCAACTAGGGACTCAAGGCAGCCCACAACAAAGATCGAACATAATACAGAAACAGAAAACAGCAACAAAATGTGAGAAGACAGATGATAAAGAGAATGCATAAGATGTCTAATCTCTGAGAGGAGACTGCTAAACAGAGTTCAGTGAGGTGAAGAGAAGTTTTATCATCAGCTTACATCAGACAGGTATGTTATAGTCTTCAAGGTGATGTCTTTAAATAGGAAGCTCACATCCTTCCGTTTCAGCTGAGGAAGAACCAAGGCAAGCACCTCCAGACTCTCAAGTACCACCTTGGCATCATACAAAGCACCCAAGAGAATCGCGACAATGGTCTTCTTCTGTTTTTTCACCTGGGTGGACACATTGGAAGCACCTGAGATGCTGGCGACTGACAAGACTCTCCTTAAGACAGAGTTGGCAAAGTGTAGCCTACAGGCCACATGCAGCACTTGGGACCCCAAAGTGTGGCTTATGAAGCCCATCCAAGATCTCAGACCCTGTGTATATAAGGATGTAAGTGTGAAGGTGTAAGTATGTGATATTGAAGGAGTAGAGAAAGAAGGATGAGGATGAAGGGTTTATAGATGTAGAATGGGAGGCAAAAGTCAAAGAAAGTGAGAATGGAAGAAAGAATGAAGGGATGCAATGGAAAGAATTGATAAGAAGGTTGGGTAAAGAGGGTAAAGAGAGTTAGGAGGATGAATTTAGGATAGATGTTGTAGGTTATGAAGAAGAAATTTTGAACTGAAGATATATGTGAATTTAAAAAATATTGCATACTCCATTATATATATGTGTGTGTGTGTGTGTGATTTGAAGTCACCCAAGATCAGCTGCAAATGTGGCAGTTAATCTATTTCTCCAGAGTGCCTTGAGCATCAGTGGCGTACCCAGCCAGGATGTCACCCAGTGCGGAGAGGTGGGGCTTTGGGGGCCTATGGCTTCTGGGCAGGACTTCTGGAGGTGAGGTCACATGGAAACGGCCACCCACCTGGGCCAGGAACCTCTCCCCTGAAGCCCGGAGACCTCCCAAGCCACTGGGAAGTGGTGGGGTGGCCAAAAAAGAGGTGCCTGTCACCTGCCCTGGCCTGAGACCAACCCCCAAAGCCCTGGGAAGTGGCAGAGTGGCTGAAAAAGAGCCACCTGCCGCATGCCAGGCCTGAGACTGTCCCCTAGGCAGCATCTGCATGGATTTAACAAATGCTGGCAGAGGTGGGGGGCTGACTGGGTGTCACCCCCCCTTCTGGGGTGTCACCTAGGGTGGCCCGCAACCCCCCCCCGATGCTACTGTTGAGCGCATATGAAATACCAAAACAAAAAGGCTGAAAAGTGCCCAGAATGGCAGTACGAAGTGATGTGACGTCACTTCTGTGCACCAAAATGCAATGGCACAGTTGGCTGGGGGAAACCTGCTGGGTGGGGAGGGGTATCTACCCCTACATGAAGCCAATTGGAAGTGGTTTGAAAAAGTTGTTGCTGCCTATCCAAGACCCCACATTAGGACTGCATAGCATAAATCTCTTCGTTCAGAGTTGCGCAATAGTCTGCTACACAAATCTTATGTTGAACAACATGTTGCATAACTGAACCACAACACCAAATGTGTGTCTGAATGCACAGGCAAATGCATAGCATGCAGCCATGCACAAAACACACTTTGCACTGTTGCATTCCATCTGCATTTGTCAATTGGTTCCATGGGATGAGGGCTTCCACTTATCTCCCCTTCTGCCACCAATGTGAGGATCTCATTCTGTCCCACTGCTATGGCATCAAATGTGGTGACCTTTTAGATGCCCTCATGGCTGCCGTGAAATAATTTATTCATCTTCTCTCCCTACTGGGCACCACCACCCTGTATTAACTACTGCTACTACAGACATTGCTCTGAACTCAAGCTTCCTAATATATACAATTCTTGGAGGTTCAAGCGTTTAATACAAAATCATGATTTATTAAATAGAATTGAACACAACATCACAGATTACATATCTGATACAACTAAATCCTGACTGATGCTGAGGCTAACACACATCTTTCACTCTCTCACTCACTCATATCCTAACTCAGACCCTGACTCAAACTCATGTCTCTTTGATCCTGACTGTCACAGCTCACCTCCACTTCACTGGCAGACCCAAATCTTACTCATATCCTAACTGACTCTAACCCTGATGGTACCTCTTCTCTAGACCCTAATTGTCCTCACCATTCAAACTCCTAAATCCCACTAATTCCTAATCTTGACAGAATGCTCTTACACACTCCACACCATCACACCCCAGCCTTATTCAAAATCCTTCCACCAATCACCATTCACTCCCAGCATTCCATTCTTTCACCCTTATTGATCCTTACCCTGGATCAGCTACTACACAGTGCATACATAACTGTACTTTATCTAATAAATGCCGCTATATTTTCTAAGTAAGTCCAGAACATCACAAAGGGAACCTGTGCATGTGTAAGACACCAGTAAGATTCTGGCCGTACATCTTGCACTTATAGCAATTTAAGAGCACTTGGAACTGTCATGGCGCCATTCTACAAAATTCTGAGGCTTATAATTTACTGTGGGATTTAGAATTCCTTGCTTGAAAGCTTTTAGTGCTGTAGTTCAGGGGATTGTACAGAAGCAAAGTAGCTCACCAAGATACACCTCTGTTTCCTCTGGGTTGGCAAACAGTCTTCTTCCGAGGATGGATTGATCCTTGGAATTCCAGTGACCTGATCATTAGTCTATTGCACTGAATGGAGAGTAGTTTAATAGAATCCAAAACACGCGTTCTGCAATAACATTGATTTTAAAAAGCAAGCTCTAACCTTGTCAGGTGCCGCAAGGAGAATGTTGCCAAGGCCTTTGAGTGCCATCCGACGGGTGCCTGGGTGTTGGTCTCCTGCTCTCTCTAGCAGGGTAGGAAGGAGAGATTTGAGCTGCTCCCTTTCTCTTAACATGGGATCCTGAATCACCTGCAGTAATTCATCATGTTCATTATTACACATAAGAGCCATGATCCAACAGCAGTGAGATGGAATGCAACTTGATGCTTAGTAATGTGGCAATTGTACAACATGCTTCATTAGTGAATGGCAATATGTACATCCATGTACAATGGCATCTCATAGACAATGCTGTTTCCACAACTGTGAAATGTTTCACATCAGGCAATGTGGTAGAATTCAAAGATATGTTAGTCTGTCAAATCAGTATGTAGATTTGACAGTATGTAGAGCGATCTTGTAGCACCTTTGAGATTAACTGAAAGAAAGAAGTTGGCAGCATGAGCTTTCATAGACTAAAGTCTGGGCATTAGTCTGTGAAAGCTCATGCTGCCAACTTCTTTCTTTCAGTTAGTCTTAAAAGGTGCTACAAGATCTATCAGGCAATATGTTTCACATCAGACAAAAATCTCCAAGTACTTCTATGTGGGAACTTATGCATGTATAAGATATTAATAGAATTCTCAGCCACAATGGATTTTGCACATGAAGTTTGCTCAACAGATAGGTAATGGACGTTCTCCAATAAGGTTTGAGATCGATGCACACCAAAATTATGCAGAGACTCATACACATGGATGTATGCAAGAGTTAAGGGCACAGTCCTCTGAAAGAAGAACAGAAAATTTCTCCAAGTGCTCCGGTCTTACCTCAGCAAAGAAGGCAGTTCCTGTTAGCCTAAGCTTTTCAGATCTTGAATTCATCCAGGGGAGGACATTTTGGATGACTTTGGGGCTGAGGAGTCTGTTCTGAAACAGGCAGCTAGAAGGAAAGATGAACAGTGGAATGACTGTAGGAATAAAAAAATACCTACAGCTACAGCATGATATGTGATGATGGCAAAGTGCTAGCTGGAGGCACTTGAAATATGAATGCCCCTCATATTGCCCAACAGACACTATTCCAGGATATGGATCTTGCCCATTGCATATGGCTATCATGCCTAGTAGCTGTCATATTGAGGATGAGCAAGATTGTTTTCTGCTGCTCCAGAGAGTAGGACATGGAGCAATCGGTTCAAACTACAGGAAAAGAGATTCTACCTAAAAATTAGGAAGAATTTCCTAATTGTAAGAGCTGTTCAACAGTGAAATAGGCTGCCTTGGAGAGTGGTGGAGTCTCCTTCTTTGAAGGATTTTAAATGGAGGCTGGATGGCCATCTGTTAGGAGTGCTTTGATAGTGTCTTCCTGCATGGCAGAAGGGGATTGGACTGGGATGGTCCTTGGGATCTCTTCCAAATATGAGTCTATGATGTTAGCCATTGCTAGGTTGCTTACCTGGTCAGCGCACAAACACCCTCCTGGTGGGTCCTAGGATCTCTGAGTAACGCCCAGATATTCACCTCACCAATTTCTGCTAGTGATGGATCACAGGTAAGCTTCAAAATCAGAGCTTTCAGGCTTGCCACAGAAAGTCTGGCCCAGAAAGAGCATAGAAATTACATCAGGAATTCCAACAGAGAAATGGAACACAGGAGGAAAAACACCCCACAGGCAATAGAAAGGAAAGTCCAGCCAGTTATTTAATAAGCATGGAAATGACAGCAAATAGATTTGAGCCAGTTGGCTCTTTGATCTTTGCTCCTTGAACTCCATATCTCTTACTCCAAGTTTCTTCTGCTCTCTAGCTCAGCTGCTACCATTTTCTCTTGTTGCTCCATTTTCTTGGATTCATCTCTTCTAATATCTGCAGACTACTCCTTTGATTACTGTTTAAAATCTCAGGTAAAGATTTCTCTGTTTTCTAAAGCATTTGGGATTAAATTTCCTTTGGATTTCTGTAAAGGTTCTGCTACAGGTTGAATCTCCCCCATCCAGAAATCCAAAATATTCACTATTCAAAATGTCTCCACTAAATGCGTCTGAGGAAGTAGACTGAAGTTACGAAAACTCATCTGCCAATTTCTTTATTTCAGTTAGTCTCAATGGTTCTACAAGATCTCTCTACATCCAAAATATTCAGAAATCTAAAATTGTCCATATGAGTAGCTGAGATGGTGACACTTTTGCTTTTTGATGGTTCAGTGCAGACAAACTTTGTTCCATGCACAAAATGACTGAACATATTATATATAAAATTACCTTCAGGTCATGTGTATAAGGTTTATTATTATTATTATTATTATTATTATTATTATTATTATTATTATTATTAAATGAATTTCATTTTTTGATTCCAAAAATATTCCAATTCCAAAAATATTCCAAAAATTCCAATATTCCAAAATTAAAAAAACTCCCAAATCCAAAATGCTTCTGGTTCTAAGCATTTTGGATAAGGAAGACTCAATCTGTATGTGTATTTGGTTGGTCTTTGCATTACAGTGAGCCCTTGGTATCCACTGGGGGGCCCTGGATACCAAAATCCATGAATGCTCAAGTGCCATTAAATACAGCGGTGTAATAAAATTGTGTCCCTTATGTAAAATGGCAAAATCAAGGTTTGCTTTCTGGAATTTTTTGGGGTGTGTGGGTGGAGGAATATTTTCAAGCCATGCATGGTGGAATTTGTGGATGCAGAATCTGTGGTTACAGAGGGCTGACTGTATATGTGTGTGTGTGGTGTTTGCATTAGTATTAGTCCCTTCTTTCCCCTATATCCTTTTAAAAACAAAAATTACATTGTACACCTTTGGCAGGCTAGTCTGTTTTCTTGTTTTATGTCTAGTGCCATACACACCAGTGCTGTTTTATCATTTCATTAGGGTCATGATGATGACTCCAAACAAATCATCCATAGACGTAATATACAAACCAAATGGTATATTCAAAAATACACAAGCACACAAAAATAAAGCGAAACTTAACAAGTAATATAAACCAGTAATAATCTTTGTGGAAAGCAGATGAATGATCAAGCAAGATATAATCCTACACAGTCTGCTATTGCAAAGATCCAAACAACCCAGTGAACAAACCAAATAATATACTAAGAAAGAATGTCCCAGTATCAAACCACAGAAACAGAACAGACTGATATTCTGGAAATGGGAACAGTCAACCCAATAGTACAAGCATGAGATAAGGCAACAGATGTCTTCCTGGTTTATGTAATCATTTAATGCCTTCTTCAGTGTAACAATAAATATCAGCTGTTAAGAAAAATCATCTTGTTCCAGTCTGTTTACACCAAATATTTATAGGTTATTTGTCAAAAACCCATGGCAGCTTGATGTAGAAACAAAGCCCATTCAAGACAGAAAGAATATCTCATGCAGCTATGATTGTTCACAAAGATCATGTACCCATTCACACTACACAAGTGTTGTTGTTGTTGTGTGCCTTCATATCATTTCTGATTTATGATGACCGTAAGGTGAGGAGATTTCTTGGGCAAATTTGTTCAGAGGGGGTTTGGTTTGTCCTTGCCTTCCTCTGAGGCTGAGAGAGTGAGACTTACTTCATAAAGGATGGGTGGGATTCAGGATTTTATGTTCTGTTTAATGTATGGAAATTGTAATGTTGTAAGCCACCCCGATTGCTCTGCAGAGGGGCGGGATATAAATAAAAATTATTATTATTATTATTATTATTATTATTATTATTATTATTATTATTATTATTAAGGTTACCCAGTGGGTTTCCATGGCTGAGCAAGAATTTGAACCCTGGTCTCTAGAGTCATAGTTCAACACTCAAACCACTGTACCACACCACACACAATCATAGTGCTATTATTCCATGTTGACTACCATGGTTTCCATCCTATGGCATCCTGGCACTTGCAGAGGGGCATTTAGAATCAGCAGTCAGAAAACATGTTTTGTGTGAGAAGCAGGTGTAATTCCAGGCCTTTCCAAGAGTTATTTTGATGCCAAACACTGACACTCATTACTGCTATAAAATAAGCTTGATTGGTTGTAAATGATGCAGCAGATGGTAGACAGCAGAGAAGCATCTCATCCCTTTTGCTGGATGGGTCCAGCATCCCCTCAAAGCCAATGGTAGAGTTGGCCCCCAAACTAATTGTACCCAGACTATCCCCAGCCAAATTCAGTCCTTATTGCTGGATATATAGGTCCCTGGACTGGGGTGCATGCCTTGACTGAAGATGATGGAAAATAAACTCCTAAGGGTTATGTTGTGTAGAAGCAAACAAAGAAAATGGAGCATATTTTGGGAGAAAGGCGGAATATAAGTGCAATACATAAATTAGTAAAATCAAAGTGTGCAAGCTTGATCCATCTCCCAACCCATTAGGTGTGAGAACTATACAAGCAAGTTAGTAACAGAGGAAAATTATTGATGATGATGATGATGATGATGATTTATCTCCTGCCTTCCTTCCAACACAGGGACTCAAGGTTGCTAAATCACTTCTCCAGTGTTCCCAGTCTGTATATTGTTTCACAGCCTCAAACTGCCACACTGCTGCAAAAACATAGGCACTAATACAAGCAGACTCTCTACACTGGATGTCTGTTAACACTTGGCCAGGGTGCTAACAAGGACTCCAAAACCCATCTGCCTGTGGCAGAACCCCAGCTTACTAAAGGGCTCATCTGGGGCATCACCAAACTCCAGATTGCAGAGGATTCAGCCACGGCAGTTAAAAATGGAATCATAGTGGTATAATTGTGCAGTGGGTACAGGATGGAGATCACCATGGATGCCATTTTTCTTTTTTAGGAAGACAACTTCTTATGTTGCAAAATTAGAAATAAAAAGAAGCCACATTTTCCAAGACATGGCCTGGAAAGGAGGGAGGCTTGCCTGGAAGGGTTGCCCTCTGATAAATGCTGTTCTCTTCGGAAAAGCCTCCGGCGGCCCTCGGAAAAGGGCATCTTCTGCCCCAGGGTTTTGCTGACCTCCCACAAGAGAGCATAAAGCAAGTCTGGGAACACCTCCTGGAGGACTTCCTCATCTTGCAGTACGGAGAGGACTTCATAGATGGCACATGTGGCCTGATGGGAGAAAAAGAGACAAGGAGAGGGTTTCAACAGCATGTTTAGTAGAAATGGACCGCACCTTCCCAAAATGGCCCCAGTGAGGGGTAAGAGATCTATGTTGCTCACCTCTGTCATCAAGATTTGACCACCTTGCTACAGAACCTTGAGATGTTAGCTAACAACAAAGTCTGATTCCAGCAGTCACGTAACATTCCTATTTCTTAGAGCTTAAGATGTTGAGCAACCTATGGCCCTCCAGATGTTGTTGGATTGCAATTCCCACCATCTCTCACAACTGCCTTACCTTCCCAATGTCCCCTGAAAGCAGGGGTGGGCAATGGCACAGGGTACAGGGATCTTTATTCCATCCATCTTCTTCCCATGAGCAACCTCCTCTGCAAGCCCAAATAACTCTCTTTTCCTCTGCAGTCTCCCTCAAACTGGCAACTGGAAGTGTCATGATGTTGGACAGTCCTTTCTGGAGGAGTGCTCTCAGAAGGTGGTTTGGGAGACTCCTGACCATTACTCTGTGGTGTCTCTTGGGGTCCAGCCCTGTCCCCCATGTTGCTTAACATCTACATAAAGCCACTGGGAGAGATTATCTGGAGATTTGGGGTTCAGTGTCACCATTACACTGATGACACCCAACTCTGTCTCTCCATCTGATTCCAAGGAAGCTGCTTCAGTCCTAAACCAGTGTCTGCTGCCAATGAGGGCACGCAAAATGAAGCTTAATCCAGAAAAGACAGAGGTGCTCCTGGTCTGTCAGAAGGTAGACCAGGGAACAGGGATTTTGCCTGTGCTGTATGGCGTTACACTCCCCCTGAAATCTCAGATTTGTAGCTTGGATGGACTTGGATGAACTCAACCTTGACCTGGAAGCCAAGGTTTCAGAGGTGACCACGAGTACGTTTGCACAATTAAAACTAGTGTGTCAGCCCTTTCCCTGAGAAGTCAGATTTGAGCATGGTAACACATGCCTTGATTATATCCCATTTGGATTACTGCAACACACGGTCCATGGGGCTGCCTTTGAAGCTATTCAGAAACTTCAGCAGGTCCAAAATGCTGCAGCGAGACTGCTGACCGAGGCCAGTTATAGCAAAGAGATAGCTCATTTGCTGAAACAACTGCACTGGTGTACAGTCTTGTTTCCAGGCAGAATTCAAAGTGCTGGTTATGACCTATAATGTCCTACATGGCTTGGGTCCAAACTATCTGAAAGACTGTTATTTCCCTACCTGAGTTTTAAGATCTTTGGAGG
Organism: Phrynosoma platyrhinos; assembly: GCA_020142125.1. Lineage (NCBI taxonomy): Eukaryota > Metazoa > Chordata > Lepidosauria > Squamata > Phrynosomatidae > Phrynosoma > Phrynosoma platyrhinos. The sequence goes on from CM034701.1 coordinate 5,560,300, forward strand.
AGGGCTTTCTCTCAGTCCCACCAACTTCACAGGTATGGCAGGTGAGAACCTGGGACAGAGCCTTCTCAGTGGCTGCTCCCAGGCTATGGCAATCCCTGCCAAGGGAGGCTTGCTTGGCCTCTTCCATGCTCTCCTTTCACCTGCAAGCCAAGACTTTCCTATTTAAACAGGCCTTCAGTTTTTAATCTGGCCGAGGCAGCGCATGGGATAGGTTTCAATGTGCTTTTATTGTTTTGCACTAATGTTTTATTCAAGAGGATTATGTTTAATGCTTATTTTATTTTATTTTATTTTTATTCCAAGCTGTTTTTTCATTGTATTGTTTTAATGTTTGGTGTGAGCTATTTTGGGTCCCATATGGAAGAAAATTGGGATCTAAATAAATAAATAAATAAATAAATAAATAAAATAGTTGCCTCCTGTCACCATTTTGAGAAGGTCTAAAGAGACTAAAGACTAAAGAGGTGGTGTAGTGGTTTGAGCACTGGACTATGACTCTGGAGACCAGGGTTCGAATTCCTGCTCAGCCATGGAAACCCACTGGGTAACCTTGGGCAAGTCACACTCTCAGAGGAAGGTAAAGATAGCTCCCCTCTAAACATCTCTTATGAAAACACTGCGATAGATTTGCCTTAGTGTCACCATAAATCAGAAATGATCTGAAGGCACACAACAACAACAACAACAACAAGATATTTAAGGACAGAGGAGGGTTGTGTGAGGCAGGGTGTTTCTGCATATTTTCAGGTGTTTCGGAGACTTTCTGCATGATTTTCAGGCAAAATTTGACTGAAAATCATAGAGAAACTGTTGTTGAAAGGGAATTGGGGGCTTCAGGGTAAGAAAAATAGACTCCAGCATCCACACATGGCTGACAGAATGCCCTTCACCCAACTGTACTTTAAAGGTTATTTGGAAAAGCAGGCATGCTAATAGTCATCACCTGCAAATGTTTCTTTGGACTTTATCACACGGGGGCCAATTCTGTCTTTAAAGAGATAATAAAGCGCAAATAAACCATCCCGAAAATAAAGTGAAAATAGTGTTTAATTGCGCGAATGAACATCACACACAATTAGAATAAATGCGTAATAACGTGAAAAGTGAAAAAATCCGCTTTTGCATTTCATACAAAAGTGAAAGAATTCCGTATATGAAGTAGAAATGGTATACTCGCAAATGCGCAGAGGGATGCATAGTTAGTGCGTCACAGGAACCTACAACAAAAACAGTAACAATAACTCCTAAATACTTCTATACCAGACACCCCATAGCACCATTAAATATTACCAGACA
>CM034701.1:5589804-5601127 GCA_020142125.1 Phrynosoma platyrhinos
AGATCTTGGCAAAAATATTTTCCCAGATAGGCTTTGCCTTCTGGTCTACCTCCATTGGTCTGAAAAAGTGGTAGGAAACCACCCAAAAGTGCCACCACCCATGTGAAATTGTGAGACGCACAACCTGGTGAGCTTGCAAAACACCCAAGACTCATCACAGTCCATCTCTTTTGGCATCTCTGGTCCAGCATTCCTCCTGCTTCCAACCTGTCCTGCCAAAGCTACTCCATCCCTCTCCCATCCAGGTAAAAAGGTTAACAACCGCTTACCTGCAGCAGCTTCTGTTCCCATTCAGGGCTGCTGACCTCTGGACTTTCTGCAATGAAAAAACAAAATAATAGTGCCACCTAAATTACGATTCCTGGCTAAGGGTGTACATTGCAGAGCTTGACTGGCCCTGCATCTGCACTGCAAAAATAATCCAGTCTGACACCACTTTAATTATTATGGCTCAATGCTATGGAATTTTGGGAACTGTAGTTTGATGAGATATTTCACCTTCTCTGTCAGAGAGCTCTGGTGCCCCCACCAAACTACAAATCCAAGAATTCCATACCATTAGGACATGGCAGTTAAAGTTTGTGTTGAATTGGATTATTTCGGCAGTGCGAATGCAGACTTTGGAGTTTTTCGCACAGCTAATAAAAGTGACTTATCTCTCCTGGTTTACAGTCGCATAGGGGATGCAGCCAGGAATTATTGCACGGCAAAATGCCACCAATGCTGCATCATCCTCAGCTAGCCAATTTGCAAAGTTGGGAATTTTGTACATCAGCCAGCTGAGTGTGGCTCGGAGCCAGGTTTTAGGCAGGATGCAGCCAGGAAGTGGCATCAGTGGCATTTTGCCATGCGATAATTCCCGACTGCATCTCGTATGCAACTGTAAACCAGGAAAGGTAAGTCGCTTTTATTAACTGTGCGAAAAGCTCCTGGGACACTACAAAAGCTGCTTAAGGGAGAGAGCAATGCAGGACTGTGCATTTCGAGTGTCACAGTCTGCAAACCCTGATGCAAAATCTTGAAAAGAGTTTTTATGCAACAAACATAATTCCTGTGCACTAAACAAGTTGGAAAAAAGCACGGGGAGGGGGAAATGCACATTTCTGTGCAATACAATTCCGCAAAAGATTTTGTAAAGTGAGAAGAATCTGACAGTTGTGCCGTGAGGATTTCGTGAATGTCGGGAAATCCATTTTCTGCTAGGAAATGAATAGCAATAAATACTTTTTGTCTGTCCCTAGTATACACTGTTGGTGTATTCACACTGCAGGAATAAAGCAGTTTGACACCCCTTTAACTGCCATGACTCTGTCTTACAGAATCCTGGGATAGTTTGGTGAGGTACTAGAGCTCCCTGACAGACTAAGCTAACACCTCACCAAACTACAAATCCCAGGATTCCACAGGACTGAGCCATGACAGTTGAATTGGTGTCAAACTGCTTGATTTCTGCAGTGTGGATACATCCAAGGCAGCTTACCTACCTGCTTGGAAGGACTCCAAAAGGAAGGGGAGCTGTTTGGCCCACAGCCTCCTGACGGCTGAATGGATGTTGCTGTGCAGGGTGTGTAAAAGCTGCAAAGCCCATCGTCCTCTCTGGATAGGATTGGAGGCCAAGACCTGTGGGCAGGAGAGGAAGCACAGAGATGGAGAGCTGCAGAAGGATCAAGCGCCATTGCCTCATAACCTGAAGGCAATTTTATATAATATTTTTCATAATTTTGTGCATGAAACAAAGGTTGCATACATTGAACCACCGGAAAGCAAAGGTGTTAAAAAGTTTTGGTTTTGGAATTTTTTGGATTTCATTATTATTGTATTTATTTATTTATTTATTTCATTTTTCAATGCTGCCTTTCTCCCAGAAATAGACTCAAGGTGGCTCACAAGATAAAAACAATTTTTTAAAATGTAACAATAAGAATTTAAAAACAATTAAAATCATCTAGTTAATACAGTATAAAATTAACATAAAAAGATACAAAAGTTAAAACATAACTAAAACACACACCCCATATAAAAACCACCCTGTCATGATTATATATTAAAAAGCCTGCCTAAATAAAAATGTTCAACCTGTTTGTTTTCTCTTTCTTACCAGAAGCCTTGCTACCACTCCTTGGGCGCTTGGAAGATTCACTAAACAAGAAAGCCACAAGAACAAGAAAGTAAATCACAGAAGACTTTGGATAATGGATAATTTATTCAGTGATTTCTTTTAACAATTGTGTTAATTTATCTATTTCAAAATAATCATGCAGTTTTAAAAGCCATTCCTTACATTTGGATAGTCATTCCCACCCTCCCACCCATTTACTTGCTTGTAGAATGCGAGCTGTTGTAGTCATATAGAACATAAGTTTACCATATTTATTTTCCAGATCCTCATCTATGACTATTCCTAGCAGATACATTCTCGGATCTAACGTTTCTTTAATATTCAGCATTTTTAAGACTTGATTGTAAATATCATTCTAGTACTTTTAAGCCCATTTACATGCTCACTAAAGATGGTAAAAAGTGCCCATTTCTTCATTGTATTTCTAACATGTAGTTTTTGTAGCTTTATTCGTTTTAGCTATTTTATATAGAGTAAGATACTGACTGTATTGCATCCTATACAAGTTCTCTTTCTGGTCATAATTTAAGGCATATTTATATTTTACTATAATTTCTCCCATTGTTGTAGAAGAACTGGTAAGAAAGTAAGTTCCAGTGGTGTAAGCTGGACTTCCTCTATTGTAAATCACTAATATGAAGCCTGCCTACAAGTACCAGAATACTACAGTTAGCCTGGGAGATTCCTGGTCAAGACTACCATGGTTCTGCTATAATAATAATAATAATAATAATAATAATAATAATAATAATAATAATAATAATGTATTTATACTCCCCCCCATCAACTAATCGGGGTGGCTTACATCAGTTAAAAATTTGTTATGCCAAGTTTTACGGTTCCTCTTTATTACAACTAGTGAGGCTGTCTCATGGAAAGAATGGACTAACTATACTTATTACTGTATATACCCAACTATAAGTTGACCTCATGTTTAAGTCGAGGGCAGGTTTTGGGGCCAAATTTATGGATTTTGATATGACCCATGGATAAGTCGAGGGTAAAATTTATGGGTATCTAACAAAGGATCTAAAGGATGAAGCAAAGGAAAACAATGCCAAAGAACTTACAAAATTCCAGCAGACATAACTGTGCCACCCTAAAGGCTGAATGGATGGGAGAATAAAGGGTGAGAGTCAGTGCTTCCAGGACACTCTTGCCTTTCGCCAGGGGTAATATATGAGTTAAAGTACAGTACTTACGGTACATTGACCCATGGATAAGTTGACTCAGATTTTTGGGTCAATTTTTGACTAAAATTTCTAGACTTATACATGAGTATATACACTAATTAATTTAATCCTATCTTTCTCCCAACATAGAAACCCAAGCATCTCAAAATAGGAGTTAAAACAAAAGACAGTTAAAACTATGACTATTATAAAGTGTTTTTTTTTTAAAAAAAAATCAATAATCACATTAAAAATATAAATATAAGACTGTTTTAAGAGGCAGTTAAATTAAAATAGCAACTCAAAGGGGCTAAGAGGAAGCCCTGCCACAAATGGCTTAACACTTGGAAAGGCTCATATGAGAGATAATGGTTTTTCAAACAGGCTAATAGGTCATAACCAGCATTTTGAATTCTGTTCAGGAATGTACCAGTAGCCAGTGAAACTGTTTCAACATGCGAGTTATATTTCGAATATCAGCAGGCAAGAGGATTCCCGCTACAGTTATTTTAAATTTAATGTATTTATTTATCATTTATTGTAATTTTTTTGTAGTTTGTTATTTTTAAGTATGTTTTTAAAATCTGACTGTTTAAGTATTTTTTTTGGGGGGGGGGGTGGACTATTGGGAACGGGATTGTTCGTTTTATCATGTAAGATGCCTCGGTTGTATTTTACAGAGAGGTGGGATATAAATAAATGTTGTTGTTGTTGTTGTTATTGTAGCACCTTTGAGACTAAGGGGCTGTACAGACAGCCCCTAAGGAGTGACTCCTTAGCCCTGGTGGCGCAGTGGTTAAATCCCTGTCCTGCAGCCACTCACTCATAGACCATAAGGTTGCGAGTTCAATACCAGCCAGGGCTCAGGCTCGACTCAGGCCTGCATCCTTCCAAGGTCGCTAAAATGAGGACCCAACTGTTGGGGGGCAATGAGCTTACAGTTGTAAACCGCTTAGACATCCCATAGCACGATATGAAGCGGTATATAAATGAAGCTGCTTTGCTTTTTTGCTCCATGCCACCCCTGGGAGTGCTGGATCAGGGCCATGGCAACCGCACACTGCAACCTCAATCCAGCAGTTTGCTGCTCCAAAAACAGCTGGTAAATGCTGCTCCTTTTTGGAGCAGCAGAAAGCCGCCCTTACTGCCACTACCAGGGCTCTCTGGGCTCCTTTGGCACAGTGTGTCTAAATGCTGCACCAAGGGAGCGCCCTGACACTATGCGCCGTGCAGTGGGGCGCACAGCATGACAGCAGCATTGGGGCAGCTGGCATGCAGTCGCCCCGCTCCAACTCCACTCTCAGACCAGCCCTTTTGGCCGGTCTGTACAAGCCCTATCTGTAGGGAAAAGCTATAGCATAAGCTTCTGTAGACTTGGTCTATTGACTAGGTCATCTGTAGACTCTTGGTCCTCTAAGGAAATAGACCGAAAGCTTACGCTGCAACCTCTTTTGCACAAGTAGTCTCAAAAGTGCTACAAGAATTCTTTGCATAAAGGAGTTATGTGTTCCCTGTAACCAGCCCTGTCAACAGTCTGGGATTTTGCTGTTTCTAAACTATCTGCAAAGGTAGCCCCAGAAAGAGTGCATTACAGTAGTCCAAATGGGATGCAACCAAGGCCTGTGTCATCTTGCCTTTTTTGCATAGACCACTGTTAGGCAAGCCTGTGGGGGCAGCTTTCAGGAACAAACAAACCTCCTTTGCAAGAGCCAAGGAAAAGGATGGATTCGTCCTGCCGAATGGTGGCCAGTTCCTGCAAACATCTGCAGAGGGGGATCAAAGTCGGCGTGTATGGTGCTGGCACCACAAAGAGAAGCAACTTTGGCCAAAGAGCCTGCAAAGAAGAGGGAGGTATAATTTAGCACTTAATGCAGTGTTACTAGACATGATTTAAGTAGGATTGCATTTATGATGGGCTAACTCCATGGATGAATGTTAAGGAGAAAAATGCAAATGCGGGGTTAGGGGGATTATTAACAAAAATAATGACTGGTTTAAATAACTTGAAAAATGTACACGGTGAAGACATCAAAATAGTTAAAGATTTTCTATACCCATAGAGACTATAGCCAAGAAATGATAATAGGACTAGGAGTTAAGAAGGCAGATATGCAGGAACTAGGTAAGACCCTCAAGAGTAAAGATATATCATTAATTACCCAAGTCAGTATTGCCAATGCCATAGTTATTTGGAATTGTAGGTGTGAATGGAAAAGATGGGTAGTGAAGAGAGCTGACAAGTGCTGTAGCTTCATCCTATGGAATCTTGGGATTGGTAGTTTTACAAGGTCTTTAGCCTTTTCTGCCCAAAAGTGCTTGTGCTTCAGAAGACTACCAATCCCAGGATTCAGTACGATGGACCCATGACAATTAAAGTGGTGTCAAACTGCATTATTTCCAGTGTGTAGATGTACCCAGAGTGTTCTTGCCCAACACTCAAACCACTGCAGAATGCTTTCTCTCTTATGTATTGCTACTGATACTAAATCCAGACAAGTCACTCACTTTACTCATCCCTTCTGCAGAAGTGTTGAGATGCTCCAAGGCATCAATGCAAAGATCCTGAATGTGCTCTTCTTTTTCTCTTTCTTTCTGGTCCACAAGAAGATCTTTCCCCTACACAGGGAAGACAAACCAGAGAATAACCTGCTTAAGAAAAAGTCACAAACTGAGAGTTGAGGAAAGGGACTGTTTCTGAAACAGGGATGGGGAAAGTGGATGGCCCCAAAGACTGCTTTTGAGGTTTTTGACCCACAAGACATCATGGAGTAATGTTTTTCTTCCACCCACACTACAAATAGGATGAATCGTCTGTCCTGGAAGCATCCAGGAGATGCAGTTTACCTTTTTAATAGGATTGTCATTTACTTCTTTTAAAAGCAACATTAGATATCCACACAGCTTCTGGAGAACCCCAGGGGCAGAAAATTGGCCTTCAAATATGTTACAACTGGCCACCCCTAGACTATAGTGCCCAGAATCCTTTAAGCATAGACTCTGGGAGTTGTAGTCCAGTAAGCCACTTTCCCTGGCCCTATTTATAGTCTTCTATAAACCTGAACCGAGGTGTAGGTTTGGAGTGAAGGGCAAAATGAGAGCATTGCTCTTCAAATGAGAATTCTATCCCCTCAAATGTAATCCCCCTTCAGTCCCCAAATTTCTACCATTTCAGTAACTTAAAACTTGAGTAGAGGATGAAGTTTAGGCACCCCAAAGCAAAAGGGATGGCAAGGTAACCAAGGGAAGGAGAGCACAGCAAATACAAGAGTTCTAGGTATGAACGGTCTCCATTTCCAATGTCTCACTCTTTGCAATGCCTGAAGGAAAATTTCATTAGAAATAGACTTTTTCCCCCCCTATGGGGCAATGGTACCATAGCTCCCCATTGCTATACCCCTAGAGACCCAACATGGTGTAGTGGTGTGAACACTGGACTACAACTCTGGAGACCAGGGTTGGAATCCTCGTTCAGCCATGGAAACTCCCTGAGTAACTTTGAGTCACACTCTCTCAGCCTCAGAGGAAGGCAAAGGTAACACATATCCCCAACTAATATTGCCAAGGAAACCTGTGATAGATGCATCCATGTGGTTCTAATATTGGGACCTGTCAAGTCAAGGATGCTGGTCCACACTGGCCATCAGAGCTGGACCTACATTTAGGCAGAGTGAGGCAACCATCCCAAATGGCAGCAAGAAGCCTCTATCTGACCTTTCCCCATCATCCCTCTCCAGATGTCCCCATCCTTGGAGCCCTGATGATACTATGGTTAAATGGCAGTACTGCAGCCACAAGGCTGTGAGTTCAATCCCAGGGCTCCAAGGTTGAATCAGCCTTCCATCTTTTCATAGGTCAGTAAAATGAGTACCCATCTTGTTGGAGGCAATTGGCTTACAGATTGTAAACTGCTTAGAGTGTGCTGAGTTTACTATGAAGTGGTATAGAAATGTAAATACTATTGCTATTGCTATCCTCTTGAGCCAGTAATGGCCAGTGAGCCAACCTCTCGTTGGGCCAGCTAGCTGTTTCATCCTTTTGCCACTACTGCAAGGAAAGACCCCAAAGTGAGAACTTTATGACACCAACCTGCTGTCCCGCCACAGTTGCATTAGTTTGAAAATAGAAGCACACCAGTTTGGCATCATTTCTTATCACACTTTCCCCAATGACAGCACTTTGGTGATCCATGGTTCCCCGATTTGTTTTTCGCACTGCCAAACAGTGCCTTCAGGAGGAAGGGAAGGAATGAGAGATTGTGGCTGCCAACCATCTCCTGAAACTGACTGTTGTGTGAATGTGCTGCTTCCTGCTCCAAAAGTGTGGAACTGCTGTTTGTACATTCACCCAGCAGCCCTGTGCTTTGGGGATGGGGGACAAGTGATCATGGCAGCCAACCACCTCCCTAAGCCAGCTACTGTCTGAATGTGCACACAGCAGCAATTTTTGGGAAGGTGTTGATGACCACAATTGCTAAAGGAGAAGTGGGGAAAGGAGGAAAGGAGCAGAATCATGCCCACTCACACTATATGACTGCCTGAGAAGCTGAACTGCAGCAGAAAGGGCCTATCACATCAAGACAATAATGAGAATAGCAGTGAGATGGGGAGCCTATTGACAGGTTTTGCCTGTCAATGAAAAGGTGCACTACAGTAACAAATAGAATGCAAGGCAGAGGAAGGATGGAAACATTATTGTGTGATAAGTACCATCAAGACACTTTTCTCCTGTTGAAATTCTGCTTCTCTAGCTTTATGTGATAAAGTCCTGAGTAAAGAGGTACTGGAACAGGTGATAGTCCAGTAGACATTGGGCAGTCACTAGCTCATGCGATATCAGTAGCAGCTGGAGGCTTCTATAGCAGCAGAGAAATGAATCTGCTCTGGTTATACTATGAACTTAAAAGGAGATAGCTGATGTGTTAAGCCCTGTTCCCTCCCCAACAGGTTCAGTAACTTGGATACCTCCAGGGCAGTGGTTCACCCTGCCCTAGAAAATATAGTACAAAGGGCGTTTTAGTGATCTCATCTCTGACTTACCAGCTGGCTGACAGGCATGATGAACTGCTTGAAAATGTAGGCAACCATGTCCCATACGGCACAGCCCTCCACACTTTGTGAGCGAAGGAGCTCCTTAATAAAGCACAGGATTGCCCTCCTCACCTGTCACAGAGAAAGAGAGGGAGGGAGGAAATAAGGAAGGAAGGAAGGTTATTTCTGATGCACTCCGTATACAATACCTCAGCTGTGAGAGGCAGAAATTGGCACCTGACACCCAGTACAGTTGCCTACCCCAGACTTAAAGGCATGAAAGTTAAGCCAGATCCAAGATGGACAGTCCCTGTCCCCAGAAGAAATTTAATGTGGTGGATTCCTCCTATCCCCCACTGCCCCTGCCCAGTTGGGGCTTGGTAGGCTTAGGACTTTACCACAGAAGGCTAAAAACTGAAATTTTAACAGGATAAAAGTGTATTTTGCTGGAACCTATCCAATGACATTGTGTTCGCCCTGCTGCCACCCTGTTACTATAGTTCACCTTTTCATTGATGGGCAAAACCTGTCAATGAGCTCTCAGTCTTGCTTTTGAGGGAGGTGTGTTAAGAAATGTTTTCAAAACAGGAAGCTTCTGTTTCCTTTTGTAACACGATTGCCGTGAGACATGAAGCTGCTCTGATAATGTCCTTAGGTGTGGTGGCACTGCACCAGGCAGCCTAGAATGACTGGCATTAGCCACCATTTTAATTTCCAACAATACATCATAGCTGGACCAGTGGCATTGTGGAAGTTTAGAGGATGGGAAATGGGTCCTAGAACAAATGGGGTCCTAGAATAGATCAAGCCTGAACTCTCCCTGAAAGCCAGGATGACTAAATTGAGGCTGTCATACTTTGGCCACATCATGAGAAGGCACAACTCATTAGAAAGGACAATAATGCTAGGAAGGGTGGAGGGAAGCAGAAACAGGGGAAGAGCGCATGCCAGATGGATAGACTCCATTGGGGAGATCACAGGAATGAATTTGCAGGACCTTAGCAGAGCAGGAGAGGACAAGGAGACTTGGAGATGTCTTATCCATAGGATCTCCATGAGTCGGGGTCAACTCGAGGGCAGTTAACAACAACAAAAGGATGGCCAGATTGAGCTGCCTGGTTTTTCTCAGCATATCAGGTTAGACCAAATAAATGGGAAAGATTTATTATAGGCCTCAGAGCTGAGCTCCAAGAGCTGACCAAGGATGGCAGGAGTGGATCCTGTGGACCAGTAAAAACAAAGTAACAGCAACAGCTTGACCGCAATATCTTTTGCTAAAAAACTGAATTACAAGGATACCATCCCATCTGGTCTTACTGTTTCATGGTGATCATCCATAAGGCATTTCACAGATTCCACAATTGGGCGCTTCCAATTTCTTGTTGAATCTGCTGGGGGTTGGTGGGGAAGAGAGAGATGTGCATCATATTTTATTGGAAATCTAATACAAACAGTTCTTGATATATATATTTTCTCCACAGAGATTCATGAAGCACTTGTACTTACGTTCATCCCTGCCAACAATCATTTTCAGGTTCCTTAAGAATTCCACACGGATCTCTTCAGCATCGTTCTTCATCTGGGTCTGCAAGAAATCCAGCGCTTCAGCAGGGCAGCAACAGACTGAGTGAGGAAAAAAGGTACATCTTCAGAGAACACAAACATTTCACTATGACCACCATCGAAGATGGGGATGCAGCAAAATCTGCCACATAATTTCCTGGTAGTAAGCTCCTTTTCCAAAACAGTGGCATCCTTATGATGCCAAGCTGCCTGTCTCAATGGAATCTGTGGCTGATCAGGAAGGATCCCTGCCCTCAAAATTTATGGAAATATGTATGCATACATCTGTAGAAAATATTGGCTGAGATCATATAGTGAGGTTGCATAACATAAATCTCCACATGTAGAATTGTGCATACATTTTGTAACCCCAAAACTGAATAGTGAGATTGCACAACTAAACCAAGACTCCCAACATCCTGCCAAATAGCCAACCAAAAGCACATACACATCCATGTGGAATGCACAATGAATTCTGTATGTGATACAATGAACAATGAGCAATTCCCGAGCAACATGTAGCCATGAATTTGCTAATTGCATTAACAACCCCACTTCTGCAACCTTGGAAAAAATGCAGCCATTCCGCATCAGGTTTTTAAAAAGTCCAGGTACTTCCCTAAATTCATGCATACAGAAGACACCGACAGGATTCAGCTACTGTTTCTCTTTTGAAAGTGATGAAAGATGAAGGAAGAAATGGAAATCAAAGGGCTGGGAGAAGAATCACATTTTTGTGTATACAAGTGCATACATATGTTCCTTCCCTTTCTTTTTTCTGCCTTTCTTTGTAATTTAAACAATATTTCTTTGTACTTTAAAAAATACAGTATTTTTTTTTAAAAAAATATTAGTTTATTAAACTGCAGTGGGGCCACTGAGACTGATTGAAAAGGGGAATTGCTACTCCTGGAATACAGGGGCTGCATCCACACTGCAGAAATAATCCAGTTTGGCACCACTTTAGCTGCCATGAGTCAATGCTATGGAATTCTAGGAATTGTAGCTTTGTGAGACATTTAGCCTTCTCTGTCAGAGAACTCTGGTGCCACTTTGTTGTTTGTTTTTGTTGCTGTTAACTGCCTTCGAGTCGATCTCGACTCATGGCAGCCCTATGGATGAGACATCTCCCAGACCCTCTGTCCTCCACTGCTCTGCTTAATCCCTGCTGAATACCTATGACCTCCTTCATAGAGTCCATCCATCTGGTATGTGGCCTAGCTCTCTTCCTACTTCCCTCCACCTTTCTCAGCATTATTATCTTTTCCAAAGAGTCTTCTCTTCTCATGATGTGTCTGAAGTACAACAGCCTCGGTTTGGTCATCTTGGCTTCCAGGGAGGTTTCCCGTTTGATCTGTTCTAGGACCCACTTGTTTGTCCTTTTGGCTGTACAAGGGATCCTCAGCACTCTTCTCCAGCACCACATTCTCTCAAATGAATTG
>CM034701.1:5601227-5621139 GCA_020142125.1 Phrynosoma platyrhinos
TTAGATTGTTGATATTCCTTCCTCCTATTTTCACTTCTCCTTCTTCTGGGTCCAAGCCTGCTTTTCCTATAATATGTTCTGCATACTGGAGCCTTGATGCACTCCATTAGCCATAATATGTTTGCAATGTGGTCCCTCATGCCTCTTCCTTTCCTGAACCCCACTTGGACCTCTGGGACTTCTCTTTCCATATATGGTTGGAATCTATGTTGCTATGACATAGTCTACGTCTATGTATTTTGAGCATGATTTTGCTTGCATGGGAGATCAGTGCTTGGCCCTATAGTTACTGTAGACTCTTGTGTCTCACTTTTTGTGGATGGGGATGGATATTTATCGCTTCCAATCTGATGGCCATTGTTTTGTTTTCCATATCTGTTGACATATGTTGGTTAGCACTAGGTTGACTATGTCAGTGTGGATTGCAGCAGTTCAATTGGAATATCACCTGTTCCTGGTGATTTGTTTTTCTATATTTCTCTTATTGCAGTTTCCACCACACTTTTTAGAATTTGGGATCCATATGGCTCTTCATTCCATGTGTGCTTCATTTTGTCACCTCTTTTGTATAATTCTTCTGTGTATTGAATCCAACATCTTTTTATTCCTTCCTGGTCTTGAATTATGTTATTTTTATTGTCATAGATCATCCCAGTCCTTGGTTTGAATTTTCCTCTGATTTCACAGATCTTGTGAAATAGATTGCTTGTCCTTCCCTTTTTGTTGTTGCCTTTTATTTCTCTGCACTGGTCGTTGTAGTAATTTTCTTTATCTTTTCACACAAGCCGTTGTACTGTTGTATTCATAATTCTTAGTTTGTTCCTGTCTCCCTTTTATTTTTCTTCTCTTCTTTATTGCTTGTGGTGTTTTTTCTGCCATCCATAGTTTTTTATCTTTCATTTTGTTTATTGAAAGTGTCTGTCTGCATTCTTCTTTTACTATGTCCCTGGCTTCAGACCATAGTTCCCCTGGTTCTTGGTCTATTATGCTTAGTAATGCAAACCTGTTCCTTATGTTATCAGTAAATTCTGTTGAGATGTTATTTAGATCATGTTTTGGTATAATCACTGGTTTTGTTTTCTTCTTGATCTTACTCTTATTTTTGATATGAGCAGTTTGTGATCTGTGCCACAGTCAGCACCTGATCTACTCTTGGCCACCAGTATAGTTTCACCACCTTTTGCTTCCAGTTATATAGTCTATTTGATTTTTGTGTTGACCATCTGATGTTGTCCCTGTGTATAGCCTTTTTTCTGGTTGTATGAAGAATGTGTTTGCAATGAATAGGTTATTGGCTTCACAGAAATCTATCAGATGCTCCCCTGCTTCATTTCTTTTGCCTAATCGAAATCTGCCTACTGATTTTGATTCTTCTTTGCTTCCAACTTTTTCATTCCAATCTCCAATGATCAGATTGACATCCTGTGTTGGTGTGCTGTCAATTTCTTCCTGTACTCTTTCATAGAATCTATTAATTTCTTCCTGTTCTGCCTCTGTGGTTGGTGCACATACTTGAATTATGGTGATATTCATAGGTTTTTAATTAAGTGGTGTTAAACTGGATTATTTCTGCAGTGCAGATGCAGCCTGGGAGAGGTGATTCACTCTTCTGTGAGCAGAAAATGGATTCCTGGGATTTTTAGTTCTACAAAGTCTTTAGCCATCTCTGCCAAAGCATGCTAGTGCCTCATAAAATGACAAATCCCAGGATTCTGTAGGATGGAGCCATGGCAGTGAAAGTGGTGTCAAACTGCATTATTTCTACAGTGTAGACGCATGCTGAGATCTGATAAAAACCAAGAAGACCTGTGTACGGGCAGCTTTCAGACCCCCTTCTTACCTAAGTGGCCAAAAGCATCCATAAGGATATTGCAGTGATCTCTGCAGAGCTGTCCATCTCCATAACTGGTCTATAAGAAGCAGGAGAAAGAACATTTCAGGGGAAGCAGTCATCTTCTTAGATCAGATGAGAAACTGGGTAAGGTCTTACAAATAAGTTTTATTTCCCATAATACTTGAGAGATGCAATGGTGTAACAATGGGAGGGGGACAAATGTGGGCACTGCTTCTCCCAATAAAAAGTTTGCCCCCATTGAAGTTGCCCTTCAGTTCCCAAGTTTCTAGCATTGCCAAGGATGAGATCCTAAAAACCGTTCACATCAAGAATTCTTCTGTTTATATTTGCTGTGTTTGCATTCTCTTGCTCACTTTTCTTGCCCCCTTTCTTTTGATGCCTAAACTATATTTCTAAATGCTCAGCTGAAGCTTTAATTATTACAAAGCTAGAAATGTGGGGACAGAAGGAAAACTAAATTTCTTCAGGGCAAGGGTAGAATTTTTATTCCCGGGGATAATGCTGTCATTTTGATACCCTTGTTGCTACACCCCTGGATACTAAAAATTTTGGCAAATATCTGACCTAAGAGTTGAACAGCATTGAGGTATAGCCAGCCTTCCATATTCACAGATTCTTTATCCATAGATTCAAACCATCAACGGATTGAAAATATCCCAATAAGATATACATTCCAAAAAGCAAACCTTGATTTTGCCATTTTATATAGGGACACCATTTTACTATGCCATTGTATGTAATGGGACTTGGACATCCATGGATTTTGGTAACCATGGCGGGTCCTGAAACCAAACCCCAGCAGATACCAAGGACCCACTGTATATCTCTGGATTTAGGCATTCATTGGGCTACACAATTCTGGTGCTGAATGGTAAACTGGCACAACTGTATGAACTCCTAGCTCTACTCTAATTGGGAAATTATTGTTGTTGTGTGCCTTCAAGACATTTACGACTTACGGCAACCCCAAGGGGAACCTATCACAAGGTTTTCTTGGCATGTTTCTTCAGAAGGGTTTTTCCTTTGCCATCCTCTGGGGCTGAAAGAGTGCGACTTGCCCAAGATCACCCAGTGGGTTTACATGGCTGAGCACAGAATTTAATCCCATATGAATTACATGAGACACACAGTAGTCCAATACCAGATCACATGTAGTTGATCCTCCTTTCTCAGCCTTTTTTTCCATGATAGTCATTTGGATTTCAGGTTTCCAGCTGTGATGTGTGAACCGCTCCACAATCTTTGGGGACTTCTTTAATTGTTGGACTGGAGTGCCAAGTGGTAGAATCTGGAACAGATAAGGAATTCGAATAGGTAACGATGCCATTTAGATACCTATAAAGCCCTATATTGCTCAGGTCCAGGGTACCTGGAGGACTGTATTCTCCCATGTGAACTTGCAGGTGCTTTGAGATCTTCTGGGAAGGCTCTTCTCTGTGTTCCACTACTCTAGCAAGTAAATTCAGTAGGCATATGGGATGGTTGCCAGATGCAAAACTGGAGAGGGGTTTTGCAGCTTTAAAAGGATGCATTGTTGTTGGGTGCCTTCAAGTCATTTCTGACTTATGGTGACCCTTGCAAAAAAGAAAAAGTCCCCTCCCCAAACCTCCAAACAACCCTATGATGGGGGTTTCTTAGGCTGTATCCACACTACAAGAATAATCCAGTGTGAACCACTTTAACTGCCATGGCTCAATACTATGGAAATCTGGGAAGTGTAGTTTGTTGTGGCATCAGAGCTCTCTGAGAGAGAAAGCTAAATATCTCATAAAACTGCAAATCCCAGCATTGAGCCATGGCATTGAGCCATGGCAGTTAAAATGGAGTCAAATTGCATTATTTCTGCAACACGAATGCAGCCTTAAGCAGCCTCTGTACTGCATAAATGATGCAATTTGACACTGCTTTAACTACCATGGCTCAATGCTATGGAATTATCCAGGTAATTTTAAATTGTGAATTAAGATGTTGAATTTTAAGTATACAGTAGTCTGTTTTAAAATGTGTGTATGTCTTATTGGTCTTTTCAAACTGTTGCATATTTTAATTGATGTTGTTAATTGTTGATTAGTTGTTGTTCTCTGCCTTGATCCATGGGGAGATGCAGGTAAGAAATTGTTGTTGGCTTTGTTGTTTAGCCCTTTTTGTCAGAGAGTGCTGGTGTCACAACACACCACAAATCCCAGGATTCTTTAGGATGGAGCCATGGCAGATAAAGCGGTGTCAAAGTGCATTAATTCTGCAGTGCAGATGCAGCCTTAAATCAGTCACCTTGGAGGAGCATAACATTTTACAAGCTTATCACTCGCCAAATAAGCCAGTTTATTTCTTCCAACTTCAATCCTGGATCTGGGATACCCCTGGATGTTATCAGACATAAATCGCTGCCGATTTAGCCGCAATGCTGCCAGCCGAATCCATCCTGCGCCGAAGCCTCAATCAGCCAGCACTTTTTTGAAGTCAGGGAGCTTCCAACTTCAAAAATTGGCTGATTGAGCAAGGCTTCGACCCGGGATGAATTCGGCCGGCAGCATCGCAGTTAAATCAGCAGCGACTTACGTCTGATAACATCGGGGGTATCCCAGATCCAGGATTGAAGCTGGAAGAGATAAGCCATCGTATTTGGCAAGCGATAAGCTCCTTAGTAGCATAGATGGTTGAAAAGAGAAAACAATAGATTGAAAAGTAAATCAAACCGAAAACCAAGTTGACTCAACCTAGGACGTTATCCCACGGGGCCAAAAGCAGCAAGAATCCACCAAGAATCCGGCGCTATAGCGCTAAATGTTTCTGACTGATCCCACGACGTCGCTAAGAATCCACCAAGAATCCAGCGCTATAGCGCTAAATCTTTCCAGCTGATCCCACGACGTCGCAAAGAAACCGCTAAGAATCCGGCGCTATAGCGCTAAATTTTTTCGACTGATCCCACGACGCCGCTAAGAATCCGCTAAGAATCCACTCGGAATGCAGCAACATTCACGTTCTTTTGAATGCCTGGTCTCACCAGGCATTGCAATTGCGCGAGCTGATTCTTAGCGCTATGAAAGCGCTAGCGCCGTGGGCTGGCCATTTCCATCTCTGGGGGTTGCTATCGCTATAATAGTGGAATCATGCTTATGTTGCTTTCTTGCCACTTTCTTGCCACTTTGAGAGCAGCGTGGGATAAGGTCCCTAGGCTATCATTTTGGACTAACATATCATGACCTGGTATGATTCATTGGAGAAGAAAATAATGCTTGGCAAAATAGAAAGCAGTAGGAAAAGTGGAAGACAGCATTGTTGCTGTGCCCCTTCACGTCATTTCCAACTTATGGCAACCCTAAGGGAACTCTATCGCTGGATTTTTCTCAGCCAGATTTGTTTGGTAGAGCCTTCCTCTGAAGCTGAGAGAAACAAGCCAACTTGTCAAGGCCACCCAGTGAGCTTCCATGGCTGAGAGGGAATTTGAACCCTGGCCTCCAGAGTTGTAGTTCAATCCTTAGACCACTGCACCATGCTGGCTCTGTTAAAGGTTTCCTAGAAGAGGGGATTTCAGCCGGTGTTGCTTGATACCTAGTTGTGTGACAAGCAATGCCTGTTGATTTTCCTCCTTCTAGGCAACTATTAAAAGTAGAGGAACCCTCTCCAGTTTTCATTCTGGAAATCCTAATGGGAGAAGGCTTTCTTGGTGGCTGCTCTCAGGCTCTAAAACTCCCTTCCTAGAGAGGTTACACAGGTACCTGCCATGCTGTGAAGACCTTGCTCCAAAACACACTGCAGAAATAATCCAGTTTAAACTGCTTTAACTGTCCTGGCTCTATGCTAGGGAATCCTGGGAACTGTAGTTTACTCTGGCACCAGAGGACTCTGACAGAGAAGGGCATTTAAAGTGGTCTCAAACTGGATGATTTCTGCAGTGTGGTTTGGGATCCTTGTGTTACAGCAGAGCTTTGAGGCCTGATTGTTCCATAAGAAAAGGCCTTTCAGAATATGCTGTACTGTTTATATTTGCTATATAAAAAACAAAAAACATATTTATTTATATTTTATTTGCAGTGGTCATGCCTTTAACTGCTTTTAACTCTGCTGATACAGTAGTTTAATTGTATTTTTAACTTTTGTATCATCTGGATTTGAAGGCTGTTATCTTTTTTAGCCTTTGTAATTCCCTGGAATACAGACTGGAGGAAAAGATGGGAAACAATAACAACAACAGAAATGATGATGATGATGATGATATAGTAATACATGCATCTGAGGAAGTAGGATCAAGTCTGTGAAAGTTCATGCTACCAACTTCTTTCTTTCAGTCTCAAAGATGCTACAAAATCTTTTTGCATACTGAACAACAACACTGTTTTTCCTGATAAAAGTAACTTGCAATCACTCTACAGAGTCTTCATATGAGCATGATCCATCTCTTTGGATCTAAAATGTCACTTTTTTGGTCTTCGCAGACCACAACAAATATTTTCAAATATTTTCTTGCCACTAAATGAGAGTACAAAAGTTTTTGTACATTTTTCAATGATTTTTCAGACTTTGGGACTTGCAAAAAAAAATCTTCCTGCAAAAATTGTGATCTGAACTTTATTAGTCATAACCAGAGTAGGTCCATTCCATCAGTAGGATTTAGGCTGCTGCCATGCTGCAAAATTAATGAAGTTTGATACCGCTTTAATTGTCATGTCTCAATGCTATGGAACCCTGGGATTTGTAGATTGTTGTGGAACCAGAACTCTCTGACAGAGAGGGCTAAATATCTCACAAAACTACAATTCCCAGAATTCCAAAGCATTGAGCCATGACAGTTAAATCAGTGTCAAACTGCATTAATTTTGCAATATAGATGCACCTTTGACCAAAAGATGACTCACCATTCAATGGATCTATTCTTGGGATGAATGAATAGTATTCAGACCTTTGTTTTGCATGTGTGTCAAAAACCTGTGTTTTTCTTTGCAAGCCCCCCCCCAAAAAAACCCACATTTCCCCATAGAAAATTGTGTATACTGTACAAAGTACACCAAGTATAAACCCCATTTCTTTTAAGAAACTGAAATGTAGTTTTTTCACACATTTTTCCTCAAAAGATCACAGACAGAAAAAAACCACAAAACCCAACCATCATGATGGTTGGCCATTTTCTCAAGGAATTATTATGATGAATGTCAAGTATTCATCCCACTTATCCTTCAAGTTTCTTGGATTTAATTAAAGTGCAATAATAATAATAATAATAATAATAATAATAATAATAATAATAATAAATTTATAGCCCGCCTCTCCCTGAAGGATCGAGGCAGATAACAATCATAAAATATCACAATGACATTAATTAAACATAATTCCCTAACCCTAAAGACACCAGATCCTGTCTGATCTTGGAAGCTAAGCTGAGTCAGCTATGGTAAGTACTTGGATGGGAGACTGCCAACGAATACCAGGTGCTAAGGGCTATATTTTATAGGAAGGAGCCAGCAAAACCACCTCTGAGGATTCTCTGCCTAAGAAAACCTTAGGAAATCCATGGGGTTGCCATAAGTCAACAGGTGAATTGAAATGGTCAGGAGAGAGACCGCTTGGCCTGTTTCATTTTGGGTGAACCATAGAGCAGATCAAATGCAAATTTCTGGGATTAAAATGGACCCCTAAACATGTTGGGGAGGCCACTTCACATAAACAATTTGTTCCGTGCTTTGTCAGCTGCGGAGTTTGTGCTTTTGATGCTAACTTTGCAGTTCGTATATCAATTGGATTGCACCAGACCAGGGCATTGAACAATTATGTTGGATTCTGAAAACTATAATCTGAAGTAGCCTTTCCAAGCTCCAGCCTCAAGGTTACAAAGATCTTCAAGGTCCAGCGAAATCCTAAACTCCCGTTGTCTCACCTGCTTGAACATGAAGTCACAAAGGGTTTGGAATATCTTCTTGGGAATGTGGGGTTTGCACTCCTCACAGACGTCCAGGAAAAGACTGAGCCTCTGAAAAGAGGAATCAGGATTTATGAGGCATCCCAATGCAAAGCTTGTTCATGATACAAACAGAAAAACCTTTATGAAAAACTCGGCAGCAGAAGTCTCCTCTTGATACTCCCCATCCCACTTGTGGGCCGAAAATGTGCAAATACCTTATATGAGCCAGCCCTGCCTCTGAGGAGACTTTCCGGTCAGAGAGTGTGACTTGTCCAAGGTCACCTAGCGAGTTTCCAAGGCCAAGTGAGGAATCAAACCCTCGTCTCCAGAGTCAGAGTCCTACACACAAACCATTGTATCATACTGGCCCTGGTTTATTCTAGTTTAAATTGGTTTACTTTTTATTTATTTATTTTTGCCTGCTCTTCAAACTGGCAAAACCAAACAGGTTCTTTATAAAGTCCAGCTATTCTTTATGTTTTACGACCTCATAGCTCCATTTGTAACAGAAGAGAACATTTATAAGCGTAAACTCATTTGGGAATTAAACTGAATAAACTGGACTTTCAATATACCAAGGGTGATATTTTTAGGCCAAGCCAAATTATTTATACTAGATCTTATGTTCCTAAAGTGATTTTTCAATTGAGGAAAAGGTGCTAATATTGCAATTTTTTCAATTTTTCTGAAAATGTATGTTCTCCCCCCCCCCCCCAAAAAAAATCCAGGAAAAAACAGGTTGTTGATCTTCCTGCCATGGCGTCCAAATTTCCAGAAATGTTACATTTCTTCTAGTGAGACTTCCTTTACTTTGGCTACGAAGAAAGAGTCGAGAATCCTGCTTTCAAGGAGAACCTTTGGGATGTTCCGGATGATTTCCTCTTGCTGCTCTCTACGCCGGACTAAAACTCCCAACATTGGCCACTGAGCTTTCACGGAGGCCTCCTTGACCTGCAAAGGAGACAACAGAAAGAGTTTCCATTCAATACAGTGCCATCATTGTGCCCTATCCTGCTTCCATATGGTTAAGAATGGACATGATAGCCATGTTTTAAACCTCCAAAGGGATGTCATGCTCAGGATGGAGCGAGTTTGTTTTCTGCTACTCCAGAGATGAGGACACGGAGCAATGGATGCAAACTAGAGGAAAAGAGTTCAAAGATATAGCCGTTTTTAGTCTGCAAAATCAGTACGTACAGAGATCTTGTAGCACCTTTGGGACTAACTGAAAGAAAGAAGTTGCCAGCATGAGCTTTCCTAGACTTAAGTCTACTTCCTCTGATGCATTTGAGCAACTAGACTTCACTCTACGAAAGTTCATGCTGCCAACTCCTTTCTTTCAGTTAGGCGCTTGACAGACAGCCCCGATAGAGTGGCCTCTGGCTGCCCCTTTCCTTGTCGGATCGAGGCCATAGCAACCGTATGCCATGGCCCCAATCCAGCAATTTGCCAGTCTAAAAAGAACCAGCACAATGCTGCTCCTTTTTAGAGTGGCAAAAGGACGCCTGCGCCGTGGCAGTGGCATCATTTCACCGATTCTTCAATGCTGCACTGAAGACATGGCATGACACTGCCCGCCATCTGGTCAGGAGAGTGGTGTGATGCCAGCGTCAGGGCGGCATTTGGGCATGTGGCGTCCGGTCACCACACCTCCACTCTGCCCCAACGCCAGCTCAAAGTGCCGGTCTGTACAGCCCCTTAATCTCAAAAATGCTACAAGATATCTCTACAGGAAAAGAGATTCCACCTCAACATTAGGAAGAACTTCCAGACAGTAAGAGCTGTTCAACAGTGGAATACGCTGCCTCCGAGGGTGGTGCAATCTCCTCCAAACAGAGGCTGGATGGCCATCTGTCAGGAATGCTTTGATGGTGTCTTCCTGCATGGCAGAAGGAGGTTGCATTGGATGGCCCTTGGGGGTCTCTTGCAACTCTATGATTCTAAGAAGCCCTAAAAGCTATCAAATCAACCACCTGCGCAGTGAAGGATATCCAGCTAGAACATCCTCAGCAGGTAGCTCTTTTTGAAGATGTCTAGAAAAGGAGGCAATTGGTTCCGTTGCTGAAGTTCTTTCTAGTGTTCAATTGAAATCTACTCACCTGCAACTTCAAACCACTAGAACTGGTCCTTCCCTTTGAGGCAGGAGAGAACAAACCTGCCCCCTTGTCTCTGTGACAGACTTTGGTGCATTTAAAAAATGTGATCCTGTCACCCCACAGTCTTGTCTCCATCAGGCTGAACATGCCCAGCTTCTCCAACCTTTCTTCATAGGTTTGGTTCTCCATACCGTTTGTCATCCTTATTGCCTTTCTCTGGGGCTACTCCACTGTGTCTATATCCATCCTAAAACAAGATGCCAAGACAAGTGGGTGCAAAACTGTTAGTCCAGATTTAATAAGGAGCTACTGAATGTCCTTATCTCTCTCACCAATATAGCTTCAGCACCTTAGATAGTTCCTTCCACTTTCAGACTGCAACTCAGAGCAGATGGACTGCCCTGGCAACTTGGGCTGCATCTACACTGCAGAATTAATACAGTTCGACACTGCTTTATCTACCATGGCTCAGTGCTATGGAATGCTGGAATCTGTAGTTCTGTGAGATGGTGAGTTTTGCGAGGGGGGGGGAGTCTGGTAGAGCCAAAGTGGTTTGAGCATTAGACTACAACACTGGAGACCAGGGTTTGAATCTTGGCTTGGCCAAGTAAACCCACTGGGTGACCTTGGGCAAGTCACACTCTCTCAGCCTCAGAGGATAGCAATGGCAAATTCCCCTCTGAAGAAACTTGCCAAGAAAATCTTACAATAGGTTCAACTTAGGGTCTCCATAAGTGCAAACAACCTGAAGGAGATATTCTCCTTCTCTGTCAGAGAGCTCTGGTGTCACAACAAGCTGCAAATTCCAGGATTCCATAGGATGGAGCCATTGAAGTTAAAGTGGTGTCAAACTGCATTAATGCTGCAGTATGTCAGCAGCCATGGAAGCCAACAGCAGGCACTAGTGCTAAGCAGGACCAGTAAGAGAGACATCTCAAACCACAGCAGGGCATCTCATTCTAACCTCAGAGGGAAGTGACCTGCGGTGGTGATGGATGCACTGGGTGGCCTAGCAAGACGCATGTGTGATCAGCCGGACCAGAACAGAGGGCCTTTGCAATGCAGAAGGATCAAGGCAGCTCTGGGGCAGGATACTTTGAGCTGCCTCACATCAGTGCAGACAGAACCTATGAAGACTTGAAGATGTTCAGATGCTCACTTTCATTTCCTCATCATGCAGCCAGTCACCAATGAGACGATGGTAGATGGGAACGACAGGACTACAGAGCTGAGATTCAGCCTCTCTCGGGAACGGACAGGATCTCCAGTTCTTGTAATAATAGTTTATCGCCGTGCAGAAATTTTCCATGACTGTGAGAGACAGGGAAACCGGTGGACCAAGATAATCAGAAAGTCAGCTTTTCTGCTACATAGAGCTTGTCCATTGACAAAAGCCGGGGTGCTGACAATATTTTGCAAAGCTTTCAGTCATGTTGCTGCTAGTATCATTCCACTCTGGGAGAAAATGTGTAAGATCTTTCATGGCTGCTGAATTTGCAATTGCAAATTTGTTTATTTGGCATCGTTGTTTTGCTCATTGTCATTTAACATTTTCATTAGCCCTTGTGCTGAAAGACAATGCAGTGCCTCTGAACCAAGACATTAAATGTGCAACCAAAGGATGACTAAAACCACGTATGAATTCATATGCCAGGTGCAATTGAATCCATGTGCGATGCACATATTTGCACAACACGTATGCATATATCTATGTGTAATGGGTATCCATACAGAATGGCAATGCATGCAGCACAATTCCATTTCTACAACCTTGAACTGAATCCAGCCATTCCATATTGAGCAAAAACACCCACCGCTTCCATGGGGAAAGTTAAACATGATTAAGGTCTAAACTACACTGGAGAATTAATGCAGTTTGACACTGCTTTAACTGTCATGACTCAATGCTATGGAGTTCTGGGATTTATAGTTTGCTGAGCTATTTCACTGTCTCTGTCAGAGATCTCTGGTGCCATCACAAACTACAAATCCCAAGAGTACCTCTTCTCCAGGCCAATTTCTTTTTTCTTGCAAATGACTTTTCCCTCAGCCAAACAATTTTATTTACAGTGTTTTTATCTCACCCTGGAACCACTTTAACTGGCATGACTCTATTCTAGGGATGTAATTCTTCACCAGATTTCTTTCTGAAGGAAACAACAAGTAATTTTAATGATTTTCACTTGCAATTCAGGACTTATTCTGTGAAAAAAATGCACATGGTTGTTTTGAACAAAAAACAGCATTTTCTGTGCTGAAAGTAATGTTTCTGGACACAGGGAATGTTTTCCTGGAAAATCAAATACAGTTTGCACAGACAGAAATCCCAATTAAAGAACGTTCTGTGAAGAAACTTTGCACAGAATAAATCTCAAACTATGAAGATTCTCATTAGTCCAGGATTCTTCTCATCATGCATATATCTATGTTTCTCAACACAAGGGATTCTCAACACTTGAAAACACTTATTTTTCAACCATCTTAAAAAACTGTTTTAATTTTTTTCTCCATTCTTATGCCATCCTGTGAAATCCTGGGATCTGTAGTTTGGTGAGGTGCTTAGTGAGCTCTTGTGCCTGTCTATAGTGAATTCTACATGTACGTATATAATGCAAATTGCTGTGGATTTTTACACATTTGCAACCACACTTAATTAACTGTCTTCACTTTCTTGTGCAAATTCGCATTTATTCATCCTCCCTCTGCTGTAAATGTGTAGCCATGTGAAATGAATGGATGGCTAGGTTTGATAATGCACGCCCTCTCAGATCCACATCTATGAATCCTTTTTCTGCAGTTTATGGGGTTTTTCAACCTCCCCACCTTGCAAAAAGCCCAAATTCCTCCAGATCTTATGTGGCTGGATTGTATTTTATTCTGATTGAATGAGGAGCATTTTAATCAGGAAGACAACCCCAGAGTTATGATAGTGATGCATAAAAGATCTGCAGTCAATGAAAGAAGGGGACATTGGGATGCTTAGAAAGAAAGGGGGCTGTAAAGGATAGAGTGAAAAGGAGAGAAAGCGGTCCTCTTTTCTTACTCACCATAACATATTTCTTCTTTCATGTGGCTTATCATGGGCACCCTGAGCATTACCCTTATATACACAAAGGTCAGGGACAAAAATGGGACGCACTTGAGTGCTGTGGAGTGAAGAAAGAGATACAAACATGGGTATAATAATAATAATAATAATAATAATAATAATAATAATAATAATTTTATATTTCCCTATTTATATTTATATTATATTTACATTTACATTTATATTATAATTTATATATTAGGTACCACACAATTGCAATGTACGATTTTGGAGGCAAAGGCTACCCTATCTTCTGGCAAAGTGAGGCAAGCACTTTAGGTAACTGGTTTTGGGTATAATAATAATAATAATAATAATAATAATAATAATAATAATACATTTTATTTATAGCCCGCTTCTCCCTGCGGATCGAGGAGGGTTACAACAAATAGGAATAACAATAAAAAAACAGCACAGAAAATGTTCACATTGATTAATGTGTTGTTGTTGTTGTTGCTGCTGCTGCTGCTGTTTGCCTTCACGTTGTTTCCATCATATGGTAACGCTAAAGTGACCCTACCATGGGGTTTTCTTGGCAAGATTTGTTCAGAGGAGGTTTGCCATTGCCTTCCCCTGAGGCTGAGAGAGTGTCACTTGCCCAAGGTCACCCAATGGGTTTCATGGGCGAACCCTCGTCTCCAGAGTTGTAGTCCAACACTCAAACCACTATGCCACGCTGGCCTTGATTACTTATTTACTTACATACATTAAATGATTAATTAATTATACCTTATACATTAATTATACATTAATATACGGTACTTTAATTAATCTGCATGTACTATTGCTACCTTTTAAATTTCTGGGAGAGATACTGGTAGGATTTTCTGCCTTGGCTATGCTTATGGGCTTAAGGCAATATATGCTCTTGTTCTTCTTGTTGTGGATGTCATGTTCTTTCCAGTTGGCTAAGGCTGCTTCTGCACAGGCTACAATACTCTGGGAGCAGCCTAGAATATTATGGCCCCAAAGCTGTCCGAATGTTCCCCTGTGACTTTGGACCCTCCATTGCAATGCTGGGCAGCTGTTTGCACACGTGTCCTGCTGCGTCACCCAGCATTGGCACCACCGGCGTGAGTCTCTGAGGTCAGAAAGAGATGTCCAATGTCAATTACATAGTTGGGCACCTCATTCTGACCTCAGAGCAAGCCACTCATCCCAGCAATGTGAGGACAGGACAGGTTGCCAACAGCGGCCTGGCATTGCAACAGAGGGCTCTGGATTTTCTGGAAGATCCAGAACAAATGGTGATTTTTTTTTTTTAAAAAAAATTGTTTAAGGGTGGTACACTCCAGGTTTGATGCTGAACTGGCCATACATTGTCCAGACAGTTTGCAGATGAACTGGCAATCGGGCCTTGCATCGGCTGTACTGATCGCTGAGAGGACAGGGGAGGATGGATTATTTGGCCCATGAAGACAGGGCCTCTGACTTCTGGCAACCTGCTCCTAGGGGTTTCTTAGCAATGTTTTATTTCCACAAGAGCTTTGCCATTGCCTTGCTAGGTTGCTAGGTTGAAGAACTGTAACTTCTTCTTCTTCCTTGGAGGTCTTTAAGCAGAGGCTGGATGGCCATCTGTCGGGGATGCTTTGATTGGGAGTTCCTGCATGGCAGGGGGGTTGGACTGGATGGCCCTTGTGGTCTCTTCCAACTCTATGATTCTATGATTCTATGAACTTGCCCAAGGTTGCCCAGTAGATTTCCACAGCGGAGTGGGGATCAGAAGCTTAGTCCAACACTTAAATCACTGCCCCACGATGGCTCAAATTCTAGGAATTGTTGTTGTGAACTGCCATTAAGTTGTCTTTGATGTAAGATAACTATGAATGAGAGACCTCTAAGTCACTGTATCATCAACAGCCCTGCTCAGGTCCTATAAAGTCAGGGCCATAGCTTCCTTGATGCAGCCTATCCACCTATAGTGTGGTCCTCCTCTTATCCTGCAGCCTTCTACCTTCCTAGCCATTATTGTCCATAAAGGCAACTTTCCCAAGATTTGAGAAGAGCCCATTTTTTCCCCCCCTTTCCCCTTCACTTCCATCTAAACCTATAAGAGGGAAGGATGAAGAGTGTCAGACCGTAGCGAGAGGCCAGGTTTCCCAGGGTCCTGAAGACCATGTGGTGAGGGAGCGCTCCCATCTTGACGCTCCGCTGAAGCTCATACATCACATCATTGAAATGAGAATTGGCCAGAGACAGAAGGACCATGCTGGCTTGTGTGCTGGTTTTCGCAGAAGCCCCCTAGGAAGAAGAAAAAGAAAAAGAAAAAGAAAAAGAAGAAGAAGAAGAAGAAGAAGACCAAGAAATCACACTCGTCCTTCCATATTTGCAGCTTTGACTTTTGTGGGTTTGATTATTTGATTATTAGGACGTTTGCAGACTGCCAGAAATAGTGCAAATTGAGTCCACTTTAAGGGTTAGGGTTAGTGCTAGGGAATCATGGGAATTGTTCCCCCCCCGAGACATTGAGCCTTCTCTGTCAGAGAGCTCTGGTGCCACAATTAAATACAGTTCCCATGATTCCCTAACCCTAGCCCTAACCCTAAAAGTGGACTCAGTTTGCCCTATTTCTAGCAGTCTGCAAAGGCCCTTAGTCTGTAGGGCATCTTAGGGGGGAAGCAGACTGGTGGCACGGGGCCGCCCTGGGAAGGTGCGCCGCGGGACCGAGGCATCCCCATGCTTCAGTCCCGCAGCGCACCATCGTCACCCTTGGAAAGGAGCGCTAAAATAGCGCTACTTTCGCTGACTTTTCCGCCGCAGCGTGTCTGGACGCTGCGGCGGGAGGTTGTCCCCGGAGCGCCGTCTGTCCGGAGGGCCGGCGGCTCCGAGGACGACCTCGGGAGGAGGAAGGGGCGCCAAGCGTGCGGCTGCCCCTCCCCTTCCTTGGCCCGAGGACGGCTTTTTAAGCCGTCTGCCAAGGCCCTTAGTTAGTGCACCTAAGCCTTTGTCATTTTATCAGCTTGAATGAAATAGCTGTATTTCTGTACTTTTTGTATCTTCTGTAACTACAATTTCCTCCCTGGGAGACAAGTAGGTTCCCATGTAAATGATATCCTTCCTCTGAACTTCCTCTAGTTAGAATAAAGACTCTCTCTTTTAAAATACATTGGCTTCTATCTCACTCACTCAAATTCATGTGCCTTGACTCGGTGACTGTTTGGTTGTTGCTTGCTTAAGTTAGCAAAGGAAGTAGAAATCCCCTAGCAAAGTCCTAGGAGGGAGATCAGGAATCCATCAGGTAGTGGCAGTGTGGTAGATGGTCACAGGAGTTGCCCTGAGGAGTGGAAAAGGGTGACTTGGAAGCCCAGGGAACCAATGATCTGCTGAAGGCCAAGAGCCAGAACCAGGCTGTTGGTTGGCTGCTTGGACCTAGAGATCCTAACATGGTGGCAGCGGTGGTGGAACTAGGGAGTGTGTGCTTATGTGCTGTTAAAGGAAAGTTGCTTTGCTCTCAAGGAATTGGTGAACCTAGATGTGTCCTTTTACCTGGGTTCTGACAGGGAAAGTTCTGTTCTGGGTTCAATCCTGAGATAGATCCTTACGGAGAAGGGGCAAGGTGGCATTGGAACGCTGGAGTTGTTTTTTTTTACTCTCTCTCTTGCTCTGTTTGTGTTTTCTTCTTTGTGTTGTGCTGTTACTGGAGGAAGGGGGCCAAGCTTTGCCCGAAAAGGCTTTGCCAGGGCTCACCCTTTCATAAACAGCAGGTTTTTCCTCTGACTGTTTGCTATCAGCAATGGACCTGGAGTTTTGTGTCTGTGCTGTTGAGTCTGCGCCATTCAACACAGTACAACACACAAATTAATTCCACCATTAACATGTAAACCATTTCCTCCTAACCAAGGGTCCCACAGGTATATATACTCCACACACTTCCATGCCACCAACCTCTGAAGATGCCAGCCATAGTCACAGGTGAACGCGGCCAGAAAACCCACAGAAAACTATGGGTGCCAGCCATGAAAGCCTTAGACTTCACATAGGCCTCCGGGAGTTTGTGTACTCCTGCAGGAAGGCAGGATGGAAATCTTGGGCAAATTTCTGGAGGCCTTGCTAGGGAAAGTCAGAGAGTTTAGTTTAGGGGCTTCTGGGCTTATGGCAATATATGCCGTTGATATGGTTGTCATGTTCCTTCCAGCTGGTTCTGCACAGGCTACAGCCTGGTATATATTACAGTTAACGAAGGCTACATAAGTCTACCATCTAGTGACTGAAGATGGTATTGCAGGCTACAAACAGAAATGAAGATGTAGCATTTTTAAATTAAAAAGTAGCATAGGGGTACTCTTAGCAGGTCAGAAAAATGTAGGCTAGATAGCACAAAGCTCTTTTTTTCACAAGAATTCATAACGGAGACTCCGAAGTGACATTCAGCCTTTGCAGACTGCCAGAAATAGTGCAAATTGAGTCCACTTTAACTGTCCTGGTTCACTGCTAGGGAATCATGAGAATTGTATTTTTTTCTGAGACATTGAGCCTTCTCTGTCAGAGAGTTCTGGTGCCACAATAAACTACAGTTCCCATGATCCCCTAGCACTGAGTCAGGGCAGTTAAAGTGGACTCAATTTGCACTATTTCTGGCAGTCTGCAAAGGCCCATTCTCTTTGCGCAACTGTCTCCTACCTCCTTGAGCATCTCCTCTGCCAAAATGTTGATGGCTAGCTTGACGTTCAGCTCTCCCACTGTCTTGACAATATCATAGGCTGTTTGGTCAGCATTTTGCACACATTCCAAATGGAAGCTGAGATAGTCGTACATCTCTGAAAAGCAATAAAGGAACATTTGAGGGTGTCACCAATGAGGGCTTGATTTCCTTCTGTTGAAAATCCTGAAACATTTCCCATTTCAAGTTGACAGGTACCTTTCTCTGGATGGGGCTGCTGATTATTCAAAAAGTATTCCTTTGCAGAAGATGGTGAGTGAAGTGATGTGGTGGTGGTGGGGAGTTCTCTTGGGCTAAGCTTGAGACACTGACAATCTACGCCAGGGGTAGGCAACCTTTTTGAGGCGGGGGCCGGGTTGCTGTCCCTCAGACAATTGGGGGCCGAAGCACCAAAAATAAATAAATAAATAAATAAATAAATAAATAAAAATAAAAATAAAATTAAAAAAAATTTAAAATATGCATGCACACACTCCCAGCCCCAGAAAAGCCATGGCAAAACCCCTGTGGAGATTTTGCCAAGAAAACCCCAAGAGCAAGTCATAACAACAATAATCAATATCATCATGGCGGGCGGTGGTGGTGGGCAGTGGCGGCGGCGGCAGGACTGGCCTGGGGCTGGTCCAAAGGCCTCGGGGGGCCGCATCCGGCCCTCGGGCCTTAGGTTGCCTACCCCTGATCTACGCTGTTTTCACCCCAAACCAAGTCCTTTTCATCAGAGGGATTTTATTCAGCAGCACAGCAGGGGGAGGAAAGGTATATATAATGCTTTTCTCCAGATATGATTATTATTATTCACTTTAGTACTACTATGACTACCACTAGTAGTATCCGTGTATGTGCCTTCAAGTTGCCCATTGACTTATGGTGACCCCACGGATTTAATAGGGTTTTCTTATGGAATGCTTTTCCTGTTCATTCCTCAGAGATGTTTTGCCAGTTCCTTCCACTGAAATACAGACTACAGCACCTGGTATTCACTGGCAGTCTCTCATTCAAGTGTTAACCACAGCTGACCCTGCTTAGCTTCCAGGATCACAAGGGATCTGGTGCCTTTGGTACTAGTATTGGCCAAAATCCTGTTGGGGACTTACATCTTTATAAGTAGACTTGCATCTGTGGGAATAAAAATTGGGGAGTTTCATAACATTCATATCCACTAAAGGGCGGCTATTACGCTCCTATGTAGGGGTGCCTGTGAAGTGACCAGTGATATTGTGCATTGGTCCCACTGTGCATCCAGACACTGGCTAGGGACTGACCATATGCATTGGGACACTTGCTGGTGTCCCATTATGCATCGTCGCAATTCGCTAACAGAATTTCTTAGCCCTTTCGCTGCATAGCTTAAGTATAGGCAGCCTTAGCTATAGAAGCAGGACAAATGACATTGCATAACATACACTGTGATAGCGGATTCTGGACATTATTATTTATTCCCACCCCACTATTACTACTGTATGTGCATACAAGTCTTTCCTCCTCTCCACAACAACCTTTCGAGGAAAATCAGGTTGAGAGAATGAGTGGCCTGCAGGAAGTAACTTGGTGAGTTTCATGGCCCAATACAGCTTCGGTGACTCTGAGGATCCTGCCTTGTTGGCTACAATTTTTCTTGGTTCAGAAGGTCTTACCAAGTCTACTATTACTTTGAGAGCTCAGAGGGTCTCACCTAGTCTGTTACAACTCTGGTGTCTCAGACGGTCTCACCTCTTCTGCCAAAAAAAATCTGTAGCCTGGAAGATTTCATTTGTCCTGCTTATGAAGCTAAGGCTGCATCCACATTGCAGAATTCATGCAGTTTGACAACGCTTTGACTGCCATGGTTCAATGCTATGGAATTGTGGGATGTGTAGTTTTGTGAGATATTTAGCTTTCTCTGTCAGAGAGCTCTGATGCCACAACAAACTACAAATTCCAGGATTCCATAGGATAGAGCCATGGTAGTTAAAGCAATGCTAAACTGCATTAATTCTGCAAGGTGGCAGCAGCCCAGGAAGGTCTCAGCTGGGATGCACCTGTGCTGTAGAAATAATGCAGTTTGACACTACTTCAAGTGCTGTAGTTCCAGCCTATGGAATCCTGGGATTTTTAATTTTACAAAGTCTTTAGCCACCTTTTCCAAAGCATCAAAAAACTAGAAATCCCAGGATTCTGTCGTTTGAAGCCCTGGCAGTTAAAGTGGTGTCAAAGTGCATAGTTTTACAGTATTGATGCACCCCCAGTCTATTACAACTTCCACTGCACAAAGCGTTATACCCAGTTGATTGCAACAGTGACCACACTTGGCTGGCAGATTTTGGGAATTGTAATC
>CM034701.1:5682529-5721848 GCA_020142125.1 Phrynosoma platyrhinos
ATAAGAAGAACCCTTATTTCTTAAAGGATGGGTGGGATTTGGGATTTCTATGTTCTATTCAAATTGTATTAATATATATGTATGGAAATTTTAATGTTGTAAGCTGCCCTGATTGCTCTGCAGAGGGGCGGGATATAAATTATTATTATTATTATTATTATTATTATTATTATTATTATTATTATTATTATTATTAATCACCACACAACACAAGGCCATCTCTGCTCGCATCCTTTCTTTCCTGCCTGCTGGACCTGTCAGGGAAAGAGGGCAGGGAATGGAAGATTAAGGTGGCAATGCTACCCCTGTGCAGAGCAAAATGAGGCTTCCACCAGTGCCAGTCTTCTTGCATGGTTTTCTGCTCCATCGCCGCTGCTGCCTTTTAAACTACCCATCAGCCTGCGATGAAGGAGAAATCTGGGATTTACTGCTTCAACTGGCCCAGACAGCCAGGACATTTTTTTAGCCCCTTCGATCTGGGATTTTCCAGGTTTTCCGGGACAAATGGCAACCCCTAGCTGTGCATTCCACTGTGCAATGTTGTGCTACACTATCCAAGGTTGCGTAGCAAAGATTTGTGCAACACAATCCTGATTCTATGACCTCTGACATGATCTTCCTCTTGAGCAACTGGAGTAGTTGTGGACATTCTGTGACATGTCAATGGGCCATCTAATGAGAGAAAGTGAGAGATAAAAGCCACTTCTTACCCTCTTATAGAGAAGGTGTCAGGCATATAATACCTTCTGCTGCCAATGCTGAGTTTTCTCCCTTCCATTCAGAGACCAGCTTTTTTCTCCCCCAAGCTTGGATAAATGCATATCTACATGTGTGCATGTGCTCTTTCTTGCTCTCTCTTTCTCTCTCTCTCTCTCTCTCTCTCTCTCACACACACACACACACAAGAACTCCGCACATCCCCAGATGTCTGTGGCGCATGACATCAATATTGGGTGGAGCATGCCCTGGGACAAAATCATCTTCATGCAGTGTGTCCAGGAAGAATCACCCATTTTTGGTGTTTGAGTAATAAAGCGCATTAATAATAGAATCCTCATGTTGAGATCACTTTCTTTTTAACTTCTCGTTGCCAAGGCAGGTTCTAAAATAAGCCCAGCTGTGACTGCAAAGTCCATTTACTCTGGGCTGGTTTACATTTCGCCCAGCCTGTCTTCCCTCTCCTCCTCCATCCGCCGTCCTCCTGCCTTGGGTTCAGCTCTTTGTTTGTCACAGTCCTTGTCACGACAGACAGTGCCAGAATCCAGCTGTTCTTCCTTTCTCCATCACCACCCCTCCTACAAAAACAACCCCCCCCCAAAAAAAAGCCTTCTGGGAGAGAGAAAAAGAGAGAGAGGGAGCGCAAAAAAGGCCTGGTTACATCTCGTTCTCATTCTCGTAAATACAAAATAATAATAATCATAATCCTAGTTTGAGCAAGTCTTTGAGCCTGGGCCGTCACAGAACGCCCATGGCAAGTGTGTCATTGGAAACAGGCATTCAAGCCAGGGGTGGGAAGGGGAAGCAGAGAGACGGAGGAGCAAACAGTACTCCTCATAATGGCCTTCAGGAAGGCTGCCTGCTGCGGGAGAGGAACACAACATGTGTAGCCCATCCAGAGCTGTTTCCCCATTGCTTACGTCTCAAACACATCTGCAGCTGAGCCAAGTGGTGGAAAAGCACCGAGTGAAGGAAATTACAATAACATCCAACATCCACAAAACAGGGATACCTTTAACCGGCCAACCAAAATGCACAAAATACATAATGCAAGCTTTTGAAGTGCCACTGGTTTCTTCAGCAGCCAAAGGTGTTAAGAATCATTTGTTGTTGCTGTTGTTAACCACCTTCCAGTTGATCTCGACTATGGATGAGACATCTCCAAGACTCCCTGTCCTCCACTGCTCTGCCTAGTTCCTGCAAACTCATGCCTGTAATCTCCTTAATAGAGTCCATCCATCTGGCATGTGGTCTTCCTCTCTTTATACTTCCCTCCATGGGACAGCACAGGAGAAGGAGCACACATGGGGAAGGAATGGGGGAAAGATCCAACCTGGTGTCACCCCTCTTCTGGGGTGTCACCCAGGACAAGGCACACCACTGACACACACACACACACACACACACACACACACACGTGATACTACTGGGTGAAAGCCTCCCCCATGATATTTAGCAAACAAATTAAAGATGGAGTAGACGGAAACACTGTCAGAAGGATTCATAATTTGTTGGATGACTGTGTCCAGAGAATCATCATCAATGGCTGAACTTCAGATTGGAGGAAAATTTCAAGTGAAATGCCAACAGGTTTTACCGTATTTACTATGTGTGAAAGGGATCTAGAAGTCCTAGTAGTCCACAAGGTGAACATGAGTCAACAGTGTGATGCAGCAGATAAAAAGGCCAATGAGATTTTATGTTTTTTGGTTAACTGCCCTTGAGTCGATCTCAACCTATGGATGAGACATCGCCAGAATCCCCTGTCCTCCACTGCTCTGCTTAGTTCCTGCAAACTCATACCCGTAACCTCCTTAATAGAGTCCCTCTATCTGGCATGTGGTCTTCATCTCTTTATACTTCCTTCCACCTTTCCTAGCATTATTGTCTTTTCCAATAAGTCATTCCTTCTCATGACATGACCAAAGTAGGACAACTTCAACTTTATCATCTTGGCTTCCAGAGAGATTTCAGGGCTGATCTGTTCCTAGGACCCATTTGTTTGTCTTTTTGGCCAACCATGGGATCTTCAGCACTCTTCAGCACCACATTCTCTCAAATGTGTTGATTTTCTTGCTATCCCCTTTCCTGACTGTCCAGCTCTCACATCCATACATGGTGATAGAGAATACTATGGCTTAAACACTTTTAACTTTCATGCTGAGTTGTATATCTTTACACTATAGGATCTTATCTAGTTCTTTCATAGCTGCCCTCCCTATTCTTAGTCTTCTTCTGATTTCTTGATCACAATCCCTGTTCTGATCAATGTTTGATCCAAGGTTGGGGAACTCATTAGGAATTATACAGGAGGGGGGGGAATGACAATATTAGGAGATTATCATACAGGCTTCTGCGCAGCCCCACAGCAGACTGAAGATCCAGGATTTATTATTTTTTTCAGATCAGGTGTTATCACACACTTCCGTCCTCAGACTGGAGGCACTGCAACCCGATTTTAGCCAGATCCACCCCCAATCTGTCATAACCCCTTCCTTCACAAAGAACGGGAGTTACCTATCCTTTGCGGAGGATGGGATTAGGACAGATCGGGGATGGATCTGGCTAAGATTGGGTTGCAATGCCTACGGTCTGAGGACGGAGGTATGCAATAACACCCAATCTGAAAAAATTCAGATCATGCGACAATCTCCTTAGTCACCTAAGTCCAAAGCCATATCGCAACAAAGCATTCCAAAGTCCAGGAGATAAAATTTGGATGCCATTAGCAATGTAAAAAATGGTACCTCTTCTGAGATCAAATGTGAAGCCTGCCAGGTCTGCCAATGTCCTAGTCCAACCATCAAACAACTACACCACACTGGCTCTCATCTCATCTTTTGAAGTTGATATCAACAGAAGAAGGGGGACTTTTAATGGGAAACTGAAATGCCAAGAAGATGACTCCATTTGCCCATTTGTCGCCCTCCATTTTGGCTAAGTACAATGACAGGGAGACTTTAGTACCATTGGAACAAGCAGAAGGAACAGCACGGGCTCCTTTTTCCAGGACAACATGTTGAGAAATGAGACGTTGCTGAAATGAGAAATCCATCCTCTGGAAACACCCATTGGACTTGGCCAGTCGCAAACCAAAACAGTTCCCCTGCAAGGGAACTTTCAAAGTGGCAGCATCCAGGAAGTCCACTGAAAATGATCTTGGATTAATTATTTTATTTTATTTTATTATTATATTTCCTTTCTGAGGACTCAGACTGGCTTATAACAAGATTAAGACAAGATAAGGCTAACCCCCCCTTTTTTTAAAAAAAAAAATCAAAGCTAAAAACACAATTATTTAAACATATGGAACACCACTAATTTTAAAAAGTGTAAAATCTTTGAAAAACATAAAAAGGATAAAAATACAGCAACCCCCACCCACATAAAAATAGACTCCCCACAATAAATTAACCACCAAATGCCTATTAGATTTTTTAAATAGTTGTTGCCTGAATTCCTCAATCTGGGACAACCACTGAGATGGTCCTGTCTCCTGTGTCCTCAACTGGTGGGTCTGTGATGGTGATAGGAAAGAAAATGATAGGAAAGAAAGAAAGAAAGAAAGAAAGAAAGAAAGAAAGAAAGAAAGAAAGAAAGATGGTGATAGGAAAGAAAGAAAGAAAGTCCCCAAGGATCTTAAGACTTTGGCAGATTCATGTAGGGAGATGTGATCTTTCAGATAGTTTGGTCCTAAGCTGTATAGGGCTTTATAAGGCATAACCAGCATGTGGGCCTGTTTCTCTAACTAAGGGAGTTAGATGTATAGACAGGTAATTGGCCTCAGTCAGCATTCTGGCCACAGCCTTTTGGACCTGCCAAAGTTTCCAAACAATTTCCGAAGGCAGCCCCAGATAGAACAAATCCACACAGCGGACACAAAGCTGCATTCAGATGCACACAGGGTCTCTGGAAACAGAGTCAGGGAAATGTTCAATTTTGGACTAAAAACCCTATCATCCTATCTGAGGATTCTGGAGATTGTAGTCCCAAGCAGATACAACCACTACAACCCTTTTAATTCCAAGCCTTTAAGCCTCATTCACCAAGCAAGAGCATTCTCCTTGTTTAACTGGATAGCTGAAGAAGTGGGACACAAGACCAGTGGGGAAGTGATAACGTTTGGAAGCATAGGCCATCATTATGACACTCCTTACAGCAACAACCCCAAAAAGAGTTCAAAAAGCATCTGTGTTCGATTTACATTTCTGCACGTATTGCATCTGCAGAGTCCTGTCCAGCAGAGCTGTTTAGGATGGTAAGGGAACTGACACAGGTTCCACCTGTGCAGAACCCATTACTTCACCCTACAACGGGCTGCTGTGATGCGTTTAACAATTTCTTTGTAGATAAAAATCTCTCAGATAAGAGCCGACTTGGATGCTGGTGTTATAGCAGAATTGATAGATGAGGTGTCCAGCAACTCTACTGATGAGATTATACTAAATCAGTTCCACTCGGTGAGTACCGATGACATGGATAAGCTTCTTGGTAGAGTGAGGAAGACAACCTGCCCTCTTGACCCTTGCTCTTTATGGCTGGCTGTCCAGAGGGGAGATGACTTTAGGATGTTCCTGAGGGACATCAGCAATGCATCCCTTCGGGAAGATCGTGTCCCATCTTCAGAGTCGTTGTCCCCCACCAAAAAAAAAGCCGATGGTTAGGCCACTTCTGAAAAACCCTTCCCTTGACCCTCTGGATATGAACAGCTATAGGCCAGTGTCTTTGCTACCTTTTTTGAGCAAGGTGCTTGAGAGGGTTGTTGCTCTTCAGCTCGAAGCTGTCTTGGAGGAAACCAATTATCTGGATCCATTTCAAACTGGCTTTAGGACATGGAGTGGAGACTGTCATGGTTGCCTTAGCTGATGACCTTCGTCTGGGCATCGACTGGAGTAGTGTGACCCTGTTGGTGCTCTTAGACCTCTTGGCGGCTTTTGATACAATAGATCATGACATCCTCTTGGAATGCCTGAGAGAATTAGGAATCGGAGGCATTGCATTGCAATGATTCCATTCCTTTCTCTCAGGCAGATTCCAAAGGGTGATGCTAGAGGACAGTTGCTCAGCGAAAAAGGAGCTTAATTGTGGCATCCCCCAGGGCACCATCCTGTCCCTGATGCTATTTAACATATATATGAAGCCGCTGTGAGACATCATCGGGAGACATGGGGTGGGGTGTTATCAGTATGCTGTTGACACCCAGATATACTTCTCCATGTCTCGGTCTTCGCTTTGACTTCAGATGGCATTTTTCTTCTCAATGATTGTCTTAAGGCGGTAATGGACTGGATGAGGAAAAACAGATTGAGACTGGATCCAGATAATAAAGAGGTATTCATAGTACTAGCCCCAAAACCAGGTATTGGGATACAACCTCCAGTCCTGGATGGGGTCACAGTTTCCTCTAAGGACTGTGTTCGCAGTCTGGGGGTACTCCTGGATCCGTTGCTTCAGATGACAAATCAGGTAAACGCAACTGTCAGGAGTGTCTGTTATCACCTTCAACTGATATGCCAACTGCGTCCTTTCCTGGAAGTTAGGGACCTAGAAACTGTGGTGCATGCTCTGGTAACCTCCTGTCTTGATTTATGTAATGCGCTCTACATGGGGCTACTCTCGTGCTTGGTCTGGGAACTCTAATTGGTACAGAACATGGCAGCCAGGCTGGTCTCAGGTAAAACCAGAAGAGACCACATAACACCTATTTTAAGATCGCTTAGAATATCAGTTCTATCAGTTTCCAGGTGCAGTACAAGGTGTTGGCCATTACCTTTAAAGCCCTAAATGGCTTGGGTCCAACCTATCTTTGGGACTGCCTCCTCCCGTATAATCTCACCCGCACACTCAGGTCCTCTGGGAGAAATTTGCTACAGCTGATGAAAACTAGGCTGTCTGCAACTGCCCAGAGGACCTTCTCTGCAACTGCTCCCAGATTATGGAATGGCCTGCTGGATGAGATCTGTCATATCACCAACTTAACCAGCTTTAAAAAGGCTTTCAAGATGGATCTCTTCTGGCAGGCCTTTCCTGAATAATTATCCCAGGCTCAAGAGTTACTCCATCTCTCCTCCGCTATCGTGGTTGTTATGCTGCTGCAATTACTCCTATTGTTTTTTTTTTGTGTATATGTGATTTATTTTAAGTATATTTTAATAGCTTGATTGTTTAATATTATTTTAAGTGGTGGGTGGGTTTATGAATTTTCTACTGTATTTCTATTGTATTTTTAATGCTGTAAGACATCCTGGTTGCATCCGCAGAGGGGCAAGATAGAAATAAATAAAGGGTAGGGCAGCTGGAGGACCAGAATACTCTGGGCTGTCCCCAGAGTAACTTGGCCAGTGCAGTCAGGACCCAGATGATCTGATAAGAATTCATTGTTGCCCCTCAGCTATGGTGAGGATGTCAGCTAAACTCAGGAGTGCCAGGGGAGATCAAGGAGGAAGAAGCTGATGATGCTATGATCCTACTCATCAAAAAGTCCTGGGGCTTCAACCCTGAGAGTCCTGGCTCCACTACACTGCTGCACAGGGCCAAGGCCCTTCACCATTTATATAGAAAACAGGTTTCAGAGTAGCGTAGATGAGGACAACGTTAAAAGAACAGTAGGATCTTTTTAAAAAGAAAACATCTGGTTCATCCCTTTTGAAGCTGGCTCTCCCTGTACATTAATCATTCCTTGCTTCTCCTGTCTCCCCCTTCCCTACTTCTTCATCCCGGAGGGAGACGAACAGAAGCTCCCCACCCCAGCCCACCACCCTGCATCCTGTCATAGCCCAGCAACGCCTTGCACCAAAGCGCTCTGCCTCCCATACGCTCCACCTCCTCCATCCAACGCATCCCATTTTGAGCCTGGCCAAGTTAGCCTTATCCCCTCCCAGCCCCACATATGCACTTGTTGCTGCTATACAGCTTATCTCCCTCTCCTGATGGCTCAATATCCAACCCCAGCAAGAAAAATGATTCACTTGCGTTCTCAATACAGGTAGTATTCCTCCCGGGGCGCCTTAATGACTTCAGCAAAAGACCTTTCCACCTACAGCCGAGTGGTCTGATGGCTTGGCCATCTGCTCCCAACACCCTGATGTTGAAATCCAGGATTATTTCTTTTAAGGAAATAACAATAAAAAATGTCCAGATTGCATCAATTGCATAACCTGTGGTTTCTAAATCAGCCCAGAGCCCAAGCCTTTTCCTCTAAGGTGAAACACAAAGCCACTAAATGGAGGGCTTGGAAGTCTTTTTCTCTAGTTCAACAAGCAATTCAGGGGCCTGCCAGCTTTTTTGGAGGGGGAACCCTGATTTTTGTCCAAATGGGTCCATTGTGGGTCAGGAAGGGGTCAGATAACTGATGTTCCTCAGCTGGTTTGGCTCCTCTC
Source organism: Phrynosoma platyrhinos (assembly GCA_020142125.1). Lineage (NCBI taxonomy): Eukaryota > Metazoa > Chordata > Lepidosauria > Squamata > Phrynosomatidae > Phrynosoma > Phrynosoma platyrhinos. The sequence continues at coordinate 5,690,626 of CM034701.1, forward strand.
CCTTCCCAGCAGGAATGGGAAGCCCAGCTCAGCAGGTGCCATTAAACACCAATTCTACCCCATCCACCCCAAATTACACAATCACTTAAGATCTAATTGCAATAAAGTCCCTTTAGATATTCCCTTCAGACAATCCCAGGAGGCCATCAAATGCTCAGAGGAGTAAGAAAGCTGATATTAGGTTTTTGTGGGTTTTTCAAGCTGTGAGGCCATGTTCTAGAAGAATGTATTACTGACATTTCTCCTGCATCTGTGGCTGGCATCTTCACAGATGCAGGCGAAACATCAGGAATACATTCTTCAAGAACACAGCCTCACAGCCTGAAAAACCCACAAAAAACTATGGATGCCGGCTGTGAAAGCCTTCGACTTCACAAAGCTGTAATTGTTCAGCCAGGGCTGATGTTCCTTCAAATACAGAACAATTACTTTGGATTCTGGTATGAGTGTAATTTTTAAAACAAGATCATTTCTGAATGTATGCATAGGCTGCATGTGTACCACAGAAATAATGCAGTTTGACACTCAATATGGTGCTCAATATGATGGCCTCATGGGAAAGCTATGGGAAAAGAGGGAGAAGGGTCTCTTGGAGAGTGTGCAGACGGTGCTCCAATTCTAGGCTGCATCAATAGAAGTATAGTGTCTAGATCAGGGGTAGGCAACCTTTCCCCTTTAAGGGCTGAGGGACTTCAGCTCCCAGAATCCCAGGAGCTATTGGCCAACATGGGACTATTGGCCAACATGGCTGAGGATTCTGGGAGCTGAAGTCCCTCGGCCCTTAAAGGGGAAAGGTTGCCTACCCCTGATCTAGACCAAGGGAAATCATTGTACCACTTTATTCTGCTTTGGTCAGGCCTCATCTGGTGTCCAGTTCTGGGCTCCACAATTTAAAAAAAGATGTGGAAAAGCTGGAGCATGTCCAGAGGAGGGTGATCAAAATGGTGAAAGGTCTAGAAACCATGTCCTGTGAGGAGCTGCTTAAGGAGCTGGGTATATTCAGCCGGGAGAAGAGAAAGTGATGTGATAGTCCTGTTTAAATGTTTGAAGGGATGTCATACTAAAGATGGAGCAGGCTTATTTTCTGCTGCTCCAGAGAACAAGACCCAGAACAATGGATTCAAGCTACAGGAAAAGAGATTCCACCGAGGCACCCGTGGCAGCACTTGGAGGCCTTCTCCAGCCCTCTCCAGCCCCTCCAGCCCTGAGGAGAAACACCTGAGGGACGCAGCTGACTGAGAGCCGGGAGGAGCTTCGGTGGGGGGATAAAAGCCCCCGCCTGGGACCATCTCCCAGCCCCGGGAGACCATCTGAGCGTCCTGAGCCGCCCCACCTCCGCCCCGCCTATATAACACCGCCTGAGAACACCCTCGCCGGCACCATGTTATGGCCACGGAGGACTGTTTTGCCATCTTACAGCTCCCGAAGGACCATAAGACAAGAAATTATGCATCTTTTTAAATTGTATTTTTAGCTAATGTTATTTAATTTGTTTGTATGTTTGGGGGGATGGGTGAAAGAGGGATGGGATTTCATTTTGATTTATTGTTTTGATGTTTTATAATGTTGTACGCCACCCTGATTGCCTGGCAGAGGGGCGGGATATAAATAAATATTATTATTATTATTATTATTATTATTATTATTATTATTATTATTATTATTATTATTATTATTAACATTAGGAAGAATATCCTAACACTAAGAGCTGTTTGACAGTGGAACACACTCCCTCGGAGTGTGGTGGAGTCTTTTTCTTTGGGGTTTTAAAAACAAATAGCCATTTCATAGAATCATCGAGTTGGAAGAGACCCCAAGGGCCATCCAGTCCAATCCCCTGCCATGCAGGAACTCCCAATCAAAGCAACCCTGACAGATGGCCATCCTCCAGCCTCTGTTTGAAGACCTTCAAAGGGGACTCCACCATTCTCTGAGGGAGTGTGTTTCACTGTTGACTTCCAACTCTATGATTCTATGACAGGGGTAGGCAACCTTTCTCCTTTAAGGGCCGAGGGACTTCAGCTCCCAGAATCCCAGGAGCTACTGGCCAACATGGGACTATTGGCCAACATGGCTGAGGCTTCTGGGAGCTGAAGTCCCTCGGCCCTTAAAGGGGAAAGGTTGCCTACCCCTGTTCTATGATATTGGCCTGGTTGAGTGGACAGCTTGCCCTCCCTGCAGATCTGGAAGCCCTGACAGTAAGCCAGGCTTTGTCATCAGTGTGGACAAAGCCCTATAGGCCTAGTCCAACATTCAAACTACTATAACACACTGGCTATAAATAATTAAATAATCTGATATAGGACAATATTGTTGACCTGATATTTGGAAGGTCAGGTGACCAAGCTGGTGGACTCTGGGGAACTCCTTATAGAGACAGGCTGATTAACAAATAGCAACGGACCTACCAATCCCTTAAATAAAGAGAGGAGGGTTGAGGAACCATGCTTGCTCCAGCACTTTGTGCAACTTTGGTTGCTGCTTCAAGTATCATGCTCCAGGACAAAACTTAAGTTCACACTTAACGTATGGTGCTTAATGGCATCACCAGGGACCATTTCTAGGTCTCAGGTTGGGGCTCTGAAATCCACAACTTTTCTGATGTCTCCCTTGTAACATCACAAGGGCCTGCTTCCTGTGATATCATAGCAGTAATATATAGTTTTAACATTTTGGCCCTAGGTCTGGGATCTGTAGAAAGAATGCAGTTTGCTACCACTTGAATCTGTAGTTTGACAGTGTCTTTAGCCTTCTCTGCCAAAGAGTGCTGGTGCCTCACAAAACTACAAATCCCAGGATTCTGTAAGATGAAGCCACGACAGTTAATGTGGTGTCGAGCTGCGTGGTTTCTACAGTGTAGATGCACCCCAGGGCAGATGAAGTTGTCAGGTGGACCTGAGTTTCAACCTAAAACCTGAGGTGGTTCTTCATTGCTGTCAAAGGGGTTGAGCTCGGTGAAGCGATTAAGCATGGGATATGAAGCATCGGCCATAGCCGCTCAGGACAGATCACTGAAATAATAACAGCAAGTCTAACAGAAATGAGAAAATATTTTCCTGGTTGGGAATTCAGTAGTAATCCAAGGTCTGCCTCAAAACATACGTGCACACTTTTCCCATTTCTGCTTTTAACACCTTGGCAAGCTCTGTTCTTAAGGTCACATGGGAGATGTAGCCCAACCAAAGAACATTTCCCAAGCTGTGCTTTGAATTCTACAAACAATCCACAGTTCCAATGGGGGATCATGATACATATAATGGACTGGAACTTATTGGTCACCTAGAGTAGACCCATTGAATTAATTGTTCAGCAGTGGTGAATCGGCACATAGATAAATTCCACTGGTTGAAGTTGGGGCTACCAAGAGCGTTCAGACCAAAATGTGTGCGTGTTTGTGCTTCTGTTTGTATATCTTTTCTGTTTGGGGATGAAAACAATATTTGGGGGGAAAATGATCAAAAATGTGTTTTTAAATTGTTAAGAAGAATTCTGGATGGTTGACAATCTTTGCAATTTCAGATTTATTCTGTGAAAAATTCAGACATGGTTGTTTTCTGCAGGAAACAGCGATTATCCATGCAGAAAATAATGCAGAAATATTATTTCTTGTGCAGGTGAAACTGTTTATTGTGCATAAATAAATAAATAAATAAATAAAATTGCCGTAGCTGGGGAATTATTCTATGCAAAATTCGGAGATAGTTGATTTGTATTTGTTTTTGTTGTTAACTCCCTTCAAGGAGCTCTTGACTTATGGTGACCCTGTGGACCAGACATCTCCAAGACTGCCTATCATCCACTGCTATGCTTAGGTCCAGCAAACTCATGCCCATGACCTCCTGGATACTTTTCTGGCATGTGATCTTCCTCTTTTTCTACTACCATCTACTCTTCCTAACATTGTTATTTCTTCCAATGATTCATGCCTTCTCATTAGGTGGCCAAACTGTGACAGACTCATTTTAGTCATCTTGCCTCCAGTGGGAGTTTAGGCTTGATCTGTTCTAGGACCTATTTGTTTGTCTTTTTTGGCCTCCATGGGATCCTCAGCACTCTTCTCCAGCACCACATTCTCTCAAATGCATCGATTTTCCTTCTATCCATCTTCTTCACCGTCCAGCTCTCACATCAGTATATGGTGATGAGGAACACAATGGCTTGGACAATTCTAACTTTTGTGCTTAGTTGTATATCTTTACACTTTAGAATTCTATCCCATTCTTTCATAGCTGCCCTTCCCATTCCTAGCAGTATGTGCAGATCATTTTATTTGTAGAAGATCATATTTCTGCATAGAAATCTTATTTCTTGCAGAGAAGAAGCTGTCCCCAAATGCTACAAATGGAGACTTATTTTGTGCAAAAGGCACACATTGTTGATTTGTGTAGAAAGTAGCATTTTCTCTGCAGGAGAAACTCTCTTCTCTCTCTCTCTCTCTCGCTTGCTCGCTTCATGGAATAACATTTCTGCACAGAAATATGATTTTTTGCACAGGAAAAAATACAGAAAATGCAGGACTCAATATAATTCAGCCACGTGTGAATTTTTCACAGAATAAGTTCAGAATTGCAAATATGCATAAAAATACCTGTGGTTTTCAGAGGCCCTGTCTGCATGGGCCAAATAAAATGCCCCCTTCCATCCCCCAGCAGGTAGACCAGATGAGACACAACCCAAACCCCAATTCTAGTGCAAACAGGTCAGATGATGTCCAGCCTGGACAGCATCAGAACCAGGGGAATACTCCTCTTACACCATACTAAAATTCCTCCCTGTTTGCTCTGCATCTTCCCAGAAGATCCAGAGCCCTCTGTTCTCACACCAAGTAGTTGTTTAAAATGCCTTGCACCAACGTTGCTGTTGCCAGCCACTTGTGATCATCACTGGGTGACTTGTTCTGACCTCAGGGCGAAGTAACCCATGACATTGGTGGAAACACAGGGTAGCTTAGTGGGATGCATCTACAAACATCTGCCCAGAGTTGGAATGGAGGGCCTTTGTAATGAAGGAGGGTCAGATCAGGTCCGGGGTCAAGATTCCCCAGGCTTTCCCTAGAGTATCCTGGCCAGTGCAGACAGAACCAGATTTTCTCATAGCGGAAAGAAAATTGCTACACTTACTTGTCCCTTCCTTTAAGAAGAAACTTAATGGAGAATTGCATCCCTGCTTTTGAGACGATACTGTCAATGATCTTGCCTTAGGAATCGTCTCCCCTCCACCCCAAGGACTGGAGAAGAGGGGCCACCTCCAGAGACTGGAGAAGCCTAGGGTACCTTGTCTAAGTGCATGCCTGTTCAACAAATAAAATGCAACCAAGGGTTTTCCTTTTTAAAATGCCAAGAGTTCTCGAGAACGCCACAGCTGGGAAGGAGGGGGAGAACAACAACCAAGAGCAACAGCTTTCACACAGGGAAACAAATCAACTTTTTAAAAAATATATATTTATATATATAATATTCGTTGCCAAACAGATGCCGTTGGGCTGGCACCAGTTCTTCCCTGGCAAGGATCAGAGGGCCCAGGGAGCTAAAAGGTTCAGAGACAGAAGAGTATCCAGAGACTGTTTGTTCATAAACACAGCTGGACGCTTTAGTGAACAACCTGTTTTCTGCCTTTTACTGGATGGATTCCTTCCACCCGGCCATCCTGGGGTGGGGAGAAGTAGGGGGGAGCAGGCATGCAACACCCCATCACTGGAGCCCATGCGCCAGAGAAATAATTAAACAGTTTTTCTTAACCTTTCGACCTCCTCCATTTAAACTCCCCATCCATTATACGTCTACCTTCTCAAATAGCTGGATCCTGAAACCAAGCCATAGAGGTCAAGGGGTTTATTGTTTAATGGAGATGAAACATTTTGTAAATTGTACAAAGTCACAATGTTTAGAATAGAGGCTTCTGGAAAGCTGGATCGTTCCTTCCCTCTCTTCCTTTCCCTCCCTCCATTTCTCTCTCTCTCTCAATCTCTTTCTCATCCCCCCCTCCATTGAACAAACAGGGAGACCTAACATATGTTCTCTCTCCATCGCAGGAAATTTGGGATAAGTGTAGAACTGGCATGGACATGTTACCAAATCCTTCTTATAAACCAAATGGCATCTGCATTCAAATAAAAACATTCCTTCCCCTCTGAATACCAGGAAATGCTAAAAGTATCACGATTCTTCTAAGGTCATGCTGAAATGAAATTTTTGGCGTCCACAACACAAAGCAAGTTCAACAAAGGCCAAGAGTTTATTTTCTCTTATTTCTTTCCCCCCGCCTCCTTCTCTTTTTCTCTCTCCGCTCTCTCTTTGTACAAACTCAACACATTTGTTAAGGCAAATCTCAAGAGCCTTCCTTCTGGGTCAAATGTGTGTGTGTGTGTGTTGAATTTTGCAAGCATTTAATCTTCCTCATATGAATCCGTATAAATATTTGAGGAGAAGGGACTTACATTAACAAATACACCAGCCGGCTTGTGTTTTTCCTAGTGTTCTCCTTTTCCAGGGGAGGAGAAAGGGGTTGCTATAAAGCAAAGCAAATATCTTCCAAGCATGCCATGCCAAAATCATCAAGGGCATAAATAGCCGGGGATTGATGGAATATGAATATTCTTTAGTAAATAAATGGAAGAAGGAACAATGGTGGGTGCGGGAGGGCCCGCTAACATGACATTGAAGCTGAAGTATAGGTGAATATAACACCTGTACTGAGAAATGCAGGCTGCTGCTGGTGTGCGCCAGAGGTTACGGCACTTGATATTGTACTGCAGATGGCTGGATTGAACCCTTGTAAAAGTGCAGTCGTTGCTAAGGTCCAGGCCACTGACTGAGTGTAAATCTCCACCAGCAGACCTATCTGGGTTCTGGGCTAAGGAAGTATGTGATTGCTTCTTCTTGTTCCCTGGATTTGGAAGGATAAGAATGCAGATGCCATTTGGTTTATAAGAAGGATTTGGTAACATGTCCATGCCAGTTCACTGTTGTGGCTTCCTCCCACCACGTCATGGACTGGCTTCAGGGGTGCATCCAGGAATGATCCAACTGTCCTTGGACACCAGCAGGAGCAAAAAGAGGCAGCTGTCACCTCCAGACATAGATGGAAGCCACTTCTTCATTTCCCAGGGTGCAAAAGGATGGCTTTCAGGATCAGCCCCACAGACAATCGATGTCCAGGAGGAAGGAACCACACCAGGAACCTGCAGCTGCTCTTGGGCACCAAGTGGCAGGGGCATTGCACAAGGAGGCATATGATATCTCCTTCTGCAATGTCTTTGAAAGCATTTACCCTAGTGAAGGCCAACCTCCAGATATCCTTGGGTACTGAGTGGTAGAGGCATTCCACAAGGAGGAATATGATATCTCCTTCTGCATTGCCTTTAAAAGTATATTTGTTCTTCTTGTTAACAGCCTTCGAGTCAATCTCGACTCATGGCAACCCTGTGAATGAGACATCTCCAAGCCCCCCTATGCTCCACGCCTGTAAATTCATACCTATTGTCTTTCTGATAGACTCCATCCATCTACCATGTGGCCTTCTTCTCTTTCTACTTCCCTCTACATTCCCTAACATTATTGTCTTTTCCAGTGATTCATGCCTTCTAATGATGTGTCCAAAGTATGACCACCTCAGTTTTATCATCTTGGCTTACAGGGAAATTTCCAGTTTAAACTGTTCTAGGACCCATTTATTTGTCTTTTAGGCTGTCCGCAGTATCCTCAGCACTTTTCTCCAGCACCACATTCTCTCAAATGAATTGATTTTCTTCTCATCCACTTTCTCAACTGCCCAGCACTCACATCTGTACATGGTAATAGGGAATACAGTGGGCTGAATGATTCTAACTTTTTAAAACATATACACTGGCATAAAATCAGGATAAGCCACCAGCACAATTCTGATCACAATGTAACTTCATCCTCCTTTGTTGTGGCAAAAAGGAATTAATTATAAGTCATTCATTATTTGTAAGGTATTTACAAAAAGTGAACACTGAAATAGAATTAAACTACTCACCATATTAAAACAATTCAGACCTCCAGTTAAAAGATTAAAATGCAATTTCATAGAATCATAGAGTTGGAAGAGATCCCAAGGGCCATCCAGTGCTGTCTAACGCCTTTCTGCCATGCAGGAAGGCACAATCCAAGCACTCCCAACTTCTGTTTAAGAAACTGTCAAAGAAGGAGACTCCACCAAAATCCAAGGCAGCATATTCCACTGTCAAACAACTCTTACCATCAAGATGTTCTTCCTAATGTTAAATTTATTATTATTATCATTATTATTATTATTATTATTATTATTATTATTATTATTATTATTATTAATTAGGTGGAATCTCTTTTTCAGTAGTTTACATCCATTGCTCCTCTCTGGAGCAGCAAAGTGCCACTTTGTCAACATCCTTTTTGAATTGTGGTTATTATTATTATTATTATTATTATTATTATTATTATTATTATTATTATTATATTTTCATGATGTGGATGGTGGAATCTGTGGGTGCAGCATCTGTGGATACAGAGGGCCAACTATATAGAAAGACTTCAGAACTCCATATAGACATATTAGGGTTGAAACAAAATGACTCCATTTTTAGCCAACAGTGTCCAACCAACATCACTTGTCATGACTTTTTTTATTCATCCTTCCTCTGCTTTGTTCTTATTCCCAACTGCCCTCATGAAATTTTCCTCTCTGATATCATCATGCAGACAAGCCTTCCTAGCTATCTGGTGTCCTGGTGTTGCATCCATTTTCACTGCATGATCCCTAACAGGGGTGTCATTCATGGGTGAAAGGGGTGAGGACTGCACTAGGTGACACCCTAAGAGGTGTGTGACATCAGTGATCCCCAAATATCTGCCTTTTGGCAGAAATGGACTGTGGTGTTTGCCTGCATCCCATTAAAACACCGGAGCTCAGTGGAAGAGATCATGTGAGTGAGGTGAGGCTCAGTGGGAGGACAAAGGAGAGGCCCCAGTTTTTAAAAAATAAAAATAACAATTATTTTTTAAAAAAAAATAAATTCAAACATTTAAGATTTAACTCTTTTAAATATTTCTTTAAAACATGTCATCTTACCAAGTTTTCACTTCAAGCACATGAAAGTATGTACATGTAGATACATCCCGGCTGAGCGTTGGATATGGCAACTTAGAGGTATCGTTTTAATTTTGGAAGTTGTTTATATCACAACTACTGCCATTTCATTCATTAATATGGGAATTAGGATTTATGAGTAACATCAGTGTTGTTTTTTTAAACATATTACAAAGGATTCTGTATGGGGAGGTATGGGATGAGTTCAATGGGGTGATACCAATCCTAGTGATGCCACTGATTTCTGGTTGGCAGGAATCCCCCATCTATCTATTCCAAGGGAAAAAGATGCACCAATTCCATTTAAGAAGTAGGAGGTGGAGAAACAGCTTCTGCCAGCAAAAACATTGACTACTGGACAAAGTTTTTTGTTTTGTTTTAACTTAAATTTTATTAATAAATAAAACTGGTCAAATAACATAAAAGTCATACCGATTTTGTTACATTCATAATCATATTTTCCAAATCTTTCGTTTACTTCACGAAATCCTTATAACTAAATAATCTCTGATTGATTTGGTTACTATTCAAAGAATATAATTTATATAAGTAATGGGTACTGTAAGGCATTGTAAGCAATGATCCTTCCTGATGAACAACTGAATAGCAGCAATTGCCAACAAAATATAACTTAATTAATTATAAGTGTATGCATAATTGGTTTTTAGAATACTACTGGACATTTTTTCCCCCTTTAACAGCAATGGATGTCTGGCATCTTATTAGTTACGTAAGCACATGCCTAAGGCTCCCTACAAAATCAGTTGGCCATTTTTATTTGATTTGGAACAACTATATTCTATTCAGGATTATGGAAACTGAGATGTGCATACTGGGCATTTCCCGTTGATGCGCATTCTGCGTTTTGATTGAGCAAAGTTACAGTTCTTTAGTAAGGGAGCATTGCATGTAATTTCGTGAACATAAAGGTACACTCTGTCCCATGTAGGTAGAATCTCAGCCAAATATTTGCACTGCCAGAGATCTAATCTGCCCTGCAGAAATAATGCAGTTTGACACCGCTTTAACAGCCATGGCTCAATGCTATGGAATTCTGGAATTGAAGGTTCTATGAGATATTTAGCCCTTTCTGTCAGAAATATCTAGTAGCACCACAGACTACAGATTCCAGGATCCCATAGCATGGAGCCATGGGAGTTAAAGCACTGTCAAACTGCATTATTTCTGTAGGACAGAGTTAGGAGATTATCGCCGCGCTAATTAAACCAGTTTACCTGAGTTGGCTTAAAATTTAAAACGGGCGGCATCCTGATCTTATCACAAGGATTTAGTCACCGAAATCGCCGCCCGGGTCCAACCTGGGTCCATCCCTGCTCTCAGGGGCGCTCAGCACACCTCTTTTTGAAGCCGTGAGTTTTCCAGCTTAAGGAAATGGCTGCCGGAGTGGCCCTGGGAGCGGCGATTTCGGTGGCCAAATCCTTGTGATAAGCTCAGGATGCTACCCGTTTTAAATTTTAAGCCGGCTCAGGTAAGCTGGTTAAATTAGCACTGCAATAATCTCCTTAGACCAAATTCTTCTTAGGAAGTAGTCCTACGCAAAAGGGATGATATTCAGGGATAGCCATGTTGGCCATGCATCAAAATACGAGAAAATCCCAAATCCACAAAAGAGTGATAGCATTATTGGCCAAGCAAAAGGCAGAAAATACAGCATGCAAGTTTTCAAAGCTTCACTGGCTTCTTCATCAGGCAAAGATGTTTAAAATCATACAGAAGAGGAAAGGTGAGGATACTAGTGTCACAGGCCTCCATCTTGTTTCAGATGTTATTTCTGTTGTCAGTTCAGATGGTACTGAGGGATCTCAATGCAAGGAAAGGCCATTCCCCTTCTTGGCCATGTGCAACAAAAAGGGCAATAAAAAACAGGTACAGTGGGCCCTTGGCATCCCAGGGTACCAAAATCCATGGATGCTCAATTTCCATTAAATACAATATGCAAAGGGATTTTGCAGCACCTTTGAGACTAACTGAAAGAGAGAAGTTGATAGCACAAGCTTTCATCGACTTGAGCCTCCTTCCTCAGATGCATGTTGTAGGCTCAAGTCTATGAAAGCTCATGCTGCCAACTCCTCTGTTTCAGTTAGTCTCAAAGGTGCTGTAAAGTCCCTTTGCATACTGATTTTTCCAGGCTAACATGGCTAGATCTTTGAATTAAATATAGTGGCGTAGTAAAATGGTTATCCCTATATAAAATGGCAAACATCAAGGTTTGGTTTTTGGAGCTTATATATTTTTAAAATATTTTCAAACCGTGGATGTTTGAATCCATGGATAACGAATCCATGGGTACAGAAGGCCAACCGAAATAAAAGTTCAACTCTATTAGCAACAGAAAAGTACAATTGGTCCTTCATATTTGCAGCTTTGACTTTTGCAGATTTGATCATTCACGAATTTGATTATCATGTTCTCTCTAGGAATCTCTAGGAATTTCAACTCCGTGATCAACAGAAAAGTACCATTGGCCCTCCACATTTGTGGCCTTGGCTTTTGCAGATCTGATTATGCACAGATTTGATTATTATCTTCTCCCTATAGAGTTGTGCTAGAGGAACCTAGAAATTCCTAGAGAAAACACTTCTCTTGGCTTTTATAGGTCATCCAGTGCAATTCTATGGTCAGTGTCAACTCTATGATGACCACAGAGTTGCATTGGAGGACCCAGAGATTCGTAGAGAGATTTCTCAGATTAAAAAAGTGGGTTTTTTATTTGCAGTTTTTCCACTTTCATGGGGTTCCTGTGCCCCTAACCGCAGTGAATGTGAAAGGCCCACTATAACTTCCATTGATGGTTAAGTCCCCTCCACCACAAAAAAACTGGGAAATGAAAGAAATCGGTGTGTTTAGAAGAATAAACCATACAAAAAGCAGTCAGCACTGACTGCCCTGACTCTCTCCCCCCCCCCCATTAAAAACCAGCCATTATTGTTTGGATAAGCTAGGGTTAACTTTGCTTGCTTGAACAGCCCAGACTGTGTAGTTGTAGCAAGGGATAGGAATTAGCTAAGCTGTCCATGCGGACCACCCAAGAAGGCCTAAATATGGGGTTTCTTTTAAGTGGGGTTAGGATCAAAGAATAAAAAGAGATTAGAACCAATAAGGAGCTAAAGGGGGAACATCTGGTCCTTTTCAAAAATCACCCGTGGAAAGGTGAAGCAGGCTGCTGGAGAAAGGAACTGCAATACCGATTCCCAACATATGCCAAGCAAGACAGGAGCCAGCCAGGCAAGGCCCCCGCAACCGTCACCACCGGAAGCTTCTGGGTTGCCTGGAGGAATGGGACTTAATCATTTGGAACACAAAAAGATGGAACCTCTGGCTTGGAAACCTAAGGTCATCACCGGAGGCTGTACTACATGTCCCATGAGGTACACATGGCATGGCATTCTCAGTAGCAGCCCCCACTCCCTCCCAGACTGGAATTCCCTCTCAAGGTAGGTCAGGCTGACTCCATGCCTTTCTGAGGCTGCATCCGCACTGCAGTAATAATGCAGTTTTATACCGCATTAACTGCCACGGCTCAATGCTACTGAATTCTGGGATATGTACTTTGGTGAGATATTTACCTTTCTCTATCAGAAAGCTCTGACGCCACAACACTACAAATCCCACAATTCCATAGGATGGTGCCATGGCAGTTAAAGCGGTGTCAAACTGCATTAATTTTGCAGTGTGGCAGCAGTCTGAGTTTTGGGTGGGCAAGGAAGACTGCTGGGAGAAAATAAATGTGCAGCATATAAATGAAACAAACAACAACCAAGTACATTTTGGGCCTCCTGACCCAAATGCCACTGATGATCCAGGAGGCAGAACCAGGCAGGTTGCAATCGTTCAGTGCTTCTCCTTGACTTGCAGCCATCACCTTCCTCCAAGACCCCCAGCAGAACTATGCTGGATGTTACAATTTCCCATCACCAGCTTGCCATCATCAATTTGCCTCCGGCTGCAGAAGGGGGTACAAATGAGAAAATAAGTGACCCTGCTGACTAGTGGAATCTGGGAGATTTTAATCCAAAATGAGTTTGTATTCCAGACTCCTTTTGGACTATTATAATAAAAAGTGGTACACAGATGTCAGCCATAAATAGACAAATAAAGAAAGCCATATTTCTGATTCCTGCCCTAAACAATGTCCATTCTAAATTCCCTTCTAACTATTAGCTAATAGAATAGACAACATAGTTCTTTTTGTTGTTGTCAACTGTCTTCATGAATGAGCCATCGCCAAGATCCCATGTGCTCCACTGCTTTTCTCAGGTCCTGCAGGCTCAGGCCCATGACCTCTTTGACTAACCATCTCACATGTGGTCTTCCTCTCTTTGTACTGTCCTCTACTGCCTTCTAGTGTCATTGTCTTTTCCAATGATTCATGACTTCTCATGATGTGTCCAAAGTACGACAGCCTCAGTTTCATTTCCAGAGAGAGTTTAGGCTTGAACTGCTCTAGGACCCACTTGTTTGTCTTCTTGGCCATCAGTCTTCTTCTCCAGATGAGTTTATTTTTTGTCTAACAGCTCTTTTCACTGTCCAACTCTCACATCTGGACATGGTGATGGGGAACACAACGGCTTGGACGATTCTCACTTTGGTGTAAAAAATTATATATTTACACTTTAGGGTCTTGTCCAGTTCTTTCATAGTTGCCCTTCCCATTCCTAGTCTCCTTCTAATTTCTTGACTACACTCCCTGTTCCAATCAATATTTGATCCAAGGTATGGGAACTCTTTGAATATTTCAATTTTCTTGTTATCTAGGACGAATTTTTGTAGATCTTATGCAATCATTATTTTTGTTTTCTGGGTTGCCTGGAGGAATGGGACTTAATCATTTGGAACACAAAAAGATGGAACCTCTGGCTTGGAAACCTAAGATCATCACCGGAGGCTGTACTATGTGTCCCATGAGGTACACATGGCATGGCATTCTCAGTAGCAGCCCTCATTCCTTCCCAGACTGTGGAATTCCCTCTCAAGGTAGGTCAGGCTGACCCCATGCCTTTCTGAGGCTGCATCCGCACTGCAGAACTAATGCAGTTTTATACCGCATTAACTGCCATGGCTCAATGCTACTGAATTCTGGGATATGTACTTTGGTGAGATATTTACCTTAACATTAAGCTTACCTTGACGCTTTCCTCCTTGACCTTCTTCAGTAATTGCTCCAGGTCTTCGTTGGCTTCTGCTACTCAAAGCCAAATCTCCTCCTTCCCTTGTTTTATCTTACATACTGTAAATTATCGGGGGGGGGGGAGTGTTAATTCACTAGACACTGAGGTGTGAATGATGTCCCCCCTCCAAAAAAAAAAAGGCTTACAAGAGAGGGTAAGGGTAAGCGCCATGATTAATTGTCCAGTTGTATTATTTTGATTTGGGCTTGACAAGTTTTCTCCGACTGCTGAACTCTAGTATAAATACATCCTCAACCAGCTGTTCAAACAGTGTGATTAATTAAACTGGTTCCATGTGAAAAACAACACCAACTCTTGCTCTCCAATTGCAAATCATTCCCAATAAATAGGGGGAACCGGCAGCTGGGGGTTATTAATTGCTTTCAGGGTGATGAATCAATATTGCAAGCAGCAGCCCACATGTCTGGTGGACATTCCAGAGACCTCCACATGATGATGGATTTGTTTGAGGGGGGCAGAAGTACATGAGATAACTGTGACCAGCATACATGGGAGGGGATGGGGACAAATCATGTGCTATTTTGCACTGAGCTTTGGTTGCAAACAACAGAAAAGGGGAACAATGGGCTGTCATCCCATGAGTGACTCATGCCAGCAAAACTACAGGAACAGACATTTTTGTTCAATACAAAAATCCTTTTTCAGCTGAAGGTTGGGGAAATGGACTTGCAGATGCATTGTCATTGTGCATGTAGTGTCATTGCGCTGCGTACAAGCAGAAGTGTATAGTGCATTGTGTATTGCAACTGTGCATTGCCTGCTTGTTTGGGTAACCCCTATGAGTTACTGGTTTGGTCCAGCGGATGCACAAATCCTAGGGGATGTACTTGCTGGTTGAGTTCAGAAAGAGTGGGAGAGAGCTCAAGGGTGTCACTATGGGGGTACGGGGGTGAGAGGGGTGCAGATCACAATGGGTGACATCTCAGCAGAGTGTCACCTTGTGCATTGGGGGAAGGTGCTGCCTTCTGGCTCTGGTGGCTCGGCTGGCTGGGTAGGAAAATGAGTTACCTCCATTTCCTCCTCAACCAGCAGCTCTGCTAGACTTTGAAAAAGCTGTCGAAGGGAGGAGAGGGGTATTAAAATTATTATAGTTGTCCCCAATGAACCCAGAAAGAGGTATACCTATCCATTACGTTGCACAGTGCTGCAGTTCAGTCATGAGCAATCATCATGTAACTCTGTAAATTAGCGCAGAATCTGGGCCAATGTTGTTGGAGACAGGAAATCTAAAGAGTAGTGGGGGGTAGTGGGGAGATGCATTGGCCCATAAACTGGGTTGGTTTAGTTTAGTTTTAGAGATTTAGGCTGTAGAATGGGGTAAAAAACTGGCGAGACTGAGTCAATGGCAACACTAGGGTTGGTGTCACCCCAGTGTAGTAACCCATGCTCACCTCCAGGCTCAAAGCCACAATGCCTTCCAGGGGACACAGACTGCTCAAAATGGCACACACACATGCACACATATATTAGGGATAGAATTTTTTAACAGAAATATTCAAATAATGGCTGGGAAATGTGTTTCTTGACTGTCAGGATAAAAAGAATTTCAAAGACAAAGACTATTCACATTTTGCACAAAGTTCACATTTTATTTTTTGTGCAGAAAAAAAATCTTTCTGTTCAGGAAGCAACATTGGGGGGTAGCAGACTGCCAGAAATAGTGCAAATTGAGTCCACTTTTAGGGTTAGGGTTAGGGTTAGGGAATCATGGGAACTACATTTTATTGTGGCACCAGAGCTCTCTGACAGAGAAGGCTCAATGTCTCCAGAAAAAACCAGTTCCCATGATTCCCTAGCACTAACCCTAACCCTAAAAGTGGACTCAATTTGCACTATTTCTGGCAGTCTGCAACCCCCCATTGTCTCTGTAGATAATAATGACCCTGAGCAAATTATTCTGTGCAGAAAATACTGTGCATGCATATGTGTGTGTATGCATATGTGCGCGCACGCACACACACACATGCGTGAATTTTGTCCAGGCAAAGTCCTGCACAACACATTATTTTCCGCAGAGGGGGAAAAAAGCCATGTGCAAATCTTGTGCTGAATAAACACTGAACAGCAAAGAGTTTTCAAAACAGTTTTCAAAACTGTATAGTTTTTGAAGAGTCTCATAGCAGGTAGAAAACTGCTGGAATGGCACTGTTGAAATGACTTTTTGCAGTTAAAATTAGTGAGGAGTTATATCCCTAACACACACACGTTTCAACCCAAAAGTGCCTGGATGTCCAGCCTGGCGTAGTGTTGACCACACCAGCCTGGCCACCTCAGTTCTCTCTGTAACCCTGTGTATTTATGCCAGCAATCGCTTTCCGCTGTCTCAATGCTCAGCAGAAATGTTGCCACTGTTGGTAGTGCCATGAAAAGAATGGCTTGCTAAGTCTCATCTGAGTCTCATCCCTGCACCTTGCCATGACCCTCAGGAGAAATGCTGTCAAATGTAACATTTCCAAATGCCTTGCAGATGTGCCTCCAACTGTCACACAGGCCTTGGCTGACCTGTGTGCTTCAAATGAGCATTTCCTTGCTAGTGGGGGGGCTGAGACTTGTCAGATCTTGAGCTTCAAAGGCAAACCTGCACTTGGAATTTCAAAGAGGGGCAGGGAAATACAGCGAGTGGGGAAAGAACCAAACCTTGATACTCCTTGATGAAAACTGCTCCCTTCTGAAGATGGTTTTTCTCCAAAAAAAAGGGCCGTCAAGGTTCAGTTACTGTCATTTCATGCATTATGCCTATTGGAAATTAAAGCAGCAATGTTGTAACAATAGGCATGGGGAATAGGAAAAAGTTTTTCAGTTCAAAGAATTTTGTGGAATCATAGATTTGGAAGAGACCCCAAGGGCCATCCAGTCCAACCCTATTCTGCCATGCAGGAAATCACAATCAAAGTATCCCCAATAGATGGCCATCCAGCCTCTGTTTAAAAATATCCAAAGAAGGGGACTCCGCCACCCTCTGAATAGCTCTTACCATCAGGATATTCTTCCTAATGTTGAGGTGGAATCTCTTTTCCTGTAGCTTGAATCCATTGTTGCATGTCTTTGTCTCTGGAGCAGCAGAAAACAAGCTCGCGCCCTCCTCAATATGAAATCCCTTCAAA
This sequence comes from Phrynosoma platyrhinos, assembly GCA_020142125.1. Classification (NCBI taxonomy): domain Eukaryota; kingdom Metazoa; phylum Chordata; class Lepidosauria; order Squamata; family Phrynosomatidae; genus Phrynosoma; species Phrynosoma platyrhinos. The sequence goes on from CM034701.1 coordinate 5,708,027, forward strand.
TTCTTAAACAGGGCCATCATATCACCTCTTAACCTTCTCTTCTCCAGGCTAAACATTACCCAGCTTCCTAAGCTGCTCCTCATAGGGCTTGATGGTTTCCAGATCTTTCACCATTTGAGTCTCCCTCCTCTGGACATGCTCCAGCTTCTCAACATCTTTCTGGAAAGGGATACAGGATTCTAGATGAGGTCTGACCAAAGCAGAATAAAGATATACATGTAGACTGCTGTCTTTAGGCTTTACATCCTCCCTTCTTTCATGGAGGCCACTTGCTGCTGTTCCTTCTCCCAGCTAGAGATAAGCAGGCATGGAGTTTTCCTAATGGTTGCCTGACTGGACCTGTACTGTAGAGTTCAACATTAAGGGCTTGTGTAGCTGTCTAGATTCTTTTGTTTTTGGGTTTGATTTCCAGCTTGGCCATTAAACCCAATGGGTGACCTTGCACAAGTCACACTCTCTCGGCCTCAGGGGAAGTCAATGGCAAACCTCCTCTGAATAAATCTTGCCAAGAAAACCCCAAGATAACATAGCAATAGCATTTACATTCCTATACTGCTTAATAGTGCATTCAGCACTCTCTAAGCAGTTTACAATCTGTAAGCCAATTGCCCCCAACAAGCTGGGTACTCTTTTTATCAACCTATGAAAGGATGGAAGGCTTTAGATTGGATAATGCACAACCTCCCCAAAATTTTGCATTTTGTAGAATTTTCCATTTTACTCTAGGTCTCCCTCCTTTCCAGACAATTCAGTTCTTTGTCCCAATCCAGAAAAGTTTTATGATTAGTGATTAATGAGAAATTCAAAAATAAAAAGAGTAATTTAGGCAACACGTACATCTTTATGACCGCAATTCTCCCTAAGAGGGATTTAAAAAAATATTATTCCATCACTGGAGGTCCATCTGAATATCTTTCCAAATTTGTTTATAGTTGTTATCATACAGATCCACATTTTTGTTCCTTGGAATACCGGCATTTAACCACTGCTCAACCAGGTTCACTGTAAGTCAGAAATGACTTGAAGGCACACAACAACAACAACAACAACAACAACAACAACAAATTTTTCATTTCCTTTTAAGAAATGGATCCAAGTCTTCTCTCAACCTAATTGTAATAATCTGAAGTAGTTACTCCTATAGTTTTTTGTGGGTTTTTCGGGCTGTGTGGCCATGTTCTAGAAGAGTTTCTTTCTGACGTTTCGCCAGCATCTGTGGCTGGCATCTTCAGAGAATACTGGAATGGAAGAGAGTGGGTCTATATATACTGTGAGACCCTGGGTAGGGAGGAGTGATCCCCATGTAAACTGTGTATTGTCCTATGTTGAATAGGTATTGTTCTGTTGTTCATGGCATGGCTTCAGGGTGGGAGGATGTGCAAACAAGGAGATTGTCTGCTATTGTCTGTTGGGAAAGCCCCTGACCCTGGTTAGTTTCCCATTTGCATTTACTGAGTGCTGATTTTCTTATTTTGTAGGACTGGTAGCCAAACCTTGTTTACTTTAAGGGTTTCTTCTTTCCTGTTGAAGTTATCCAAATGTTTGTGGATTTCGATGGCTTTCCTGTGCATTCTGACCTGATAGTTGTTAGCATATAGTTACTCCTATATTTTTAAAAAACGTGCTACAGAACTGGACTATTACATGAAGGAAGAATATCTACTGGTTCCAGTGCTGGCTCATAATATGTGTCATACTCTGTTGTGGGTTTTAAGCCAATAAAGAGGTGGAGAGAAAGGAGGATGTTTTTTGTGTCACAAGTCAGTTGCTTATAATTGAAGGGTTGTTGTTGTTTTTAACCCTAACTCAAGCTGGGCGATGACTCTGGAGACCAGGGTTCAATTCTCCTCTCGGCCATGAAACCCACTGGGTGACCTTTGGCAAGTCACATGCTCTCAACCTCAGGGGAAGGCAATGGCAAACTTGCCCTGAACAAATCCTGCCAAGAAAACCCTATGATAGAGTTGCTATAGGTCAGAAATGACTTGAAGACATACAACAACAACAAAACAACAACACAAAGTCCATGGCAGCAGCTGGCTTGTATGTCCATGGGTTTAGCTTGAACCTGAAAGTAGCTTTCCAAGGTACTGAACCTATTAGAAAGGAGCAGTGTTCAGCACTTGGAACATTTTCTCTTAAAGTTTGGACTAAACCCCAGAGTGGGTTCAGCCAACCCTAGGAACTGTTTTTGTTGCTTTTGAGAACAGGGAAAAGTACAAGCTGCTATGTTTAAAAAACAGTCCCTTTGGCCAGTAAGGAACCTTGGGTGGTATTGTGGTAACTAGTTCCTTTCAAAACTAATTCCTTTCCTGAGCTCTGCCCATTCAGAGGGCGGCGATCCAAGCTCCAGAAGAAACTGCAGCTGCTTCTTGCTGCTTTCAAAGCCTGTGCAACCCACCTGTGATTTATTGACCGGCATTAGACGCTTATTGTGTATGACACTTTAAATACTATTACATCGGAGTTTATACAAGAGAGCCGAAGTTTTGAAAAAGTGGAATCTTAGCAGAAAACAGCTGGACCATTTGTTTACATGATAGACGGGAAAGAATCTTGCATTTGGCTCCAGGATGTTGTACAGCGGGCCATGTGTGTGTGTATGAGTATGTGTGTGTGTGTACATGTATGTGACTCATCAAGCCAACAACCAAGAGGGAAAATACAAGAAGAGGAGCTGTTTCCCCATCCTTTGCTCTGTTTTACATTTGCCAGCTAATTTATCCCTGATGTTGAGACCTAGGCAAGTATCGACTCTGGGATTGCTCCTTCAACCGTTGCACACCTGCCTTGCAGACCCCTAAAATTTCAGGTTCCTAGATATTCCTGGCTGTTGGTGGAGGAGGGAATGCCTGCCCTCCAGTTTGCTGAACTCCCCATAGACTGCGCTTGCATTCCACATTTCATTTCTAGCATGAAAGACATTGTTTGAAATCATAATAATCACCAGGCTGCAACCACGTTTGGATGCACATGAAGAACGAGAACAGAAAAGAAAGATGGATGGGCTTGGCATTGTGATTTATGGCAGTGTGTGCCAGTTATGCAGCTGTGGCCCTGTCTTCTGTCCAAAAAGCTCTGGATGGCTTCACTGCTGTTCTTCACTTTTGTTTTAAAGAAAGCAAAACAACATCCCAGCCTAAATCCAATGCTAAATCTGGCTAGAAAAGACCTATTAAATCGGTAGAATTTACATATGCATAGATTTTCCAGTTTTCCATTGATTAGTGAACATAGCTGGGGCTCCTTCTTGTTGTTGTTGCTGTATGCCTTCAAGTTGACTCTGACTTATGGTGTCCCTGTCCAAGGATTTTCTTGACTAGATTTGTTCAGAGGAGCTTTACCATGGCTTCCTCTGAGGCTGAGAGAGTGTGACTTGCCTAGGGTCACCCAGAGGGTTTCCATGGTTGAGCAGAGATTCAAAGCCTGGTCTCTCAGAGTCCTAGTCCAATACTCAAATAACTGCACCATTATGGCTCTCAAAAACTATCAAGCCACCTTGTTACCTTGTTGTGAGAGAATTATGAGCCAGAAATTGTGGTAGAGCTCTCACAGAGATCTACCTAGAGATCTACCTGTAGAATCAACTTCTGGGATACCCTTCTTTTCCTGCAATTACTCTTGTTATGTGCCTTCAAACTGACTCTGATTTATGTTGACCCTATACTGGGGTTTTCTCGGCAAGATTTGTTCAGAGGGGCTCTGCCATTGCCTTCCTCTGAGGCTGAGAGAGTGTGACATGCCCAAGGTCACCCAGTAGGTTCCCATGGCTGAGGAGAGATTTAAACCTTGGTTTCCAGGACCTGGTCCAACACCCAAACCACTGCACCATGCTGGCTCCCAAACATTTCCTTCACTTGATGCCTTTTCCCTGCTTGGCTCAAATGCAGATGTAAGCAATGGGGGAAACAGTTCTGAATGGGCTACACATGTTGTATTCCTCTCCTGCAGTAGGCAGCCTTCCCAAAGGCCATTATGCGAAGTACTGTGTGCTCCTCTGTCTCTCCACTTCCCATACCAGCACCTCCGCCTTGAACACCTATTTCCAAAAACACATTTGCCATGGGCATTCTTCTTCTTGTTGTTGTGTGCCTTCAATAACAACTTCTTGTAATAATAATAATAATAATAATAATAATAATAATAATAATAATTTTTATCCCACCTCTCTGTAAAATACAACCAAGGTGGCTTACATGATAAAACAGACAATCCCGTCCCCCAATAACCCACCCCCCCAAAAAAATACAATTAAAGAATCAAAAATTAAAAACAGACTTAAAAATAACAAAGTACAAAAACATTCTGACAAATGACAAATAATTTAAAATAGCTATAGAGAGAGGTCTGCAGCCTACCAGAAGACAGTCTAGCCAACGGATTTCCAAACTCGGTTCCTTCAGTTGTGGCTCTTGCAGCTGCTGCTGTTTTTACTTCCGCTCCCAGAAGCCTCAGCCATAAGGGCCAATGGTCTGGGGTTCTGGGAGCTGAAGTCCATTTCTGGGCACCACAGTTCAAAAAGGATGTTGAGAAGGTGGAGTGTGTCCAGGAGAGGGCAACTAAAATGGTGAAGGGTCTGGAAACCATAAAGCCCTATAAGGAGCGACTTAGGAAGCTGGGTATGTTTAGCCTGGGGAAGAGATGGTTAAGAGGTGATATGATAGCCCTGTTTAAGTATTTGAAGGGATGTCATGTTGAGGATGGAGCAACTGAGGCACCACAATTCAAAATGAAAGTTGAGAAGCTGGAGCATGTCCAGAGGAGGGTGACCAAAATGGTGAAGGGTCTAGAAACCATGCCTTATGAGGAGAGACTTAGGGAACTGAGTATGTTTAGCCTGGAGAAGAGTGGGTCGGAAGTGGGCAGGACGAAAAAACTCATTGGAGAAGTGGTGATGGAGAAGGGTTTTGCTTAGGTCAGGCCTCACCTGTTCTGGGCACCATAGTTCAAAAAGGATATTGAGAAGCTGGAGTGCGTCCAGAGGAGAGTGACTAAAATGGTGAAGGGTCTGAAAATCAGGGACAGGCATAACTATTTTCGGTGGCTGGTTACCTACTCAGGAAAGGCCTTCTGGAAGAGGTCTGTCTTAACAGCTTTTAAAAAGCTGTTTAAGGTGGTCAAGTGACTGATCTCATCCGACAGGCCGTTCCAAAGTCTGGGAGCGACAGCCAAAAAGGTCCTTTGGGCAGTTGCAGATAACCTAGTTTTTATAGGTTGCAATAAATTCTTCCCAGAGGACCTTAGTGTGCGAGGTGGATTATACAGAAGGAGGTGGCCCTGAAGATAGATTGGACCCATGCCATTTAGGGCTTTAAAGGTAACAACCAACACCTTGTACTGCGCCCGGAAACTGATAGTCAGCCAGTGAAGCAATCTTAGAATAGGTGTTATGTGGTCTCTTCTGGTTTTACCTGAGACCAGCCTGGCTGCCATATTTTGTACCAACTGAGGTTTCTGAATGAGGAGCAAGGGTAGTCCCATGTAGGGGGGTTGCAGACTGCCAGAAATAGTGCAAATTGAGTCCACTTTTAGGGTTAGGGTTAGTGCTAGGGAATCATGGGAATTGATTTTTTTTTTCTGAGACATTGCGCCTTCTCTGTCAGAGAGCTCTGGTGCCACAATAAAATACAGTTCCCATGATTCCCTAACTCTAATCCTTAAAGTGGACTCAATTTGCACTATTTCTGGCAGTCTGCAACCCCTATTAGTTATGCCTTCAAGTTGGCTTTGACTCATGGTGTCCCTGTACAAGGTTTTTCTTGGCAACATATCTTCAGAGGAGGTTTGCCATGGCCTTCCTCTGAAGATGAGAGTATAACTTGCCACGGTCACCAGTGGGTTTTCATGGTTAAGCAAGGACTCAAAGCCTGGCCTCCCAGAGTCTGAATCCAGCACTCAAAGCATTACACCACATTAGTTCACTGGGTTTGGGTGACCTTGGGCAAGTCTAAGTGGAACACAATCGGAAACTTCTTCTGAAGAAACCTTGCCAAGAAAATCTCTTTATAACCTTAGGGTCTCTATAAGTTAGAAGTGACTTGAAGGCACACAACAACAACAACAACAACATTAATAGAATGGTAAGATGGGCAATTGGGTTTTAATTCATTTAGTTTAAGAATTATGATTAGTTGAATGTTTCGACAAACCCAACCACACAATAATTTGTACTGAACACGGCTTATTGCTAAAATGTCACCATTATGAAATCAAATTCTATTTAAATTTTATCACCAGCAATGGAAGGGACATCTCCATCTGAGAACAATCCTTGAAAAATCTTTCGGAAGACTCTCAGAATCACAAAGCCAGCATGGCTAACATACTAGTTGGGGTATTCTAGGAACTGTAGTATAAAAAGTAACTTTTCCTAGCAGTGGAGGGGCAGAAATACACATTTCATGTTGTTGTGGTTTCTCTTCCTAACAGGGATGCCAACCTTGATTTAGAAGACTCAGGGGATGGTCAGTAGAAGATGCTGGCTCTGATCTCAGTGGGGTAGGGAATCTGCTCTGGGTTTTATCCTGATCTTTATGAACAATGGAGGCTGCTGACTCTGATGTCAGAAAGGTAGGGAATCCACTCTGGGGTTTACCGTAGTTTGACCCAGCTAAGGGATAAATTATCTGCTTCTCTTCTCCAAGCTTCTCTTCTCCCTAAGCTGTTCCTCACAGGTCTTGATTTCCAGACCTTTTGCACCTTGGTTTCAACACCTTAAAGAAATGTATTGGGAAAGCTGTATCACCCCATGCCTAGCTGACTGAATACCTGCAGTACCATCCTTTGGCCATCTGCAATGGTGGAGCTGCAGTATAGCAGAAGGCAGGCTATTCCCTTCCTCTCACTAGAAGAGATGGCGAGGTGGTTTGGACAGCTTTTGAAGTTCATGACTCCAGTGATAAGCTGCGAGCCTCCACAGATTGCTGTCTGCACTAACCTTCCATAAGGGAATGAGCACAGTCAAAAAGTGAATTTTGAATTTTGTATTTGCTAACTTTCCATAAGAGTAGAAGCACAATCAAAAACTAGACCCACTTCCCTCACCTCCTGACCTGTTTAAAGCCAGCAAATGCCCAGGTGAGCACATGTATAGTTCCAAGGCTTACATAGGTTTACAAAAGGAAAAGTGATTCAAGCAGTTCAAGGTCCAAAGGCAGAAAGCAGTCTGAGCAGAATCTAAAACTGAGAGGGGAATTGCCAGAAAGATTAGTCAATAAGTTTGTATCAAATGTAAGAGAGCCAGGAAGCCAGAGATGTCACACAAGGTTGCACAAAGTCTTGGAAGCTATTGTTCTGAAGCAACAGAATGGTCTAAGTTGAGCTAATTGATAGCCAGCAGTTAATCAGCTCAGTTGATTAGCTCAGTGACTTCAATTTAAAATGGAGCATGCTATTGCCTGACCTTTTGCTCCTGGTGCTTTAATTTGCATTGCTCAAGAGATGGTTTGGGCTCTGCCTCTGCAGTACTATGGCAGGAGTACCAGCCTCCTCCATCTTCAACTGGAACCCATTGTTCCGACTCTCTTCTTCCCTTTCTTTGTCTAAGGAGGCCTCCTCCAGGTAGGGTATGACCTCTCCTCAAAAAGGCACAGAGTTCACACAGCAATGGGTAGAAAATAGAGTCCTCCCTCTCTCCAGTGACTGTCAAGGAAACTAGAGGAAGGGAAAACAATAGTCAGGCATACCACCAACATACCTGTATCCTCCCCCCCCCCCTTCAATTACCAGCTGCCATAGTTGAGTCTGTTGGCGGGCAATGAAGCAGCAGCATCCATTGCTTGCAAAGTGTTTAGATTCAGCCCCGGGAAAGGTGATCATGCTCGGCAGAAGGATTCTCGGAGTTTATGAAATATAACATCCCAGAACCATACAGTAGTAAGCGACCACAACACTACACTCATCTAGTCATAATGAGGATGAGGCAAGCTTGCTTTCTGCTGCTCCAGAGACTAGGGTCCAGAGCAATGGTGGATGCAAACTACAGGAAAAGAGATTCCACCTAAACAATAAGAAAAACTTCTTGATAGTAAGAGTTGTTCGATAGTGGAACACAGTTCCTTGGAGAGTGGTGGAGTCTCGTTCTTTGGAGGTTTTTAAACAGAGGCTGGATGGCCATTTGTCAGGAGTGCTTGGATTGTATCTTCCTGAATGGCAGAATGGGGTTGGACTGGGTGGCCCTTGAGGTATCTTCCAACTCTGTGATTCTAGGATTCTATGATACATACACACCAATGAGGTTCCACCTGCTACATTGGTTTCCTGTAAACCTTTTGGACCTTCTGGAAGCTTCTAACTGGTCTAATGCGGGAAACAGAACATTAATGCCAGTGTGATCTGATCCAGCCACAGGGCTCTTCTTTTGTTCTTCTGAAGTACCTCCCCAGTTGGTCACTGTTCCCTCCATGTCCTTTTTGATTGTGGAAATGTGGACTTGGCGCATATTACCTGCCTTTCAACACTTGCTTTGCAAACTAAGGGGAAACCCCCCTTTGCTTTTTGCTATATTTGGCAACATCAGTATGCACACCACGGAGTTCCCCACTGGGTAAGCGCATACTTCAGAAGGAAAACTTTGGCAGGGCATGCCTGCAAGATTGTTTCCTTTCTGGTTTTGAACTCCCGCCACTGGTCGGTGACTCAACAACTCATTAAAAGCATGAACAATAAGCATGTTTTCCCACCCGGAACCTCAGTGGCCACCTGTTGAACTCAAAGCCAAACTGGGTTAATCCACACATTTCTGCTAACATCAGCCAAGCAACCTTGCACAAAGCAGCCTGCCTCACAATAGGAGGTTGCAGGGGGCCTTCGTCTTGAGTCAAGTAGGGTCACTGCCTGTTCATAATGGCAGAGGAGTGTTCTTATGGAGACACTTTGCCTTCAATAAAAGGGAAATTATGGTCAGTGATGCCCTTCCTGTCTCAAGGACTTAGAATTGCATTCTGAGTTCAAGACAGGAAAGGGCTTTGGGACCCAGAGCATTGCCCTATCTCTGCTCAGCTGTAGATGGCTTCAGCATGTCTTTGGCTGGCATTCTCTGAATAGCATATGCAGGTTGGAATTGTCTTATGCCTGCAAACCAAGCATTTGCACTGTTGTGCCACAGAGGTATTCATATTCCAGGGTTCTGCTGCAGCTACATTGTGCATGGATGAGTATTGCAGACTGATGTGCACTGGGCATGGTTATGCATGGTGTGCATTGTGCATTTATCCACAATGCTCTTTGAGTTGTGGTTCATTTTCAGGCATAATTCAAAGTGCTGGCCCTATACAGCTTGGATCCAGACTGAAAGACCATATCTCCCTATATGAACCTGCCAGGACTGTAAGATCATCAGGGGAAGGCTTTCTCTCGGCACTACCACCAGTGGATGCTCCCAACCTCTCGAACTCCCTTCCATAGGAAACTAGGCTGGCCCCCTCCCTAATTTCCTTTCACAAGCAGGCAATTAACTTTTTGTTCAAGCAGGCTTGTAATATGTTATTAACGCTCAGGGAGGTTTCTTCTTGGGTGTGTGCTGCGTTTATGTTTTAAACGTTTGTATTTTTAACATAATTTTATACTGCTTAAATGAAATTATTTTAATTGTTTCTGAAATTGTATTGGTCAGTTTTTAAGTCATTTTATCTGTCAGCCTCCTTGCATCCCGCTCTGAGAGAAAGGTGGCCTATAAATAAAATATAAATAATAAATAATAAATTGTGTAACCTTGCAATTCACTAATGAGGCAGTGTTGCACAAATGTCATGTCACTAAGCATGCATAATGCTATAGCCTGTCCAGTCAATATTATCTTTGAACTGACCAAGCTATGGGAGAGTCTGCCATTTTTCACTGTTCAGCATTCTTCCTCTTGGGAATTTCTTCCTAGCATTCAGTCAAAATCTTCTTTCTTCAAATCTGAATCCATTGGTTTAAGTCAAACCCACTGGAGCAGCTTGTTCTCTCTTGTACATCTTCTCTTACATTGTACTTGAGAGTCCTCCAGATATTTGAAGACAACTGTCTGATTACGTCTTCTCCAACCTAAACACAAAAAACTGAACATTTAATTCCATAGATTCCCCCCCCCCTTTCATGACTTAGTTTGTATATAGTAGGGAACCAGTATCACAGCCTTTCTTCTCTTCCAATGACAATAAGTTTCAGAATACAAACTAGCAAGTAGGATTTCTTCCAAGATACAACTTATTTCTGAAATTCACAACCACCAAATGTGGTCATGGCTGTTTGATTGGAGGGCATTTGGATATGTACAGGTTGGGTCTCCCTTGTCCAAAATGCTTGGGACACGAAGTGTTTTTGATTTCAGAGTGTTTTGTTTTCTTGGAATATTTGCATACACTTATTAATGAGAAATGGTGGAGATGAGACCCAAGTCTAAACATGAAATTTATTTATATTTTATATACACTTTATGGTAGGGATGCAGTGGCTCAAGTGGTTAAGATGCCAATTCTGACAATCGGAAGATCGGCAGGGTGGCAGTTCAAGGCCTGGGTGCTGCATGATGGAGTGAGCTCCCATCACTAGTCCCAGCTTCTGCCAACCTAGCAGTTCGAAAGCATGCAAATGTATGGAGATAAATAGGTACCACTTTGGTGGGAAGGTAAACAGGGTTCTGTGCAGTCATACTGGGCACAGGATCACAGAATAGTCTCTGACAACACTGGCTCTTCGGCTTAGGAACGGAGAGGAGCACTGCCCTCTATGGCCAGACACGACTTGGCAATCTTGTCAATAGGGAATACCTTTACCTTTATCTTTATACACTTTATATACATAGCCTGAAGGTAATTTTTATACAACATTTTAATAATTTTGTGCATGAAACAACAATTGTGTACATTGAATCATCAGAAAGCAAAGGTCTAACTATCTCAGCCATCCATATGTTTTGGAGTTTGGAGGATTTTGGATTTCCAGATAAGCAAAACTCAACAAGTATGTGCATGTGCATGTGTGTGCATGCATGTATGTGTATCTTTTGTCACCACCTGCCAGTCACAACTGCTAAATAAAGTCTCCATTTTCCAAGACAGTCTACCTCTGATCACCAAATACTATAAGGCCTTCTTGCCATGCTCATAGCTTCCTGGAATCATTTCCCAGTGTGCAAAACTTGAGCAAGTCCCCCCCTTTCCCTGAACTATAACTTCCACAATGAACCAACCAGGGGCTTCTGGTACTGGGCATCCCAAAATGAGGGAGGAAAGGAAACCCCAGGCTTTGCCAGATGGTGGCTGGAAACCAAACCGCAGCTTGGAATGGAATGGCAGAGAAGATGAACATTTGATTCAGCCTGGGAAGGTGATTCTTCACTTTTATATCCCCCTGATTCCTGAAGGATCTGTAATGGTATGAGGAAAGGGAATTTCTCTCTGTCTGCCTGCCTGCTACCTCTCTCTCAATGCTGCATACCAATCCAGTTACAAACCAGCTGGTATGGGAGCCAAACATGACAACTCTTCAGCTTCCCTTCTGCTCCTCCTCCTCCTCCTCTTCTTACTCTTCTTTCCTCCTTCTCTTCTTCCTGCTCATTTTCTTCTCCTCTTCTCCCTCTTCCTCCTCCTCCTCCTCTTCTTCTTCTTCTTCCTCCTCTTCCTCCTCCTCTTCTTCTTCTTCTTCCTCCTCTTCCTCCTCCTCCTCTTCCCGTTAACATCTTCCAAGCTGCTTGCTTTATAGGATGCAACTCTTTAGAAATACTGTAGTTTGACACAACTTTAACTGCCCTGGCTCCATCCTGCAGAATCCTGTGATTTGTAGTTTTGTGAGGCACCAGCATTCTTCGGCAGAGAAGGCTAAAGCAAAGCAGCTTCATTTATATACCGCTTCATACCACGCTATGGGGTGTCTAAGCAGTTTACAACTGTAAGCTCATTGCCTCCCAACAGTTAGGTACTCATTTTAGCAACTTCGGAAGGATGCAGACCTGAGTCAAGCTTGAGCCCTGGCTAGTATTGAACTCACAACCTTGTGGTCTATGAGTGAGTGGCTGCAGTACAGGCATTGAACCACTGCGCCACCAGGGCCCCTGGTGTCAAACTACAGATTGATGCTGTCAAACTACAGATCCCAGATTCAAGTGGTACCAAACTGCATTCTTTCTACAATATAGATGCACCATTAGCCATTAGCCACCTCCGGTAGGTGGCTCAGCAGCTGTGCTCAGCATATCTGGCATGCCTTCAAGTCATTTGACTTATGACGACTCTAACGCACAAAGGTTTTCTTATCAAGATTTGTCCAGGGGGGGAGGGGGTGTTGCCTATGCCTTTCTCTGAGGCTGAGAGAGTGTGACTTGTCCCAGGTCACCCAGTGGCTTTCCATGGCTGACCGAGAGTTCAAATTTCTCCAAAATCATAGTCCAATGTTCAAAACACTACACCATGCTGGATCTTATACATCTGTAAGTTCCCCTGTGGAAACGTTTGGACATTTTTGTCTGAACTGAACATGGCTGTTCTGCATCAGACAAAAGTATCAGAGAAGACGCTAAACCATATCTGGCACTGGGGCAAAGCCAGGAGGCATTCCATTTTGTGGCTTCAGCTTCCAGATTCATCCCCGCCCCCAGCCAACAAAGGATCTCAAAGGGGCGGGATATAAATAAATTTTATTATTATTTTATTATTTATTATAACATAGTTGGTGGTCATGCTGACCGAGGATATTTTGGATGTTGCAGTCCAGAAGTGTAACTTTTCCAGCTTCTGGATCCCAGCAAGGGTGGTAGAGGATAGATCATGGGATTGCTTCCCTCTCTGTTCCAAGCAGGTGGAAGGAATGATTTCATAGGTCTAGCACTTCTTCCTGAAAGCTGCCACCAACACATGAAAAATGCATTCGGATGCTCACTCGAGATTCCAGAAGGAGGAGTTTTCGGGGCTGGCAGCAGCTTCTTACCAGAAACAACCTCCTGGATTCTCCTCTTTGCATCAGTGGTGCACCTTGCTTCTTCAAAGGGTCTCTTCCTAAAGATTTAGGAGTCTTTGTGGGATTTTGCGGAGAAGCTGGTAGCTGTCCAGCAACCACCACTGCTCTGCCATTTGTGTACTACAGAGTTGTTCAGCAGACTCCTGCTGACTTGGCTAAGGCTGAAGTGATGTGTCAGTGTTGGAGGATGCTTGCTTGCCAAATGAACTGGCCTGAGAACAGATTCCTGCGTGCGATCTGCATTCCTCCACTCCCATCCTCGTTCAGTATCCTAAAGCACAGCAACTGCATTGTAAAATAATAATAATAATAATAATAATAATAATAATAATAATATCAAAGATAATATTTCTAAGACTCCAGTACATTATATATATATGAATATACGGGCCCAAATAAGTCAGCATGCCCTAGTTGTTTGAGTGTTGGGATTACCACTCTGGAGACCAAGGTTCGATTTCCTGCTTGATCATGAAACCCATTGGGCAAGTCACATGGTCTCAGCCTCGGGAGAAGACAATGGCAATCCTCCTCCAAACAAATCTTGCCAAGAAAACCTCATGATAGGGTTGCCTCAGGGTTGCCGTAAGTCAGAAATGATTTAAAGGCATATAACAATAAAGAAACCCAAGTTACGATTCTTAATTTGCTATAGCTAAGCCTTATGGTTGCTATAAGTCAGAAATGACTTGAAGGCTACACAGAAACAACACATAGAGGCTCAGTGTGTGTGATTGTTTGTGTATGAGACCAGGACATGTGATACCAGAGTTCAAATCCCTGCTTGCCATGGAAACCCACTGGGTGGGCAAGTCACAGTCTCTCAGACTCAGAGGAAGGCAAGGGCAAGCCCTCTCTGAACAAATCTCGCCAAGGCTTGAAA
>CM034701.1:5755312-5768356 GCA_020142125.1 Phrynosoma platyrhinos
GGGGGTCCCACATCTTTAATGCTTGTCTGGGTCTTTTTTGAATTGGGAAGTCCAATTTGCCCCGTCCCATTTTGAAAAAAGGCCTATCCCAGAAATTAGACTATTGGTATCTTATGTATGCATAACTTCCCTTGCACTTTTTGCACTTTTACTTATCCATGCAGTTGTTCTTTCTCACCAGTGCATAAGATACATATTCCTTGAAAGGCTATGAAAGTGTAGCTAGGCAAATGGCACAAGTGCACATCATTGTACATAGGACATCATTTCCCACTGTGCTTTCATTGCATAGTCACACATTGTCTTGCTATTTTGCAATTCTCTAACAAGGTGGCATAAAACAATGGAGCTATAATTCCATGAACTTGTACTACATCTGTTTAATGCAGGATCTGATTCATTGCCTGAATTTCAGAGCAGCTATCCAAAGAGTTGGAATATAGTGACCAAAATCCTATGTCAAAGAGGGAGAGAGCAAAAGTACACGCACAAAGATAGGAAGAATAGCAGCATGATAGGTTTATGTTGAGATATAGGATTTGAGTCAGGGCTAGATAAGTAAACTGATGGAGAAGGTGGGATTCATAATGGTAATAACTGAAAAGAACAGTGACTCTTGCCTAGTCAGGTAATTAATTATTAAATCAGTCTTCAATGATCATTCAGACAAAGTAGCCTTCTGTAATAAAACCATTGGTGCATTCCCATCTGTTTCTCAGATGCTTTTCATTTCTCTGTTGCAGTGCAAGCACCACCTTCTTCCATTGGTAAGAATTTGAAAATACTCCAATTTTTATTAAAATCGGATCCTGGAAATGTTACTTCCTTTGGACTATGATGAGTGTATAGCTACAGGAGGGGACAAAATGAAGGCATCACTCTCAAATAAGAATTGGTTTGGGGTTTTTTTGGGGTGGTGGTGAATTTTTTGCTCACTATCCAAATTTCTAGCATTGAAATAACTTAAGACTTCAGAGAATTCAGAAATACAGTTTTGGCATCCAAAAACATTTCAGACAGCAGAATTCCCAAGGGAAGGCAAAGACATCAAATGTAAGAATTCTACATAGGTAGAAATTATTTTCAGTATCTCAGTCTCTCCAAAGCCAGAAATGTAGGGACTGGAGGAATATTGAGGGGGGGGGGCAGAATTCTTATTTCAGGGATAATGCCATCATTTTGCCCGCTCCCCATAACTATACCTCTGATTAAGGCTTCATCTACACTGCAGAATTGATGCAGTTTGACACCACTTTAAAGTGCCATGGCTCACCGCTTTGGAGTTCTGGGATATTTGTGAGATATTTAGCCTTCTCCGTCAAAGAACTTCAGTGCCACAGCAAATGACATATCCCGAGATTCCATAGGATGGAGCCATGACAGGTGAAGTGGTGTCAAACTGCATTAATTCTGCAGTGTAGCAGCACCCATGACACCTCATATCCTCCTGCCAGGACAGCCAGTTGGAGGTAGTGTACTCCAAAAGAAGTAATTTTCCCAAGTTCAGAATCCTTAGAATCCCCTTTTCCTTTCAAAGCTTGCCAGATGTTTGGCCTGAACAGTACTTTTCTGTATTCAGCTTTTCAGGAAATGTAGTGATAGCTCCATTATGGAGATTGAGCCAAATTTGCAGGGGAGAGTGATGCCTTCCTTGCAATGAAAGAGAGAAGAGAGAGGAAACTTGCCTTGATAGCAGAGGGTGATTTGGGTGGAAATCCTATGCATTTCCGGTCCTTTAGCAAATGACAGCAAAATATAGCAAAGAAACACAAAACCTTCCTAAAAGGTGCCTCATGTATGAGCGTCTCTGTGTGCCAACATCCTGACAGAATTAGGAAGACCTCCCCAAACTGCCTTCTAGACATGGAACAACACAAAGGAAGGCTTCATAGGATCTCTTCCTTGCGTAAGGGAAGTTGTGTGGAACATTTGATTTTCTCCCTAGCATCTTCCAACATGATGTGACCTGAAAGAACATTGAAACCCGGAAAGATTATGCTAAAAGGTTTCTATCACACAAAGTATGGGAAAGATTATGCTAAAAGGTTTCTATCACACTGCTGCCTTCTCCCATCCCACACCCTTCTGGAGGTGATGGACTCTAGCTCCCATCATTCCCAGCCAGGCTGAGTCCAACACTTCCAAAGGTCCCCAGATGAGAGCAAGGATATCCAGGGGAAACCAAAGAAAAGGAAAGCTTTAAGTGTACATAAAACTCCTGGTGGTCACCTATCATTGGACGTTTAGACAACTTTGTCCCACCAGGTTCTTCGGATTTGAGCTCCCAGAAGTCCCAGCCAACTTAGCTGATGTTCAGGAATTCTGGGAGATGAAGTCCTAAACACCTGGAGGACCAAAGTTTGGGAACCACTGGGTTAAACTGAATCCAAACAAACCAAAGGAATCAAGCCTCTGAAAATGCTAGAAACTGCCACGAACTCCAAAAAAGCTTGTCAAGTCTCATGCTTTTTGGACAGTGTCATGGTGAATCCATTCTTCGAAAGCGTTATCCAGGGTGCCAAGCCTATTGTGTGGGAACAGGTTCAACACTTTTCATGTTCAGACACCAGTGTGTTTTAATAATTCAATAATGTAGTGTTTCCTCAGAGTCCATAATCACTGAAGGAGCAATTTCCCTTGAGAGCAAGCCACTAGGGAAGAATCTGCTCAGAAAATGAATGCATAAAAATGTTTTCCTTCCAACCTTTTCAGATTTGCCCCTGGTATTTGGACTAGAAAGCTTAACAGCTTCCTGCATTTTTTCCTATGATGGACAGCCACATAGCTGTGGCATCATTAGGGACGTTGTAACCCAGGTGCCTAGAAAGGGCTGCCAGGGGGATGGCAGTGGACTGTCCTGCTCTCCCACTGCCTCGCTGTCTTGCCATCTGGACAGACCACTGATGGGGGGGCAGTGCGGGTGCCTCCCAATGGCCCATTCTGGGTTTGGCATGGTTGCTGGACAAGCAAGAACGGCAGGTGATACCCTTTCTCACCCATTGGGTGTACACTCTGTGGAATCACCTGATGTGCTCTGCACCCTCTTAGTAAAACTCCTGTCATCAAGTCATACTTCAAGCATGTGGTGGTGCCACTGAGAGGGTGCAGGAAGTGCAGACCACATGGAGTGACACCCCAGAGGCAGGGTGACACCCGGTTGCAGGTCCCTTCAGTGCAGGAGGAGTGCCCAGGAGGAAAGCCCTGTGATGGAGCAACAGGCATGGCAGCCTAGGAAGTGATGCAGCAGCGGGGAGGGAAGAAAAGGGAAGGGGGCAACCAGTGGTGAGTGGGGGGCAGGCAGCTGTTGAGTGGGGTCTAGTTAGAAGGAGGGGAAAGGCAGCCCTCCTCCACCACCACCACCAGCAGCCCTCTGCACCGGGTGTCACCAAATGTTATGATGCCACTGACTTCAAGATAAACAGCTTTTTTAAAAAAAGGGGGGGGGTAAGAATCATACAGCTATCCAGATATTGACTGTCATCCTGTTAGTGATTTACATGGGAATAAGTCCTCCAAAGGAAGTTCTTTACACAAGCATAAGCTCTTGAACATTTTTGTTCAGCAAAAGGATATGGAAGCAGAACTCTGCAGGTGGTTCAACTGTGCATGCATATAGTTTCATTGTACATTGCACATGCAGATGTGGCTTGTGCATCGTGCATGCATGTGTGCATTGTGCATTGCAGTCACACAATTCATATTTGTTGGCACTCCACTCTATATTTCAGAAAAGGGAACTGGGAAAAGCACCTCTGAGGACTCCTTGCCTAAGAAAACCCTATGAAATTCATGGTGTGGCCATAAGTCAACATGTTGCTTGAAGGCACATACACACACAAACAAGTCACCAAGAGGACTGGCCAGGTTTGAGTGCCCCAAACCTTGGCCTATGACATGGTTGCAAAGTGCAAATCTTCACATGTGGAATCATGCATTGATTGTGTATACAATACTTGCATTGAGTGTCAGTGCTGCACAAGGAATGCACAACATGATGTGCCACCAGATTCAAAACAGGATGCACAATGCAATGTATAATGAATGATGAACCATATGCACATCCACATGCCCAGTGACCCAATGGTCTGCCTCTATGACCTGGATCTTAATGCAGACTTTCACGTTTGAAAAAAATGTCCAACCACTACCATTGGGGAACAAGAATCTAGCCTTCAGCTTTTTGAATTGTTTTGTTCTGTTTCATAAATAGCTGGAAGCAGGTGTTCCCTTGCCTTTCCACGCTGGCCATATTGCTTCTTGCTCTGATCAGTTTCAGAGGAGCCCCCAACAATAACGTCACATTGAGAAGACACTACAAGGCTGAAACATGACCCATCAGGAGCCAAGCTCAGGAAGTTCAAACACAACAAAAGGCAAAGATAAAAGGCTTCAAGCCTGTGAAGCCTGTCCCCCTATGGACCACTCCCCAGGCTTCACTCGGTCCTGACAGAACAATTGGAGATGCAAGCCATTCACCACTTAAAAGGAGAGTTTCCTGGCATGGTATTGTGTATCTTCGTTCTGAAAGACAAGAGAGGGTTTGGGGTACATGGGACAGACTTCCAGAGAGGTCTACAATTGAGTCATTGTCTGGGTGAGAATGACTATTCCAAATTCAACTTGACGTGCCTCAGTTCCCCCTCCAAGGGGAATTGCTGTCAGTATTTCAACCACCACTTTTATGTCCTCCCCATTGATCGGAGCTTCAGCAGATGCTAAGGGGAAAGACCAGAGAAAGGAAGAGAGAAGAAGCCATTGGGAAGGCTGATCAAATGAGCTGCCTGTAAATAGAACTGGGCCTATTTGTTATAGATTCATTCATAACTTTGCCACGTTTGGAACATCAAGGCAACCAAAGCCATGAGAAGTCCTGAGGCTGTGGGAGAAACACAGCCATTCATCAAGGCCTGGGATTTGAGAAGGTTCAGCAACCCAGAATGGTGAGAAAGCAGACAGATGCCCAGGGTTTCTGCATATATGGGAAGCTAATGAAATTAAGATATAAAAGGGAAATGGGGCTGGTATTCTCTTTCTCTTCTTCTCTGCCACTCTAGGAATTATTGTGCCTTGTTGTTGTTGGATAGGATTCACTATAGCAGTTATGGATGCAAAACCTAGAGTTACACATCTGTAAATGATTCATATTCAAAGTCCCTATGTATTCACAATCAGGGCACTATTACCATGATTGTAAAAGTCCTCCAGTCCTGCTTTCCTGAGAAGCATTCACTGTAAGCAACACAGTTCTGTTCTCCTATAAATGAGGGCACAGCATACTGACGTTTCCACTCCTCTTCTGCCAGCAATCTCCCTTGCAAGGAAGAATTGCAACAAGAACCTGCTTCTGATTGTTGCACCAGAGATCGCTGGAAGGAGGAGTGGAAATGTTGGTCTGTGGCACTCTTTATCGGCCAGAGGACAGACCTCTGTCACTGCCCAGCAAAGCAGCACTGGGGTGGGAAATCGGACCAGGAAATGCTACTACGTTAAGTCTACTAGGATCTAGAATTTCTGCCATTATCATCATCCATCAGCATTATCACCTTTTTTATATCCCACCTTTTGCCCAATATTGGGACTCAAGGAAATAAATTAAAATGGTTACAATATAAAGTCAGCCCTCTGTATCCATGGTTTCTGCATCCATGGCTTTCACCATCCATGACTTTAAAGTATCCCCCCCAAAAAAATAAATCCAAAAAGCAAACCTTGATTTTTGCCATTTTATATAGGGATACCATTTTCCTATGCCATTGTATGTAATGGGACTTGAGCATCCATGGATTTTGGTATGGATGGCCCCATCCATGGAGGGGGTTGGATCCTGGAACCAAATCTCATCAGATACTAAGGGCCCACTGTACTTAGAAACACCCCTCAAAAAATCACCATTAAAACCAAATTAAACTATTAACCCTATTGAAACAACCGAAAACATGCACTTTTTAAGAAAGATAAAAACAGTACAATTTGAAACAATGCAAATCATACAGCCTTTTCCTTGAAAGCTTTCATTTCTAAAAGCCTGTCTACATTTTTAAAAGGTTTCACCTGCCTTTCGAAGGTCAGCAAGGATGGGACCATTCAGGCCTCCTTAGGGAGGGCATTCCAGAGTCTAGGAGCAGCCACCAAGAAGGCCCTCTCTTGCCTCCCCACCAACCATGCTTGTGTTGAGACTGAGAGAAGGGCCTCTCCTGATGATCTCGGGGCAGACAGGCTGATTTGGGGAGATACATTCTGTTAGAGATCCTGGACCCAAGCCATTTAGCTGGATGTCCAAATGGAATAAGACTGTGCTAAAATAAAAAGTAAGGTAGAAAGGGCAGGTTCTGAATTTAAGGGTGCCTAGACATGCTCAGGACAAGAGGCTACTGTCAGAACAGAACACAGAGAAACAGAATGGTTCCCAATTGGCAAAGGAGTCAGACAAGGCTGCATCTGTTCACCCTATCTGTTCAACTTCTATGCAGAACATATTACAAGAAAAGCAGGCTTGGACACAGAAGAAGGAGGAGTGAAAATAGGAGGAAGAAATATCAACAATCTAAAATATGCCGATGACACCATAATACTAGCAGAAAACCTCACAGACCTGGAACAACTACTAAGGAAAATCAAAGACAAAAGTGCAAAGGCAGGCCTACTGTTGAACATAAGGAAAACAAAAATAATGACCACAGAGAACTTACACACACTCAGACTAGACAATGAGGAAATAGTAAAAGAGTTCTCATATCTGGGATTAAACATTGATCAGAATGGAGACTGCAGCCAGGAAATCAGGAGAAGATTAAGAATGGGGAGGGCAGCTATGAAAGAACTAGAAAAGATCCTAAAATGCAAAGACATATAACTCAGCACAAAAGTCAGAATAATACAAGCCATTGTATCCCCTATTGCCATGGATGGATGTGAGAGCTGGACAGTCAAGAAAGAAGATAGGAGGAAAATCAACGCATTTGAGAGAATGTGGTGCTGGAGAAGAATCCTGAGGATCCCATGGACAGCCAAAAGGACAAACAGATGGGTCCTAGAACAGATCAAGCCAGAGAGATCCCTAGAAGCCAAGATGACAAGGCTTAGACAGTCGTACTTTGGACACATCATGAGAAGGCATGAATAGTTAGAAAAGACAATAATGTTAGGAAAAATGGAGGGAAGTAGAAAGAGAGGAAGGCCACATGCTAGATGGATGGAATTTATTAAAGAGTTCATGAATATGAGTTTGCAGGAGCTGGGCAGAGCAGTAGAGGACAGGGGAGCCTGGAGATAGGGGTCGCCATGGGTTGAGATTGATGCGAAGGTAGTTAACAACAACAAAGGAAGCAACACCTTCCTCTTGAAACAGAAAGGTCAGTGTCATGTTGTGCAAGATACAGCAACAGGGAAACTAAGCAAAGGCAAAGTCAAAGTATTCTACTGAGAGATTTGGGGAAAGAACCTGAAACACAGACTGCACAATTTTTCAGTTGAAATGGACATTTTCAAGGTGGAAAACAAACAAACAAACAAACAAAAAAACCCACCAAGTATCAGCCTCCTTTGATAGTTGGTAAAGGCAGACATCCAGGCAAAACAGTCTTATCCTCACAGTCTCTTGCCTTACAGCTTAACACACTAAATTGTACCTGTATTTCACCACAAGCAGAGGACAAATGTTTCCTTCTGGCTAGCTGATGATGACTGGACAGGTGCTTCCAGGAAAACTTTTGCACCGCAGAAGGTGGCGATGAGGTGATGCTCTGTGTCTGTTGCTCAGGCCCTGTCTGCTTGAGCCAAATAAACCGATCTTCCTCCATGCATGTGGAAATCTTCCTCCATCTGCTCAGTGGGGAGTCGAGATGATGCACAGCCCAAACTCTTGAGTCTGATGTGAACAGACCAGACAACGTTCCTCGCATTCAGTGCTAAACTTGGGATATGCTCATCTTTAACCAGACTAAAATAGGTCCCTGTTTGCTTTGGATCTTCCAGGAAGATCCAGAACCCTCCATTTCAACTCTGGGTGGCTGTTTGAAATGTTTGATGGTGGCAGGGGGTTGCTTACTCTAAGGTCAGAACAAGGTGCCCAGCCAGAGGCCAAGACCTCAGGAGTGAACGACTCACCACTGCCACGGCCAAAACCGCAGTGGAGTCACTAGGGCATGTGGGAGTGCGGACCACACCGGGTAACAATCCAGAGCGGGGTGTCACCTGGTAGGGTAGTACACGCCAGGTGGGGATGACTGCCTTTTGGGTCCCATGCAGCCATGGCCATGTGGGACTCAGAAGGCCACGGGGATTAGGCAGCTGCCTTCTGGGTCCCGCATGGACATGGATTCCAGACTCTATCTTTTAACCAAGAAACAAGACTGAGCAGTTCTTCAAGTAGAAGGTGCCTGCAAAGAGAGAGCTCTCCTTTTGCAGCCCTTTAAATAGAGGACTGTGCTTTGTAAAGGAGGCCATCTGACACACCACCACCGCCACATATTCATCTGGAGCTCTGAATGCTCCCTACATATGTAAGCACATGAGCTCTCTTCAGAAGTTCAGATCAATGCCTGGATATGCTACAAGCAAGCATGTACCTCCATGGATAATAATATCTTTGAGCAAGCAGATGGGGAGAATGTGCTCTCTTCCAAAAAGTGTGTTATACACTAAGCCCATACATGCACTTAAGTCAATAGGTGATGGCACTTTACATAAATATATGACGGTCTGCTGCTTAGTGCAATAAAAATCTGCCATATGAAACGTGGAAGCAATTCAGAAAAGCAGATCTCACATTTTTGCCATCGTTAAAGTCAAATCCTGACATGCCGTGATTAAAAACCCAACATCTGCGCACATTTAAAATTAAAATATATAGGGATCCATGTTTGCCTCCCTCCACACAAATGTTTTACTGCCAACGTGCTCTCTTTAAATATTAAAAACATTACATTATTTTATTTCAGATGTCACAGTATGTTACAGATCACCCTTTCACCTTGGAGTTTTGGTCCAAATCCAGCTCTTAGCTAAGGAAATAGAAACCATCTGACTGTGTTTGAAAGCCTCTGCTTGGGCCTCGCAGGGTCTGTGTTCATGTGACAGAATGCAAAGCAACAGAGATTTCAGCTGCAATCTGAGACCCAGGCCTCAATCCCATTGCTAGGTCCAGTTAGAGATGTCCCATTGAATCAATGGGATTTGCACAAATATCAGTTTACCATCCAGCTGGTGATTCAAAGACTAGGAACTAGACTGAGGACTTTAATACACGGGGAGAATCCCATACAGAAATGGGATTTAAATAGAAAAAAAGATGCAAAAGCAGGTAGATTTTCACAAGACGTCGGTGTTAAACTGTACTTAACCCGAACGGAAAAACTTTTTACTTTTGGAAAACCAATCAGGGATGAAATTCTTCAACACGTTACTTCTTAAAGGAAGCAGTGAGTAATTTTAGCAATTTTCTTCCCACAGCAAGAAAATATTTAAAAACCACACAATATTCAAAGGCACTTCACAGTTTGGGTTTTATTGTTCACAAAATTCACATGGTTGTTCGGAAGAGAAAAGAGCATTTCCCAGGCTAAAAATGTTGTTTCCTGTGCATAAAAAGTTGTTTTCTATTCAAACCAAATACGTGCAAATTTTGCACAGAATAAATCCCCAATTACAGCATTTTCTGCCCAGGAAATAAAGTTTCTGCATAGAAATATTTATCTTCATGTATAAACTGCTGTTTTATGTGCAAAACAACTAGGTGTGAAATTTGCGTCCTGAACTGAGAAGATTCTACTCAGTTCAGGATTCTTGCCAGGGTTTCCTAACTCTCCAAATAACACATTTTTGACCATTTTTCTAATAATTTTTGATATTCTTTCTATCCCCAGACCCAGTGGACTCAGTGGGATGCATTTCTGAGCAAATGCATATGGAATTATATCTGGAAACCATGCCCTATGAGGAACGACTGATGGAGATGGGTATGTTTAGCCTGGAGAAGGGAAGGTTAAGGGGTGACAGGATGGCCATGTTTGAAAGAATTTTATTTTGAGGATGGAGCAAGCTTGTTTTCTGCTGTACCAGAGACTAGGGCATGGAGCAATGGATTCAAGCTACAGGAAAAGAGATTCCACCTAAACATTGACAATAAGAGCTGTTTGATAGTAGGACACACTCCCTTGGAGTATGATGGGGTTTCCTTCTCTGGAGGTTTTCAAATAGAAGCTGGATGGCCATCGGTTGAAAATGCTTTGATGGTGTCTTCCTGCATGGAAGAATGGTGTTGGACTGTATGGCCCTTGAGGCCTCTTTCCTTCCAGGTGTACATTTTTTAATCCTCAATTCTGGCCCCATTCAGCTATTTTAGACACAAGGGAATCCTTTTTTTTCAACCCAGAAGGAAGCGAATCAGAAGGCTTTGGGATGGGGGAATGCCATCTCCTGGGCCTAAAACAGACCAAAAACCAACTAAATAGGGTTCCCAGATCTTAGGGCCTAGCCTGAAGTCTTAGGACCAGAACCTTCTTCTCCAGTGCTCAGAGGGAAGAGGAAAAAATCTCAGGGCAGGTATGTAGGTAAATAGAAATGAATGTATCAATTGAATGTATGTATGTATGTATGTATGTATTTGTATGATGTGTCTTTTAATAATAAAAATTTAAAAAGTGTGCATATCTATTTTTGCTCACTAAAGTTAGACTTGACTGAGATCCTATATCTCAAGGAAATAGAGTGTAACTTGACACTCATGGAGCTACATGATGATTGCCTATTAGTGACTTCCAACACTGTACAACTGGATGTGCAAACAAAGGTGAACAGTATAATCACAATGTGCCTTGCACAAGGCAGAATATGCAAGGGCACCACCAGATGTGCAACTTTGCTTCCTCAGCCTTCAACTAAATATGGCTGTTTTGCATCAGAAAAAAATGGCCAGTTGCTTCTGCAGGGACCTTATATAGGTGTATAGAATCATAGAATCATAGAGTTGGAAGAGACCACGAGGGCCATCCAGTCCAACCCCCTGCCATGCAGGAACTCCCAATCAAAGCATCCCCGACAGATGGCTAAGGGGATATTGTAAAGTTTTAATTATCACCTTTAAAAAAAATCTGACAGAATGTTTGTTTTGATTTGTAGTTGCATAGTCTGCATAGTCATCATCCAGATTTACACATTTTTCTCAGCAGTTCTTTACCCTCCGAATACCATTATTGTAGAAGTCTGCAGATTGCGCCTTACGAGGATTTTACACTTTAGTCACTTCTGGCACAATCTGTCACAAAAATAAATGACACAATGAACTGTTTTTCTCAACATCATGCACTTAGGGACCAACGATGACACTGACAAATTTTCATCAATATACCATAATAACTTCAAAGTGATAATTATTACGTTATGATACCCCCCTCGTAAAGTGTAATCTGCAGATTTCTACAATATCAGGTATTTAGGGGTCAAGAAATGCTGGGGAAAATGTGTAAATCTGGATGGTGACTATGTAGATACAAGCTAAAAACAAAGAAATCAAAACAAACTTTCTGTCAAAGTTTTTTAAAGGTGATAATTAAAACTTTACGATACCCCCTCATAAATCACTAACCAAATACCCGCCATAGTAAAAATATATATTAAAAAAAATCTGAATGGCATACTCAGTGCATCTGTGGTCAATGCTTGATGCCATATTTAATGCCATCACCAGGGATTGCCTCTTTTAACATCACTGTTGTAACATCACCATGTCCCACTCCTGTCCTAAAACAAGAAGTCATCCCTAAGTCTCAGATTCTGGCTCTGAAATTTTGGGGCAACCCTAGAACCAAATACATGGCAAAATTGTCCACTATACCTCCTGATCCTGGGAAGAGGGGGACAGAAGCTCATTTGCTTTCTCCTACCCTCACCAAAAGGTGGAAGTGTTTGACCTCCCCATTAACACTGAAGCTACTAGCCACCATGGCCACCGAAAGGTGAAGAAGCTGGAGGTGCATTGGGATTGCTCCAGCCTCAGATATGTCAGCTGGGACAAGAGCAAGAAAGGAAGCCCAGAGGCTCATTGTCTCAGGGCTAAAGGTCATGTTTAGGTGCAAAAGAACTGATCTCTTTTTGCAACCATCTGCAATGGGAGCTGAGTCAACCACAAGGAGCACATCTTCTGGTCACCTCAAGTCAAGAAGGACGTTGACAAGCTGGAGCTGGAGGGTGACCAAAATGGTGAAAGGTCTGGAAACCATGCCCTATGAGGAGTGGCCTAGGGAACTTGATATGTTTAGCCTGAGGAAGAGAAGGTTAAGGGTGACAGGAGAGCCATGCTTAAATATTTGAAGGGATGTTATACTGAAGATGGAGCAAACTTCGTTTCTGCAGCTCCAGAAGCTAGGACAAGCTACAGGAAAAGAGATTCCACTTCAACATTAGGAAGAACTTGCTGACGGTAAGAGCTCTTCGACAATGGAAGATGCTGCCTCAGAGAGTGGTGGAGTCTCCTTCTTTGGAGGTTTGAAAACATAGGCTGGGCGGCCGTCTGTAGGGAGTGCTATGATTGTATATTCCTGCATGGAAAAATGGGTTTGGATTGGATGACCCTTGGGGTCTCTCCCATCTCTATGATTCTATGATTCACCAGGGGTGTAGCTGGGGCACTGTTTCTAGCCCTCCAGACAATGGACCCCAACTACATGTCCCTTCCCTGCCCCTAGTCTCTGCCCCAACAGATAAGATGGAGGTAAGGGTCCTGTTGAAGGAGCCATTCGTCCTTCTTGACACTTAAACCCATGCAGCAAGATGAAATCCTACACTGAGGAGACCCAAGGTAATTTTACATTGATGGGCTGCCATCCTGTTAGTGGCGGAGGCTTGCATAAATTTCCCTTACACCCATGTAGGTCCTTTTTGGGTCTCTGTGGAGGTTGGGATCCCTTTCTTATTTCCCAGAGTTCCCAGAGTCTACCCTCCAGACTTTGAAGCCTCCTCATGCAGATATGCCACGTTTCATAGAGAGCAAGAAGGAGCAAGAAACCAAGCCCTATGAGGAACGACTTAGGGAGCTGGGGATGTTTA
>CM034701.1:5781132-5794841 GCA_020142125.1 Phrynosoma platyrhinos
GCTTTTGATGTATGGTTATGAAAGCATAACTGAACATGATGGCTAATCACAGGCTATCTGAATATGACCACTGGTAAACTTTTGTATTTGCTTTATTCCCTAATGTGTAAATGCATGTTGCACAAATGTGGTTGAAAATGTAGCAGTGCAGTCAATTGCCTTCTTGATTGAGTCTATTGACTTATAATGTGGTCTTCCTCTTTTCCTATTGCTTTCCATTTTACCAAACATTATAATCTTTGCTAAGCATCAAGACATATGTCCAAAGCATGATAGCTTCAGTTCAATCATTTTGGGGAAAGTTTAGGGAAAGTTCAGCGCTGAGTTGATGTCTTACACATGCAGACTTTCTCCTATGGAAGCAGCTGGAGATTTTTGTTCAATGTGGAATGGTTGTATTCAGCTCTCAATTGCAGACACAGAAGTGGTGCCATTCTACATGGATGTGCTTGTGCATTCATCTGTGCATTGTTCTCACATTTGGTCCAACATTGCCATTCAACACAAGGCCCACGTAGCAAAATTACTGCATAACTCCACACATGGAGATCTATTCTGCCCAACCCCAATGAAGTAACTGGATCCAAAAAAGCCAAAAATAATTCCAAAAAATATACCAAAACTTTTGTAATTTCACCCAGCAATGAGAAAACGAAATCAGGGAAAATGTGCATCCCTCCCCAAATGCAGATTAGGACATCTGTGCCTTGCAACATCTTGAGTAATTCAATACGGCTGCATTTTGCATGTTTTTGGATGCCGTCAGCTGCAGATGTTGTCATTTACTGTTAGCTAACCTTGAGCCTTTGGGCAGAACTTTTTAGAAATGTGAACAAATAAATATTGACCCACATTGGTCAAATCATGGGAAATGTTGTCGGTGGTCCAAATTTCCTGTCGAAGTTGTTGTCTTTTTGGAGGAGCACGAAATAACCCCATGGGGCCGGAAAGGTGGTTTCACAGCATCTTTACTTTAAATGCCACCATCTGGAGGTGGACAACACCATGTGGGTTGTTTTCTTAGAATGCTGCCTTCTGCCTCTGACTCTCTGTGTACCCTTCTAAATATTCTCCACGCCGGACTGAATCTATTACAGGAGTTTATTTCTAACCTTCCACTGGTTTTGGCTAGGCTGCTCTGCAATTAAAGTCTGTTTGTTGACCCAGCATAGAGATCTTTGAGCAAGTTTTGTTGCTGCCTCCATGAACTGAATTGCAAAAAAAAAATTAAACCAGACTTGATCCATTTTTACTACTTTCACTTTGGGACCAGTTCTCAGAATTGCAAGGGGCAATTGCTGCTGTCATACTTTTGCTTTTATGGATTCATAAGCTGTTCATTTCAGAGGCACTAACTGGCCAGGTTTGTTTTTGTGTTTGTTTTTTTTCCAAAGCAAAAGGCATCTAGGGTTGTATCCACATTGCAGAAATAAATCCATTTTGACACCACTTTAATTGCCATGACACAAGGCTATGGAATTCTGGGAATTATGGTTTGTTGTGGCACCAGGGCTCTCTGACACAAAACTACAGTTCCCTGAGTTCTATAGCATTGAGCCATGGCACTTAAAGTGGTGTCAAAAGCTGGATTGTTTCTGCAGTACAGATGTTTACCACTGACATGGAAGGGTTCCTATAAAGGAACTAGATAAGGTCTTCAAGCATAAAGCCGCCTTGAGTCCCTGCACCAGGAGGAAGGCAGGATAATAATAATAATAATAATAATAATAATAATAATAATAATAATAATAATAATAATATCATTGAATACCAAAAGTAAGGCTCATCCATGACATTGTATTTCTTTTTTTAAAAAAATTATTGATAAAAAAACAATTAACACACACAAGATAATAAGAAAAAAAACAAAAACAAAACAAAGAGATGTTATTGACAAAACTGTACAGAAAAAAACAATACAAAAACAATGACTTCCTTATCCATCATGTCCTGCTATTTAGCCCGTTCTTAAAGTACTCTGTGTACATATTAATTACATATGTCGTCATGCTTTTACCTCTACAGATCTATCTAAACCAAAAATTATATTGCCCTTTATCCCACTTATCAATATTTCTTCTTTCCTATCAGAGTTCTCTTAATTAATCTAATCCTATAACAAAATTCGATCCCCATTCTAATTGCCAGTAGTTATTAACAATTTCCAATCTTTTTTAAATACCTCCATTCCTTTCTTTTTTATCAAACCCGTTAGCCTGTCCATTTCCATAAGGTCATAAATCTTCATATACCAATCCTTAATAGTGACGGTTTCTTCAGATTTCCATTTCACTGCATATATAATTCTGGCCGCTGTTATTAAGTAAAAAAATCAACTTTCCATGTTGTATTTCCAATTCATCCTCTGTTATTATCCCCAGTAAGTACATCTTTGGGTTTAGTTTTAGTTGTATATTTTATATTTTTATCATCTCCTTATGGATACATCCCCAGTATCTTTTTGCTTCTTTACGGTTCCACCATAAATGGTAGAAAGTACCAACCTTCTTTCCGCATTTCCAACATTTATTCTTTTAGTTTTTCCTCATTTTCGCCAATTTATACGAATTTATAGGAACAATGAATAAAGAATTTGAAGATATAATTATGTCAGAAGATAAGCATGAAATATCCAGACTGTATAAAATGTTGCTGAAAATAGAAATGGAAAATGAGGTGGTAAAACCACATATGCCAGGATTTTGGGCATGCCATTGTATTTCTGATTTCTAAGCATGGTTGTGAAAGATGGACAGTGAAGGCAGCAATAAGAAGAGAATCAGTTTGTTTGAAATGTAGTGCTGGAGGAGAGTTCAACTGAAAAAAGACAATTGAAGGCATGCTAGAGAAAATCTGGCCTAAACCATCACTAGAAGGTAGGATTTCCTTAGCAGTCCCTCTCAACTATATATTCTAAAAGATCCCTTTGCATGCTGATTTTCCAGATGAATATAGCTTTATCTTTGAATTCTCTCGTGTGATATGAAATCACAGAGTCATATAGTTGAGAAAATTCAAAAACACAGCCATGTTCATCTGGAAAATCAGTATGCAAAGGGATCTTGTAGCATCTTTGAGAATATTTGGAAGCAGCTGGACATTTTTGCAGTCCCTCCCAACTATATGGTCCCAAAAGTGGTACAAGATCCCTTTGCATACCAATTTTCCAGACTAACATGGCTTTGTCTTTGAATTCTCACAACTATATGACTACGATCACTTGGAGGTCAGGTGAAAGATGGAGATTCCTTTCATAGATTCACCTGCCACCCCTCCAGCTTCTTACACTACCTCTTTGGCTGATCCAGAGGGGTTTCCAACTTTGTAGAGCCATTTAATAAGGGCTACAGAGAACTGAAGGGGAAGGAGGGATAGGCAAAGTTTTCTCCCTTCATCAATGGAATCACGAAATCGTAGAGTTGGAATCCGCGACCTGGTGTTAATGCGACTGACAAACCGGTTTAAATGCAAGTGGGAACAGGCACTATGACTCCATTTTACCTTCATTCTATGGAATCCTGGGATTTGTAGTTTGAGAAGGCATTAAAGGAGCTCAAACATCAAAGGAGTTTGAGAAGGCATTGATTGAGAACTCTAAATACCTCTCCCTAAAACTACAAAGAGCCAGAATGGTGTAGTGCTTTGAGCATTGGACTATGATTTTGGAGGCCAGGGTTCGATTTCCTACTCAGCCATGGAAACCCACTGAGTGACCTTGAGTGAGTCACACACTCTCAGCCCCAGAAAACTCCATGACAAGGTTGCCTTAGGATTACCATAGGTTGGAAATGACTGGAAGGCACACAACAACAACAACACTGCAAATCCCAGGATTCCATAGAGGATTGCCATAGCAGTTAAAGTCACGCCCTTGTGCTACAATTGTGTAGCATGGAAGGGCTGCAACTCAACACTTTGGCTTGAATGAAAAAGTGTCTACATCATTTTCTCTTCTCTCCACCTCTGCCCTTTCTATCTTCAGGCAGCCAAATCGCTGAAATACCTGACCAGACAGATGAAAGCTGAAGAGTTTTGCAATGTCTTCCTGTTTAGGGAAGGACAAAAAGAAAGGATTTGCTCCTTGATGCAGGCTCTTATCTAATTGCCATTTTTGAGATCAGCGTGGAATGTCGCCCCAGGTGAAGAACGGACTCCTGGTCGGGACTCAGACTTTTCCTTTCTGCTGAGATTTTCTGACTCTGGGCATCTGTTGAGGGAGGCTTATGCCTTATCCCTTCAGTGCTTCTGCTCTGGGCCTTGCTCCATCCTCTTCTTTTTTCTCTCCCCTTGTTACACTTTAGACCTAAAAGGCATACTTTTCCTTTTGTAATTCTGCCAAGGGTGAGTCCATTTGGCCCAGTTTCTCTCTCCTCCTCCCATTCCCCCCCCCCTTATTTTAGTTACTGCAAACTGATTCGAAGTACAAAAGTTGCGGGGAAGAGAGAAGCAGGGGCAGGATCTTGCCTTTCTCTATAGGCTCAGGCAGAAGCAAACTGCTGCAACCCTACTCCTAGCATCTGTGATCTCCCTTATTCATGCTTTTTTGCCATCTTCACCTACTCTGATGTCGTTGTTTGTTGTTAACTGCCCTCGAGTCAACCTCAACTCATGGCAATCCTGTGGATCAGACATCTCCAAGACCCCTGTCCTCAAACACTCTGCTCACGTCTTGCAGATTCATGCCCACGACCTCTCTAAATGAGTCTATCCATCTTGTGTGCAGTCTTGCTCTCTTTCTACTGCTTTCCACCTTTCTCAGCATTATTGCCTTTTCCAAAAAGTTGTGCCTTCTCATGATGTGGCCAAATTATGACAGCCTCAGTTTAGTTATCTTGGCTTCGGGCTTCCTCTCTTCTAGAGCTCATTTGTTTGTCTTTTTGGCCGTCCACAGTATTCTTTGCACTCTTCTCCAGCACCACATCTCAAATGAGTTTTCTTTTTCCCTTTTTGTTTGTTTGTTTGTTGTTTGTTTGTTTTTACTGTCCAGCTCTCACATCCATACATAGTGATGGGGAATACCATGGCTTGGACGATTCTAACTTTAGTGCTCAGTTGTACATCTTTGCTCTTTAACATCTTGAACAGATCAAACCAGAAATCTCTCTGGAAGTCAAGATAACTAGACTAATGCTTTCGTACTTTGGCCACATCGTGAGAAGGCACAACTCATTGGAGAAAACAATAATGCTAGGGAAGCAGAAAGAGAGGAAGGCTGCATGCAAGATGGATGGACTGTATTATGGAGGTCATGGGTATGAGTTTGTGGGAACCAAGCAGAGCAGTGGGAGACAGGGAGTCTTGAAGATGTCTCATCCATAGGGTAGATAACAACAATTAGTTCTTTCATCGCTCCCCTTCCCATTCCTAGTCTTCTCTTTATCTTAGTCCTACATGTCCCAGTTTTCATCTGTGAGATGTTGGAAGTCTGTTGTTGTGTGCCTTCAAGTTGTTTCCGATTTGTTTAAAGACTTCCAAATAACAAGCATCCACACCCTCCAAGGCAGTCTATTCCATTGTTCAACAGTTCTTACATTCCAGAAGTTCTTCTTAATGTTTAGATACATTTTTTTTCTTGTAACTTCAATTCACTAGTTTGGGTTCTGGTCTCTGGAGCAGGAGACTTCAAGCTCATTCAGGCATCTATATGACATCCCATCAGATATTTAAAGATGGCTCTCACATCATGTTTCAGTCTTCTCCTCTTCAAGCTAAAGATACCCAGATGCCTCCATAGTTCTTCACAGGACTTGGTTTAAAATCCAGATCTTGGACCATCTTGGCCACCTTCCCCTGGACCTGTTTCATCTTGTCCTTCTACATGGTATTTAAAAATTACTATCATATTTATTTACTTATGTAACTTCTAAGTCTTTTCCAAGATAAACTTACCCAGCTCCCTAAAGAGATCCTCATACAATTTCATTTCCAGACTTTTGGCCACTTGGTTGCCCTGCTCTGAACATGTTTCCACTTGTCAATTTCTTTTTTGAGCACTGGTGGCCAAGTTGGGTTCTTCCATAAACTGAGGTTGCCCTGACCTTCCATTTCTGGAATGATGAACCTGGAAGAAACATTTGGGGGGGGGGGGGGTAGGATGCAAACAAGTCAACAAAATAGGGTAATAGTGTGAAAGCAGCAAGCTTTAACCAGGTGACAAAACCCCAGCAAAGTTGTCAAATGCTAAAACCAACTCCTGACTGTGGTGGAACACCTGGACAAACAGTCTTCCCCAGCACTAAAAAAGATGACTATTTTGATGCCATCCAAGCATCCCTGCTAAGGTGGCCACATAACCAAAGAAAGAAGACATGTCTGTGCTTGACATCTGATGGTGGGAGATATGTCACTTTATCCTGTTTTTCTGAATTCTTACTCTGTTCATCCTACCTATCAAAGGAAAATATAACCTCTCCTTTTACATAATATCCTGTCTTTACAAACTTTTAACTTGTATTTTTAGAAGAACATCTTTGTCTTATATATATATATCTATGTATATGTATATACACACACACATATACATATGTGGATTTCAGTGTGTTTTCTTAGGCAAGGAATATTCAGAGGCATTTTTAAAAAATGTTAAATAGTGCAAAGTATGGGCTGCAATGTATTTTAAAGATTAATTGCTTCTCCTGGATTTTCTAGGAAAGGCAAATCAACTCAAAAGGAAATGCAAGTCACAACAATAGGCCATATTCTACTCCACTGATGTTACATATGCATAACTATAAGTCAGTGGAGTAGAATATGGGCCATTGTAATGAACAGCATTTAGTTATGTATGTGTTACTACTACCGCTGCTGCTGCTACTACTACTACAACTACAGGTTGAGTTTCCCATATCCAAAATGTTTGGGACCAGAATTGTTTTGGATTTTGGAATTTTGGATAAGAGACACTCAACCTGTACTACTGCTACTACTATCACTACTTATCTTCATCATCATTTTTATTGTTATTGTTTATTACCTGGTAAAATAGGTTTCGGAGGACATTTGTGATTGTGAGAATAGTGCCACAATTGTTACAACGTTGTTAGTGAATGTGGAGCAGTTATGAATCCATAATTCTAGTTTATGAATCTGTAATTGCAGTACAGAATGCCAACCAATGAACATAAGGATCACACTCTTTCCTGTGATAGGAGCAAGCTTTGGAAAAGCTACTTTTGGGGCAGGCTACAATGACCAGAATCCCACTCCTAGGGTCCAACCACACTGCAGGATTAAAACAGAGTGACACCACTTTAACTGCCATGGCTCCATTCTGTGGAATCCTGGGATTTGTAGTTTGGTGAGGCACCAGCACTGTCTTGTAGAGAAGGCTGAATATCTCACCAAAGTACAAATCCCAGGATTTAACAGGATAGAGTCATGGCAGTTAAGGTGGTGTCAAACTACATTAATTTTGTTGTGTGGCTGTACCTGCAGTGTGGCTATCTTGCAGGATTTATCTTTTCAAACTAAAACCCCCACACACATACACCCCACCAAGCAAGCATGGCCAACTTGAAAACTTTACTTTTCTGGAGGAGATCTTCCAAAAGTGATCCAATTGTGGGGAAATAGGATCCAAAATCCAACCTCAAGGAGGCAGAGTATAACATTACACTCACAATGCTATGCCACAATTGGACATTAATAAATTGTGTAACAAAGATCTAAGTCACAAACAGGATATCAACCAACATTTCTGAGTAGGAGATACCATTTCAGACAGTCTCATAACCTCCCAACTTCACCATTCTTCAGAATACAGCATGAAAGCCATAAGCCAATAACTTCATCCTTCCTTCCTTCCTTCCTTGCTTTCTGCAGTCTTAAGATGGAGTAAAGTCCCCTTGAACTCAACCAGGCATTCTTTTGAGTGGACATGCATAGGACTGCCAAGAAAGAGCCCTGCCAGAAAGATGAACAAGATTATCACATAGAATTGCTCAATACATCAGTGAAAATTACAGAATAGCATTAACACTGTCTGTCTTTACACTGGATAGGAACCATAAGTCTTGTGGAAACTTTAAAACTAACCAGTTTGTTTCAGTATCAGCTTTCATGGACAACCAAAATCCACAAACGCTGATGCTAAAATAAATCATTTGGTCTTCAGGTCACCACATGGCTCCTTTTTTCAGATTCCATAGAACTGGATGTCTATAATCTTGCAACCTGGAACCATAGATTAATAGACACAGAAAGAGATCTCAAGGGCCATCCACTCCAACTTCATTCTGCCCTGCAGGAAGACACCATCAAAGGACTCCTGACAGATGTCCATCCAGCCTCTGTTTAAAAGCCTCCAAAGAAGGAGACTCCAACACACTCAGAGGCAGTGTCTTCCCTTGTCCAACAGCTCCTAGCATCAGGAAGTTCTTCCTAATGTGCAGTGGAATCTCTTTTCCCTGTAGTTTGGATCCATTGCTCTGTGTCCTCATCTCAGGAGCAACAGAAAATAAGCTTGCTCCATCTTCAATATAACATTTCCTCAAAAATTTAAGCATGGCTATCATGTCCCCTCTTAACTTTTTCTTCTCCAGGCTAAACATGCCCAGCTCCCTAAGTTGCTCCTTACAGGCTTGATGGTTTCCAAATCCTTCACCATTTTGGTCACCCTCCTCTGGACACGCTCCAGCTTGTCAACATCCTTTTCAAATTGTGGTGCCCACAACTGGGCACAATATTACAGATGAGGTCTGACCAAAGCAGAATAAAGTGGCATTATTATTTCCCCAGATCTAGACACCACACTCCTATTGATGCCGCCTAGGATCATATTGGCTTTTAAGCTGATGCATCACACTGTTGACTCATGATCCTATGCATGGTAGAATTCAAATTCAGCTGTGTTAATCTGGATCACTATGCAAAGGAATCTCATAGCGCCTTTAAGACTAACTGAGAGAAAGGAGTTGGTAGCATAAGCTTTTGTAGACTTTGCAAAATCTTACACTACCAATATCTTTCTCTTTCCCAAAGGTATTACAAGATCCCTTTGTGTACTGATACCATGCAAATTCACTCACAAGTACCCCCCTCTGTTCAATGAGATTTCTTTCGAATAGGCCTGCAGTCTTCGTGAATAAGGCGAGCTATTGAAGGCAGTCTGACAATCAATCAGTAGCCAGATGTAAAAGCAAGTTTTGGAAAACCCTTTCCCTTGATTTGAAGCATAGTGTGAAAATATTAATTTCTGACTGTGCGTGAGTTTTTGCATGGATTTTAAAAGTTATTTTGGCCACATTTAACTTTTTTTAAAATAATTTGTATTGATTTTCACATATACTAACACATTCATCTAACTACTTACAAACATATTTGATTCTATTCCTATTACTATCTATATCAGGGGTCGGCAACCTACTGCCTGCAGGCCGGGGCCGGCCTCCTAAAGCCTTTGGACCAGCACCCACCGAACCCCACCACCGCCACTGCCGACCCCCACCAATCCCCAATGACCCCTGCCGCCACCACACATGCTGTCGCACGCGCTGCCGCACGCACGCGTTGTGGCCGCCATTTTGTTTTCCAAAATGGTGGCCACGACTCATTTGCGCATGCACAGTACTCCTGCACATGCGCGAGCAAGTCACAGCTGCCATTTTGGAAAACAAAATGGTGGCCACAACTCGTTTGTGCATGCACCAAGTACTGCACATGCGCAAACGAGTCACGGCTGCCATTTTGTTTTCCAAAATGGCAGCCATGACTCGCTCGCGCATGCACAGTACTCCGGAAGTACTGAGCATGTGTGTGCAAGCGCGCGCAGTACATCTGGTGTATTGTGCATGCACGCACGCATGAGCGTGTGCACTGCCATTTCCCCCCCCTCCATCAGGCCGCGGAAAACCAGGGGATCCCCAGACCGGCCCCAGGTAAGGGGAACTTGCCAACCCCTGATCTACATAGATTCCTAACTACTATAGCATTCATACTCCCTCTCCCCTGACTTCCTCCTCGCATAGATTTGTAAGTTATCATTCTATTGGCTTTCTTTAGTCATACCATATTAACTTAGCATGCATAATAACATTTAATTTATGTGTTAAGATTAGACTCTCCGTAGCCTACCCTATCTTCTAATTGTCCCTTCACATCTCTTCTTCTATAAGGAAAAGTATCTATTTCATATCTTCCGTCATCACGTTTTAGCATAGCATTAAAAAGATCACACCTATTATCTAATTGGTGAAATTTTATATGAGTCACTATAGTACCCCATTGCTCCTTTATATATGTATTTACTTCCAACCATTCTACATCGAGTTTTCCCAAAAAATGTTTTTTTAATTTTTGCATTAATTTATCCATTTCTATCATATCCAATAGATTACTTTTCCATTCATCTATCTCTGGTATTTCAGGTTTCTTCCACTTTTGTGAATATAAAATTCTTGCAATAGTTACGATATAAAATAATACATTTTTAACTTTTTAACTTTTTAACTTCAAATGTTAACTTTTTTTAATTTAAAAATTGCTAATGCACTTGATTTTAAAATAAAATAGCTCTTCGGCTAATCTAAGGGCATTTTGGCTGTGAAATAACTCCTTCGAGGAGGCAAAGCAAGGTGTTGACATGACCTCAGGAAATGTTACATCTCTTTTAGCCCTGTCAATAATACTATTCTTTGTCTTATAAAGAGACCTCAGTTCAGCCTTTGCTCTGGCTTATAAAAGGCTGATAAAGCTCTTGCTCAACCTTGTTTAAAAAATATATGCACGCTGTACTTGAATGCATCTCTTGCTATCTTCATCTGCCATTTGGAGAAGTAGCTGTTTTTCAGAACTGGCCTTGATCTGGAAGAGGAAATCTCTAATTTTCTGTTTAAACACAAGGCTGGAGAAAGAGGGTTAGATAAATACAGATGAATGCCCACCAAATTCCCTGGGACATGCTACTGAATAGGTATGCCAAGGGCTGCAGTGTAAGCCACTGGACTAGGTCCATACTGTATAAATAACCATTGCAGTTCCAGTATTAATTGAGAGGTATTCTTTATGGCTGTTACATACCTTCAGGTCAACTTATGGCAATTCTATCCTAAGATTTCCAAAGGAGGTTTGCAATTGACCTCCCCTAAGGAAGAGAGTGTGTGATTTGCTCAAGGTGGCCCATTGGATTTCCATGGCAGAGCATAGTTTTGAACTTTGGTCTCCTGGAGTCCTATTGCCTGTGTTGGTTGGTTTAATATGCTTTTAGTCTTTTAATTATTTTAAACTGTTTTAAAGCATGGCATAGTAGTTTGAGCATTGCACTACAACTCTGGTGTAGTGGTTTGAGCATTGGACTATGACTCTGGAAGCCAGGGTTCGATTCCTACCTCAACCATGAAACCCACTGGGTAACCTTGGGCAAGTCACACACTCTCAGCCTCAGGGGACGGCAATGGCAAACCTCCTCTGAACAAATTTTTCCAAGGAAACCCCATGATATAGCAATAGCAATAACATGTATATTTTTATACCGCTTATCAGTGAACTCAGCACTCTTTAAGCAGTTTACAATCTGTAAGCCAATTGCCCCCAACAAGCTGGGGACTCTTTTTACCAACCAACCTACGAAAGGATGGAAGGCTGAGTGGACCTTGGAGCCCTGCCTGGGATCGAACTCACAACCTTGTGGCTGCAGGACTGGCATTTAACCACTGTGCCACCAGGGCTCCTTATAACCTTAGTGTTGCCATAAGTCAGAAATGGCTTGAAGGTTACAACAACAACAAAACTGGTTTTATTCTAAGCCATCCTGACATGCCTGGATACAAGGTAGGATATAAATATTTAAATAAATAAATAAATTACAATTTGAAATCTATCAGTCCCTTATGGCCTTGGCCACAATCTTTTCACTTCATCCAACCTCAGGCAGATGGTTCAAAAAGACATGCTCAGGTACTTTGTCCTAAGCACCTGGATGGAGAAGGAAGCCACAGAAGTGGCCAGTACATACATTTCTAACCATGAGACTCCATCACACGGGTAAGTAAAGAAACTGCACCCCCCGCTGATCATTAAAGAAATAACCATATCATGTTTTTCACAACATTGTTCTCCTTTCCAATAAACTCTAATGCATTTTCAGCATGAGAGCATCCCTTCCAAATGAGCTCAAAGAGGCCAAATGGCTGTCAACACAGGAGAGGAATTTGATGTGATGGACCTGGTGCTTTAACTATTGTTGATGTGCACCATCAAGTTGTTTCCAAGTTAGGGCAACCCTAGTGCAGAGAATCATCTTATTAAATATATCTGACTTTTTGGTGGTGGTGGCCCCAAGGGACGTCATCATCACATGGGACTGTGATAGGTCTTCTAAGCATAGTACTTTTGCTCAAGCCTCAAGTTCTACTCTTTCCAAATCAAGAAAATCAAGAAAAGATTCCTATAGAAGAGAGTATCAGCTCCATCTCTTGGGGTGCATGCTTTCCAAGCTAAAACAAATTGGTATTTTTGTCCACATTAAAGTGAACATTTCAGAACTGGCACACTGCTATATATGCACATGAGCGTGCAGGTGTGTACATGGGTGTGCACAGAAGAACATGGGTGTACCTTAAGGCACATCCATATTCTGCTGTACATTCAGTTTCACATTTGGTGTCCTGGTTCAGTTGCACAAAGTTGCCATTTAGGACAAGGATTCCATAACTCTGCATGTGGAGACTTATGTTACACAACCCTGATTTACATTCTTGTTCAGCATGCCTGGAAATGTATATAATAAAAAGGGGAATCGTCTCTCATGTTCAGGCCAAGGCTGGATTAAGTATGTTGTTGTGTGGCTTCAAGTTGTTTCCAACTTATGGTGACCCTCAGGCGAACCTATCATGGGGTTTTCTTGGCAAGATTTGTTCAGTTGAGGTTTCCCATTACCATCCTCTGAGTCTGAGAGAGTGTGATTTGTCCAACATCACCCAGAGAGTTTCACTGGTTGAGCAGGGATTTGGTCTACCAGATGCTTAAACCAGCACTCAAACCATTACACCATGATGGCTTTTGTCCATACGTACTTGCTAGGTACCTTCAAGTTAACTGCAATTTAGGGCAACCCTCTCCTAGGGTTTTCTGGGCACCATTTGTTCAGAGATGGTTTGCTATTGCCTTCCTCTAAGACTGAGATAATGTGATATGATATGGCCAAGTGTGGATTTGAACCCTGATCTCCTAGTCCAACAGTCAAACCACTAGACCACACTGGCTCTCCAGTGGAAGTGAAAAATATTACTGTAATTGTGTAGACCAATTGTGCCAACACATCTCATAGTCCTAATGAGGAATCTGTACTTGGGACAAGAGGCTACTCTCAGGACAGAATGGTTCCCAATTGGCAAAGGGGTCAAACAAGGCTGTATCCTTTCACCCTATCTGTTCAATTTGTATGCAGAACTGATGATGCCAGGAAATGTACAATGATGTGCAATTGTGCCATTTGTCTGTCTACACCTTCATAGCCTTCCACGGAATATGTATCTTATGCATTGGTGAAAAAGGACAACTGCATGGATAAGTAAAAGTGCAAAAAGTGCAGGGAAATTATGCATACATAAGACACCGATAGTCTAATTTCTGGGATGGGCTTTTTTCAAAATGGGAAATGGCAAATTGGACTTCCCATTTCAAAAAAAGACCCAGCCAAGCATATGGGACCCTCAAATTCTAAGAGTGAGGTAGAAGCTGCAATAAGAGAAATAGTGAAAAACAAATCACCA
>CM034701.1:5798352-5816889 GCA_020142125.1 Phrynosoma platyrhinos
CACTGGAACCGAAGACTGAGCAGGAAGCAGACAGGTCACCAAGGCAGAGGGTTCCCC
The DNA here is from genome assembly GCA_020142125.1 of Phrynosoma platyrhinos. Classification (NCBI taxonomy): domain Eukaryota; kingdom Metazoa; phylum Chordata; class Lepidosauria; order Squamata; family Phrynosomatidae; genus Phrynosoma; species Phrynosoma platyrhinos. Next base: position 5,798,410 of record CM034701.1, read on the forward strand.
GTTGTAGTGAGATGTAAGCTGAGGTTTGTTTTTTAAAAATAATTAATTAAAGTATTAAAATTTTATTTATGTAGTAAACCTGGGGCCTCTCCTCCCGCTGAGCTGCGTCCTCCTCACACCATTTCTTTAGAATTTTAAAGGGATCCAGGTGAACCTTACAGCCGGTTTCTGCCCAAAGGCTGATATTTGGGGAGCAGTGGTGTCACATTCACCGCTAAGGTGTCACTCGGTGTATCCCATACCCCCTTGTGATGCCCCTGATTTTAGAACTGTATTTTGCAAAGCCAAAGCTGGGTTTTCTACTTGATTTGGCTTTGGAACATATTTGGCACTCCACTTTAACTCCCAGAATAGCCTAACCTGCCTTAGATGGAGGACATCTTCAGAAGAGGGATGCCCTTTATAAAGTAAGGGCACATGGCTAATTTCTCATCTGTTGCAGCACAGGGCTGAGAATCAGGCACCTTTCCAGTTGTTGGACTTCAACATCCAGCATCCCTAGCCTGCATGGTCACTGATGAGGAATTCTGGGGTTTGCATTCTGACAACATCTGAAGGGCCACATGATTCCCATCCCTGTTTTAGAGAGATGTTGAGAGTTTGAGCACAGGTCCTTTGTAAGTTGAACATACATCCTAACACCAATCTTCTTATCTCATTCTGGAGGGGAGTATGAAACAAAAATACCAAGGGCCATTTTCAAAATAAATAAATAAATAAAGGCTCACATTCTGTTCATGCTTTAAACAAGTGTGAGTTCCCTTACACATATGGAGGTACTTTTGAGGCATGGTGTAATGTCAATGCTCAGGAATTTATCACATGGTTATTAGAGCTGGCAATACTTATCACATGATACCTCCGACCCATAGCTTCTATGTCCCTGAAGTGCAGTTTTGTTGTGTTTGTTAGCTGCCCTCGAGTTGACTCCAACTCATGGCAACCCTGTGGGTGAGACATCTCCAAGTATCCCTGTCTTCAACTGCCTTGCCCAGATCCTGAAAGCCCTTCCCCATAGCCCCCCTGATCAAGTTTATCCATCTGGTTTTGGTCTTCCTGTCTTTCTTCTACCCTCTACTTTTCCCAGCATTATTGTTTTTTCTAGTGATCTATGCCTTCTCATGATGTGGCCAAAGTACCATAGCCTCAACTTGATCATCTTTGCTTCCAAGGAGAGCCCTGGTCTGATCTGTTCAAGAACCCATTTGTTTGTCTTCTTGGCTGTCCACAGTATCCTAAGTAGTCTTCTCCAGCACCACATTTCCAAGGAGTTGGTTTTCTTTCTGTCTGCTTCCTTCACTGTCCAGCTCTCACATCCATACATGGGGATGATGGGGAATACAATGGCCTGGACAATTCTGCTCAGTTGTCTGTCTTTGCTCCTCAGTATCTTTTCCAGTTCTTTCATAGCTGCCCTTCCCATTCCTAGTTTTCTTCTTCTTTCTTGACTGCAGTCTCCATTCTGGTCAATGTTTGGTCCTAGAAATGGGAATTCTTTAACTATTTCCATTTCCTCATTTTCTAGATTGAATTTGTGTCTTTCTTCTGTGGTCGTTATTTTTGTTTTCTTTATGTTCAGCATTAGACCTGCCTTTGCACTTTCATCTTTGACCTTTCTTATTAACTGTTCCAATTCCTTAATGTCTTCTGCTAATATTATGGTGTCATCCGCATATCTTAGGTTAGGGCATCCCTTTTCATTGATGGGGGAAACCCATCAATGAGCTGAAAATTGCACTAGTCCACAGGTGTGGAACATCACTGCTGGGGCAGCTGCAATATTGGCAATTATATAGTTTCAGTGTCTTCTCTTCTCCCCCATCCACCCTTCCCCATCACTATTCCCAAGCAAGATGATTGCCTTTTTTCCTATTTCTTTTCTTTAAAACAAACAAACAAACAAACAAACAAACAAACAAACATTAAATCACAGTAGCAGAACTCTGGAATTGTGTGAAACAGTACAAATAAAAATAAATAAAATAAAATAAAACCAAAAGGCATGCCGAGTAGAGCATAGGGCAGGGGGCAGGGTTAAGGGGGAATCAGGAAGAGAGTGTGGTGAAAGAAGCAGCCCCAGTTGTGCAATTGACAAGATGTGATAATAGCTGGTCACAAACAGGTATAATTCTGTTTTCTTTAACAAGCACAACTGCAGCAAGAATGGGGCTCATGCAGCAATATCCTCAGTTGAAGGTTGTGGTCTATGGCTGGAATAAAGAGTTATTCTATAGTCTATGCAGTTGAAGGTTGCCAAAGCAGAGTTGAACATGCAGTGCCATTGTGCACTGCGCATGCTGATGTGAATTGCGCAGGGGTTTTGCACATGCAAATGTTCATTGAGCATTGCAATTGTGCATTTTATCTTTCTCTCCACATTCATTTGTGCAGTGTTGCAATTCATAGACTCATAGAATCCTAGAGTTGGAAGAGACCTCAAGGGCCATCCAGTCCAATACCATTCAGCCATGCAGGAAGCACCCCCGGCAGATGGATATCCAGCCTCTGTTTAAAAATCTCCAAAGAAGGAGACTCCACCATATTCCAAGGCAGCATACTCCACCATCAAGCAGCTCTTACCATCAGGAAGTTCTTCCTAATGTTTAGGTGGAATCTTTTTTCCTGTAGTTTGAATCTATTACTCCATGTTCCAATCTGTGGAGCAGCAGAAAACAAGCTTGCTTCCTCTTCAACATGACATCCCTTCAAACATTTAAACATGGCCATCATGCCACCTCTTAACCTTCTCTTCCCCAGGAAATTCTCTACAGCACAATCAGCACATAAGCTCATGAAGGTGAATTTATGCTCTTGCCTCCTTGATGCAAGATCTCGGACAAAGATACAGTTTTGCCATTATTGGTCTGGGCCATTTAAGTTCAACAAGTTATTCTTTTGCTGTAGATGGGAAAGAATGCCATGAACAAAACCCTTTTAACAAAGGATTAAATGCCACCTAAATGCACACAATTCTCCATAGCTCCAAGCATGTTGCTAATCTTCATATAGACCTGCAGAGGAATTCAAAGCCTGCTGGATTAAATGAAAAATGTGAATGCAAAGCTGACGACTCAGCAAACAAATGGAAGAAAGATGCTTTCCCAGTCTTGAATGGAATCGGAAAAGGACCAGGTGCTTCTACTCTGTTCCCAGTATCTGACTTTGAAGAAGAAGGTTTGGGATTTACATCTAGTTCCAAATGCAGCAGCTAGCTTAGCCTTCACCAGCTTAACAACTCCCTACAACTCCCATCATCCGACAACCAGAAGGTAATTACAGATGATAGGAACTGTAGTCCAACACAACTAGGGGATAGGTTTCCAAGGTAGGAGAATTCAAACTCTGGAAATTTCAGGACAAAGATCTGAGATCTGGGGCAACTCCAGCTGGCATCACAGGCAATGGGTCTTGGTGACAGTATTCAACATCACACATTTATTGTCAACCCCAATGCTAGAAGGTGTCAAAGAATAAATACCAAGGCTGACATTCTACTGATGTTTTATAGATACCTTCGGCCCTTTGCTCATGAATGCACAGATAACAAAAGAAATCTTCTCAAAGAGTTTGGAACCCTGGGAATCTGACTTTTGCTCAGCAGATTTATTGCTTTCACACATCAACACTAACTGACCATTGTAAAGATCTGAAAGACCTGCTTCATTTTATGCAGCCCTTTGAAAATGTAGGGCAAGGGACATGTTTTGCTTCTTTCTGGATCCTCTTTCATTCTATCCCACTCCTACAACTGTATAAATATGCTTTATACCTGAGACTTTAATATCACTCTGCACTGCGTCTAAAAGAGTGGTTTATATCTACGAACGCTCATGCTAAAATAAAAACTTAAATGTGCTGCCACATTCATTTCTCCTCTTTATACTTGTTCATGAGGTTGTACTTTTTGGGCCATGGTGTAACATCAGTGTTCATTTCACAGTTGCCTATGTGGAGTTCCACAGGTGCAATGGTTGCACATGCAGTTATGCATTACTGTATGTTGTGTAACTTTTCAACAGTGCCTCCAGTGCACCCAGGAATTGCAATACGCATTACGCAGGGATTCCAGTAACCTCAAGTACATTCCCAGATACTCAGTGGCACAACGTCAGTATTCCCACGCTGGGAGAAAGGTGGGATATAAGTTAAATTAAATTACAAATAAAGGAAATTTTTTTGCCCCCCAAAAAATCCATGATAGGTTCACCTGAGTGTCGCCATAGATCAGAAATGACTTGAAGACACACAGCAACAACAACAACAACAGCAACAACAACATGTATCCCAACCTCCACTGCAGGGGCATCACTAAGGGGGAGCAGGGCTGCAGACCACACCAGGTTCGAATCCCCATGGAAACCCACTGGGTGACCTTGAGCAAGTCACACTCTCTCAGCCACAGAGGAATTTATTTATTTATTTATGTGATTTGTATTCCAGCTTTCTCCCCAAAAATACAAAGGCAAAACCCCCTCTAAACAAATCTTACCAAGGAAACCCCGTGATAGGTTTGCCTTAGGATCGCCATGAGTCAGAAATGGATTGAAGGCACACAACAAGAAGAATAAAATTACAAACTCCATGATACCATAAGATGGGGCCATGACAGTTAAAGCAGGATCACAGCACTATAACTGTGAAGTGTGAAAGGGCCCTGGGTTACAGCTGACACCTTGATCTATTGTATTTCTCTTGAACTCATAATGATTATTTCTAAATGTATGGCATTGTTGCTGTTGTTGTTGTTGCTGCTTCCACCTTGCCTTTTTCCCAGCCCTGGCTGACAGGACCTGAGCATTTTATTTCTTGTCTCTTATTTTGTTTTATGGATAGATGAGTTGCATTTTAATAAGAATTATTTGTACAGTGAGCCCTTGGTATCCGCTGGGGTTTGGTTCCAGGACCTTCTGGGGATATCAAAATCCATGGATGCTCAAGTCTCATTAGATACAATGGCATAGTAAAATGGTGTCCCTTATATAAAATCACAAAAATCAAGGTTTGCTTTTGGGAATTTATATATATATATATATATATATATATATATATATATATATATATTTGAATATTTTTCAATCATGGATGGTTAAATCCATAGATAAGGGATCTGTGGATACAGAGAGCTGACTGTATGTTTTTACTCATGTCCTGCATATGGTTTTATTAGTATATGTTTTACATTTTGTAAGTGGCCTTGAGTCCCAGTTTGGGGGGAAAGGGCAGGCTATAAATAAAATAATAATAACTGCTGGCATTCTGCTTGGGACTTACCTCTTTATAAATAATCTTTCTTTCTGAATGGGATTCCAGTGGCTATACAGTAACAAGGGAACCCCAAAATGCTGGCAAAATATAGGGAGTCCAGTAGGGCATGACACATGGTGCTAATGGAGGAGGGGAAATCTGCTCCAGGTTTTAGTCCAAATTTTAAAGCCGGGTGCTGATCTCATCCCTCCAATGGGTTCAGTACCTTGGATAGCTCCTTTGGGCTAAACCCAGAAGTGGATCCACTGCCTCACTGACATGGATGGGAACCAACAGCAGCCACAGCTTTGACTTAATCTTTAAGGGACATCTGATTATTTTGAAGCCCATTGTTCTTTCCTAGCAAAAGAGACATCAAAACATCACTCCGTGGTATTATAACCCAGTGCTTCCTTCCAACAAACCAGAGCCATTTTTTTAAATACTATTAAAGTTAAATCTGGCAATTCAGGCTGCTTGAGCAGAGCAAACAAAGGAATAAACAAGCAAATAAAGGTGATTTTCCTCCTCCTTCAGTCCAATTGAAAAAAGATCTGTCAAGTTCCCACAGGTGCAATGTGGAAATACCCGTGTGAATTTCCAGTTTCTCATCCCCTAACAGGAGACAATAAACTCTGAAGTTACCCCTGTTTGCTTGAAGAAGAAAAAAGACACAAGGGGAGGCCCTGGCTTGTCTGCTGAGATTGTCTATGCAAGAGCTCCTCTGGATTGAAGGCAGGGGGCAGGGATAGAAGAGAGGGGGAGTCCAAAGCCAATGGCTTTTTGGGATGCCCCTTGGGCTTATGGCAAGATCAAAGACCCCAGCCACTCTCAATAAACCCAGAGATTGGGAAGGGGCAAATGTGGGGAGCCCCAGGTCTCCAAGAGACAAAGGCCAGGTTGAAGGAGATAAACATCTCCCTCTGCTCTGACATTTCATCCCTGCAAGATCCGGGGGAGAAGTTCATGCAACAACCTCACAAAAGACGGTGGCTTTGCAAATCAGTCACCTGCCATGGCTGTGTGCCTTTGTGGCAGTGGAACCATCCTCCAGAATGACAAGGGTTTTACATACACACACACACACACAAATATATACACACAAGCCACTTTCCTTCTTCTTCTTTTTTTTTTTTCTTCTTCTATGTGATACTGTATAATTTAGTTTGTCTCTTTGGCTAATAGGTTCCTGTTTCATTTCTCAGAGGTGCAAACATACATCTGAAGCAGTGTGTGTGTGTGTGCCTTCAGGTCACGTGTCGGTTTATGGTGATCCCATGAATTTCATAGGGTTTTCTTAGGTAAGGTGTTAGCAAATATGAAATTAATACAATTTTGGGACAGATGTGGAGTTCCCTCTATGACCCCGAACTGACCACTGTGGGATGTCAGCCATAAGCCTCTAGATGGCAGGTCAGGTAGACACAGGGAGGGCCTGCCCAAATAACTGGAAAGTTCCCTACCAGACAGGTTTGGGAGTTGCTAACGGGGAAGACCACTATCCCCAAAATCAACATAATGGTGCTTGTTTGTCCTGAGTCCTACACCTAACGGGGCAGTGATCATATTTAACTGAACCCTTTTTCTCTCGCCTCCCTTCCTTGATTGTGTCAAGACCCAAGTACATTGTTTAGGTCATCCTCACACCTTGGCTTAACACACCTAGATGTATCTTTATTACCATCATCCACATCCACAGCGGATCCTGGAGAAGGCTTCGGAAGTGAGTATCTCCCGTAGTCTGGCCTATCTCAAGCTATTCCCACATTCACCCCTTTGCTTCTAAGTGTGTGTGCCATATTTGTGTGTGTACAAATTTCCTCATTAATAAACATTTAGACCTTAATTGAAGAAGTCTGTCTCAGCGTCATCCGTTGTGGGATATCTTAGTCCTCTGGTATACATATCGGTACTCCAGTCTCTCAGGGTGTTGCTAGGGCCCCATTCTTGCATATTTGAGCTAACTGTAAATTCCCCTAATTAGATCCTTCCTAACAAAGGAAGAGTCAAGAGATGGTTTTGCCAATTCCTTCCTATGAAATTTAGCCTATAGCACCTGGGATTAATTAGAGTCATAGAATTATAGAATCATAGGGCTGGAAGAGACACCCAAGGGCCATCCACTTCAACCCCCTGCCATGCAGGAATACCAAATCAAAGCACCCCTGACAAATGGCCAACCAGCCTCTGTTAAAGACCTCCAAAGAAGGAGAGTCCACCACACTCCATAGCAATGTATTCCATTGTCAGTCTCCCCTCAACCTGCTTACCATCCAAGATCATATGAGATCTGGTGCCTCTGGAGTACTTAGCTAGTTGTTGGGTTGTTGTTGTTTTTTTAAGAGATTGAGAAAAAGCTTTAAAGTAAACAACTGAAGAAGTAAGGTCAGGTTAATGTCATTTTTGCTGAGATTTGACTTCAAGGAGATGGAGCTTACCTTTGCACACACAGTTACATGTTGATTATGAATTTGTGAATTGCAGCACTGCCCAGCTGAATGTGCAAACAAAGGTGAAATGCCTGGTTACAATGCACAGCAGACATTTCCATGTGCAATGCACAACGAGCAATTCATATCTCCCTGTCCAATGCACAATGACACCACATGGGCAATGACGCAGGATGCACAACTCCACCAATTTCAGTTGAATATGGAAACACTCACATACGCCTATCAGAAGTAAAGTCAGGATTAGTGAAGTCACTTTGGCTGACACCTGACATCAAACAGATGGCATGTAACTTCATACTCATGGAATTACATGATGACTATGCATTCCTGAATTGCAACATTGCATGCCGTAAATGTGCAATCTAGCATAGCATGCCTGTTTGCAGTTTACAATGCACAAGCACAACATGTGTAAGGTGAAAGGGCCCAAGGTAATATGTGGAGAATAGGGGTGGTGATACCAATGTCTTTTTCAGCTCAGGCAGAAAAATATATTGGGTTTAAATGGCAGAATACAAATAGCATTTAGCAATAGCATTTAAATTTCTGTACCACTTAATACTCAGCACTCTCTAAGTGGTTTACAACCCTCAACAATCTGGGTGTTCATTTTACCGACCTACAAAAGGATAGAAGGCTGAGTCAACCTTGAAGCCCCTGGGATCGAACTCACAACCTTGTGGCTGCAGGACTGGCATTTAAGCACTGTGCCACCAGGATTCCTAATAAAGAAGTAGACAAATTTCAGCAAATCCTTATTGAAACTACAAAGCAGTAGCTGAATTTAGTAGGCTTTTGTTATTCACAGCTTAGGGAGGTAATGATGGTGTAGATGCCTACCATAGAGGAGCACCTTAGAAAGAAAAGGATGCTACAACTTTCATTCACTGCTAACCTAGCTGAATATGTTTTCTTTGCTATTTGCCATCAAGTCAACTTTGACTTGTGGTGATCCTACAAATGGGAGACCTCCAAGATCCCCAGTCATCAACTGCCCTGCTCAGGTCTTGCAAGCTCAGGATTGTGGCTTCCTTCACTGAATGAATCCATCTGTAATGCGGCCATCCTCTTTTGTTAATACCTTCCACTTTTCCCAGCATTATAATCTTTTCTAATGAGTCATTTTGCCTCATGATATGTCCAAAGTACAACACCCTCAGTTTCCTCATCATGGATACATCTGCACTGTAGAAATAATGCAGTTAGATAGCACTTTAACTGTCATGGCTCCATCCTACAGAAAGCTGGGATTTGTAGTTTGTTGTGACACTAGCACTCTTTGTCAGAGAAAGCTGAAGATCTTGTAAAACTGCAAATCCCAGGATTCCATAGGATGGAGCAACAGCACTTCAACTGCATTATTTCTACAGTGTAAATGCACCATATGTGTCTAGTTCAGGTCTGATTAGCTCTAGGACCCATTTATTTGTCTCTCTGCCAATCTCTCTTCCGGCACCTCATTCCAAATGGGTTGATTTCTTTTCCTGTCAGTTATCTTCGTTGTCCAGCTTTCACAACCATACGTAGAAATCAGAAATACTATGGCTATATTATGGCTGAATATACAGGATTTCAAGCCCAGATTTCATCTACCAAGCTGGTAATTTTATCCAAACAAAGGGATAAGATTAGTCTGGCATGACTTGGATATTCTTGCTGCAAAAACGAGACCTGGCACAAACTAAGGCACAGAACACAATCTACTAATATCTAAAGTAAGAATAAAGCTAAAGAAGAACACCAAACAGTAGTATCACTGGGGGGTGCGGAGGGTGCAGAACACACCGGGTGACACCCCAGAACGACCACTTTCCCACCCACACGATGCTTCTCCTAACCACATGGCCACTTCCACAGGCCTCAGGACGAGTCTCCTGGCCTTGGGGGAGAGCTCTCCAGCCCAGGCGGATTGCGGGAAGATGTTTCCCCAGGTGGGCAGCCACTTTCCTACTCTCCGTGGCACTTTCCCACCCTGTGCAGTGCTTCCCTGGCCATGTGACTGCTTGGAGGGGTCCTCAGGCCTCAGAGGAGAAGTCTTCGGCCTGGGCAGGCACTGGGCAGTTGTTTGCTGGGCCGTGCGGCCACTACCCTCGCCACATGCAGCTGTTTCCATGGCTCGCACCAGGCTTCCCCAGTCGTGTGGCCATTTCCACAGGCCTCAGGGAGGTCTCTGAGCCTCGGAGGAGGGGTGTCCAGCCTGGGCTGGAGGTGGCCGGTCATTTCCATGGCCTGCACAGCCATTTCCACATGAACCCACCCCAGAAGAGCCACGGAAGTCCTGGCCAGAAGCCCAGCCTCCCTGCACCAGGTGACACCCTGGGTGAGTATGCCACTGACACCAAATCAATAAGTATTGCAAAATATGACTTGGAAAACAATCCTTCAGAATTCAAAGAAAGTGTGAAAAACAGATTTGCGGGAACCAGAAGAACTATTGTCTTGGGGTCTCTTACGACTCTGTGATTCTATGATTCTAAGAGTCAAAATGGTGGTGTCAAACTGCTTTATTTCTGCAATGTGGATACACTCTTCGCTCCTGTATCGCCTCCAGCTCTCTTCAAACTCAAGTGACCCATACATCCCTTTCCTTAGGGTTTCTCCATCTACTAGCCCAAACCAATAATTCTTAGGGGCTACACATGGACCCATTATCTCTCTCCCTCTCCAGCTCCATGCCCTCATTCTTGGCTTACTCTTCCACTATCACAGCACAGAGATAGTGTGACATAATGCTTTGGGTGTTGGACTAGGGCTCTGGGAGACCATGGTTCAAATCCCCACTCAGCCATGGAAGCCCACTGGCTGTCCTTGAACAAGTCACATTCTCTCAACTTTGGAAGAAAGCAACAGAAATCATATTGGGGGGGGGACCTTTTCCAAGAAAACCCTAGTCAAGAACAACTTGAAGACACACAAAAGCATCATTGCACAAGTGCAATACAATCAGTCAAGTTTTCTATACCAGGCTTACACAGGGTAAAATTCCACATGTGAAGTTTTACATTTACACAACCCTAGGGTTGAATGGCAACACTGTGCCCTTGAACCAAGACACCAAATGTACAACCGGATGCACAACCAGTGTGCACATGCATCCATGTGCAATGGCACCACATGCACAACTCCACTTCTCCAATTTGCACATGAGTCAAAAAAATGCCCAAATGCTTCTGTAAGGGAAACCTGTAGACTAGTCACAATGCAGAAATCACTCAGTTTGACACCATTGTAAACTGCCTTGTTTGCTCAGTGCTAATGTAATTCTGGGAATTGTAGTCTTCTGAGACATTTGGCCTTCCCTGTCAGAGAGCTCTGGGGGCACAATAATCTATAATTCCCAGAATACCATAGTCTTGAGCTATGGAAGTTAAAGTGGTGTTGACCTGGATTATAATGCAGTGTGGATGCAGCCCAAGACATCAAGAGGTTTCTGGCCATATAAACTCTTTTGTACTCAGTTAGAGTCCTAATGCCAAATGGGAATGGATGGAGCTTAGCTACAAAAATCAAGTTTTGTCCTCTTCTAGTGCCACTCATCCTACGATCTGCCTTTCCACCTGGAGATCTGGGGAAGCATCGGGTTACCCTAGGGCCTGGAGGCCTGGCAATTCTAGTTACTTTACATCATCTAGTTTCATCAATTCAGGAAAGTTTTGAGTGTCATCACATATGCATCACAGGAAGGAATTCAACAGATGTTGCTTCTTGCATCACCTTGTCAAGATAAGCTCGACTTGATGAATCTTTGCATGTTCACTGCTGTAACAGGCCCAGAAGCCCTGCCAGAAAGAAAGAGCTGGCCTGCCTAAACTAATTGTACGGCCAAGAAAGTGTGCCTCTGAAATGCCTGGGCCGCCCCAAAGGAGTGGCGTAAGCCACGCCAAACTCTGCCTAAAATCCCATTAATGTTGCAAGCTTAGAAGAAGGCCAATTAGATTAAATATGGACTACGCCAGAGCAAATATGTCAAGGTGGAAAGCGACGCCCATTCACCATGCTGGCAGGGTTTTGTCACTGGGATGAGGGAACGCATCAGCTGAGGCTCAACGCCGTTCAACAAATGCGTCAAAGTGTAAGGCGCTTAGGGCTTAAGCCACTGACTGCCTGGATTAGTCCACAACTGAAATGCCAGGGAACGGGGGGTGGAGAAGAATTGGCATCAGAAGCAATGAAGGGCATCATATGCAATTTAATCCATTCCAATGCTTTCAATGCTTTGCAGATCTTCTCTATTTCTCGCCTAGTCCTAGACCTCTCCCTCTCCCATTGGCTATTTACTGTTAGCCCACTAAGGTAAGGTAGTTGTTGTGTTCTGTAACTTATACCTTACACCAGTGATTCATAAACTTTGGTCCTCCAGGCGGTTTGGAGTTCAACTCCCAAAAACCCCATGGTTAGGGATTCTGGGAGCTGAAGTCCAAAACATCTGGAGGACCAAAGTTTGGGAATCACTGCTTTACACAATGGTGTCAAATAAGAGATCCCATCCAATATTTCACAAATGCAAACCGCAACATGTGCGAGCAAGCAACATCAGAGTGTGGTCACAATGGCAAGACAACATGCAAGAGATGGAAAACGTTGTTGTTGTGTGCCTTTGAGTCATTTCCAACTCCTGATGACCCTAAGCAATCCTAAGTGGAACATACCAGAGGGTTTTCTTGGCAAGATTTGTTTAGAGGGAGTTTTGCCCTTGCCTCCCTCTGAGGCTGAGAGAGTGTGACTTGCTCAAAGTCACCCAGTGGAATTCCATGGCTGCACAGGGATTTGAATCATGGTCTCCTGGAGTCCTAGTCTAATACTCAAACTATCACACACCACACCAGCTCTCCCCCGGCAAGTAACAGCATGAAAATCGTGTTGTTAAAATGAAAAGGGGGGGGGAAACCTGTAGGAAAAGAATATCTACTGAAAAGATGAGCTCAAATAGCAGAATCAAATCACCAATGAGAATAAATGTGCATGCATAAAATTGTCCCATGAGGACAATTTTCAAGTGTGTGTAAATTACAAGAGAAATCTCATTGATTTCTGGGCTCCTATACTCAGGTCTTTGCCACTATATGGCATTTGATGCCCAACTTTAGGCATTACAAATAATAATAATAATAATAATAATAATAATAATAATAATAATAATGTGAATATGTGAGTATTTCTTCTCATTTCTCTTCTTTTCTTTTTCTTTTGGAGGTGGCAAATGGATAAACTGCACATGATTCCTTTTTTCTTTTTCTTTTTTGGCTCTGCAAGGCTCAAGAAAGAATTAGCGACCAATTGATCCATGACCAAGTGAACCTGGGGTTGCTTATCGGATCAAATCGCAGCCTGCCAGCCAAAAAAGTTTGTGGTCTGCTTCCAGCCAAGAACAAATATGTGTTGAGACTAAGAGCTAATCAGGATGGAAGGAGCATTGTGTTGTCAGGAGCTCCCCCACAATTACGCACCTCCTGACATTTCATTGCGTGCTTTATTACAAGTGTTTGGCCCACATTGTCATATACAGACGTGGACACAGGATGCTTGAAGACAGACTGAAAACTGGAAAGGGCTCCAGTACAGGTTGAGTCTCCCTTATCCAATTTGTTTGGAGGAGGTTTGTCATTGCCTTCCACTGAGGCTGAGAGAGTGTGACTTGCCTGAGGTCACCCAGTGGGTTTCCATGGCTGACCAGGGATTCAAACCCTGGTCTCCTGGAATCCTGGGTCTAATCTGTACTACAGAAATAATGCCATTTGACATTGCTCTAACTGCAATGGCTCAATGCTTTGGGATTCTGGGGTTTGTTGTGACACCAGAGCTCTCTCACAGAGATGGCTAAATATCTCACTAAACTATGAATCCCAGAATTCTATAGCATTGAGCCATGGCAGTTAAAGCAGTGTCAAATTGATATATGCAGCGCAGATCCATGCTAAATTCTATAATGCAGATATCAGAAAAGTGTCACCCATTTGGGGATGAAATATTACTGTATATACTCATGTATTAGTCAAAAAAATTGACACCTCCCCACTCCACCCCAAAACTGAGTTGGCTTATCCATGGGTCAATGTAATTACTGCATTTTAACTCTTATTTCAAAAGAAACCATCTCCTGGTGAAAAGCAAGTGTGTAATCTTACCTGAAAGTACTGACCCCCCTCTATTTTCTCACCCATCGTGAGCACAAACAGTTATACCTCCTGGAATTTTGTAAGTTCTTTGGCATAATTTTCCTTTGTTTCATCCTTTTCATCCTTTGTTACATGCCCCTAAATTTTACCCTTCACTTATCCACAAGTCATATTAAAATTCATAATTTTGGCCCCAAAACCTGCCCTCGACTTATACATGAGGTTGACTTATAGTCGAGTATATAATCACAAAACTGATTTGTTCATAACCATTTCTTTTTTTCCTGATGATGATGGTGATGGTGATGGTGATGGTGATGATGATTGCAACATTATTGTATTGTCATTATCATTGTTTTTGACATTATCATCATCATCATCATCTTGGCTAGAATCCAAATCACTGATAGTGCTGCCTTCCAATTGCATAGAGTGGAATTGCACCATTGTACAACTTTTGTGGCCTAAATACCCTCAAAGCACCTGATCCTGTCTGCTCTTGGAAACTAAGGAGGGTCAGCCCTGCTTAGTACTTGGATGGGAGACCATCAATGAGTGCTAGGTGCTGTAGGCTCTATTTTAGAGGAAGGAACTAGCAAAATCACCCCTGAGTATTCCTTGCTCAAGAAAACCCTATGAAAGCCATTGGGTCACCATAAGTCGATGGATGACTTGAAAGCACATTATTTATTTATTTACTGAATATATGCCTTTCTCCCAAAAATAAGATTCACACACACACAGAGAAACAAACACACACATATATATAACATTTAAAGGCAGAAAGGGGGAAGGAATTTAGCAGCCCCTTTAAGATTAACCAGTTTTTATTTTGGCATGAGCATTTGCGGACATGAACCCACGCCTTTAGATGAAGTAAAGAGTGATAGCCACAGATGCTGGTGAAACGTCAGAAAGAAACTCTTCTAGAACATGGCCACACAGCCTGAAAAACCCACAAAAAACTAAAGAGTGATATCCTGACCTCAAGATATAAAAATATACACCGTTGTGGGAATGGACTGGGATGTAATAGGATCCAGAGCAATGCAAATCATGACCCTTTGACCTAAATGTTGAGAGGGCTCCTTAAAGCAGTGGTACTCAAACTATTTGCCCTTGGAGACATCCCTTTACATCTACATACCGATGTTGTGCCCCCAACCCCACTCGATGTAGTATATGAGTAAAAATATTTTGGTTTTTTAGTGTATGTATTTTCATTTGCACATTCATGTATATTCATATTGAAACATTTTATAGGGAAATAACATCATTCAAATTAGAACAGTTTTATTTAATTAAATTCAATATTTAACTCACCGCATGTGTCAATTTTGCACATAAAATGGTTTGGGAAGAGGAGGAGGAGAAGGGACCAGAGCTTCCAAGTCTCAAGTCCCCACAGCAACACTTATACCCTTCCACCAGGATCTTGCCCCACAGTTTGAGAACCACTGACTTAAAGGTGATCCAGGTCTTTCAGATCTTTACAGTTGTCAGTTAGTGTAGAAGTGTGAAAGCAATAAATCTGCTTACTGAAAGTCCATTTCCCTGGGTTCAAAACTCTCTCTGAGAAGATTATTTTTGTTTTGTGTGCAGTAATAAAGACTCTTGTATTAATACATGCAGGGTGCCATCAAGCCATTGTCTTTGTTCATACCTCTTGTAAATGGGCTGGAATTTGTAAATCTAATTCAATCCAGCTGTTTCTGTTTCTAGTCTTCCTTTACAATTTCTTTGTTCAAGGACTGCAACCTTTAAATCCTGTATAGTATGTACAGGGAGGTTGTTATATTCCACAACTTGTTTTTTTTTTCCTAGGTATTGCCCCTTCTAATGTCTGATTTATGTCTATTTATCCTCTTGCATAGAGGCTGTCTTGTCTGACCAATGTTGAGTGTAGATGGGCATTGCTGGTATAGGATGACGTGTATCACATTTGAGGAAGAACAAGTGAATGTATCTCCAAAGTTGTGGGTGATATTATTGGCCCTTGTAATAGCGCCTCCAGAGTAGAAGTGGGGACAGAGTTGGCACCTGGGTTTGTGGCAGGGTCTGGAGCGGACCCTGATGCAAGTCGAGCCAACGGTGTGGCTCATGTGCAATCTGTCCCAAGGCACAATGAGTCCCGACGCACAATGTGTCTTGATATACAACAGTCCTGGTATATGATGGCTCCAATGCATGTGTGCCAATAAGGGGCATCACTAGGTGACCCAGGGGGTGTGGATCACACTGGGTGACACCTCAGAGGGGGTGTCACTTGGTGCACTGAAGGGACCTGGCTTTCTTCTGCATCTAGCAGGTCTACAGGGCAGGTGGTAAAGAGTCCCTTCTCTCTACCATCTAGCTAGCAGCTTCTCCAGATCCAGAAAGGGCTGTTGAAAAGTGGAAGAAGTGTTAAAAAATGATCCACACCAGGTGTCATATATATTGGGTACACCACTGGTCCCAATGCACAGTGGATGTTCTTGTTACACAACAGGACGTCTTGCACGGTGCCTCATAGTGCCTCGTTGCGATTCAAATAGCATGCTTGTGAACCAGGATGGGGACATAGCTCCATCATCAAGAACTTGCACAGGCTAGGCACAGGAGCTCTGCTATTATTATTAGAAGGGTTTTTCTTCGTACATTTATTAATGTATTATTTTGTTAATTTTAGTGATGTGAACATTTAGCTGTGTCTGTTTTAACTTTTGTAACCCACCTGGAATCCCTGGACTGGGAAAAAGGTAGGATATAAATGGTGGTGGTGGTGATGATGATGATGCATGTTTATTTCACAGTAAAGCAAAAGATAATTTATTTGTTATCTGTGTAGCTGCGAGTGGTTTGTTTAAACCAGTATGTAGATGAAGTCTGAGCTTTGGTGCTGCACTGGCTCTTCCTAAAGCTGACCAGCTTCTCCTCATGTGTCTTGACCCACATCCCATGCTTTTTATTCCAGAAGGTCTCTCCTGCTTGGACCAGATTTGTGGAAGGCACAAGGCAGTCTTGAAGAGACCAGATTTCTCTGGCCAGTCATGGCCTTCCTTGCCAAGAGTTATAAATTGAAGTCTTGGGTCCTCCATTTCTCCCTGTCTGCTTGTCCAGCACTGGGGGAAGGACTGTTGCTTGGACCTAGATGGAGAAATACTTTCATTTTAAGAGCTGTTTCTTCTCCAAACACATTACTGAGCTACTGGAAACCATTCAATGTAACTATGAACTCATCAGGATGTGTGCTCTCCTTCTCTCTCTCCCTCTCAGTCTGGAGGACAGATTTCTGAAAAGAGCCACAAAGACAACTCCGAAGGTGGTGAATTCTCCCTTTTTTAGGGGTAGACAGTCATTTCTCAAGAGTCCTTTAGTTGTGTTTTTCTGCATAACAACCGGTAGGCATAGACAGGCTTTGGGGTCCCACCTAGATCTAAGATTCTATAATACTAGTAGCCAGAAGTTGGGAAAAGTTTGGATTACAACTCCCAGAATCCCCCAGCCAGCAGCGACAGTGGCCCTGCTTTATGGAGAACTTGAGTTCTAGCACAAATAAAAAAACAGGCAGACAGACAGACTTAAACAAGCTTTGGCTGCATCTGCACTGCAGAAATAACGCAGTTTAATACCACTTTAACTGCCATGGCTCTACCCTATGGAATCCTGGGTTTCGTAGTTTGTTGCGGCACCAGAGCTCTCTGACTAGAAGAGAAGGCTGAGAGGTGATATGATAGCCGTGTTTAAATATTTGAAGGGATGTCATATCGAGGAGGGAACAAGCTTGTTTTCTGCTGCTCCAGAGACTAGGACCCGAAACAATGGATGCAAGCTGCAAGAAAAGAGATTCCACCTCAACATTAGGAGGAACTTCCTGACAGTAAGGGCGGTTCGACAGTGGAACACACTCCTTCCTCGGAGAGTAGTGGAGTCTCCTTCCTTGGAGGTCTTTAAGCAGAGGCTGGATGGCCATCTGTCAGGGATGCTTTGATTGGGAATTCCTGCATGGCAGGGGGTTGGACTGGATGGCCCTTGTGGTCTCTTCCAACTCTATGATTCTATGATTCTATGACAGAGAAGGCTAAACAGATCACGAAACTACAAATCCCTGGATTCCGTAGCATTGAGCCGTGGCAATTAAAGCAGCGTCAACCTGCCTTAATTCTGCAGTGCAAATGCAACCTTTAACAAGCTGTGACCCTAGACCAGCAGAGAAATTGTACTAGCTTTATTTAAGGTTTAGTAGAAATGATTACGGTATATTCTAGGAAGAAGAAGAAGAAAAACAGATTTTGGGTTGCTTTAAAAAGATAAGTAGGGTTACCAGTTCTGGATCATTCCAGGCCCTGAGGTTTCTTGGCCAATGCCTGAGACTGATAGAAGGTCCCTGGTGATGCCCTAAAGCATTACACACTAAGTGCCAACCATAGCTGCTCACAACTTGTCATTCAAACACAAAACATATTTTCCTGTTTGTAAATTTAAGAAGACTTTGCTAAGTGGCTTGTCCCCAACTCAGAATGAAATGAGAGGCTGATCCTTTTCCACCTTTAGAATAAGGTGGAATAAATAATTTGGGACAGTTGGAGAGAATTTTGACTTGCAAATTATCTCATTCCAAACCATTCAATGGTTTATACTTAGAATCATAGGACGTTATCACACTTGCAGCAAGAGAGCGGCGAGAA
>CM034701.1:5816989-5829984 GCA_020142125.1 Phrynosoma platyrhinos
GCTGAAATGACGCTGCTTTAGGGCCAGTGTGATAACGTCCATAGAATCATAGACGAGATGGAAGAGACCCCAAGAGCTATCCAGTCCAACCCCCTGCCATGCAGCAACTCACAATCAAAGCACTCCCAACAGATGGCCATCCAACTTGGGTTTGACAAATTGTGGCTGTCCAGATGATGATGGATTGCACTTGCCAGCAGCCATAGTCAACATAGGCGATTGTGGTGGATGATGTGAATTGGAGCCCAGCAACATCTGAAAGGCTACAAATGTCCCACTCCTGTTTTAAACATTAGTATCAACACTGAAGGGAAGCCAGCATGGCGTAGTGGGTTGAGTGTCAGACCACAGTTCAGTTCCCAGCTTGGCCATGAAACTCACTGAGTGACTTTAGGCAAGTCACATGCTCTCAGCCTCAGGGGAAGGCAATGGCAAAGCTCCTCCAAACAAATCTTGCCAAGAAAACACCATGATAGGCTAGCCGTAGGGTCTAGGTGGAAATGATTTGAAGGCACCATACCTCTTGCTACTGAGCACTACATTTTATTTCCATCCTTTCCTTCCATTTGATTAGCTGGCACAACAAAGGTTTGAAAATCAAAAGAAAATCAAAAATTGTGGCTCAAGCCGCTTGCATTCATGACTTTTATCTGCTAAACTAGGAACATTTGCTGTGATTTTGGCACGTTCTGGAAAATGCTAGTGGTGACTTCCTGCATGGCAGGTGGTTGGAGTGCATGGCCCTTGTGGTCTCTTCCAACTCTAGGATTCTGTGATATATAGACGGGCAGGCTTGCTCTATTTGGCAGAGACTGTGTGAAAGTTTTTGCCACCAAAAAAAGGGGGAGAAACCAGCACGTGGTTACAGACCCGGCCAAAATATTCAAAAGGAAGTTGTTGTTTTTTCCAGCTGCTTCAGCCAAGACATACAGGTGGATATAAGAGAAAGCATCCACTGAAAAGACCCTTTTAGAAACCTTGACATTCTAACAATGTTTTTGAAGGGATGATACCCCAGAATCAAATGATGTTTGCATGTATCCCTCTGGAGTCTGTCAGGCCAGAGATGTATTGATCTATTGATTGATTCATTGCTTGTCATGTTGGTGTTGTTAACTCCCCTCCAGTTGACTTCAACTCATGCTGACCTTGTGAATGAAACATCTCCATGCCCCTCTGTCCACCTCTGCTCTACTCAGGTCCTGCAAGCCCAGGCCTGTGTCCTCCCTGATCAAGTCTAACCATCTAGCATGTGTGGTAGCTGTCTTGGACATTTAGCAAATTCAAACAAAAATCCATCAGTGATACCTTTGTTGGCCAACCAAAATGCACAATATACTTGTTGCAAGCTTTCGAAGCTCCACGGGCTTCTTCTTCATCAGGCAAGATGCTGCAAACCAAACAGGAGAAAAACAATTGGAGATGTTAGTCAGATGCCTACATGTTGTTTCAGTCTTTAGTTAAGATGATATGTGGTGAAGGGGGGGGGGGGAAGAGGATATCCTTTGCAGGCAGGCTTCTCCTCCTTCTGGCCCTGTGGCTATAGGGAGATTTTCCAAGTCCAGGAAATTTAAAATTAATTTGCATCTCAACAGGGACTCCTCTTTTGCAATCCTATATGTGTTCGTTCCAGTGAGATCACAGGCCAAGAAGGAGGATCCTGCCTACAAAAGATATCCTCCCCACCATATATGGAAAGGAGGGATGGGATTTGATTTGATGTTATTTGCTTGATGTCTTGAATGTTGTACGCCACCCCGATTGCTTGGCAGAGGGGCGGGATATAAATAAAAATTATTATTATTATTATTATTATTATTATTATTATTATATACCATTTTAACTAAAGACTGGAACAACATGTAGGCATCTGATTAGCATCTCCAATTGTTTTTCTCCTGTTTGGTTTGTAACATCTTGCCTGATGAAGAAGAAGCCCATGGAGCTTCGAAAGCTTGCAAAAAGTATATTTTGCATTTTGGTTGGCCAATAAAAGTATCACTGATGGATTTTTATTTGACTCATTTAGCATGTGATCTTCCTCTCTTTCTATGGCCTTCCAACTTTTCTAGCATCATTGCCTTTTCTAATGATTCCCATGGCAATAAGTCTGGACAATGCAGAGCCCAATCCCTGGTTCTAGTGTGCATGGGCCAAAAAAAATGCCTTCTCCATATTCCCATGGCAATCAATCCAGCCAGTTCAACATTGAACCTGCAGTATACCCCCCGCCCTTAGGACATTATCACACGTGGGCCAGAAAGCGATAATAAAGTGGAAATGAGGCATTCCGAAAATAAACCAAAAATAAACCTTGATTCCGCAAATGGCTTTCACACGTAATTACCTTAATTGCGAATTTACAGTAAGCGCATTTAACGTTCACACACAAGTGAGAAAAGCCCGTAAATGTACTAGAAATGAGCTTCTTGCACATGCGCAGATAGAGGAATGCTCACTATGGAACCATGGGAAAAGCAGGGAAATGCTCCCAAATGCGCATTTGCTTTTCACATTACGGTAAATGCGAAATTACCTTAATCGTGCATTTGCATTTCCTCCAAACAACCGAATTTCAAAAGTTAACACAAGTTTCTGTCCACTTTCTGTCCAGTTTCTGTGCGACGTCATGTGAAAACGCGAGGCACAAATCCAGTTTTTGTTTGGGATTTGTGTGGATCAACCAGCAGATTTGCCCCGTGTGATAATGTCCTTAAAGTGTTTTTTAAAAAAACTCACCTTTTGCTCTGGACCTTTCCAGAAGATCCAGAGCCCTCTGTTGCAATGCGGCACAGCTGTTTACAAGGCATCCCACTATGCTGCCCGGTCTGGCTGTTAGGACATAAAGTCAGATAGGACATAAAGTCAGATGCTGTAAGGCCAGAAAGAGGTGCCCAGCCATTCTACCCTCAGAGTGAGTGTTTTGCTTTGGTGGCACCCACACTGGGCAGCATAGCGGGACATGTTTGAGAACAGCCGCCTGGCATTGCATAGTGTTTTAGTGAACATAAAGAAAACAAAAATAACGACTGTGGAGGACCGACATACAGTCAGCCCTCCACATTTGTAGCGTGGACTTTTCTGGATTTGATTATTCACAGATTGGATTACTATGGAGAGACTCAGATGGCCCCTAAGGGACGGCTCTGTGCTGCCTCTAGGCACACCGGATTGGGGCCGTGCCAACCACATGCCGCCGCCCCAATCCGGCTTTTTGCCACTCCAAAAAGAGCTGGCAAATGCCGCTCCTTTTTGGTGTGGCAAAAAGCCACCCTTAGCACCACTGCCGGAGCTCTTTTGTGCCCATTTGGTGCAACGTGTCTACAGACTGTGCCAACAGGGTGCCCTGGCGCTTGCACCATGTGGTGGGGCATGCGGTGTGATGGCGGCGTTGGGGCAGACGGCATGCGGTCGTCCTGCCCCAACTCCACCCCCAGGCTGGCCCTTTAGGTTGGTCTGCATGTTCTCTCTAGGAATCTCTAGGCCCTCCAGCATGATTTCACCAAAAGTCACACTGAAGGGCCTAGAGTAGTAGTAGCAAACCTATGGCATGCGGGCCAGAGGTGGCACTAAGAACCCTTTCTGTGGGCATGTGCACCATCACCCCAGCACAGAGTTTGCCAGAATTCATTACTTAGAAAGCCAGAGGGACAGGACACTTTGCAATAAATAAGTGGGTTTTGGGTTGCAGTTTGGGTCTAAAAGGTTCACCATCACTGGCCTAGAGATTCCTAGAGAGAACACTTTTCTAGGCATTTGTAGGTATTCCAGTGCAATTTTGTGGTCAATGTCTGGCATAAATTGAATGAATGAATGAATGAATGAATGAATGATCTAAATGTAGATCGGGAGGAGGGAAAACACACTTCCTCTTCCTCTTAATTGAGGTTACTTATGACAGTGTTCCAGTTTCAATTTTCAATAGAGAGTTCCCAAACTTGTCTCTGACATCTAGAGGTGTGATATTTTGGGGATTGGTAGTTAACTCAAGGGGCTCATCCCTTGGGCATAAGTGAAATCCTATTCATAGGAACCAAGAAAGGGGTTTTGGAGCTTGCTGAAGCCTGTATCTCCTCCAATCGTAGCCTAGGAGCAAGGAACCAAGACTAACAGGTCCTTATTTGCGAAGAACTATCTTTAGCATTAGAGTTGCATCGTACTCTTGTGGACATGATGTTGCTATGATTTAAGTGAGTCTGATATGCAGAGTTGCAGATGCTGCTAGTATACTCCTTTCTCCTTTTTAAAATCAGGTTTGGCAAATAGCCTTTCGTTTGCTTTTTGCTCTAATGGGTCAGGAATGTGGGAGCAGCTGTAAAGCAGGAAAGCTGTGGTGTGCTTGGTGGGGAGGTGGAGAAGATAAATGTTAGCTGTGTGTTTCACAACTGACATGGTACACATGGCCAGCTGAAGTCTAGGGTCTAAACCTGCATAGCTACCCTACTGGGCTTCACTGCACAAAACGATCTGAATGTATGTTTCTGCGTGCAAACAAAAATGTATAACACTTTTTGGACTGTGTTGGCGAACCTATGGCACGTGTGCCAGAAATGGCATGCAAAGCCATTTTCCCTGGCGCTCGGAGCAGGAAAGAGGAGGAAAAGGCACATGCCTATTCCTCCTCCTCCCACTGTCCTAGGCCTCCAGAGAGCAGTAGATAGCAGCTGGTCAGTTAACTACATAGGAGAGCCAGGAAAGTGCCTGATGCACATTGAGGCCCAGTGCATAATGGGTCCAAAGTGCATCTGTCCCGATGCTCATCACTTTGATCCTGCATCTCCTGTCCTGATGTGCATTAAGCAGCGATGCACATTGGGCACTCTTACTGGCAATGGGCACTCTTATTGTCTTTTAACTATCTGTCTATGTATCTGCCTTATTTTTCTCTATGTCAGTGGTTCCCAAACTTTAGTCCTCCAGATGTTTTGGACTTCAGCTCCCAGAATTCCTGACTGCTGGCCAAGCTGGTCAGGGCTTCTGAGAATTAAAGTTCAAACCACTTGGAGGACCAAAGTTCGTGAATCACTGCTCTATATCTATGTATTCATCCACTCTATCCTGTCTGCCTGACTCTTTTTCTGACTGTCTCTTATCCATCTGTCTGTATTTATCTATCTCTATGTTGTCTGCCTGCCTATTTTGTCAATCTAATCTTTGTTTCCCATGTGTGTGTATGTACCTTTGTCACTCTATGGACTTTATCAACAGGAGAAATCCCATACGGAAACAGGATTTAAAAGCTAGGGCAAACCCGCAAAAGCAGGTTGATTTTCACACATGTCATCGTTAAACTGTTGTTAACCCAAATGGAAAGTAGTCAAAATCCGCTCCTTTTTACTTTCAGGATTCTCCAAAAGTAAAAAGAAGTAGTTTTTGACTACTTTCTGTTCGGGTTAACAACAGTTTAACGACGATGTATGTGAAAATCAACCTGTTTTTGCTGCGGGTTTTCGATTTAAAACACCATTTCTGCACAGGATTTCCCCCATGTGATAACCTATCTATATCTACATTGACTATCTTACCTCACCTGTTATCTAACTATCATCTTTCTGCCTGTCTGTCTATCTATCAATTTCTCTGTCTGTCTTACCTACTGATATCTACTGTCTGTAGTTATGTTACCAAACTTACCTGTCCATATCTATCTCTTTCTGTCTTCTCTATCTTCTCTATCTATCTCTACATCTTTCTTTATCTCTGTCTGTCTGCCTATCTCCTTCCCTCTTTCTGTCTTCTCTAGAACTGTGTATTTAATTTGTATTATTTAAAATTACTCCTGAAGTATATCTACAAACAGATTTGCATTTTAAAAATCAACCCCTAACTGCACATGGGGGGGGGGGAGATTCTCTGGCAGTTCAAAAGCTCAGCCTTCTCTAGGAAATGTTATTTCTTTATTTGCAGGGATTACATAGCCTAGCATTCAAATATTACTCTCCCCACTGCTGGCAGCCTGCAATGGTACCACCCAGGCTTGGCCACTTGTATAAACTAAGTCCAAAAGAGTGAGGTTTGCATGGTCCCAGAAGTAATTTGCAGATTTGCAAAGGAAATATTTGATCCAATGTACTGTGGTATTTCACCTCCAGGTGCAGAACCTGAACTGCAAAGATTAAAGGGGGTTGCAGACTGCCAGAAACAGTGCAAATTGAGTCCACTTTTAGGGTTAGGGTTAGGGTTAGGGAATCATGGGAACTGTATTTTATTATGGCACCAGAGCTCTCTGACAGAGAAGGCTCAATGTCTCAGGAAAAAAACAATTCCCATGATTCCCTAGCACTAACCCTAACCCTAAAAGTGGACTCAACTTGCACTATTTCTGGCAGTCTGCAACCCCCTTAAGTCTGGTTGCTGCTGCTCAGAATGGGCACAGGGAAGGGCACCCATGAAAGGAGCCAAGGCAGGGTGATGCCCCAGGTGCCAAGTATTTTTCCATCCATGGGGATTTGCAAGAGAAAAGAAAGGGCAAAGTTAGGGAAAGGGCAAAGAGGGACACAGAGATAAGAAAGCAAATGACTCATAACCAGAGTTTGGAAGTAACTAAATTGCAAGTGACTGTGTTACCTGCAACCAGTTACTTTTTCATAATGAGTTTGCAATGAAGACACACGTGAAAAGTAGCATGATGCTCAAGAATGAGATTACTTTAGTTGATGTAATGAGTAGGGATGAAAGAATCTTAGCCTTCATTTTTTAGATTCTAAAAAATGGGTCTCCTACAAATCGGGAACCTCTGTCTGGAAGAATAAAGGACCAGCGATAATTATACACAATGTTCTCTTGGTATTTGACACCCCAGAATGTTGCACAACAACAACAAAAAATAAATGAATAATGGAAAATAATGAAAAAGTAACTAGTGGAACAACAATTAGTGGGTTACTATTTCAGTGTCATAACCAGTAATGGCAATGTTTATTTTTAAATGAATGTTATGAGAATCATGGAACGGAATTACATTTTTAAATTTAAAAAAAACAACAACCTTGAGCCATGCACTGGACAAAACTTTTGTGGTGGTTGTTGTGTTACCTCTGTTCAAAAAGCTGTGTTTGTTTTCCCCATCTCCATTAGAATTTATCCACAGTTCTCTTTTTAATGAAATG
Organism: Phrynosoma platyrhinos; assembly: GCA_020142125.1. NCBI lineage: Eukaryota > Metazoa > Chordata > Lepidosauria > Squamata > Phrynosomatidae > Phrynosoma > Phrynosoma platyrhinos. The sequence goes on from CM034701.1 coordinate 5,824,099, forward strand.
AGCTGTTTTCAGTGGTGCTTTAGCTAGGATTCAATGATTCAGGTTCATGGAGGGAGCAATAAATTAGCAACAGTGCATATAGAAGGTTCAATCAGCTGGATTCCTATCCCACTGCACAATTCTAGCACTACAATTCCACTTTTTTGTCTGTGCTTAACTGCTTGAAGAGTTTCATCTGTCATCAGTTGATGACAATTAGGCTCAATAATGCAACTATATTTTTTTACATTATCTTTAAGTTCGATGGGGATGTACTTCAGGTTGTATTTTGGCACTATGGTTGGTTTAGTGTTCTTTAGCTTTACTCTAATTTTTGATATCAACAGTTCATGGTTTGTGCCACAATCTGCTCCTGGTCTTGTTTTTGTGGAGAGAGTGGAGCCTGTCCATCTTCTGCTTCTGATTATATATTCTATTTGCTTTCTGTTTTGACCATCAGGTGATGTCCGTGTATACAGTCACCTCTTGGGTTGCTTGAAGAATGAGTTTGCGATGAACTATTGGCCTCACAAAATTCAATCACTCTCCTGCTTGATTTCTTGATCCAAGCCCAAATGTTCCTACATTCTGCTCTGTTTCCTACTTTTGCATTCCAATCACCTATGATTAATAACATATCCTATTTTGAAGTGTAATCAATGACATGAAACAGGATCTTTTATTTCTTCTTCTTCTTCTGCCTCTATAGTTGGAGCCTTAACTTGGATTATGGTTATATTGGTGCATTTTCCCTGACTTCTCATTTGGTCAGATTTTATATTATAGCCTTTGACTGCTTTCGCTAGATCTTTCCTCCCTATTAATGCCACCCCATTTCTTCTGAGATTTTCATTTCTTGATCTGTGTAATTATCTGACTCAAAATGTCCCATCTTTCCACTGTCCACTTTAGCTCACTCACTTCAAGTATTGCTTATATGGTACATTTCTTATTTTACTATGAGGCATATCGCATAATTGAAATAAAGCGTTTTACCTGAATCAAATTTAATTTTAAATCGGGCTGCATCTGGACCCTATCACAAAGATTTTGTTGCCAAAATCGCCACCCAAATGCAGCTCAGGTCCATCCCCATTCCCAAGCACCTGTTTTCAAAACCGGGAGTTTTTCGGCTTGAAAAATGGCTGCTACAGTGCTACTGGAAACCCAAGCTGCATTCGGGTGGCAATTTCAGCAGCAAAATCTTTGTGATAGGGTCCAGATGCAGCGTGATTTAAAATTAAATTCGATTCAGGTTAAATGCTTTATTAGCCATGCGATAGTCCTATATCTAGCTTCCCCCTGATTCATGCTTCTCACACACCATCTTATTTATTTTATTTTATTTTATTTTATTTCCTGGCTTTCTCCCAGTATAAGGACATTCCATGTCGCTATAATATGTGTTGCACTGGCTCCATAACTAACACTTCCTAGTACTACGCAGAAGAAGGCACAGTAAACCACTTTTGAATGACTTTTACCATTAAAGGTATGGAAGCTGTTTACAATTTTAAGTCAGGCAACCCTGATTAGAATCAGGGATTTGAAAGGCCATCTAATCCTGCCTCCCACCATGTAGCAATCCACAGTTAAAGCACCCAACTCTGCTTAAAGACCTCCAAAGAAGACCATACAACTCTGTTTAGAAGATAGCCTATCACCTAAGGCAGACTATTTTCATTGTCTAACTGTTTTTACCATCAGGAAGTTCTTTCTGATGTTTAGGTGGACTCTCTTTCTTTGTAATATGAATTCATTGGTTTGTGGTCTCCTCTGCTCTCTGGAACAGTGGAAAATTAAAGATGGTCATCATGTACCTCTCAGTCTTCTCATCACCAGGCTAAACTATGCAGCTCCCTCAGTTGTTCCTCAGAAGGCTTGGTTACCAGATCTTGGTCATCCTTCTCTGGACACATTGCATCCTGTCAATATCTTTGTTGAAACTATGGTGCCCAGAACTGGACACAGGAGTCGGGGTGAGATCTGACTAAGAGACCCTCATCATGTCAATTCTCAGCTTTCTCCAAACAAAACATCCCCACCTCCCTAAGCTGTTCCTCACCAGGCTTGGGTTCCAGACCTGTTGTTATTGCTGTTGTTGTTGTTAGCTGCCTTTGAGTCAACCCAGACTCATGGCGATCCTCCAGATGAGACATCTCCAAGACCCTCTGTCCTCCACTGCTCTGCTCAGGTCCTGCAAACTCATACCCATGACCTCTCTGATTGAATCTATCCATCTACTGTGTGTCCTTCCTAACAGAATGCAATTTGGCCATTGCTACCTTAAGACAAGACCAAGGGACATCCTTAATGGAATTTTCAAAAGGATGGCGATTCCTGGCCTGGAAACTATTTCTCAGTTCGATAGGTGGCAGGCATCTGTCAGCTCTCTGGTCTCTTTTATATATTTTTCTTCTTTCATAGAAAGCCATACCACAAAAGCAATAAACATTCCTCTAAGCTCCCAGCTGCAGGCGTTAACTGAATGAACTCATCTTCCTTTCCCCCCCCCCTACTTTTTTTGCAACAGGCATGCTTAACTGAAACCAGATTTGGAACTGCGCACAGTGCCAAACTCACTGCCGAAGTGAGGTCGCTGCACACCTGTGTTTGTGCATTCCTTCTGCTAAGACTTCCCTCCCACCCCATCGCCACCTTCTGCAATTTGCCAAAGCCTTTCTTTGCTGAGCCCTTTTTTTCCTCCTCTGAGCCAGCTGCAAAAGTGAATTTGCGCTCTCTGTTAACCATTCCACCGCTGCTGCTGCTGCGTGTCCGAAACACAACTATAGGGTAAGTCACCTGAGCTTTGCATTTACTAGCACACCACAGATGTTTATTCCTTGTTGCCTAAATCAGCTGGGGAAAGCTGTTTGCTTGGGACTACAACTCCCAGAATCCTCTAGGCAACATGGTCAAGGGATTCTGGGCACTGTGCTTTCCAAAAGTATATTTTCAAGTCTCCTGCTACCCGAAACCCCAAAGGTAGGCTCTAAAAAGTGTGAAGAGGGAAATCAGAATTCCAGAAGCAGGACTAGCTCCAAATTTTTGGAGGGGAGTTAGTTGTCATAGTGTGAACCATCTTTCCATTGGTAGGATCAGGAAGGAGCACTTGGTGGTGGCAGGGAGTAAGAGGCACTGGCAGTACCAAGGCTGAATGGCACTGCGTAGGTAAGCTGAACTCCAGCAGCCAGGTTGCGTACCTTCCAATATTTCATAGATGATAACCAAGACATGCATAGCCAAGCAACATCGCAGTGTGGTCAAGGTGGCAAACCCATTATTAATGAGGGAGAACAGTCAAGCTAGGAGAGGCTGCAGCAGTTTGCTTTTGCCTGAGCCTACTGGGAAGAGCAAGATTCCATCCCCTTCTCTCCACTTCCCCTGCTAAGTAAATGGAGAGCAAACTACTTTTACACTTTGGACTCCGTTTGCAGCAATTGAAGTAAGCTGAGCACAAAGGGGGAAAGGGGAGAGAGGAACTGAGACACTTTAAAAGCAGCTGGAAAAATGAGGGATAGAGGACTAATCAGGGCTGTCTTTGCCAAATCAGGGCAGTTGGAGGATGTTTGACTGTCCTTCTTTTGTCCCACCTCTCCTTGCTCCAGGCCATTCAGGTTTTCTCCACATCCTTGACACCCAATCTCCTTAAAAAGACAGCTGGTCAATTGATCCCTTTTTGTTCCCTTTTAATTTTTCATATTTTCCCATAAGTTTGTTTGTTTGTTTGTGTCACTCGTCTGCCACCACCCAACACCCTCAAGGCCCCCAAAGCCACGTACAATGGGTAAAAACATTTAACAACATGAAATGCATGACTAAAAACAATTAAAAACTAGGCCTCCTTTTTACAAAATAGTTTTAAAACAACAGACATTTGTTTGTGTTTAAAAAAACAACCAGTAAGAGCAGCTACCCCTGAAGAACCAAAGGCTAAGCAAAATAGTACAGTTCTAGCTGCTCTCCAAAAATTCACAAGGGATATTGCTCCAGAATCAAGCTGCTGCTCCAGAGAAAGCCCCATTGCATGTCTATCTGGCAACCTGGCGCATGTTGACAAGCGGAGCGTGTCCAGAGGAGGGCAATTGAAATGATGAAAAGTCTGGAAACCACCATGTCCTATGAAGAATAAGAATAAATAAGAAAAAGAGAGGAGATAAGAAATTGAAATGTGCAATGGACAATTTACAGCAACAGTTAAGAATAATGGTGATTAAAGAAATAGAAAAGAAATTAAAAATGATAAAACAAAAGCATTTTGAATTGGGAAATAAAGCAGGTAGAATTTTGGCACATAAACTGAGAAGGGAAAAAGAAAAGAAAAGAATTTCAGAGCTACATCACAATGGAGAAGTATTTACAGATCAGAGAGAGATTAAGCACCTGTTTAAGGAATATTATGAAAATATTTACAGGAATGTACCATGTGAAAAAGATAAAGTCAAAAGATGTCTGATGGAACAAAAGATTGCTATATTAAATGAGGAACAAGTAGAGAGTTTAAATCAACCTATTACTGTGAAAGAGATTTTGGATGTGATTGGAAAGATGAAATTGAGGAAAACGCCAGGTCCTGATGGTCTGTGAGCAAGCTTGTTTTCTGCTGCTCCAGAGAATAGGACCCGAAGCAATGGATTCAAGCTACAGGAAAAGAGATTCCACCTCAATATTATGAAGACATTTTTGATAGTAAGAGCCATTCAACAGTGGAACACACTCCCTCGGAGGGTGGTGGAGGCCTTCCCGCATGCCTCCATTGGTGTCGCACAATCCATACACCTATGCAGTAGTGCACACTTTCCACCTTGAACTGGAACAAACTAGGGATTATTTTGCTCCATTGTTTAGTCCTGGAGCGTGGATTCATCCTGGACTCTTCTTGCGTTGGCCATGTGTGTTGTTTAAACAAGGAGGAGTTGGAATGGGACAAAACTGCATCATAACACTGGTGCAGACAGCCACTGAGTAAAGTGCACACAAATTTATGTTGGCTGAAAGGACATACAGGATTCTGGCCTATTTTTTTTTTTTTTAAAAGCACTTCCCAGGTTGCTTGAACTAGAGAGACCTTCAAGGACTATCCTCTGTAAACCACTGAAATTCAAGTTGCTAGATTAAAAGGTTGAGAGCCATTGTGGGAACTAAAGGGACTTTACAATGTGCTTAATTGTATCTCCTAGACTAGGTTCAGCACCTTGAATAACTCTTTTAAAATTCAGATTGAAACCCAAAGCTCATTCACACCATTCCATTGACATAGGAACAACCAGCCACTACTGCACATGCTTACCCCATAAAAGAAACAATTTCTACATATATTTCCCAAACACCTGCTACTTTGTCAGTAGCAAGAGGTGGAGGGGAAGGAAAGATAATCAGTATAATTGGAACCATAGCCTAAATCCTAGTTCAAAGAAGGAAGGGAGGAAAATTTTGGCTGATCTTATTCTGATGGCTGAGTATATAATACTACCTGTGACCACAAAGAGGATATTCTCACTGGCCTTTCCAGTGAGAGTCTCCTTAGTCACCTAAATTTAATCTGTAGGACAGCACATTGCAGGTGGAGGGACCAGTGCATATGACCTAGCAATAACCAGGTCCAGATAGAACTGTAAATTCTAAGGGTATTATCATACCATCCTGCTGTCCTGTCCCACCACAACCATGCTAGTTTAAGAAGGAAAGTATACTGGTTTGGCATCATTTCTTATCACGCTTTCCCCCATGATAGTGCTTTGGCAATCCATGGTTGCGCAATCTCTTTTCTGCACTGCCAAATGCCACCTCCCAAGAGAGACAAGTGGTCACAGCAGCCATCCATGATGACTCATGTTTGACTTGTGGTCCACTAGGGGGCGTTATCACACGGGGCCTAAAGCAGAAAGAATCCTCACCCAATCCCGT
>CM034701.1:5889650-5899738 GCA_020142125.1 Phrynosoma platyrhinos
GAATGGGCGTACAGCAGCCAGCTTCAGGAAGATGTTAGTGCCACAATCATGGCAAGGGGAAGGGGGAGAGGAGCAGAATAACATCCATTCACACACTGATTGCCTGAGAACTAGAATTGCAAAAGAAGGGACTTATCGCACAAAGGCAGTAATGGAATTGCAGCGAGATCGAGAGTCTATTGATGGGTTTTGCCCATCAGTGAAAAGGCGCATTACGGTAATGAATGGAATGCGAAGCAGCAGCAAACTGGACACAATGTTGTGTGATAAGTTCTGGCCAAAAATTAAAATTCTACTTGTTAAAATTCTACTTTTCTAGATGATGTAGTAAAATCCTTGGTACTCACTTCATAGGTGAAATGCAGACAAGATATTTCATAAGTACAACTGGTAGGATCCCTTTAAAACTAAAAGAGCCATCATCCTGCCCCCATCCCTAACGATGGAAGGAAAAATAGGTAAATCCAATTTTTGTGGAACCATTTCGAAATGTGTGTCCTCAGTGACATGACATTCAAGAAAATTAGGTTACTGAGAATGAACAAATAAAAAGAGGGAATAATGAGATTTTGACTTTGATCCAGGATTTGAAGTTGATTCTCTTCGTCTAAATTGTTTTCCGTCCTCCGTGTTCTTTTTTCCCCCTCCAGAGTGGGTTTCTTGTAATTCTCATAAAACTTTGCTACCTGCGTAAAGGAACAACCCTTTCTGATCTCTTTATGCTCAGCTGAGAGTCCTTTTCACAATTCAATCACTGAAAGAATCAAGAAATTTGCTTTCCTCCCCCTCCATCCCCCCCATTAAACTCAAATAGGATTAGAAACTTAATCGCCCCAAGTGAAGTAATGCAAACATATTTGGCTGCTTCCCTTTCACAGGAACTCATTTTTTGAAAGAAAGAAGGAAGGAAAAGAAAAAGAAAGAAAGAATCCAGTGCTGTTCTTTGGTACAACAGAGCCCTGTCCACATGGATTTGGTATGGGTAACATTCATATCTTAGTATATGAATAAATAATATCATTAGACAAATTGTAAAGCAGCACATTTAAAACCCTTCCTTTGTAAGATGTTTTAACAGCTGCCCTGTCTACAAAGTCTTTGCATTATTTTGCAATATAGAAGTGCTGATCAAAGACAATTGGTAGTACACGTTACACCTAAGAAAGTATACACCTAAGAAAGTGCCATTCTTGTATCGACCACTCTAGATTGAGCATAATGAGAGATCATTTTGAATTCTTCCCCTTGTCGAACAATATCACAAGCCACTCTGTGTGTGATAATCTAGCACTTCAGGAAGCAAAGTTCTGCACTTGCGTCCTTGATGAACTAGTTGACTACAGGTGTAGCTACACTGCAGAATTAAAGCAGTTCGACACCTCTCTAACTGCCATGAGTCCTGGGATTTGTAGTTTGCTGAGGCCCCAGAGCTCTCTGGCAGACCATGCTGAATACCATGCCATACTAGGAATCCTAGGATTCCACAGGATGGAGCTGTGACAGTTAAATAGAATCATAGAATCATAGAGTTGGAAGAGACCAGAAGGGACATCCAGTCCAACCCTCTGCCATGCAGGAACTCAAAATCAAAGCATACCCAATAGATGGCCATCCAGCCTCTGTTTAAAGACCTCCAAAGAAGGAGACTCCACCACAATCTCCGAGGGAGTGTCTTCCACTGTCATACATCTCTTATCATCAGGAAATTCTTCCTAATGTTGAGGTGGAATTTCTTTTCCTGGAGCTTGCATCCATTGTCCCAGAACCTAGTCTCTGGAGCAGCAGAAAACAAGCTTGCTCTCTCCTCAATATGACATCCCTTCAAATATTTAAACAGGGCTTTCATATCACCTCTTAACCGTCTCTTCTCTATGCTAAACATACCCAGTTCCCTAAGTCATTCCTAGTAGGGCATGGTTTCCAGACTCTTCACCATTTTAGTTGCCCTCCTCTGGACATGCTCCAGTTTCTCGACCTCCTTTTTGAATCGTGTTGCCCAGAACTGGACACAGGATTATTCCAGATGGGGCCTGACCAAAGCAGAATAGAGTGGCACTATGACTTCCCTTGATCTAGATACTATACTTCAGTTGATGCAGCCTAAAATCGCATTGGCCTTTTTAGCTGCCGTATCACACTGTTGACTCATGTTCAACTTGTGGTCTACTAGGACTCCTAGATCCCTTTCACACATAGTCTCATTAAACCAGGTGTCCCCCATCCTGTATCTATGCATTTCATTTTTTTGCCCTAAGTGCAGTACCTTACATTTCTCCTGTTGAAATTCATTTTGTTAGCTTTGGCCCAGCTTTCTAATCTATTAAGGTCATTTTGAATTTTGATCCTGTCCTCTGGGGTATTAGCTAATCCTCCTAATTTGGTGTCATCTGCAAATTTGAGAAGCATGCCCCCTATTCCAACCAAATCATTGACAAAGATGTTGAATAGCACTGGGCCCAGGACAGAACCCCACTGGACACCCCACTGGTCACTTCTCTCCAGGAGGAAGAAGAAGAGCCATTGCTGAGCACCTTTTGGGTTCGGTCAGTCAACCAATTTAATTTTGCAGTGTGACTGCACCCTCTATGTATTTTATTTTGCCTGGAAAAACATTCAGAATAAATATTTCCCATCTGCAGTTTAAAGAGGTATTGTTCCAGAATTCAGTTCTATCAGCAGCAGCATCCACACCATCATTTCCTCCGCTTCTGTTTCCACTGTTCAGAGGCAAGCACCATTGCATTTACAGCCAGACTGGCTCCACACTTGTACAAGTGGAAGGGATCCACAGTGTAAATCCATGCTTACAAATAAAAATAAATAAAAAATATATCCTCCCAAACTTTGGAAAATAAACCAAAAGAGGCAGGGAAATAGTTCAATGGCCATGGATAGTGACTGACCACAGTGAGATCCCAAGTCTGAAGGCTTGCCTTTTTTCCCCAATCCTCAGGACAAAGGCGAGGAATCTTGGAAAGTGTGTGTTTGTCTTTGCATACATTTTCTCATTAATTAAACTTGGAGGTTTCCATTACAATGGCATACTTTACTACAGCCTCTGAATAAATCTTGCCAAGAGAACCCTAGGATGGGCTTGTTGTAAGCTGGAGTCAACTTGAAGGCACACAACAACCACAATAATATATGGACTGGACCATCATACCCTTCAACAGTCCTGATTTGGTGAGGAATGTCCTGATTAATCCTCTGTCATCCCACTGTTCCAGATGCTTTGAAAATGTCCCAGTTCCTTTCTCCTCCTCCCGCTTTCCCTTTCATCCACAAATTAATTCAGTTGCAAATGAATTCTGAGTGCAAAAGGAGTTAATCCTCTGATTAATCCTCTGTCATTTCACTTTTCCAATTGCTTTTAAAATGTCCCAGTTCCATTCTCCCCCTCCTACTTTCCCTTTGTCCTCAAATTATTTCAGTTGCTGCAAACTGAGTTTCAAACGCAAAAGAAGTTTTCACCATTCAGCAGTGGGGAGAGAAGAGGAGGGTTGAAATCGTGCTCTTTCCAGTAGTTTCAGTGAAAAGCAAACTGTTCCATCTTTTCCTAGCTTGTGTCTTCTTACGCATTAATAACTTTTACCACTTTGACATCGGCATCTGATGTTGCTCAGCCATATGTCCCAGTTTTCATCTGTGAAATGTTGGAAGGTATGGGCCATGCATGCTCCTCCAGATGTTGTTGGATTGCAATGCCCATCATTCTTCACCATTGCTGGCAGGGCTGATGGGAGTTGCAGCCCATCAGCATGTGGAGGGCTACCCAAGCATGCTCTGTATGTTCTTTCTGTGCTTTTTTAAAAACAACATATTTGGAAAGGACTGACACTACCTCCCTTATCTGGAATTCTGAAATCCAAAATACTTCAAAATCTAACATTGTCCACATGGATGGCTGAGATAGTGGCACCTTTGCTTTCTGATGGTTCTACCTAAACAAACTTTCTTTTACACACAAAATTATTTAAAATTGTATATAAAATTACCTATTCAGGCTATGTGTATGAAGTGTATACAAAATAGAAATGAATGTAATGTTTAGACTTGAGTTTCATCAAGATATCTCATTATGTATATGCAAATATTCCAAAATGTGTGTGTGGTAGTGGGGAATCTGAAATCCCAAACACTTCTGGCCACAAGCATTTTGGATAAAGGAGACTCAACCTGTACTAACCTTTGGATTGCACAATTAAAATTCCTGTCTCAAGAGTACTGGGGTCGAATCCTACACTTTCCATTTGGTTCTATTATGCAAAATGTTCTCTCCAAGGACATTCAAATAAGGTAAGAATCTCACTTCAGGCACAACCTCTGGGCATTGAACAATCTCTAAAAATAGTTTTTTGTGGGTTTTTCTGGCTGTGTGGCCATGTTCTAGAAGAGTTTCTTTCTGACGTTTCACCAGCATCTGTGGCTGGCATCTTCAGAGAATATATACCCACTCTCTTCCATTCCAGCATTCTCTGAAGATGCCAGCCACAGATGCTGGCGAAACGTCAGAAAGAAACTCTTCTAGAACATGGCCACACAGCCCGAAAACCCCTCAAAAAAGTATGGATGCCGGCCATGAAAGCCTACAATCTCTAAAAATCTGACCAAAAAGTCAACTCATTCAGAGGAAAGGTACAGCCCTAGTCCCCCAACTACGGCCACCCTTTATGCATTCTTACCAAGGCTTGACTTCCCTGATCCGTTTCCCTTGGGCAGTTCAAGATGGGTCCCCTTTGCCCATTTGTGTGTTTTTTACTACTCTTTGGGATGAGATCTACGCTGCTCTTGAGAACGGCAGCCAGAATATTCATCTCTTCACCCTATGGCTCCCCATTTTGAAGAGATAACACCTAGCCGCAGAGGATGTTCTGAAAGAGCACTTGGGAGGCCGAGAGGGAAAATGTTCTGCTAGGACATGATCCTCTGGGGAATTTCCTCTTGCACAAGCTCCTTCCTTACCCATTCCCCCATCACAATGAGCAATGTCCTTTTGCACAGGCTGTTTATTCTGCTGGAGGTATGAGAGCATCCTAGTAGCTTGTGACCCAAACACAGCCTTCTCCAGGAGAGCATCTGGCAGACTCTGATAAGAAGAAGAGCAAGATCCTTCAAGGCTTCATTGAGTCATCATGAGTGCTGGTGCTGTTTTTAGGAACAGCAATGCTTTTGGCATCTTGCAATCTCTCTTCTCTCTCTCTCTCTGGCATCTGTGCATCACAGCCAGAGAAGCCTGGGCAAGGCTCTTTTTGACCTCTCCTTCCAAACCTCCTTCTCCCCATGAGCCAAGCCACACTCCCCACTTACGGAGCTGACATCTGTCTTCGCCTTTGGAGAATCTGGTCCAGCAGATGCTCTGGGATTTCAAAGCAAGGTGGAAATCCCTTCTGTGGCTGGGCTGCTAATCCATTAGTACCTGTGTTTGTTGTTGTTGTGTGCCTTCAAGTTGTTTCCGACTTATGGCAACCCTAAGTCGAACCTATCATGAGTTTTCTTGGCATGTTTCTGCAGATCGGTTTTGCCATTGCCATCCTCGGAGGCTGAGAAAATGTGACTTGCCCGAGGTCACCCAGTGGGTTTACATGGCTGAGCCAGGGTTCAAACCCTGTTCTCCAGAGTCATAGTCCAACATTCAAACCAGTACACCACTCTGGCTCTCATTAGTTTGTATGTGTGTGCGTGTGTATGAGAGCCAGCATGGTATAGTGATTTCAGTGTAGGACTTGGACTCTGGAGAGCCGGGTTCGATTCCCCACTTGGCCATGGAAACTCACTGGGTGACCTTGTTATGAGTCACACACTCTCAGCCCCAGAAAACCTTGTGATAGGTTTGCTTTAGGGTCGCCATAAGTCGGAAACAATTTGAAGGCATACAACAACAACATGTATGTATGTATGTTCATATGTAATATCCCACCTGTCTTCCCATAGCAGATCCAAGGTGGTTTACACCATAGATTAAACACCATAGATTACACCATAGATTAAAACAGGAGGTGGGGAAAGTGTAGCCCAGAGGCCACATGCCACATGCCACTCAGTGCTTAGTAGCAACCCTAAGGTTCATCATGAGGAAGCAGGATGACATCTAAACTCTGAATTTGGCACTGGAGTCCCAGCTGGCAGCCAACAGCAGGTTTCTTTGCTATCTTTTGCAAAGCAAAAACCAAGCCAGAGGTTGCATGCACACTGCAGGAATAATCCTGTTTGACACTACTTTGACGGCCATGGCTCAATTGTAATTCTGGGAAGTGTGGTTTGTTGCGGCATTGAGCCATGGCCGTTAAAGTGGCGTCAAACTGGATTATTTCTGCAGTATGCATGCAGCCAGAGTCAGAGCTCTCTTTGCAGGCAACGTCAGTCTTTTCCACAGCCGCCTTATCAGCAAAGCAGCCCACCTCTCTTCTCTGTTCTCTCCAGTTTTTTAGTTGAAGCTGGGAATGTTTCTTATAGAGGAAGAAGGGAGGGGAGACAGAGAGGAAAAAAAAGGAGAGAAGGAGAAAGAGAGAGAGAGAGAGAGAAGCCTGAGGCTTGCTTCTGGGTGTTCTCAAGGCTTTAAATACCACTTCTTCCAGAGTTAAAGATCTCGATGGCTGAGCTAAGGAGGATGATAAACTAATCACTCACTCACTGTTGGGTGAGCTGGTGTGTCATTTACCAAAATGTGGAATGCGTTTAACAATGTCAAGGAAAGAAGGGGGAGAAACACTTAGCCCCATGTGCAGAAGATGGATGGATTGTCAAGGGCTCCTCTGGAGAAAGTCCCCCAGTCTGATAATGAGCAACCAAAGTATGCCTTCAATTTGTTTTTATTGCCTTCTGTCTCAGCTCCCTTGGGTCTTCCAAGGAGCTGAGCATTGGCCTTCTTCACGGTTTGAGAGCTACAGGGAGAAAACGTTCCTTAGACGTCAGGAACAGGGTGACCAAAGGTCCTCCTTTTCCAGTCCTGCACTTCAACCATTTGTCCAGGAGGAATTCCAAAATGTCCTCCACGTCGAGCATGACTAAGAAGCATGAACTTATCTTTAGATGAGTGTTTTTAACATTTATTTGGTAATGGCCCACATTTTTTTCTTGTCCGTCCTACATGTTACGGTACCTTGTCCTCCTTCGCTGTCATCCTGACCAAGAAGAATGTCTACATCGTAGAATCTCTACCAAGAACCACAACTTACAAACCCTCCGACTGTCTCAGTTTTGTCAGGGGCAGTCCGGATTAATCCTCTGTCATCCCATTTTTTTCATCTCCCTTTCAAATGTCCTGGTTTTCTCCTCCTTTCTCCCTTTGTCCTCAAGTTTACATCAATGGCTGCAAACTCAGCTCAAAGTGTGAAAATGCTTTGTACTCATTTAACTCTGCAGGGGGAATGGGATCTTGCCCTTCCGTGGAGGCTCAAGCAAAAGCAAGCTACTGCACCATCACCTAGCTTGTCTGTTCCTTCATCACTTTTGTCATCTTGGCCATATTCTGAGGTTGCTTGGCCACATTTGGGCCAGCTTCCATCTGCAAAATGTTGGAACGTATGATTGAATACTGTCCCTATATAAAGTCAGCCCTCCATATCCACAGATTCAGCATCCACAGATTCAACCAACCATGGTTTCAGAATATCCTACATGTTCTTTCATTAAAGCCTTTGAGACCTAACCGATTTCTTCCAAAATATCCATGCATACACATGGTTTTAATTTTTAACTTATTTATATCTTTACAGGCTCCTTGATATTATTATTATTATAACTATTATTATTATTTGGTTTTATACGTACTAAATGGTTTTAATCTGCTTAAATCTATTTCATTTGTACAACATCCTGGGATCTCATGATTTAAGGAAAGTTTCAAAGCAAATGAATAAACAGTAACCAGAATCCCCCTGCTGACTCAGGAATTCTGGGAGTCATGGGTCCAAAACACACTGCCAAAATAATCCAGTTTGAGACCATTTTAATGGTCCTGGCTCAATGCTAGGGAATCAGGGGAACTGTAGTTTTGTGAGACATTTAGCCTTCTATGTCAGAGAGCTGTGGTGCCACAACAAACTACAGTTCCCAGGATTCACTAGCACTGAGCCAGGGCTGTTAAAGCAGTCTCAAACTGGATTATTTCTGCAGTGTGTTTTGGACCCTGGTCTAAAAAAAAAATTTGCAGGCTCTGCTAAAAATGAGCTTTCTGCATTGACAGATCAACATTTCTTGTAAGGTGGCTGCTGAACATAAAGTGCATGGCACCATCAGCACCCCAATGAAAAACCCCAAATCAAATCAACAGCAATATCCTATTAAAAGAAACAACCCCTAAATAATAAGCACAGTAAGGTGGTTTATCTGTCCCTCACCATCTCCCAAAAGAGGGACTATGACTTATGAGTCATTGTGGGAAAATGTCTAGGAAAATAGCCTCAAGTGACCTCAGAGCTTCTGATGGAAATCTCTTTCTTCATTTATTTATTTAGTTTTGCACCGAAAAGGCCTGACCTCTGTTTTGCTGAGGGACGGGGAGGGGATCCTATTTTTCTGGGCAAGATCCTACATGAGGCTCCTGTGGAGTAAGTCGTCACATGCTGAGCAATGCTTTGGTTGTGCTACGCAATACATGTGTTAAATGGCAACTTTCTGTAACTGAAAGTTCATGCATTCCTACATGCATAATGGCACAGCATACTTTCTAACTGTCCCAGTCAGGCAGAGATAGTCCCAATGAAGCTTCTGTCTTCCCACTTTTTCAGCTACTTTTCAAATGTCCCAGTTTCTCTCTCCTCCTCCCACTTTCTCCCTTTGTCTTCAGCTTACTTTCATTGCTGCAAACTGAGTTCAGAGTGCAAATGTGTTGGTGTTGTTGTTGTTGCTGCTGCTGCTGTTGTTGTTGTGTGCCTTCAAGTCATTTCTGATTTATGGCAACCATAAGGGGACCCTATCATGGAATTTTCTTCGAAAGATTTGTTCAGAGGAGGTTTGCCATTGCCTTCCCCTAAAGCTGAGAGTGTGTGACTTGCCTATGGTCACCCAATGGCTTTCATGGCAGAGCTGGGAATCAAAGCCTGGTCTCCAGAGTAATCCAGCACTCAAAGCACTACGCTGGCTCAACAAAATCAGCAACAGGGCAAGGAGAAGGTTGAGTCTTGTCCTTCCCAGTAAGCTTGGGCAAAAGCAAACTGCTGCATTTTCTTCTCGCTTGTGTTTTCTTCCTCATTAAGACCTTTTGCCACCTTGACCACAATCTGATATTATTTGGCCATAGGTGTCCTGGATTTCATTTATGAAGAGGTGGGGTATACTACACTGCTACACTGTGAAACTTTGCCTCCAAAACCTTGAACTGAACATGGAGATTCCCCTTCAGAGGAAAATGACCACTGCTTCCATAGGAGAATTTACACATGTGTAAGACACCCACAAGACTTTGACCATTGCATGCTATTTTGCAACTGTAGTTCCCTTGAAGACAGGTTTTAAACTGGTTTGAAACTAGGTTGAATATCATATGGAATCCACTCCCCAAAAGGTCTGGGACTTTTCTAAAGCAGAGATTTCCTCCCTTCATAGAATGACACTTGCCTAAGGTTCCATGGTTGGGCTCATGGGAGTAGAAAAGACTCGAAATCTGGTGTGCTCCCCTCCTTTTTCTGGTGAAACCACAATGAAGATGTCAGAATGCTTGCTTCCATTTTGCATTCATAAAAATTTACCATACCATTAAGTTTCAACAAACTGTGGTTAACTATGGCTTGGAAAACAAGACAGTTTCAAACCATGGTGTGTAAAGCTAGTTTGTTTTTGCTAACCAAAGTTTATAGTGCAGGTGTAAGACTAAACTGTAGTTAATCTAACATGGACATGGGAGTTTTCTATTTCTTCTTTGTGACAGCACTGGAGGATAGGAAACAGAGGGAAACAGAAGCTCAAAACTCACAGAAACTCTTTCTCATCACCCTAAATTGTCGAGTACCTTGATTCCACGGCTGCAATTTTGCATGGCCCAGTGTAGCGTAGTGGTTGCAAATGCAAAACTACACAATACAGAGCCATTTATCCCACCCAGACCTACCATAGGACGTTATCACATGTGAGCCAGAAAGCGATAATAA
>CM034701.1:5904645-5922323 GCA_020142125.1 Phrynosoma platyrhinos
AAGCCTCCTCTGAATAAATCTTGCCAAGAAAACCCCACGATAGTTGGGAACGACTTGAAGACACACAACAGCAACAGCAACAACAAAGTTCTCCAATGCCTCCCCACCACCACCGCATAGCTGCAACCTTGTAGAAGTCTATATTCAGTTGAAGACTGTGGAAGCAGAGTTGCACCTTCTGTGTCACTGTGCACATTGTGTCATTGCTCAATGCAGATGCAGAGCTCTGGTGCCGCAACAAACGACACTTCCCAGGATTCCATAGCATTGAGCCATGGCAGTTAAAGTGGTGCCAAGCCGGATCACTTCTGCAGTGTGGATGCAGCCTATGGAAAACTTTCAAATTACAGGGAGAGGGTTTTATTTTGTTATAAATGGGAGGGGAAAGGTGCAAGAAAGGAAGGAGGTTTTGCAGAATATCATGCGGGGGTCCCCAAGAGGTGATGGGCCGCAGCTCGTGGTTTCCCCTCCACGTCTCTTCCAAGCTCTTTGCAACCACCGACCTTCCCCCTCTCCGGAGTCATTTTTTTGAACTTCCCTCGGAAGGCAGGAGGTTAACCCGCACGGTTAACTGTGTCTTTTCAAAAGTGACATTTAATACAGGGCATAAATCACAGGGCAAGCCTGTTGCTCCTTCAGGAATGCAATTACATAGGGTCAAATAAAACATGAAAGGGCCCAACAAGTTTTAAAATGTAGCATGTTGGCCAAGCCAGGCAAGAAGGAATGTCAAGCAGTCCAACTATGCTAACATCCACATGTTGGCCTGTGCGGATGGCGAAGGGGGGGAGACGGCGGTGGAAGGATTAGAAGGAAAGGTCTCTGCTCTTTAATGATGATGTTGTTCTTGAGAAGCATAGAGAACTATATCCAGGCTCAGGGGCTACACTCTCTCGCTCACCAAACCCAAGCAGCCTTCCTCCGGCAAGGGACTGTTTGAGCACCTCCCGCTGGTTGCGGCATTCATTCAAAGCAGGTGTCTTTTCTGCGTTTCATTACTTTAATTGTCAACCACGGGCCCATTTTACATGCCATATCCACTTAGCACACAGAGGAATGGCTTCCCCCCTGCCTCTGGGGGGGATGTTTACAGGTTTTGAACCCGTAGTCCCATCAACCATTAATCACGGCTTTGGATGGAAGGCCGCTGGAGGAAGCCATCTTGGTCGGTCGGCCATTGCCTTGCCCTAATTCAGGCCATCTGAATGGCGGCTTCTCTACCTTGGCCCTTTGATGCTCCTCATCGCTGTCCCGAAGATAAAAGGTCAAGCGTTTCCACCTCTGTGAGACATCATGTCTGGAGAAGTTGATTCCTTGGATCTACCGGTCGAAGGATGCATGAATCAAACCTTTGCAGCAAGTTTTGTGGCTTCTCGCCATTGTCCACAGAATGCTCTTTCCCGTTTTTTAATCCCCATACAAGCAAATGTGGGGTGAGAAAGAAGGTGGTGGTTGTTTTTGTTATCTGTCTGCAAGTCATTTCCAACTTATGGCAACGCTAAGGTGAACCTATCACAGGGTTTTCTTGGCATGTTTCTCCAGAGTGGGTTTGGCATTGCCATTCTTTCAGGTTGAGAGAGTGTGACTTGCCCAGAGTCACCCAGTGGGTTTCCATGGCCAAGCTGGGACTCAAACCCTAGTCTCCAGAGTCCTAGTGCAGTGCTCAAACCACAATAATACACAAATTAATATGCATATTTTTATAAGTAGGGATGCCAAGATTTCAGGGCCTGCCCCTGAGTCTCCGATATTTGTGGGTCATCTGCAGATGGGGGACATAGGTGCAAATTCTCCAATTTTGGGGAACCATGCTCCAGGCAAAGAGATAGGGCTATGTGAAAATCTCCACCTCTGAGAATAGAGCTGGGGGGGGGATATTTCCTTAATTAGATTCTGCCTTCCTTCCCAATTATTGGAGCACCAGGGCTCACCCTCTGCTCTGCTATGGATCTATAATCTCAAGGACTGGAATGGTTTTAAGATCCCCAGATCCCCAGTCCTCTTTTTGAATCTCAGGGCCTGGCCTCTTTTCTCCAGACCTCAGGGTGATATGGAGGAATCTCAGGGAGAGTGCACTGCCTTTAATAATCAGAAGTAATCCAGTCTGACACCACTTCAACTGCCCTGGCTCAGTGCTAGGAAATCATGGAAATTGTAGGTTTTTTGTAGCACCTAACAGAGAAAGCGAAATCTCACAAAACTACAATTCCAAGAATTCTCTTGCTAGCCATTGGGCTATTAAAGCGGTGAAACTAGATTGTTTCTTTATTGTGGATCGGACCTATACGTACATATGATATCCACATTTGTTGGAGCCAGAGTTCTGGATTTGAAGGGCATATTCTATGCAACTAGATCGCAGAACCTGGGCCTGAATGTGGGTTAACTCCAGGCAGGACAGAAAGGTGTAAGTGCTCCAGTTTGGGGAGTGTGGCTCAGAGCACCAGCAACAGGTTGTCAGCAAATCTCCAGCTCAGCGGGTAGAGCATCACCTTCCTCCAGTTTGCAAGGATTCATTGGTTTGCAAGGATTCATGGGGGGGGGAGGTTCTATGTGTTTACAGTTGGACCTCCGCATTTGCAGCTTTGACTTAGGGACTTAGGGAGTTGGGTATGTTCAGCCTGGGGAAGAGAAAGCTAAGAGGTGATATGATAGCCCTCTTTAAACATTTGAAGGGGTGTCATGTTGCGGATGGAGCAAACTTGTTTTCTGCTGCTCCAGAGAATAGGACCCGGAGCAATGGATGCAAGCGTCAGGAAAAGAGATTCCATCTCAACATTAGGAGGAACTTCCTAACAGCAAGAGCTGTTCAACCGTGGAACACACTCCCTCAGAGAGTGGTGGAGTCTCCTTTTTTGGAAGTTTTTCAACAGAGGCTGGATGGACGTCGGTCAGGAGTGCTTTGATTTTGAGTTCCTGCATGGCAGAATGGAGTTGGACTGGATGGCCCTTGGGGTCTCTTCCAACTCTGATTCTATCATTCTATGATTTACATACATAACAAGCCTGCTTGGAAATCAGGACAGAATTCTTAGCTAAAGGTCAAGGCGAAATGAGGGGATTATTCCTTTACATTTACTTAGGGAAATGGGATAAGGAACTTAATCTAGCTAACTTGCTTCTAGTCAGAAACAGAGCAGAGCCCTGGCATTGCAATGGCTGGGAGGGAAGGAGAGGGTTAAGTAAATGCACAGTCGCCCTAGATTGTCTATGTAAGTTGCAGCAACCAGCGAATTAATTCTCGAAAACTGTATCAAGCTGCTGCTCTCCTGAGCTGGAGATGTGCACCCAGCCCTTACCTCTTGCCTGGAGCTGAGCCCATCAAAACTGGAGAACTTGCACGCATGTCTCCTGCCTGGAGTACTTTATAGTGCTTCGACTGCACAGATGACAAAAAGCTATGGATTGTTCTTAAAGAATTGGGTGTGTCGCTACATTTAATTGCCCTTAGCTGTAACCTGTACTCATGAGAAGAGGATACTATCCAGGACCAGAGAGAATAAGGAGAAATGGAATGGTTGCCAATTGGAAAGGGTGTCAGGCAAGGCTGTCTTCTATCACCCTCCTTGCTCAATTTATATACAGAAAATATCATGCACAGAGCAGGTTTAGAGCCAGAGGAAGGAGGAGTGAAGATCAAAGGAAGGAATATCAACAGTTAAGATATGTAGATGACACCATACTGCCAGCAGAAAATATAGAAGAGAACAATTACTAAAAAAGTTAAAGAAGAAAGTGCTAAGGCAGGCTTACTGTCAAACATTAAGAAAATAGAAATAATGACCATGATGCATTTACATAAATTCAATGTAGACAATGAGGAAATTGAAATAGTTAAAGATTTCCCATACCTTGGGAAATCAGAATGGATCAGAACAGAAACTGCAGTCAAGAAATCAGGAGACTGGGGCTAGGAAAGGCAGCTAAACAAGGCAAGATCCTGAAGTACAAAGATATACAGCTGAAAACTAAAGTTAGGATGGTCCATGCCATCATATTTCTCATCACTATGTATGGGTTGCAGAGCTGGATGAAAGCTGACAGAAAGAAAGTCAGTTCATTTGAGATACCATGGATGGTTAAAAGGACAAACAAATGAGTCCTAAAACAACTCAAGCTTTAACTTTCCCTAAAATCAAGATGTACTTCAGCCACATCATGAGAAGGCAGGACTTACTAGAAAATCCAATAATGCTGGGAAAGGTGGAAAGCAGTAGGAAAAGAAGAAGACTGTATACCGGATGGATAGACTCAATAAAGGTGGGCACACTGTTGAGACAGCAGGACCTGAGCTTAGAGGTGTCTTTGAGGTCTCTCATTTCCAGGATCTCCATAAGAAAAGGTTGACTTGAAGCAGTCAGTAACAACAACTCCTGCCTAGAGATGATTAATGAAAACAAGAGACTGAGCCCCAGTTTCTGAGATTTGACAACCCTAATATTGACGCATCCAACAATTGATTGAATGGATGTACAGTCGCCCCTCTGTTTTAATGGACTTGAAGTCCACAGTCTTGATTATTCACGGAGGGGCAATCCCCATTAGTTTAAATGGCACATGTGCCTACAGCGTACACGCAACCATTCGAGCCAATGGGGCTTGAATATCCACGATTTTTCATTTTCGCCGGGGGAGTCCGGAATGGATCCCCTGCAAAAAAAGAGGGGTGACTGTACTCTGGTTGGGACTAACCAACAGTTTTCTGGCCAGGATGTTCAACCCTTCCTCACCTCACACAGGTGGCAAGCAATGAGTTGTAAACGGGGCTGGAGAAATATCAAGCCACACATTTGATGACACTGGGCCGTACATTTTCTTTTACCAACATTGCTGAAGAGTTCTGGAGCAGGATGGGTGAGACACCGGCTTCTCCATTCATAGAATCATAGAATCATAGAATCATAGAGTTGGAAGAGACCACAAGGGCCATCCAGTCCAACCCCCTGCCATGCAGGAACTCCCAATCAAAGCATCCCCGACAGGTGGCCATCCAGCCTTAGAAGATTTTCCTTTGGGCCTTGAGTCCATCTGTCACTGCCATGTGTTACTCAGTTGGCTTTCTTCCATGGTTCTCCCTCCTTTTTTGGAAGGTGAAAATGTTGCAGGTTTCTTCTTTTATTGTTACCTTCTTTTGACAAGCCATCGCCAGAACAGCCAAAAGGTTTTCTTTGGAAACCATCAAGGTAAATTTGCCATTGCCATGGCTGCACAACAGCTGTTGCAGTGACAAAAGCATTTCACCTTTTCCTGGAGGCTACACCCACCTGGAATTATCTCATCTGATTTCCTTGGACAGCAAGAAAGAAAATTAAAGGCAGCAAAGTTTGCTTTCATCTTCCTGTTGGAGCTGTTGGTTATTTCGGAGTGCAACCTGCCCTCCTCCTTTTATTTATCCCACCCTTCTGTTCTTTCCTTGACAACTCCCTTCTTGTGTTTGTGACTAAAAATATCACTTGAAATGTCACTTTAGTTCTGGAGTATTTCAAGAAACCTAAGAAAAGCTTAGACAGCTTCTCTTCAATTTGGAAAACAAACCAAACCCAGAATAGGTTCTGTTTTAATACTGGTGTAACTCTGCTGTATATGTTCATCCAACCTTGTGCACACATAGCCTTGTTTAAATATTTAAAAGGATGTCATATTGAGGAGGGAACAAGTTTGTTTTCTGCCGCCCCAGAAACTAGGACCCGGAACAATGGGTGCAAGCTGCAAGAAAAGAGATTCCACCTCAACATTAGGATTCCACCTCAACTTCCTGACAGTAAGGGCTGTTCGACAGTGGAACACACTCCCTCGGAGTATGGTGGAGTCTCCTTCCTTGGAGGTCTTTAAGCAGAGGCTGGATGGCCATCTGTCGGGAGTGCTTTGATTGGGAGTTCCTGCATGGCAGGGGGTTGGACTGGATGGCCCTTGTGGTCTCTTCCAACTCTATGATTCTATGATTCTATGATTCTATGAACCTTGGCAAAAACTGATTGAAAAGCACTCAGTGTGTGTGTGTGTGTGTGTGTGTGTGTGTGTGTGTGCACATGTGACTGAGTGTGTCACAAAATATATATTTAGCAATTGGCTCTTCCAGATTGGTCTAATAACCTTGAATTTTGTTTGGTTTTGCTCGTTGTTATTGCCTCCATGTCTACTCATTCCACTCTTTTGGGAAGCTCTTTGTAACAATTTCTTTGACCTGTACTAGGGCTCTTCCAAAGGTTGTGTGTGTGTGTGTGTGTGTGTTTAATGGACATAATTTGCTGAGGTTGTCCTATGGGTTCATAGAATCATAGAATAGCAGCTTTCTTTGTGCCTTATTGCATGATGTCGTAGCATTTCAGTTCTCTTCCATCAAGAGACAGTTGTAAAAGCATTTTTTGTTGTTGTTGGACAGTTCCCTCTATCTTAAAAAAAAGGACACACTTTTACAACTGTTTCCAGTGGGAGAGAATGGGACCACTACAACATCATGTGGTAAGGCACAGAGAAAGTCCTGGTGGCACAATGGTTAGATGCCAGTACTGCAGCCATTCACAGCCACAAGGTTGTGTGTTTGATCCCAGGCAGGGCTTCAGGGTCGACTCAGCCTTGCATCCTTCGAAGGTCACTAAAATGAGTACCCAGCTTGTTGGGGGAACTTAGCTTACACATTGTAAACCACTTAGGGAGGGCTTAAGTGCACTGATAAGTTGTATAGAAATGTACTTGCTATTGCTATTGCTACTCTCCAGCTCCGTTGTTATTTTCTCATGCTATAAAGCTCTGAGTCTATCCATCTGGAATGAGATCTTCCTCTTTTCCTACTTTTCCTGTTTTTTTGTTCTGATTTGTCTTGGAATTAAGTGCAGCTGGTGTGAAGTCGTAGGCTTTCATGGCCAGCATCCATAGTTTTTTGTGGGTTTTTCGGGCTGTGTGGCCATGTTCTAGAAGAGTTCCTTTCTGACATTTCGCCAGTATCTGTGGCTGGCATCTTCAGTGCAGCTGGTGCTAGGAATTGTTGGGAAATATTCCGGGACAACAGAAATGACATTTAGATACTTTTTAAATAAAAACCCAAGAACTATCGCAACAAATGCAGAAAACTTCCAACACATTTGACCCATCTGGAGGAGCCCAATAACAGTCATAAGATTTTTTTTAAAAAATACAACCCTAAAATATTCATAAAGTTGCACCAAATATGTAGAGATCCATTGTTTGTATGCAGCTTATGATATTTAAAATTGATGCATTGTAATTAGAAGGACTTGAGGCAGGCATAGCAAAGGTTGCCATGTTGAAAATATCCCAGAACTTGAGATTTCAAAAATGCATCCTGGGAACTAAGGATGACCCCTTGTGATGTCACAGAGGTTGGGCCCTAGTCATGTCACTCGGCATGATACCTTAAGTGTCAAGTGTCACAGTTGTTCAGAGTGTACTAGTCAAAAAGCAAACACCAAGTCTCAAAAAATGAGGGGAAAACTTGTGACTACATAAGCACATGTATATGCTCACGTGCTTTTCAAGGCAGCACTCTTGCTGTGAGATTCCTCCCCATCACCCTGAGAACCAGCAAAGAGAAGTAAGGTGCAGAGATCAGGGAGCCCTAGGCTGATCTGAATCTCATTGGTTTAAACAGGTTTTCTCTGTGAAAAGCATTGATCCACTATAGATAATTGGCTATATAAACTGATTGACATCTCGGAAATGGATAAAGGGATAGATATTGTTGATGGAAAACTAATCAATCAAGAATGGAAGCTACTATATATATATTGTGAGAAAATCTGGGATATTGGATATGACTAAGAATTATAGTACACAACACTAGCATATGCCATATGTATATATAAGGATTAGAATGACAAATACTGAAATAAAAACGGAAAAAAATATACTTTGAGATAACAGGAAAATTTTATAAAATAAGAAGTTGGAAAGCAAAACTAAGACAAACAACATATAGATTGGGATACATCGGAAATATAGACCTGTGTCAGACTAAGTGTAATGCAATATAAGGGACCTTGAAAGATACTCTGTATAATGTGAAAATTTATTTAGAGGATGTTATTGTCTGTTGAATATTGTGAAAAAAATCTTCTTGTATAACCTTTTGTCTTTTCAATAAAAAAAAAAGCATTGATCCACACAAAAAGAAAAAATTGTGTGGCCTCCTCCTGTGTTCAAATACTTGGCCATAGGCTAATCTCATCCCACCTGAACATACTTGACTGTAAGAACTCTGTGGAACAAATTGTTTCTGAGATTTTATTAGATTTTTAAACAGAGGTTGGATGGCCATCTTCTGGAAGTGCTTCAGTTGTGTCTCCAAGCATGGCAGAGGCGTGGACTATAATTGGCAAGTTTTACCTATACAGCACAAAAGTATTTCCATATGTAACAGTGCAGAGACTTCTTCAGAAATTCAGTGTTTTCTGCCTAAGAAAGAGCCAGTCTGCTAACGGACTTAAAATTGTATTAAAGGTAAAGGTAAAGGTATTTCCCGTTGACAAGGCTGTCAAGTCATGTCTGACCATAGGACTGTCTTTTCAGTGTATAATTTTAATTGTATAATTTGCTTAATTACTATATAGAGTTTTATACTTTATGATTTTTAGATTGTACGCCATGGGCAGGTTTTAATCATAGAATCATAGAGTTGGAAAAGACCACAAGGACCATCCAACCCCCTGCCATGCAGGAACTCAAAATCAAAGCAAATGTTGAATTGATGGTGTCTGTAAAGTGCTGTGTAAATCTTATGGCGCTATATAAATAATCATTAAAAATAATAACTGCCCTTTGTCCTCACATGACCAAGAAGGGGAGTCCCCTCTGCCTGCATTGATATCCCTCCAGACCTATGGTTCTCCCAACCTTTGGTCTTCCAGATGTTTTGGACTTCAGCTTCCATAATTCCTCACTGTTGGCCAAGTTGGCTGGGGATTCTGGGATCTGAAGTCTAAAACACATGGAAGACCAAAGGTTGGGAACCACTGCTCTGTGTGTGTGTGTGTGTTGTGTGCCTTCAGGTTGTTTCCAATGATGAACCTATGGTGAATCCATCATGGGGTTTTCTTGGCAAGATTTGTTCAGAGGAGGTTTGCCATTGACTTCCCTTGAGGCTGAGAGCATGTGACTTGCCCAAGGTCACCCAGTGGGTTTCACGGCCAAGCTAGGAATCAAACCCTGGTCTCCAGAGTCGTAGTCCAACACTCAAACCACTACTCCATGCTGGCTCTCGACCACTGCTCTAGGCTACTACTCTAAACCATCTTAAAAGACGACAGAAGTTACATTTGAGACAAATTGTAGGCCTTGCCTCTAACGTCATCACTTTTCTTTTCCTTTTTTTAATACTTTATTTTTTCTTCAAACATATATATATCTTTCCAGTAATGTACATTAGAATTTGCTTAATAACATAAAACACTACCCCTAAACACTACTTCCTCATGTCTCTTGCGGGGTCATCCTTTCTTCCCAACCATATCTATTTGAATTTATTGTTCTACTCATATATCTACAGTAGTCACAAAGTTTTATACTCATGTGATGCAAGGGATTTTTCTTCCCCTCCCAGTTCATCATATTTCCCTGTCATCCTATTATTCTGCCTATAGTTTAATTCCGTCTGCTCTTACAAAATTCGTTTACTGGAAGCCATTCTTTCTCAATTACGTTCATATCTTTCTGATTCAGACGAGCCATTAAAATATCCATTTCCATCATTTCTGATAGTTTTAGTAGCCAATCATCTAATGCAGGAAGTTCATTATTTTTCCCATTTTTGTGCAACCAAAAGTCTTGCCGCCATTATCATATAGAGTAAAATTCTCCACTGTTTCCTTTCTACATGAGATGGGATCTTATCTAACATACTGAGTAAATACATTCCCGGTCTCAGTTCATAGTTTATTTTGAATATCTTTTCAATCGTCTTTTCCCGTATGGTTTTTAAACATTTTTGCCTAATGAAGAAGCCAGTGAAGCTTTGAAAGCTTGCCTGATGTATTATAACCCAATAAAGTTTTTGCT
Source organism: Phrynosoma platyrhinos (assembly GCA_020142125.1). Classification (NCBI taxonomy): domain Eukaryota; kingdom Metazoa; phylum Chordata; class Lepidosauria; order Squamata; family Phrynosomatidae; genus Phrynosoma; species Phrynosoma platyrhinos. Next base: position 5,914,657 of record CM034701.1, read on the forward strand.
GTTTTGTGGATTTGGGATTTTGTTGTCTTTTCCTTCCACCTCTGTGTTTCTGTGACTCTACCATGCTTCCTCTGTCATTACCTCTGGTGTAACCAAGCACTTCCTTGAGCTGCAAGCCTATATGGCAAATGAACTTAGGGAAGCCATTATTTTTCAATTCCGTCCCTTCAATTGGGGGGAGCCTTCGTAGTGCAATGGTTCAGTGCATCCACAAGGTTGTGGGTTCGATCCCTGCAGGGCTCCAAGGTTGACTCAGGGCCTCTGCAGATGGATGGCCATGGGCTGCCCCAAGAAGCCATGGATTGCGGCCAAGGCTGCCCCATGCCTCGGCCCCGATCCACTCTTTTTCCGTCCCTGGAAGGAATGCTAAAATAGCGTTCCTTCCACAAGGTGCAGAAAGGGTGCCGCAAGAGGCGGTGTGCACCTCTTTGGCGTCTCTTCCAGCTCAGCGTGTCTGGATGCTGAGCCAGAAGGACGTCAATGGAGTGCCCGTCGTGTGCAACGATGGGCGCTCTGATGACGTCCTCGGGAAGGGGTTGGGATGCCCGGCATTTGGCTGCCCTTCCCCTTCCTGGGTTGAAGATGGTGCTTTGTGCTGTCTGCAAAGCGGGTCAGCCTTCCATCCTTTTGTAGGTCGGTAAAATGGGTACCCCGTTTGTTGGAGACTATTGGCTTACAGACTGCAAACCGCTTAGAGATTGCTGAGTTCACTGATAAGTGGTATAGAAACGTAAATGCTATTGCTATTAAAAACCTGGTCCCAATACAGCAAGATCGATATCCTGAGTCTGAGCTCCCCTGCAGGGATGTTGTAAGAATGGCTCAAATTGAACATGGGAAGTAATCTGACCCTCCGCTCATTTACAGGTGGTGGTTGTGAGAGCACTGCAACTATGGGCTGGATCCATCTGGCCTGAAGTTGGGGCAATGTGTCAAAAATATATATGCTAGTGTTGAAACAGGAGTGTAATTTAATTTAAGGACACAGGGAAACCCACGCAGCAGAGTTCAAAGCAATACCTCCTCCGCCATCTCTGCTCCACTCCCCAGCTGAGCCTGCCTCTGACACAAAATTGCCTTGAGGACTCCTCTTGGCAAACACACACACACAAACACACACACACCTTTTCTTATTATCATCCCTCCCTTTTAACAGAGATCTAAAACTAAACCAGAGAGGGTGAAGATAAAAGCCCAGAGGCAGCTGTGTTTTCTTATCTGGCAAGGTCTCTCTGGTGTAAAAAGATCTACTGGGATGGAGATATCTTTATGTTTTCATATCTACCTATTTTGATCTCAGTCTAGATCTAGTGTGCATTCTTTAAAATTGAATGTATGGCCGTTGTCCTTAGGAAATCGTGGCACAACTTATTTCATAATCAGATCTAAACAGGACTTGTTTTAATCCAAGAAATCAGATGTTCTTGAAATTTAATAGCCTCCATTTGACTTACTATAGGCGGAATCTTATTGAGAGTCCCAGTCAAAATGGATTCATTCCATCAAGTGGATTTCGTTATTTGTTGATTCACCATTCAACCATTGATCTAACAAATCTATTCTAAATGGGACCACACAATAAGATTCATGTAACTATTTTCAGTTGTTTTTGCTTTTATTATCATAATATTGAAGAAAGCTGCCTAAAATTGGAGAATTAGGATTTAGGGGCAGTATTTTCCAGGTGATCTACATAACATAAAAGTAGACAATAAAGACATTGGAATAACCAAAATGCACAAAATACATGTTGCAAGCCTTCGAAGCTTCACTGGCTTCTTCATTAGGCAAAGATGTCAAGAATCGTACGGAATTCACTTTTTTAGCCAATTTTAAGGCTAAATTGAAGGCAGTTTTGTTTAGGGAAGTGTTCCAACTCACTGCCTGATTAGACGATTGATAAAATGCTTGAATGTGTTTTGTTTTATAGTTTATTGTCTACTGTCATTTTAAAATATGTTTTAATTTTATAACTTTGTTTTGCTTTTAGATTGTACACCCTAGGCAGGATTTTATTTGTATTTGTATTCATTTGTATTTGATTGTCATTATGTAAAGTGCTGTGTAAATTCACAGCCCTGTATAAATAATAATAATAATAATAATAATAATAATAATAATAATAATAATAATAATAATAGAATAAAAAATATAACAATGTTAGTCCCAAGACTTCATTTTGTTAAGATGTGGCTGTTCTCAGTTCAGGTGGTATTGGAGGGACATTAATGCAGGAAGGACCCTCCTCTTTCTGGCCATGTGGGTATTCCAGGAAATTTTTAAAAAAATTAAGTTCAATTAAAACAAATTAAAAATTAAAATTAATTAAAAATTAAGTCAAACAGAGATGCTCCTCTTGAGATCCAAGCTGCCTTCCTTTGTGAAGCTACAATCTCCTTTGTTAAGCAGAGAGCACTGAATTTCTAAAGAAGCCCTCCATGTTTTAAAATACTACATTTCAGCTGCATCGGGGGAAACCTAAAGAGAGGGCCAATGGACTGGGCTTTGACCATTTGAGGTTTCTACTTCCAACAAAGGTAAGATATTTTTCTTTTAAAAAAAAACTGGACTACATTTGGTATGTTTTACAGAACCAGCACCTAAAAAATGTTTCCTAATGCAAAAATGTGGAGGTCCTCCACCCTCTATTCCAATGTAGACAGCTCTCACAATGAAGAAGTTCTTGCGAATGTTTAGGCGAGGTCCCCTTTCTTATCATTCAAATCCATTGGTTTGTGTTCTACTCTCTGGAGCAACTGAAAACAAGCTCACTCCATCTTCTCCATGACATCACTTCATATATTTAAGGATGGCAGCTACTGCATCACCATACAATGGTCCAAGCCATTGTATTCCCCATCATCCCCATGTACAGATGTGAGAGCTGAACAGTGAAGGAAGCCGACAGAAAGAAAATAAACTCATTTGAGATGTGCTAAGTATACTGTCGACAGCCAACAAGACAAACAAAGGCGTCCTAGAGCAGATCAAGTTGGAACTCTCCCTGGAAGCCAAGATGATCAAACTGAGGCTTTTGTACTTTGGCCACATCATGAGAAATCATGACTTGCTAGAAAAGACAATACAGCTAGGAAAGGTAGAAGGCAGACAAAAGAGAGGAAGACCACATGCCGAATAAATAGAATTGATCAAGGAGGTCACAGGCTTGAACCTGCAGGACCTGAGCAGAGCAGTTGAGGATACGGGCTCTTGGAGATGTCTTATTTTCTCCAAGCTTGTTTTCTGCTGCTCCAGAGAACAGGACCTGGAACAATGGATGCAAGCTATAGGAAAAGAGATTCCACCTCAATATTAGGAGGAACTTCCTGACAGTAAGAGCTGTTTGACAGTGGAACACACTCCCTCGGAGGGCAATGGAGTCTCCTTCTTTGGAGGACTTTAAACAGAGGCTGGATGGCCATCTGTCAAGGATGCGTTGATTTTGAGTTCCTGCATGGCAAGGGGCTGGACCGGATGGCCCTTGGGGTCTCTTCCAACTCTATGATTCTATGATTCTATGATTCTATGGGGGGTTGCAGACTGCCAGAAATAGTGCAAATTGAGTCCACTTTAAGGGTTAGGGTTAGGGAATCATGGGAACTGTATTTTATTGTGGCACCAGAGCTCTCTGACAGAGAAGGCTCAATGTCTCCGAAAAAAATACAATTCTGATGATTCCCTAGCACTGAGCCAGGACAGTTAAAGTGGACTCAATTTGCACTGAGAGTCTGCAAAGGTCCTAGTCTTCTTTTCTCTAAGCTACACGTGCTCACCTCCTTGAGTTCTGCATTTGACTCACTTTCCGTCATCCGAAATTAAAAAGGAACCCATCTCTGCGCCCTGATCCCAGTTCAGCACCATCAAGGTGCTTAGGTTGGCGTGGGAATGGGGTGTGGGGGGTCACTCCAGTGTCTAAGGCCTGGTTGTTTCATCTGCCTGATGACTCGGAGGCTGCATCCTGTGTGGTTACCTTCAGAGCCTTGGCGTTTCATGTGGTTTGACATGCCTTTAATTTAGAGACAATCAGGTTCGGTCTCTAACTTGAAACACAAAAGGGGAAAAAGGGGGGAGGAAAGAAGAGAAAAACCACTCGGGGAGATGCTGAGCCTCTCGAAGAATTCGACAGATGTCGACACGGCAGGGATGCAATGTCAAACTGTTAATTAGGCGGGTAAACAGGACCGAGGATAATTACACACCCAGCGCAGATATTATTTGATGTAAGGATGGGGAGACTGCGGGCTCTTACCGGCTCATCTAAATAGAAGATATTGCTGTGGGAGCTAAGTCTGCAACAGGTTTGACCTCAAGCCAGGTCTTTCCATTCCAACTGGGAAATCAACTGGTTTTGATGCAAGGATAGGTGTGTATGCGTGTCTTTTCCTCCTAACAAAGAAGGAAGAAGTTTCTATTTCTTTTCTTGTATCCATGGATGTTCTATCCACAGATTCAACCATCCGTGGCCTGAAAATATTTTTAAAACACATCAGCCTTCCACATTTTCAGCTTTGACTTTTGCGGATTTATTTGCAATTTTGATTCATAGATTTGCTCTAGCAATCTCTAGGTCTTCCAGCACAACTCTGCCAGAAATTGACCATAGAGTTGTGTTGGAGAACCTAGAAGTTTCTAGAGAAAACATTTCTCTAGGCATTTGTAGGTCCTCCAAAATGATTCTGTGATCAACCTCTGGCAGATGTTGACCATAGAGTTGAACTGGAGGACCTAGAGATTCCTAGGGAGGTGTTCTTTTATATAAAAAGAATATATATATATTTTATTTGCTTTTTTTTCCACATTCACGGGGGTGGTTCACCCCTAATCCCAGCAAATGTGGAGAGACCACTGTGTATATAAATTCCCAAAACCTTGATTTTGCTACTTTATACAAGGGAGACCATTTCACTATGCCATTGTATTTAATGGGATTTGAGCATCCACAGATTTTGTTATCCGCAGGGAGTCTTGGAACCAAACCCCAGCGGATACCAAGGGCCTGCTGTATTTGAATAACTAGTAACAATAATTTTAATAGATTAAAACACATTAAAGCAATTAGTAATTAAAAGCCAGGCAATTAAAACCCTTTAAAACAAATTTAAATGATGTAACCATCAGTTTTAAAAGTAAATACCAACATTAGAATCATCCAAGCCATCACATTTCCCATCATCATTTATGGATGTTCTTCACTGGACAGTAAGAAAGAGAAGAGAAAGAAAATCAGCTTCTTTATGATGTAATGCTGGATGAGAGCTCTGTGGATAACATGAACTGCCAAAAAGACAAACAAATGTGTCTGTCAAGCCAGATTTCTTAATTTGAAGCCAACATTACCAAACTAAAACTATTGTACTTTGGACATAGCACTAGATGACATGGCTCATTAGAAAAGATGATAATTCTTGGCAAGGTAGAAGGCAATAGGAAAGGAGGAAGACTGCATTACAAATGGATAGATGCAACCAAGAAAGCCATGGCCCTGAGTCTGCAAGATCTGAGCAAGGTGGTTGATGATAGGTTGACTACAGGGTCTTTCACTCGAAGGGTTGTCATGAGTTGATACTGATGTAATGGCAGTTAACAACAACAATACTTCCCTGAACATGTGTGATCACTTCTGACTTAAGAACTGAAGCAGGGTCAGATCTAGTTAGTACCTAGATGGGAGACCACTAAGGAATATCAGGGATCTCCAGGTAGGGTTAGGAGAAGACTTCTGCCTGATCATCTGGAGAGCCACTCCTGGAGAGTTGATGGTATGGGCCCAGGTGGACCACTATGATCAGACACAATATAAAGCAGCTTCCTACATTAGTTTGTATTAAATTTTAAAGCTGCATTTTAAAAAGAAATTTAATTGATAGAGCTTGCTTTGCAACATCTGGTTGCAACCTGAAAGACTAATGACTTTGATTGTAGCCTGAGCTGCTGTGTCGTGTGCCAGAAAACTGTTTCTTAGATGCAAATGGGTTGTGTTGTGTTTCCTGGAAGGAATCTGTGATTCAAGCAAAACCCGCTTCCTCTGGCATGGAGGGAGAGAGGCCACAGACAGAGAAAACAAAACCAACCGGTCCTTAAAATTAAATGTAGAATTGGCTTGAAAAGCACAGCATCCATGTCGTTCTTTAGGGAAAATCTGTTTCTCAATCAATTTGGCAGTCTTAGAAACAGACACAGCCCAACACCACATGTCCTACAGTTGTTCTGGGGCATGGCTAGATATGACAAGACTGGACAGGCCAAAGAATGAGCCGGCAGGGAGGGGGATATTAAGCTGCAGAACAGCCAGATAGCACACAGAAGTGTATCCTGGAAATACTGAGAACCCAACAAGCTTTGGATGTATATAGGAGGCAGAGCAATGGGACTGGCTCAATGTGATCACCTAATTCCTCAGCTCCATTGAACCTCTGCCAATAGGGTTGCCAGGTCAGAACTATTCCAGGCCCTGAGATTTCACAGCTGAAACCTTCAATCTAGGGGCAGCCCCTGTATGATGTCATGGAGGGGCTGGCAATATTGCAATAGCGACGTCACAAGGGACATTGCCACTGATGTCATTAAGCAGGATACATTTGGCATCTACCACAGTTGTACAGTGCAAGTCATTCAGACCAAAACAGATCAAGTCTGGTATCCTGCTAGTGATTTATGCATGCCTAAAGACGAATCTACACCACAACAATAGCACAGTTTTACACTGCTTTAACAGCCATGGCTGAATGCTATGGAATTCTGGATTGTGTCGCTTGCTGTGGCACCAGAGCTCTCTGTCAGAGAAGGCTAAATAGCTCACAAAACTACAAATCCCAGAAATCCATTGCATTGAGCCATGGAAGTTAAACAATGTCAAACTACATTAATACTCGAGTGCAGATGCAACCTCACTCTCCCTTTCTGCCTCCTTCCCCTCTTACCTCACGTTCTCACAGTGCACACTGCCCTTGTTTCTTATACCCTGCCACTTGTACCATGCACTTTCTCTCCCACTCTCTCCCTCGCCTTGCCTTCCACCCTCGCAATGTACGCCTCCCTTGTTTCTTGCACTTGACCATTCACACTGCTCCGTCTCCCTCTCATGCATCCCTCCACTGCCTTCAGGGCTTACTCTTCCTTTTCTTCATGCCTAAAAGGCAGGGACAGACTTCTTTCTCATGGAACAATTTTGCAGAAGAATTACAGAATCCTAGAAGGGGCCTCATCATCATCATCATCATCATCATCATCATCATCATCATAATATTTTATTTGTAACCTGCCCCTCTGCAGAGCAATCAGGGCGGCTTCCAACAAGTTAAAATACAGTAATTAAAACATTCCAAATTCATACACCCCCCACCCACAACCCACACCCCTTAAAATAGAATTAAACTTGATACAATTAAAATCAGGCATGTGACTAAAATAAAATAAAATTAACAGCAATGACAATAGCAGCAGAATGCCAATCAGAGGGGAGAACAAGGGCAAAGTAGATCCAGATATATTGTCCCTGCAGTGAAATTATTCTGGGAAGGCCTGCCGGAAGAGCTCTGTCTTAACTGCTTTCTTAAAAGCGGTAAGAGATGTACTAAGACGGATCTGATCCGGCAGGCCATTCCACAGTTCGGGGGCAATAACAGAAAATGTCCTCTGGGAAGTCTGCTTAAGTTTAACCTTAGGCT
>CM034701.1:5950353-5969803 GCA_020142125.1 Phrynosoma platyrhinos
GAAAACAAAAATAATGACCACCGAGGACCTTCACAAGTTCACCCTACAATGAAGAAATAGAAATAGTAAAAGAATTCCCATACGTTTCATCAAACATTGATAGAAATGGGGACTGCAGTTAGGAAACCAGAAGAAGATTAAGAATGGGAAGGATGGCTATGAAAGAACTAGAAAAGATTCTAAAATGCAAAGATATACAACTCAGAATCATACAAGCCATTGTATTCCCTATTACCATGTACGGATGTGAGAACTGGACAATCAAGAAAGAGGATAGGGAGAAAATCAATGCATTTGAGATAATATGGGGTTGGAGAAGAGTGCTGAGCATCCCATGGATATCCAAAAGGACAAACAAGTGAGTCCTGGAACAGATCAAGCCAGAAACCTTCTTTGAAGCCAAGATGACCAATCTGAAGCTGTCGTACTTTGGACACATCATGAGAAGAGAAGACTCATTGGAAAAGACAATAATGCTGGGGAAGGTGGAGGGAGGAAGGAAGAGAGGAAGGCCACATGTTGGATGGAGTCTATTATTAAGGGGGTCACTTTGGGTATTAAGGGGTTGCAGGAACTAAGCAGAGCAATGGAGGAGAGGGGGTCTTGGAAATGTCTCATTCATAGGGCCGTCATGAGTCAAGATCAACTCGAGAGCAGTTAGCAACAACAAATCAATGGTGGAAAATGTTCACTATTTGCCCACTGCTGCATTAAAACCAGGGTCCAGAATCAAACTGGCCTCTTACACCTGCAACAATTCCTTTGTCATCCTGGTATAGTGGTTTGAACATTGGACGGGGGCTACATCAACACTGTAGAATTAATGCAGTTTGAACCACTTTAACTGCCATAATTCAATGCTGTGGAATTCTGGGTTTTGTAGTTTGGTGAGATATTTAGCCTTGTTTGTCAGAGACCTCTTGTGCCACAACAAATGATAAATCCCAGGATTCCAAAGGATGGAGCCATGACAGTTAAAATGGTATCAAACTGAATTAATTCTGCAATATGGCAGGAGCCTATGACCCCAGAGACCAGGGTTCAATCCCCACCCAGCCATGGATAGCCACTGGGTGACTTTGGACAAATCACACTCTCTCAGCTTCAGAGGAAGGCAAGGGGGGAAGCCCCTCTAAACAAATCTTGCCATGATAGGGTCCCCTTAGTGTTGCTGTAAGTTGGAAATGATTCCAAGGCACGCAACAACAAATTCCATTACGAATGGAGTTCCAAATTTGCCCATTCTGCAACTGTGGAGGTTGTGGCTGTAAGAGGACAAAATGGAAAATTGCCCCTCCAGATGAGAATTCTGTACACACACACCGAATGAAGTTTTCTTTCAGTCCCCACGTTTCTAGCATTGCAGAGAGTTTGCTGTCTTCTCCTTCCCTTGGCATCACTTTGCCTGCCTGCCCCTTTGCTTTGGGTGCCTAAAGTGCTTTTCCCAATTTCTTGACTGTCTTTAAGTCACTGCAGGGCTAGAAATTTGGGGGGAAACAGGAACATTTTATTTGGAGCAGAATTCTTATTTGATAGCTATACATACCCTAAAGGCACCAGATCCTGTCTGATCTTGGAAACTAAGCAGGGGCAGCTTTATTTAGTAATTGGATGGGAGACTGCCAATAAAAACCAAGTGCTGTAGGCTACATTTCAGAGGAAGGAAGTGGCAAAAAAAAAAAACCCAAAAGCCTCTCAGTATTCCTTGCCTAAGAAAATCCTATGAAATTGATGGAGTTACCATAAGTCAACTTGAAGGCGCACACACACACATGTCCTCATTCTGTCCACTTTGCTGTAGCGACACCCCTGTCCGAGAGGCATATTTGGCGCATGGATGCATAAGAAGAATTGCACACATGTAATCATTTCACATGTTGTCATTACTGTGTGCCTTCAAATGATTTCCAACTTATGGCAAAATGAATTAATGATAGGGTTTTCTGGGGCCAAGAATATGTGACTTGCCCAAAGTCACCCAGTGGGTTTCTATGGCTGGGCAGGGAATCAATCCCTGATCTTCAGAGTTGTCATCCAGCGCTCAGATCAGTACATCTTGCTGGCTCTCCATTTCACATATGCCAAAATCCTATTGTTAGTCCTGACTAATTCTTCCAGTTCTCCCCCCAGGTCCTAACCTGTCGATCATATATCTCCGCCACAAGCCTGAATACTATTTTCCTCCACCATTGCACAACAAATGCCCATATATTGTAGTATCATGGCAGCCCCTAGATGAATATGGATGTTGTGAAATGACTCTGTTCAGTTTTACACATATGTAAGGTCACCTACGAAGTTATAAATCCCAAACAAATGGCCATCCATTGTTCTTCCTTCTTAATTGTTCATTTGCTTCAATTGTAAACTACATGAGTAGATGGCTAAGAAGAGTTATTTATTCATTTATTTATTTTATATGCCACCTTTCTCCCAGAAAGTGGCCCAAGGAGGCTCACAAGTAAAATAGTTTTAAAACTTTATAATGATTTTTTTTTAAATCATCATGCTAAAACCATATAAGATCACATGTAGCATACAAAAGTTAAAAACATAACTAGAGCACACACCTGTATAAAAACCTCCCTGATACGATTGTATATTAAAATATATATGCTTGAATAAAAATGTCTTTGCCTACTGGCAAAAAGGGAGCAGAGAGGGGGCCAGGCTAGCCTCCTGTGGAAGGGAGTTCCAGGGGTCAGGAGTAGCCACCAAGAAGGCTTTCTCTCATATCTTCTGTGATGATGGTAGGACCAAGAAAAAGCCTTCCCCAGTAGATCTTATGAACCTGTTAAAATTCACACATAAATACGTCTCTTATCCTCATCAGTTCCTGCAGCTTTTATGAACAATGAAGCTCAGTGGAAGAACTACAAGAAGACTGAGAATCTCTGGGGTAAGAGTCCATTTTTAGATTTTTATTTCCAGCTTCTTTCCATTTCTGCCCAAAGTTATTCTTGCAATAAGCAGCCTGTTTTCTTATCCAACCCCCCCCCCCAAAAAAAAGCATTTTAAAACTTTGAATATATATGACGTGGGCAGATGACTATATAGATAATCATCCCTCTGTTTTCACAGACTTGAAGTCCGCATCCCTTGCCTGTTCACAGACGGCAAACAGAGGGGGACAACACGGGATATTCACCTGTAGTGCACGGTGCCATTCAAGCCTATGGGGCTTGAATATTTGCAATTTTCCATTTTTGCAGGGGGGGTCCAGAACGGATCCACCGCGAAAACAGAGGGGCGACTGTATATATAGGTGTTTTTCTACCATGACATTCCAAACTGGCTGGCATCCTGTTGGAGTCTTATACCTGTATAAGTTCCCTTAAACAAGGAATTGAATGACTGTTCAAAAATATTCCAAACAAATTGCTCAAAACTGTGTTTTTCACAGTTTTCATCAGGAAACCTTGATAAGAAAAATCGTGGACTGAGGAGCATCTTCACACTTTGGGACTTATTCCATACAAAATTCACACATGGTTGAACCTCATGCAAATTTTGCACAGAATATGTCCCAAATTGCAAACAGGCTTCAAAAACCGTGTGGTTTTTCAAAGTGCTTGTCTCACCTGGAAGAAAAATGTTAAATTATTTGTTGCTTCCTTCAAGTAGAAACTTAGGGGGGGAGCAGACTGGCGGCTCTGCGCCGCCCCGCGAAGGTAGAATCATAGAATCATAGAATCATAGAATCATAGAGTTGGAAGAGACCACAAGGGCCATCCAGTCCAAACCCCTGCCATGCAGGAACTCCCAATCAAAGCATCCCTGACAGATGGCCATCCAGCCTCTGCTTAAAGAGCATCCAGCCCCACGCCTCGATCCTGCGGCGCTCCTTCCCTGTCCCTGAAAGGAGCGCTAAAATAGTGCTCCTTTCACAAGTCAGTGAAAGTGCACCCCAAAAGCATGAGGCACACTTTCACTGACTTATCTGCCGCAGCGTGTGCAGACGCTGCGGCGGGAGGTTGCCCCCAGAGCGCCGGCCGTGCGGAGGGCCGGCGGCTCCGAGGGCAACCTTGGGAGGAGGAAGGGGCGCCGAGCATGCGGCTGCCCCTCCTCTTCCCTGCCTCCAGGATGGCTTAATAAGCCGTCTGCCGAGGCCCTTAGTGAAGCATATCTCTCCTTTAGACATGCAGTTGTATCGTTTTGACCAAAGCATAACATCTATATTTAGTTCAAGATCACAAAAGCGGAGTTTCATATGAGTTGCCATTGCACTTCATTGCACATGGTGCATTGAGGATTGTTTCCCATTGTGCATTGCTTGCATGGTTGCACATGGATGTGAGCCATGACCATTTGGTTGTGCAGTGTTGCAATTCTGTAATGAGGTGGCATAACACAACCAAGGCAGAACTCCATGAGGATAAAGTTAAGCTGTGTCTCTTTGATGCAGAATCTCAGCCACTGATCAATCTGGTTGGAAGAGATGCTCACATTCCCTTTCTCCTATATTCCAAGTGCAAGACAATACCAGTGAAGATCTGTGAAAGTAATACTGCCTACCTGAACAAAAGAATCTTTCAGGCTTCAAGCTGCCTGCAGGCACCCAAGCAACCATCTCTGCCCACATTTCTCCACCCATCCACCCATCTAAAATTCCCATTTAAAATAAAAATAAAAATAAAAATGGGCAAATACATTTAATCATTCTTTCCTAATCCTAAACCAAAATAGTCCCAAAACTTTAAAAATGGTGAAAGGTCTGGAAGCTGTGCCCTATGTAGAGCAACTTAGGGAGCTGGGTATGTTTAGCCTGGGGAAGAGAAGGTTAAGAGGTGGCATGATGGCCATGTTTAAATATTTGAATGGGTACCATATTGAGGAAGGAGCAAGCTTGTTTTCTGCTGCTTCAGAGAATACGACACGGAGCAATGGATTCAAACTATAGGACAAGAAAATCCACCTAAAACATTAAGAGGAGCTTCCTGACAGTAAGAGCTGTTCGACAGTGGAACACAATCCCTTGGAGTGTGGTGGAGACTCCTTCTTTGAAGGCTTTAAAACAGAGGCTGGATGGTCATTTGTTGGGGATGCATTGATTGTATATTCCTGCATGGCAAAATGGGGTTGTACTGGATGACCTATGTGGTTCTTCCATCTCGAATGTCTAGTTGTAACCAACCATAGGAAGCAGTGCTCATCTCAGTTACTAATCTGAAGAGCCAGCATTGTCAGAGACTATTCTGTGATCTTGGGGCCAGCATGATTGCACAGAACTCTGCTTACCTTCTCACCAAAGTGGTACCTATTTATGTACTTGCATTTGCATGCTTTCGAACTGCTAGGTTGGCAGAAGCTGGGACTAGTGATGGGAGCTCACCCCATCATGCAACACTTGGGTCTCAAACTGCTAACCTTCCTACCTTATGATCATCAGAACTGGCGCCTTAACCACTAAGCCACCGCATCTCAGAGGCCAAATTCCCACATCAAGGAGATGGAGTGTAACTTTGTACATCCTCCCTCTGTTCCAGCATCTGTTAAGCAATTCAAAAAATGACAAAATTGCTGGTCTCAGTTCAGAGAGAGAAAGACACTAGGGAGCAATCACACAAGGAATCACACTCCTTTTCTTTCCCCGCAGAGCTCAGACCAGTCTTGTCTTCATCATATGAACTGCCTTTCCCATTCCTTCCCCGCCAGTGAATGGCAGCAGTACAGCTGATGGAGGATGGGGTTGGGTTGGGTACAAGTAGTTAGAAAATAACCCTTGTATGCCACCCAGAAAGAGACGAAAAGACACACTTACAGGTGTATCTCTCACTATCTGGATGTTGCTCCAATTCTCCCATCTCTAGCTACAAGTAGCCAAGATAACCAAAGAAAACCTCAATGTTCAGGAGACCAGAGGACTGAAGACCAGTTCTAGGCATACAAATAAATGGAGGACTTGTTGCCCTCATCCCTTGTTAGTGGGCTTGCTGGAAGTGTTTGGTTGTCTACCCTTGGGGGTCAGTTGCTGGATTCAAAGTGCCTTTGCTCTCATTAGAATCATAGAATCATAGAGTTGGAAGAGATCCCAAGGGCCATCCAGTCCAACCCCATTCTGCCATGCAGGAACTCCCAATTAAAGCATCCCTGACAGATGGCCATCCAGCCTCTACTTAAAGACCTCCGAGGAAGGAAAAGCATTCGGAAGGCTTTTGTTATATATTATATACCGCTTTGCTTTCGCTGGCAGGCAAAGACCCATTTGTTTCAGCAAGCTTTTATTGTCCAAGCAGGAAGGGAGCTTCTGATTGGGATGCTTTATGTATCGTTTAAAACTTTTGTGTGTCTTTTAGATGATTTTAGGCTGTTTTCTGTGACAGTTTTAATTGTTTTTAAACTTTTGTTGTGATTTTTTTTTAAAAAATGTACGCTGTCTGGGAGCCACTCTGGGAGAAAGGTAGCATATAAATGAAAATAGATAGATAGATAGATAGATAGATAGATAGATAGATAGATAGATAGATAGATAGATAGATAGATCAAGCTGGCAGTTTGAGTGGGACATTAGGCAACCAGGGTTCAAATCCCCATTTCACCATGGAAGCCTACCTTGGGCAAATCACACTCCATCAGTCTCAGAAGAAGGCAAGGGCAAACCCTCTCTGAACAAATTCTGCCAAGAAAACCCCATGATAGGTTCATCTTAGGGTTGCAATAAGTCAAAAAGGACTTGGAGATGCAAAGCAACAACCACAACACCACCACAAGGGCAGCTCCCTAGCAAACTCCTGGGCTTACAAGCCACTGAAGGTCAGAAGCACTTAGGCTGAGCCCGTGGCTCTTGGTTCCTCTTGCCCTTTGCATCTGTCCCCTTTGACCTCTTGAGATAACATTTATCTTTAAAATGGCAGCTCTGTCTTAGGCAGCAGCAACTGCTTGCAACATTTGGACAACAGATGGCGAAGGAACTGCTTGGCAAGGTTGTTGCACTGGGGTTTTCTTGGTAATCCCCCAAATGAAGATAATGGTGACTGAAAGTAACTTGAGATTAATCGCCATGACCACTACTTTGACCCCTACCAGCCTCCTTCCTCAAGCTTTCCCCTGGTTCATCGTCATCCTTCCCTTTATGTTGTGTCTCTTACAACACCAGATCCACAGAATGTATTGGGGATTTCAAGGGTCCCAATGTCTTCCCATCACAGCCTGCATTCATGACAGAAGTATAAGCCTGAACCTTGTCAATTAGCCTCAACCAGAGTAGACCCATTGAATAAACACTTGAATTGTGAGTCACCACATAAATCCAGTTCATTCATTCGAGCCTATCAACAGACTTTTTGGTTGTTGGTGTTGTGTGCCTTCAAGTCATTTCCAACTTATGGCAACTCTAAGTTGAACCTTCCATGAGGTTTTCTCTGCAAGTTTCTTCAGAGGAGGGCTGCCATTGCCTTCCCTGAAGCTGAGAGAGTGTGACTTGCCCAAGGTCACCCAGTGCATTTACATGGGCAAGCTGGGATTTGAACACTGGCCTACAGAGTCATAGTCCAATGCAGAATTAGCACTGAGCCATGGCAGTTAAAGTGGAGTCAAACTGTATTATTTCTACCGTGCAGAGAAGACACTAGTTATCTATTTTAAAGTTATATAAATTTCGCACTTTTGTTGTTGTTAACTGCCTTCGCATCGATCTCGACCCATGGCGACCCTATGGATGAGACATCTCCAGCCCCATCCTCTCCTGCTCTGCCCAGCTTCTGCAAACTCATATTTGTGGTCTCTTTAATAAATTCCATCCATTTAGCCTGTGGCCTTCCTCTCTTTCCACTTCCCTCCATCTTTCCTAACATTATTGTCTTTTCCAACAATTCATGCCTTCTCATGATGTGTCCAAAGTACAACAGTCTAAGGGCCTTTACAGACTGCCAGAAATAATGCAGCTTGAGACCACTTTAACTGCTCTGGCTCAATGCTAAGGAATCATGGGAATTATAAGTTTTTTTTGAGACATTGAGCCTTCTCTGTCAGAGAGCTCTGGTGCCACAATAAACTACAGTTCCGATGATTCCCTAGCACTGAGCCAGGGCACTTAAAGTGGTCTCAAACTGGATTATTTCTGGCAGTCTATAAAGGCCTGAGGTTTTGTCATCTTGATTTCTAGGGATATTTCTGGCTTGATCTGTTCTAGGACCCATTTGTTTGTCCTTTTGGCTGTCCATGGGATCCTCAGCACTCTTCTCCAGCACTACATAGTTATAATTCCACAGTTATGATTCCACTTTTACTGCCCTGGTTGCACTTTATGGAATCCTAGGGCTTGTAATTTGGTGACTCACTAGAGCTCTCTGGCTGAGAAGGATGGGACCATGGCATGGGAGAGCTCTAGTGAGTCATAAAACTGCAAACCCTAAGATTCCATAGGATGCAGCCATGACAATTAAAGTGGAATCATAGCACTATAATTGTGTCATGTGAAAAGACCCAGGATCCCAGTAGCAAAACTATCAATTTACATAACTTGGAGCATACCAGATTGTCCAATGACACCTCAATGCTTCCTAGATTCTCAGACAAAATCCAAACCGCTGATGATCCAAACTTCCACTCTATAACATCTGCAGACTACGAAACCCAAAATAAACCATGGATGATTTGCTGCCCATTTATGACATCCAGAATTTACCACCTGAGACATCCAACTCACTCTGACTAATGAAAGGGCCAGTGCTGTCTCTCAGAAAGAAATGGAAGTTTTCAGACCACAAACGCCTTTGATCAAGTAACCTAAAGTTCTCAAACTCATCTTAAAGGACGTTGCAAGTGATGTCACCAGGATGCAAGGAATCTTCTTAACACCAGCCCCTCCCTTTCCACCAATGAACTCTGGTTAGCAATAGATTGAGCTGAAACATTTGTGTATTAAATTATAGCTCTCCAAGAAATTTATTACTAGGTGCAAGAGAGGCTGGAAAAGGTTGCAATGAAATCATATTTACTCCCATCCAGCTCTTGTCAATGTGCCATCCTCAGAAGAAGCATTTGTCATTGTGTGCCATACACCACATGCTGTTTCTCATTTTCTTAAACAAAGGCCCAGAAACATTATTAACAAATCAGGGGCACTTGCAGACTATAAATCTACAATGATCTATATTTTATCACATTTCTGGGGTGGACAAAGAAAGATGGATAATGTGATTTGAAGGGGGTTAACCAACTTTCTTCTGCCAGTTGGATGGAGACCCTACTCTAACATCATTTGAAATCCTGGTGCTATCTGAACACATAACTTGAAAATGTCGGTGGCATCCTGTATTGCATTTACAGGAGGAAAGTGTCCATATTTTGCAGTTTGTTTTCAGCTTCCCTCCACCTTCAGATTCAAACAAGTGCAAAACTAAAAACACAGAGTAAGAGCTGCTGTTAAGCATTTAGAGATCTGGTCTAGAAAGCCAACTAAAGCTGCCTTGGTAACCAGAGTTGAGGTGTCTGGTCGATCCACCACAGCAGAGGCAGAGAAGTTACTATGGATTGTATCACTATTCCTCTTGCATATTTTCCAAGCTCAATGAGAGCAAGGCTGATAACAAACAAGGGTTCAAAATATAGAAGGAACTGTCCAAGGTCCTATCTCCATTTCAGCACCTTGGATCATACCATTAAAGTTAGGATTAGAACCCACAGCCATGTGCTGCTCATTTACTGAATAAATAAAATGAAAATTTAAACAACAAACTAGCCTCCACTTTTTCTCATTTTCTGGTTGAAAAATGAATTTCAGTAAATCTTGTGAAATCAAGAGTTGGTAAAAATTATGGGAAAGAGTAATAGAGCAATTCGTTTTGCACAGTTTTCTTCCGGTGTTTGGACATCTCAAAGTCTTCTGGAGGATTTTTCTGCACAGAGAAACACATGGATTTTTTGTGCAAGAAACATGATGTATTTTGTGCAGGGAAATCCTCCAGGACAACAGAATAATTCAGCAATTATTCATCTTTGCATTCACAGTTATCAAAGATTTACACTCCTGCTTCCATGTCATAAAGCACATCTCTAGAGAAGCTTCTTTTGAAACTGCCTAATAGACAAATAGAAGTAGAGTGAAACTGAGATCTACAAAAGAAACAAGACTAGGAAAAGAACTGAGTTGCAAAACTAGCAAACAGTGTAAGAGTGGCTAAGTGGCTAAAGAGGTCACACTGGTTCAAGTGAATGGTTATATATTTTTATACATTTTTTCTCCTACTCCCTTTTCTTTAAGTAGTTTGAGATTTGACATGAATAATTTTAAAAATTATAACACTTTAAAATGTATAACATTTTAAATAGCAATTTAAAAAAGAAAAAGACCACAGCAGATTCATTAATCCAGGGTCATGGGAACCATCAGCCATCACTGATCCATGATCCATTTCCAAAGGACTGGAGGTGCTTAACATCTCCATGAGGCAATTTTCCATTAAATTCTTGTTGTTGTGTGCCTTCAAGTCATTTCCAACTTCCAGTAACTCTAAAGTTCACATAATGGCAAGATTTGTTCAGAGGAGGTTTGCCTTTGCCTTCCTCTGAGGCTGAGAGAGTGTAACTTGCTTCGCCCAATGGGTTCCCACAGCCACGTGAACCCTGGTCTCCAGAGATGTAGTCCAGTTCTCAAACCGCTACACCAATACCACTTGCTCTTGCTGCTGAGAAATAGTCAGTGAGCGATCTTCATGTCCAGATTGTGAGTTTCCCCAAATTAACCTAGTTGGCTATTGCAGAAAACTGGATACTGGATCTATCCTAGAGCATCAAAATGTTACTTTTTTGCACTACAGCTTCCAGAATAAACTACCCAGCATTGTCACTGGTCACAATGCCTGGGGGATACTTGGTGCTGCAGTCTAAAAGAGCAACGTTTCTATTTCTTTTGGCCCTTTGGTCAAATCAGGAGTCTGTGGCTGGCATCCTGTTAGGGACAAATGCAGGCATAAGTTGCAGCATGCAGCTGGGATGATTTTTTTGGACAATGCGTCATGGTCATATGCAGCTGATATTGGCATAAGCAGAATTGTGGACCTGAGACCATTGTATGCGGTGGTGCATTAAAGTACATACAAGAGCATGTGAATGCTCTATGCATTGTCTATGCACATTGCAGTTGCACAATGGGTTGCCAGCTATGTGCATTGACCACTGATCCACATAAGTTGTGCTACATTGGTATTCAGTATTTGTTGTTGTTGTTGTGTCCCTTCCAGTCATTTCCAACTTATGGCAGCCCTAAGGCAAACCTATCATGGGGTTTTCTAAGGCTGAGAGTGTGTTGCCCATTAACCCAGTGGGTGACCATGGCCGAGTGGGGAATCGAACCCTAGTCTCCAGAGTTGTAGTCCAATGCTCAAACCACTACACCTTGCTGGCTTTCTGGTATTCAGTATAGGGTTGTACAATGTAACTTGGCCAGTGGATATTTATGCTACACTGAAATGATGTAGGCGCATGGCCCCTGTATGTTGGTCTGAATTAGACTTATTTCCAGTGGCATCTGGAATCTCATCTTGTCCTGTTATTTCTATCTGAAACTTTCACACACTTATTCTCAAGTTCCAACAGAGAAGGGTAAAGGCAGAGCTTGGAAAAGTTATTTTGAAAAGTTACTTTTGCCAGTGACTGGAAAGCTTGGGGAGCAGCAGTCTAAAAGAAAAGGAAAGGAAAGAACAGCTTTTTCAAACTGGATCTATAAGAGAGTACATGTGCGAGCTGTTGTTGGCTGTAGTGCACATGCAAGCCCTTGATGTCTGCTTTATTGCCGTCCTTTTATTTTTGCTTTCCGAAACCAAATATTCCAAACTCCATACTGTTTTTTCTTCCGTCTTTCCCAAGTCGGATGAGACTAATAAGAATACCACCTGAGGGAAAAAGCTAATGCACAGACGTACTTCCTCTCTGGAGGATCAAACAGCCGGGACGGTTCCTTTTCAAGTTTTATTAATCCCCGGTTCATAATTTCTACCACATCATTAGTCATTTCCTATTATCGAACAAATACTTGGTCGTGGAGCCATCTCTGCAGTAAATAGGGAGAGATAGCCTTGCCACCTGCAAGGCTGTCATTGACACAACTCCCCACAAGCACATCTGGGAGAAAGGCTGAGAAGATGCTGTTTTTGAATGGGACGACAATTAGAAACACAGGGCAAGAGGACTGCTTTTTTGTTGCCTCTTCTTTTTCTTTTCCATTAATGGTTTGCCTGTTTCTCCCTACCCACTCACCCCACATTGTGTCCTCCAACTTTGGGGATAGCTCATGGCTTCTGTACCAATTGGAGTGGTATGGTCAAGAAAGAAAGTGCAATGACAGGTTTACAGTTCAACATGAATGTCAAATCCAGTAGGAACCAAGTTCAGAAACTAAGACTTCAGTAGTTAAAACTAAATAACATTTTATTCAATAATTACAGATCCAGTCCAGGGACTAAACCCATCACATAACCCTCCAAATATTTTATGGCAGGAAAAGTGCATTTGCAACTCCTGAAGATTAAGGGAACAAAACAAAACAAGAAAAGGAAAGGAAAGGAAAATAATGATCACGGATGATTTCCACCACTTTAAAGTAGATGATGGAGACACTGAAAAAGTTCTAGATTTTCCATACCTTGTCATTAATCAGAATGGAAAGAAATCAGAGGAAGACTAGGACTTGGAAGGGCAGCTATTGAGGAATTAAACAAGATCCTGAAGTGTAAAGATGTATCATTGAATACTAAAGTTAGGATTGCCCATGCCATCATGTTTCCAAATTCTATTTATGGGTATGAGAGCTGGACAGTGAAGAAAGTGGATAGAAAGAAAATGAACCCACTTGAAATGTGCTGGAGATTCTAGAACCCATTTGAAATATGCTGGAGACAGCCAAAAAGACAAACAAATGGGATCTAGAATAGATCAAGCCTGAACTCTCTCTGGAAGCCAGCATGATCAAATTGAGGCTGTCGTACTTTGGAGATATAATGAGGAGACACGACTCACTAGAAAAGACAATCATACTTGGTAAGGTAGAAGGTAGAAGGAAAAGAGGAAGACTGAATTGCAGGTGGATTAACTCCATCAAGGAAGCCAAGGCTGTCCTGCATCTGCAAGGCCTGGGGAGGGCTGTTGAAGACAGGGTGATTTGGAGGTCTCATTTATGTTGTCGTTATTAACTGCCTTCGAGTCAACCTTGGCTCATGGTGATCCTATGAACAAGACATCTCCAAGCCCTCCTATCCTCTACCTCTCTGCCCAGGTCCTGTAGGCTCAGGCCTGTGGTCTCCCTGATTCAGTCCATCCATCTGGAATGTGGTCTTCTTCTCTTTCTACTTCCCTCCATCTTCCCTGGCATCAATGTCTTTTCTAATGTGTTGTTCCTTCTCCCAATGTGGCTGAAGTACGACAGCTTCAGTTTAGTCATCTTGGCTTCCAGGGAGAGTTCAGGTTTGATTTATTCTCTCACTTATCAGGTTGCTGTAAGTTGAAGTCAACTTGAGGTAGTTAACAACCACAATCCACTCTGGGTTTTAGTTCTGGGTTTCAGCAGCTTTCCAAAGTACAGGACCTGATCCTAACATGGGTTCGGCACAATGGAAAGCTCCTTGAAATTGTGGACGGAAACCCGAGACTTACCACTCTCATTGGCCTGGAAGCCAGCTACAGTTTGCTTTCCTAGAAAGAAGAATGGTCCATGGGCAGAATAGGAAAAGTAGGTATTCCAAGAGAGAGAGAGAGAGAGAGAGAGAGAGAGAGTTTGTTACGGTAGTGAGAAATATGAAGTTGCAAGGTCATCCTTTGGAGCACTGCATGTGTTGGGTAAAAGTTTGCACAAATATGTCTAAGAGTAAAAGAACAATCATTAAGAAAAGTAAAATTGGCAATGCAGTGCTGTTGTGTTGTCTTTTAGATCATGGACAAGCATCATTCTAGAACAAATATTCCTATCTGTGTAGAAGGCAAAGAGGAACACCACTTCTAAGTTACCATCCAAAGTTTTTAATACTTTGTTGTGATGTTCAATCTAGTCGGCTTTGACTTATGGCAGCCCTATGAGAGTCTTGTGGCCTCCAAGATAATTGTTGATATTTGCCATCCAGGTTGCATTGACTTTTGGTGACCTTAGGAATGAGAGACTGAAGAGCCCTGGTCATCAACAGCCTTATTTAGGTCTTGCAAAGTCAGGGCTATGATTCCTCAATTGAGTTTATCTTCCTATCATTCAAGTCTTCCTCTCCTACTGCCTTCCACTTTAACAAGCATTATTGTATTTTCTAATGAGTCATGTCTCATGACAGCTACAATCCTCTATGGCTCAGCTTAGTGTAGCAGGTCCACAGGCGAACTCTATTAGGCTGAGCCATATACCACTACCCACAATTTCTGGAACAGCCTCTGAAGTTCTCCACCCAGCGTGATGTCAAAGGCTTTCATGGCCGGCATCCATAGTTTTTTGTGGGTTTTTCAGGCTGTGTGGCCATGTTCTAGAAGAGTTTCTTTCTCACATTTCTGACGTCCCTACCCAGGGTCTCACAGTATATATATAACCACTCTCCTTCATTCCAGTATTCTCTGAAGATGCCAGCCACAGATGCTGGCAAAACAGAAAAAAACTCTTCTAGAACATGGCCACACAGCCCGAAAAACCCACAAAAAACCTATCTCCACCCAGCCATTCCCTGCTTTGTCAGTGGTAGGCAGGATCCCAGAATAATCTGGCTATGTCTCTATTGCCAGGTGTAAAATGATTACAGCCCCCTGAGGACCCTGGCAGATCTCAGTGTTGATGTAATCATTTCATGCCTGGGCACAGGGACATAGCCAGATGCTTCTGCAATCCTGCCTGCTTGGCACAAAGCACAGAATGGCCTGCAGTGCAGCTTCAGAGACTTATCAATAGATGAGGAGGGTCTTTCGGTGCTACGGAGGGAGGAGAGAGGGAGGGAGGGAAGGAATATCACCACCGCCTCAAAAGACATACATACATGGAAGAGAAACTTACATGTGCCTATGTCCCTAACAGGATGCCAGCTAGTGAGCCCCAAGTACAATGGCTTCATTAGTGTTCTAGTCATTTTGACTTCAAGGGAATGTTCAGATTTGATTTGCTCTCAAACCCATTGATTTGTCATCCCAGGGTATCGGCAGAACGCTCTTCCAGAACCACATTTCAAAGAAGCTGATCAGTTTCTGTAATAGTGTTCAGAAATTTGCAACTGGTTGCAGGATTGTTAATCAATCAACATGAGAGGTTGACAGGGCAAAACCCATGTGGCACCCCAAAGCTATTTTTGTGGCTCTTTGCCCCCCCCCCCCCAAATTGCACAAACTACTCTTTTTCAGACCAAAATAAGAGAGCAGGAGTATCCAGGAGCAGCATTTCACATTTTGCCAAGAATGCAAGGGACAAGGGAAAAGAGCCAAGATCCTACGTCGAGGAGATGGAGTGTAACTGCACACACACTGAGTTATGCAGCAGTAGCACAACACAGTGAATTGTCATGCTGCACAACCAAATTTGCACCTGTAAGAATGTAACAATGTGACATTTCAGAAGCAACATAATACATGGAAACCCAGTTACTTTTGAGTAACACTTTTGAATTACTTTTCAAAGTACAGATCATAGAATCATAGAATCATAGAGTTGGAAGAGACCCCAAGGGCCATCCAATCCAACCTCTTTCTGCCATGCAGGAACTCAAAATCAAAGCATCCCCGACAGATGGCCATCCAGCCTCTGTTTAAAGACCTCCAAAGAAGGAGACTCCATGAAGTTTGATGGGAATTTTTCTCTTATCAATTCTAAAGTCTATTTGTTTCTGTTTAATAGTAAAAAAAAAAATAATGAAACAACAATGATTCATGTAACAAGGGACACATCTAGTCACCTTATTGATACATCTAAACATTAGGACAATGTATTTTCAGTGTTACATGGCATAAGCTGATGGTGTTCATGTCAGTGGGATAGTGAATCCATCCCAGCTTTTACTGAATTTGTTTGGGTGATAAGATTTGGCAAGCTGGATAGTGCCTTCAAAATTTGGAGTAAAACCCAGAGCAGACTCATAGAAGCCACCAGTGGCCACTGAGAAAATCTGTGCTAAATCTAACCAAAGCTCTCTGGTCAAATAGTGGCCAGGGAGATAAGAATTGGGAAGCCCACAACTGTACAGAGGACAAGACAGAGACAAAGGAGTTTATCACATGGGAGGCAATCCCGTGGTTAAATCGAATTTAAACCCATCAATATCCCATAAGAGCGGGATGATTTTCAGATGATGTTCCCCAGTTCGCTATTATCCAACAGTTAATCCACAGTTAACCTATTAATAAAGTGGCAAAATCATGCTGCTTTTTATTTTCGGGATTTTCCTGTGAATAAAAAGCGACACAATTTTGCCACTTTATTCATGGGTTAATTGTGGATTAATGGCGACGTTGGAGGGTGTTGTCTGAAAATCATCCTGCTCTTGCAGGATATTGACAGGTTTAAGTTTGATTTAAGCATGAGAGGAGGATGCTTCCCTCCTGTGTGATAAACTCCAAAGTCAAATTGCAGAAGAAGACCAGAAGAAGACCAGAGTCAAGATCCGCACAATGCAAAACTAGAGTGTAATCTTTTCCCTTCTTTTTATTGCTCTCTTTTTATTGGTAGCATTAATGAAATCTCAGAGATGGAGGCTTAACCATAATTGCTACATGCGTCTAATAAATTGCCTCCGGTTCCTCAAAATGAATTCTTGTGAATCAATCCAGGCCTTTGTTCTCAGGTCTGTTGAGTTATTTTATTTCATTTATTTTTCCTTCCTGTGTTTTTTCTTTTCTTTTTTTTTTTCCTTTTCATGCCGTAACAATGAAGGAGAGTCTCTCTAAAGGGCAATCCAGAGGGGAATGGCTGTCATTCAGAGGAGCAAAGTGGATCATGAAAAACTCGCATAGAAATACTAAGCAAAATACAACAGCATAGAATGTAATTTGCTGCATAAAGAACTATGCATTGATTGTGCTTTGTAACCTTTGTGTTGAATGACAGTGTTGCACAACTGAACCTAGACATGTGGAATGAAAAGCATATTACATCCAAGTGCAATGGCCCCATATGCTACAACTGTGCTTCCACAACCTTCAGCCAACTTCTACATCAGACAAAGATGCTGAAATGCTTTTGTACAAGAAGTTGGGGAAGACACCAAGAGGATTCCAACCAAGAAGAGATCTGCTGCATCAAGCCAAAGGCCTATCTAGCCCATCATCCAGTTTCTACACTGGAAAACCAAATGTCTTGGGGAATTACAGAATCATGGAATCATAGACTCATCATTGGAAGATGCCCCAAGATACCCTTTGGCCATGCACACAACCAAAGCACTCTCGACGCACAGCCATCCACCCTCTTTTTAAAAAAACCCAAAGAAGGAGACTCCACCACTCTCTGAGGCAGCAGCATATTCCACTGTCAAACAGCCCTTATCCTCAGTAAGTTCTTCCTAATGTTGAGGTAGAATCTCTTTTCCTGTAGTTTGCATCCATTGCTCTATGTCCTAATCTCTGGCGCAGCAGAAAACAAGCTTGCTCCCACTTCAACATGACTTCGCTTAAGGCTCATAAGTAGGATAGGAGGGGGCTCCCAGCTGGCGGTCCCTATGTCAGTGGAATGGTCGATCTGCTTTGGGAGTTTGGTCTGAATTTTAAAGGATATTTTTTTAGTGAAGCCTATCCACAAAATAGATTCAGCACCTTGGATAACTCCTTTAAAGTTCAGGTTACAAACCAGAGCAGCTTCACCACCTTACGGAAAGCCATCTGCTGCCACTGCATGGATCAGGACCATCCAGCATGAATTGGGACCCTGCCATGCAGGAACACATTGCTCCTAAGAGGCAGGCATCCAGTAGGAAAAATTAATCATAACCTGCCTGCCAATGTTGAGGTCCCCCATTAAAAACAGTTCCAAAGTCAAGATGCAGTAAGAAGGAGTTCTGCCACTCATACTGCCTTTAGAAGACAAACTGGCCTTCTCAGAAACTAATTCTTAAATCCCATGCTCCAGTACTTTACCATCATTGTAAAAGAGCAAGTTAGGATCCTCAGCATGCTAGAGTTTGCTTCTTCTATCTTGGCCCTATAAACTAGGATATGCAATTTTACGAGAGCCCAGGTTCTCCTTTTTGTGTCATGTGTGCCATCCTTTTTGGTGTTGCAGAAATGGCTTACCTGAGTTTCTGACAAGAAGAGGGAGTAGAGTGAAAATATACAATGGATATTCCGTATAAAATGAAAGGGAGTGCAGAGGCTGAGATCCCACATAGGAATGTTACTTTGCATTCATGGAATTAAGTGGCAATTATGCCTCAGTGAAGTACAACACTGTGCAACCGAATGTGCAAACACATGTGAGATGCATGGTTCCAATGCACGATGCCCATCTGCCAATGCTATGTGTAATGCACAATGTGCTTCTGCAGGTTGTTAGTAGTATTAGTAGTTTGTGTCCAGTTTTTAAAGCTGCTCCTGATTTTAAACAATGGCTGAGATCCCACATCAATGAGGCAGACTGTAGCTTTGCACATTCAGAGCTAGGAGATGTTTGCGTGTTAGTGAACTGCAACACTGAGCAGCTGCATGTCCAAACAAATGTGAAATGCACAATTGGAATGCACAAGATCCAGATGCATGTGAAATGCACAATGCTGCCACATGTGTTTAAATATTTGAAGGGATGTCATATCGAGGAGGGAACAAGCTTGTTTTCTGCTGCTCCAGAGACTAGGACCAGAAACAATGGATGCAAGCTGCAAGAAAAGAGATTCCACCTCAACATTAGGAGGAACTTCTTGACAGTAAGGGCGGTTCGACAGTGGAACACAGTCCCTCGGAGAGTAGTAGAGTCTCCTTCCTTGGAGGTCTTTAAGCAGAGGCTGGATGGCCATCTGTCAGGGATGCTTTGATTGGGAGTTCCTGCATGGCAGGGGGTTGGACTGGATGGCCCTTGTGGTCTCTTCCAACTCTATGATTCTATGATTCTATGATTCTATGTGCAATGCCACGGTGCATGCACACCTTTGGTTCTGCAAACATGAACTATTTGTGGCTATTGTGCATCAGTAAAAAATGTCCAGCGGTTTCCTTGGGGGAATTTATGCAGACATAAGTCACTTACAGGATGCCAGTTAGTGTTTAACGTGGCTCTTCCCCTTCCCTACTCTTAGGAAAGGAGCGGAGGGGAGCACTTTAGATAAAGCGTATGGTATAATTACTCTGCTTTAGATAAAGTGTAGGCATTACTTCCGAGCTGATAAAGAGTTTGTTTTCCTCACTTGCTGTCCCATCTGTCTGTCCCTCTTCATTCTTTCACAGAGAAGAGCAGCAGTGTTGAAGGACCACTTGATGTTCTCAAAGCTGCTGCAGAAGGCAGAGCCGGTCGGGCTGATAACACAAAATGAAGGTATGTAGAGAGATCTTGTAGCACCTTTGAGACTCACTGAAAGAA
>CM034701.1:5996011-6006104 GCA_020142125.1 Phrynosoma platyrhinos
TTTGCATTTTTTCCACATTCACGGGGGTCCTGTGCCCCTAACCCCAGCTATTATGGAGGGATGAGTGAATATGTTTCCTCCCTCTATTAGACCGGAAGATAACCTCCTACATACTCTCAGCCTCCCCCCTGGCCTACACTGCTAGAGGTCATAACCCAGAATCACTTATCTATGATACAGTTCATGCTAGACTGCAGTGCCATCTAGTGGAAGCATGAGGAATAGTCCTCCCTATTCAGTCATCACAGCAGGAGTCGAAGGAATGAAGTGGGACTTGCCCATGTCTGGGCTGCTACAATGCACACACAGCATAGATGCCTTTATTAAAAATATTCTCACCTATCACAACTATGGACAGTTGAAGAACCATTGCAAAAACAGTCTGAAGACCATGGGCACAATTGCATGGCAATTGCATAGGGGGTGCCTCAGTCCATAGCCAGTGGACTCCTACATCAAGGAGACAGAGTATAACTTTACATTCATGGACTTAAGTGAACATTTGTGCATTAGTGAATTACAACCCTGTGCAACTGAATGTTCAAACAAATGTGAAATGTATGGTTACAATGCTCAATGCACATCTGCATGCATAATGCACATCCCGTACGGACTGCACACTAGCACCACATGTTTCACTTTGCTTCTGTATCGTTGAAGTGAAGATGGCCATTACCCCATGGCCAAAAAAAATTACAATGGTCCCTCCACATTCACTGGGATTAGAGGTAAGGGACCCTCATAAATGTGGGGAAACCGCAAATAAAAAAACACTATTCTTTTCACCTAAGAGAATACCTCTCTAGGAATCTCCAGATCCTCCAGTGCAACTCTATGGTCAACATCTGCCAGAAGCTGATCATAGAATCATGCTGGAGGACTTACAAATGCCCAGAGAAGTGTTTCTCTAGGAACTTCTAGGTTCTCTAGCACAACTCTATGGTCAACCTTTGGCATTGGAGGACCTAGCTATTCCTAAAGAGAACATATTAATCAAAACTGCAAATAATCAAAGCCACAAAAGGCAAATCCACAAATGTGGAGGGCCAATTGTACAACCAAATGGGTAAGAAAGCTTATGCAGACCTACGTCACTAAAA
Organism: Phrynosoma platyrhinos; assembly: GCA_020142125.1. NCBI lineage: Eukaryota > Metazoa > Chordata > Lepidosauria > Squamata > Phrynosomatidae > Phrynosoma > Phrynosoma platyrhinos. Next base: position 5,997,112 of record CM034701.1, read on the forward strand.
GGATGCCAACCAATGGCCAAAATCCTGAATCAAGGGCATAGCTACGATATCATTGCTATGCTCCATTTCCTGGTCCATTCCCTGAAACTCACCTTAAAAGCCAGTCATCTATCCCAAGCAAAGAAACTCTGTGGTTCTGTTGAGGAGGACACTGAAGGATGATATGACCAGCCCCCTTTCACCAGTCAGTGTGATGTAAAGTTGTGGCAAAATCCTGTAGGGCTCTCTGCTTCCTTCCAAATGTTGACTGGCTTTTAAGGTGGGTTTCAGGGATGTTTACGATCATGGCAATTGTACCACAAATATAAATGTAAATAGGAAAGCATTATGCAATCATAAGTCTAACTTTCAACATTGGAACTGCCTAACAGGACACCAGACAATGTTTCCGGCTACAAACGGCAGTGCTCCAAAATACTGCAAAATGGATTTTCTCAGAGCTAGTCCTGGAGAGATGAAACAGAATAGAAGGCCCTTCCAAAAAACTCCTGCTGTTCTACAAATGTTATGGCTGTCTTCACCATGACTGAGAAAGATCCAGACTTATGAGCACTTGTCCTTATTTTATTTTATTCTTTAATAATCCCCCCTCTCTCCAAACTGTCTGCAACAATAAGCTCATGGTTTTTCCTAAAACAACTTGGTCAACTTTGATTTGCTCAAGGAAAGAAGGGTTTCTAACATCTTGCACTCCTCGCCTCCAAAGAGAAGGGGAGGGGAAAATACATGGAGAATAGAGAAGGGATATATTTTCTTCCTTGCCATCAAATAGGAATGGAGAGGAAACAGAACCCCGCAGAGAGAACTGGTACAGTTGCTGAAAGAGCGGCCGCTTGCCGGGCATGCATTATCGCTGGGCTCATTAACAAGAACTCTGAACTCTGTTTGACCACAGTGTTGGCTGAGCTTTCTGAAGGCCCTGGGCTGAGAGTAGGGGGCCAAGAGGGGAGGCAGCTGAGGAGGAGGAAAGGATATTAAATGCATGGGATTATGATAACAAACAATATGAGCGGTTCAATTCTTCTTCTTTTGTGCTTTCAAGATCCTTTCCAAAACATACGGGCCTAAGGGACCTGCAGTGCAATTCTGTTTGCATAGTTTGACACCCTTTGGAATGCTCTGTCTCTCTGTCTCTCTATGTGTGTGTACATGTACATGTCAAAAAGTTACTTTGGAATGTGTGATCCACACACGCACTTAATGAGATTAGCCCATTTCAGGGGCACACCTACGCAACATTATTAACACAGCTTTGGCAAAAAATCATCCCAGGAACTGTAGCTTAGTGAAGGTGCTGAGAAGTTGGACCAAAGTCCCCGCTGCTTCCCACTTCACTCAGAAGTACTGCAATTCCTGGGGCTCCCAGGGGAGATAAAAAGTTACATCTGTGGGTGTAGAAACAGAGGCCACATTTCTGCTGTGGCTTTATGGCTGTGATGTAAGCAGTTGCACTTCTTGGAGGATGCACAAGCGCATGGTGTCCTCTTTGTGATTATGCAAGGCCTGTGATACTGAAGTATCCCATTGCAGAAGTCCAGGAGTGCTGGAGGTTCACCAAGTGTGGATTTTTGGAGTGGATGGAGAGTTGGAACAACTGTTGCACAACAGGAAAGTATGCAGCTATACTACCCACTGTGCAATAAGATGAGAAATAATGCAATACTGCTCCTTCATTATACTTGCTTAACTTTGTGCTACTCAGCTGATGAATAGGATCTCAGTCAGAGCTTGAAACCATGGCCAGGCTACTGTGTCAAAGTCTACCTTATGTAAACCCCTTGGTATCTGCTAGGATTTGGTTTCAGGACCCCCACGGGTACCAAAACCTGTGGCTGCTTAAGTTCCGTTAAATACCATGCTACAATTAATACACTGGTGTAGTAAAATGGTGTCACTTATGTAAAATGGCAAAAGCAAGGTTTGCTTTCTGGAATTTATATAATTTTTAATATTTTCAGGCCATAGATTGTTGGATCCATGGATACAGAGAACTGACTGTACATAGCCATGTAGCAGAGGTACTAAGAAATCCTGTTGATGAATTGTTGGAGCAAAAAGAATTACCCTAAAACTTATATCATACTGACAATCATGCAAAATATGGACCTAAATCTGATTTCTGGTCCCACATTAGAGCCAACCTATTGAATCAATGGTATTTACATAAATACTTACCATTCAACAGTTGACAATGCTTGGCAAAGTGGGATGCAGTAGGAAAAGAGGGAGATGGCACTACAAGTAGATAGTTTCAATCAAAGAAGCCATGAGTTTGCAAGACTTGAACAGGGCAGTTGATAACAAGAGATGTTGGGGGCCTCTTATTCATAAGGTCGTCACATGTTGAAGTGGACTTGATGACAAATGCCTCATCCCATTGAGGCATCATTGCTTGAACAGTGAAGAAAGCTGTTAGGAAAAGAATCAACTCATTTGAAATGTGGTGCTAGAGCAGGGGTAGGCAACCTTTCCCCTTTAAGGGCCAAGGGACTTCAGCTCCCAGAAGCCTCAGCCATGTTGGCCAATAGTCCCATGTTGGCCAATAGCTTCTGGGATTCTGGGAGCTGAAGTCCCTCGGCCCTTAAAGGGGAAAGGTTGCCTACCCCTGTCTTAGAGCAAAAGAAGGCTGAACTCTCCCTAGAAGCCAAAATTATAATAAATGAGGCTGTTGTAATTTGGACATATCATGAGACATCATGACTGCTTGTAAAAGATTATAATGCTTGACAAAAGTGGATGACAGTAGGAAGAAAGAATAGATTACAGGTGGATAGATTAAATCAAGGAAGCCACGGCCATAAGTTTGCAAGACCTGAGCAGAGCTACTACAACAGGGTGACCTGGAAGTCTGTCATTCATAGGATCAACATAAGTTGAAATTGAATTGAAGGCAAATAACAACAGCAACAAAAATTGATTCAGTGGATTGACACCAGCTGGAACTAGCAAATTTAGCTCATTAAAGTTAATGTTTCTTTAAAAGTATTTAAAAGTGAAAGCCTTCAACTTCATATTTAAAAGTCTCTTATATGTCAGAATCCTGTGGGTTTGCTGTTGTTGTTAACTGCTCTCGAGTCGATCTCAACTCATGGCGGCCCTGTGGATGAGACATCTCCAAGTCCTTCTGTCCTCCACTGCTCTGCTTAATTCCTGCAACCCAACCCCTTAATAGCCAAAGTGACCTCCTTCATAGAGTCCATCCATCTGGCAGCATGTAGCCTTCCTCTCTTCCTACTTCCTGCCATCTTTCCCAGCATTATTGTTTTTTTCCAAAGAGTCCTCTCTTCTCATGATGTGTCCAAAGTACGACAGCCTCAGTTTAATCATCTTGGCTTCCAGAGTGGTTTCAGGCTTGACTTGATCTAGGACCCATTTGTTTGTCCTTTTGGCTGCCCATGGGATCCCAGCACCCTTCTCCAGCACCACATTATCTCAAATGAATTGATTTTCTTACTAACTGTCCAGCTCTCACATCCATAAATAGACCTATCGCATCAATCATTGAATAGTTAATCCACGTGGAGGTAAATCTAACTGGTACAGAGTTTACTTTTACTGGGGCTAAGGGGGGGTGCAGATGGACAGCTCTGGGCCGCCCCAGGAAGTGGCCGATCGGGGCTGCAGCTACCCCACGCTGCGGCCCCTATCCTCCCTTTTGCCACCCTGAAAAGAGCGGCAAAATGCCGCTCCTTTTAGGTGGCAAAAGGGTGCTCTAAGAGCCGGCGTGCAGCTCTTCTTCGCCCTTTCCGGTGCAGCACATCAGAATGCTGCGCCAGGAGGGCATCCTGATGCCACGCACCATGCATAACAGCACGTGGCATCAGGATGGCGTCAGTGAAGGGTTGGAGCGGCCAGCATGCGGCTGCCCCACCCCATCTCTGCCTCCAGGCTGGTCCTTTGGTCCGGTCTGCAGAGGCCCTAAGTATAGTATTTAGGCCACAATCTAATGCCCTATACTGAAGTTTACTTAACTTGTACATAAATGCATCACTGAGTGAAGGAGAAAGCTCCTTCATCCATTTGGACTAAATGTTCCAATGAAGACCGGCTCACAAATAAAAGGGGATGCAAACGGGCGGCCCTGGGCCGCCCCGGGAAGCAGAGGATCGAGGCCGCTGCTAGCACACACAGTGGCCCCGATTCTCCCACTTGCCGCCTCTTAAAAGAGCAGCAAAATGCCGCTCCTATTAAAGGCGGCAAAAGGCCTCCCCAAGAGCCGCTGTGTGGCTCTTCTCTGCCTCTTCCGGCGTAGCGCGTGAGGACACTACGCCAGGAGGACGTCCTGACACCACGCGTCATGCATAAGGGCACGTGGCGTCAGGATGTCTTCAGGGAGGGGTGGGGCGGCCGGTGTGCAGCTGCCCCTCTCCTTCCCTGCCTCCAACACGCTGCAAAGGGCCCGTGTGCAGAGGCCCAAAGTTCCTAAAAAGGCATAATCTCCAATATTGCATAGATGAAATCAGGACACATGTGGCCAAGCAACATCATTGTATGGTCAAGATGGCAAAAAGTTATTAATGAGGAAGAGCACACAAGCCAGGAAAGGGTGTAGCAGTTTGCTTTTGCCTGAACCAACTGGGAAAGACAAGATTCAAGTCCCTCCTCTCCTCTCCCGACTCCTGAGTTAACTACATGCAAACTACTTTGCTGAACTCAACTTGGGGCAACTGAAATAAGACAAAGGGGTGAAATTGGAGGAGGAAAAAGAAAACATATCCTATTTCAAAATGTCCTATTTTGAAAGCAGCTGAAAAAGTGGAAGGACAGAGGATTAATTGGGACTGTCCCTGCCAAATTGGGACAGTTGGAAGGTATGGAACTATCACACAGGCATTTCTGACCTAAGGATTCCTCATTTGTTTATTCTTAGAGACCACCTTTGAAATGACATTTTTCTTGAGATCCCACCTCATGCTTGTGTGTTGTAAATCTATACTCACATAGTGGTTGTGCTACATCTCTCTTCTGTTGGATACTGTCATTGTGCAACCAACTTGCCTGCTTACTGCTCTCTGGTTCAACAGGAAAGTCGCAACGGCTGTTTCTGCAATCACAGTGAATCAAGTGGTACATTGAACCATTCAAGAGTATGTAACTGGAATGGCTGGATGGTGGGTCAACACATAGGTAAATCCAATTGATTCATTGGCCCTATTCTAGTTAGGACAAACAACAGGTTCAGATTATCAGAAAACCTGTATCTCCCCTCATGAACCTGCCCAAGCTTTGCTGTCTTTGGGGCAGAGGGTTCTCTCCATCGCACTATTCTCACAGGCTGATCTGGTGAAGACATGGAAAAGAGCCTTCTCAGTGGCTGCCCCTAGGCTAGGGAACTCCATCCCAAAGGAGGCTCACTTGGCCCCACTTCTGCTCTCTTTCAACCACTAGGCAAAGACTTTCGGATGCAAGCCTAGTAGTAGGATATCCAATGGTTGCTGTTGTGTGCCCTCAAGTTGTTTTGACTTATGGCGACCCTAAAATCCTTTCTTGATCGGATTTGTTCAGAGAGAGTTTGCCTTTGCCATCCTCTGAGGCTCAGAGAGTGTGACTTGCCCAAGGTCACCCAGTCGCTTTCCATGGCTGAGTGGGAATTTGAGCCAGAGTCATATAGTCCAAAGCTTATTTTAAAGTAATACTTTCACTAGACTGATTATTTATTGCATCTTTAACTTTTGTTCTATATTCTGTTTTAACTATTTTGTTTCAGCTTACCTTATAAGCTGGTTTGGGTCTCATGATAAGGGAAAGGCAGGACATACATTCATTCAATCAATCAGTAATTGAGTTCAGGTTCATGTGAAATGGTTATACTTGCAGAAGGCTATTTAAGCAAATGTGAACTGAATACATCTGTTGCATAACAGTCAAAAAATACAACTTGTGCCTAAGGGAACAAAAAATACAACTTGTGCCTAAGCTCTCATATGATTGCGTATGAGAGCAGCATGGTTTGAGCACTGGACTGCAACTCTGGAGACCAGGGTTTGAATCCTCACTCAGTCATGAAAACATACTGGGCAACTCATACACTCTCAGTCAGAAACAACTTGAAGGCACAGATCAACAAACCAATGAGATCTGTCAGGATGTATGATTGTGTATTCCTACATGACAGCGGATTTGGACTAGATGGCTCTTGTGGTCTCTTCCAACTCTATGATTCTGTGATTATAAGGGACAGGACCTAAATACCCTAAAGTCACCAGATTCCATCTGATCTTGGAAACTAAACAGTGTCAGCCCTGATTATTACTTGAATGAGAGACCACCAATGAATACCAAGTGCTGTAGGCTCTATTTAAGCAGAAGGAACTGGCAAAACCAGCTCTGAGTATTCCTTGCCTAAGAAAACCCTATGAAATTTATGGGGTCGCCATAAGTCAATATGCAACTTGGAGACGCGCGCACACACACACATGAAACCAAGGAGTCCAGCTGTTCTCCCCACTAGGCCATACCCATTGGCCCAAAGTACTCCATCTCCATAGCCCTTGGCCAGTTTGTTTTTACTAAAGATAAAGTTTCAAACCCTTTTCCCCGGTTAACATCTTTCACCGTCAATTATAGGCAATGTTCCATGGGAGGGAGGGAGGTTAGTTTGGTCAACTAAGCGGTAGGAGGGTTATAAGGGTTTATCTCGCCATCAGAGGTGCCTTGTTGGTGTTCATCCCTTGTAAACTGTAAGAAATGTCAGTGTTCCTGGTTGTCCTCATCTTTGACAGCAGAAAGAGCAGAAAGCTGTACATTCTTTGAGGGATCGGTGGTGGTGGGAGAAATGAATGGGGAGGCAGGGGAGGAAGGGAGTTCACAGATATCTGAGTACCTTGGGAAAAACAGAGGCCCTTGGACATTTCACTCAGCAACCTAATGAAAACTAGACAAATTGTCTTGCATTTAATATATAGTTTCCGTCGATTCCGGTTGCCTTTTGTTCAGAACAATTCTGGTCTTTATTGGAAAGAGACAGTTAGATATAAAGAAATCATTTCACATTGGCAAGGGAGAGCCACGATTGGACCAGGAAATCGGGCTTATGAAAAGAAAACTGGAGGACATTATGGATCAGATGATAATTTCTTCAAGCTGCATGTTTTACTCTCTCACACAAGCCCAGCAAAGGAGAGGAAAGAATAATTCAGGTGATGGGGTAGGTAAAAGAAGTGCTAATGGTGAGCGCTATCACCTGCATCTGAAGTGCTGTTGGTATTTTATGTATGCATAAAGAAGCAGGTGGATACTTTTCTCTGATTTGGAACATGGATATTGGGTTCAAGGTTGCAGAAAAGGGAGTTATGCATATGGTAACTTTGGGCATCATTGCACAAAGTGCATTGATGCTCACGTGCATTTAGTTCATTCATTCATTCATCAACAGTTACAGACCAAAATATAATATATGATATTTTATTATATATAATTATATAACATATATAATACAGGAATACAGCCAAAATTCATAAAACATACAATAATATATCAAATTTGTGTCCAACTAAGATTGTCAATATTTCTTAAATATTATTAAATAATAATGCATACATTTTAAACAGTCCAAACATATTATTTTCCTTTTGTCATTGTTGCACAGATTCTGTATGCTTTATTGCAAACACTCAATAAAAATTAATTTAAAAATAATAAAATAAAATCCCTGTATTATACCTATCTGCCTTCTAATTGTCTATGAGTAGTAATGACAGGGGCACAAAACCAAGCAACCTTCTCTATGATTTGGGGATCCAAATCATCAAGCAGGAAGGATATTTAAAATCTTTCCATGCTACCTGGCAATTTTTGTAAAATTGGGGTAATTAATATGGAGCTGTCACCTTGGTAAAATGGGCAATACAATAAAACATGTTACAGACTTTTTATATCTACTTCTGTACAAGGGCAAGGGCGCTTATCATAGGGTGTTTTTTTTAAATATCTGGCTTCCAATACATTAAATTATGTCACAGAAATAGCACACCTCACATGCATTTAGTGTGATCATATTAGTAGAGCATGGATGTGCATGTACATGGATGCACATACCGATGTATGAGATCCTACATCATGCTTGTATAGTGTAAATCTATAATTACAATGATGGCCATACCATCCTTCCACTGAATAATGACATTGTATTACAAACTGTGTATTTGTAAATGTGCTTGCTGTCTCCACAATCCCATAAAGGACAAAGCAGTACATCATAGACACTGATGAGTAGTTTACACACCATCGGAGAATGCACAACTTCATGTGCAGCAGTGGCACAGGCAGATTTCCATTCCTATAAACTTCAGCTGAATATGGAGCTTGCACCATAGCCAAAAAATCATTATTGCATGCATATGGGAACTTGTTTATGAAACACCAGCAGGATACCGGTCATCACTGTGCCATCACTCATGAGGTAGCATTATTTAAGTGCAATATCTGTGAGCATAAAATTACATTCCAAAGTTTGGTATCTGGTTAGCGGTCCTCATGTTGGTTTAATGCACCAACAAATCAAAGATGACAGACCTGGTTCAGCCCCCCCCCCCCCCATGGTAATGAACCAGCTCTGATCTACTTATATGTTTATTGCAAGGGTGGGCAATGGAAGTGACCCAGCAGTTTCAAGCCTACATCTCCCACCAGCTGTCACCTCCATAGCTAATGATGAGGAACCTGCAGTCCAAGAAACATCTGGAGGGCCACAGTTACCCACCTTTGCTTTGTTGTTTGTTGTTGTTGTTAACTCGTCGATCTCAACTCATGGCAACCCTCTGGATGAGACATCTCCAAGACCCCCTGTCCTCCACTGCTCTGCTTAAATCCTGCAACCCCTTAATACCCAAAATGACCTCCTTAATAGAGTCCATCCATATGGCATATGACCTTCCTCTCTTCCTACTTCCCTCCACCTTTCCCAACATTATTGTTTTTCCAAAGAGTTCCCTCTTCTCATGTTATGTCAACGGGGAATACCTTTAGGCATGCAAAACAAAATTTACCATAAT
>CM034701.1:6006204-6029559 GCA_020142125.1 Phrynosoma platyrhinos
CACTGCAAGTTGGAGTCCTGACAAATGATGACTGCAGCCCACTTCCCATCTTGGAGGGCAACAGATAGGCAGCTGGAGACACCCCTTGAGGTGTGCCACAACTGCTTGTCTTAATGCACCCTGTGACTGAGAGAGCACTATAGGCATCCAGGGGCTTTGGAACAACCTAAACTACAGAAATGTTTGTCTAAAATTTTCTCGTTGTTATTAATTGCCCTCAAGTTGATCCTGACTCATGGCGGCCCTATGGATGAGACATCTGCAAGTCCCTCTGTCCTCCACTGCTCTGCTTAGTTCCTGCAACCCCTTAATCCCCATAGTGACCTCCTTCATAGAGTCCATCCATTTGACATGTGGCCTTCTACTCTTCCTATTTCAATAAAGCATTGCTGTCTTTTCCAATGAGTCCTCCCTTCTCATGATGTATCCAAAGTACGACAGCCTCAGTTTGGTCATCCTGACTTCCAGGGAGGTTTCCGGCTTGATCTAGGGCCCACTTGTTTGTCCTTTTGGCTGTCCATGGGATCCTCCGCACTCTTCTCCAGCCCCACATTCTCTCAAATGCATTGATTTTCTTCCTATCCTCTTTCTTAACTGTCCAGCTCTCACGTCCATACATGGTAATAGGGAATACAATTGTTTGTATGATTCTAACCTTTATGCTGAGTTGTATATCTTGACATTTCAGAATCTTTTCTAGCTCTTTCATATCCCCCCTCCCCATTCTTAATCTTCTTCTGATTTCCTGACTGCAGCCCCCATTTCTATCAATATTTGATCCCAGGAATGGGAATTGTTTTATGATTTCTATTTCTTCATTGTCTAAGTTGAACTTGTGAAGGTCCTCAGTGGTCATTTGTTTGTTGTTAATTTCCATCAACCTAAATTTGATTTATGGTGACCCTATGAATGAGACACTTCCAAGTCACCCTCATCAGTGGCCTAGCTCAATTCTTGCAGACTCAGGGCCACGGCTTCCGTGACTGAGGAACTTATTGCATTACCTGTTAAAATGGAAAAGGCCTCCCAGGATACAGCCAGGACACTGGATGGGGCAGGAATTTATTGCACAGTAAGTCGCCGCCAAATCTCTGGGTGACTGCAGCTTCAGTTTTCTAAAAAAGAAAACTTACTGTGCAGTGGCAACTTACTATCCAATAAATCCCGTCCTCATTCAGTATCCTGGCTGCATCCTGGGAGACTTTTTCCACTTTTAAAGGTAATTCGATAAGCTCCTGAGTCTATCTATCATGTGGTCTTCCTCTTTTCCTACTGCCTTCCATTTACCAAGCTCTGTTGTCTTTTCTAGTGAGTCATACCTTCTCATGAGATGTCCAAATTATGGCAGTCTCGGCTTAGTCATGCTGGCTTCTAGGAAGAGCTCAGGCTTGATTTGTTCTATGACACATTTGTTTGTCTCTCCTCCAGTCCTGCACCACATTTCAAATGAGTTGATTCTTTTCTTATCAGCTTCCTTCACTGTCCATACACAGAAAGCAGAAATACAATGGCACAGACAGTCTTCTTTTGATTTATGGACTACAATCTCTACTCTGATTAATATTGAGCTAAAGTATGGGAAATCTTAAACTATTTCAATGTCATCATCATCTATTTTGAAATTATGTATATTGACTGTGATCATTATATTTGTTGTCTTAATGTTCACTGTAAAACTGCCTTTGTACTTTCTGCCTTGACTTTCTTAAATAATTGTTCTATCTCAGCTAATAATATGGTGTCATTCGCATACCTTAGACCTTAGACCAGGGGTATGCAACCTTTCCCCTTTAAGGGTCGAGGGACTTCAGCTCCCAGAAGCCTCAGCCATGTTGGCCAATAGTCCCATGTTGGCCAATAGCTCTCGGGATTCTGGGAGCTGAAGTCCCTTGGCCCTTAAAGGGGAAAGGTTGCCTACCCCTGGCCTAGACTGTTGATGTTACTTCCCCCAATTTTCACATCTCCTTCCTCCAAATGTAATCCTGCTTTACCTATTGTATGTTCAGCATACAAGTTAAACAGATAGGGTGATAAAATGCTGCCTTGCCTAACCCTGGTACAAATTGGAAACTACAGTCAACCCTCCACATTTGTGGCTTTGACTTTTGCAGATTTGATTATTTGTGGATTTGACTAATATGTTCTCTCTAGTAATTTCTAGATCCTCCAGTCTGCTTCTATGGCCAACTTTTGCCAGAAGTTGAGCTGGAAGACCTAGAAATTCCTAGAAAGAACAATTCTTTTGGCATTTGTTGGCCCTCCAGCACAATATCTAGGTCCTCCAGCACAACTATGGGCCTTTGCAGACTGCCAGAAATAGTGCAAATTGAGTCCACTTTAAGGGTTAGGGTTAGTGCTAGGGAATCATGGGAATTGTTGTGTTTTTTTTTTCTGAGATATTGAGCCTTCTTTGTCAGAGAGCTCTAGTGCCACAATAAAATACAGTTCCCATGATTCCCTAACCCTAATGCTAACCCTTAAAGTGGACTCAATTTGCACTATTTCTAGCAGTCTGCAAAGGCCCTATGTGGTCATTCTATGGTCAACGTACAGCAGATGTACCACATAGTTGTGCTGGAGGACCTAGATATTCCTAGAGAGGTGTTCTCTCAGGTTAAGAAATAATGTTGTTTTTTATTTGTGGTTTTCCTGCGTCCCTAACCTGAGCAGATGTGAGGAGCCCACTGTATTCCATTTCACCATATTGTATCCTGATGGTGAACTTTTGTCCTGATCATAGGTTACATAGCAGGACAATCAGGATTTGACATGCCCATTTCTTTACAATCAACATGTGGACATGTATAGAACTCCATCAGAATCGTAACAAGTGATCAGAGGGAGAACATATCTGAGATTTTCCTAATTTCTTGATTTCTCTACCTGCATCATGCAGATGTATCCAATGGAATATTAATTACTCCTAGTGTTACTTACAACATAGATTTTTTAAAAAAATGCAGCTAAAAACCAATAATCATAATAAGATGGTTCTCTTCCGGCAGTCCTTCCCTGAATAACATCCCGCCCAAAGAAAAGTATAAGGAGATGACAATGATTCCAGCTCTTTTGTTGCTAAGCTGCTATTTATTTGTACTGTATTGTTTTCTTTTATTTTGTATTTTAATCTTGTTATAGTTTAATATATTTTTAAGGGGTGGGTGAGTTAAGAAAGGGGTTGTTTGACTGTTTTAACTTGTAATGTTGTTTTAATCTGTTGTACGCCGCCTCGATTGCACTGCAGCGAGGCGGCATAAAAATAAAAATTATTATTATTATTATTATTATTATTATTATTATTATAAACAGTAGTTCAGAAACAATTAAATAACCTATCCTACTAACCTATCCATGCATCTAACTAAGTTGACTGAAGTCTACGAATGTTCATGCTGCCAGATTTTTTTTTTTCAGTTAATCTCAAAGATGCTACTACAGTCGCCCCTCCATTCTCACAGACTTGAAGTCCGTGGTTTTGCATATTCACAGAGGGGTAACCTCCATTCAAATGAATGGGGGGCCACACCTGCGAGTGCATGTCTACGGGCCCGCAGGAGCACACTCCATTCAAGACTGTGGGGCTTGAATATTGGCGAGTCTCCATTTTCGTGAAGGGGTCTGGAATGGATCCCCCACAAAAACGGAGGGCCAACTGTAGATCCCTTTGCATACTGACTACCCTACTAAAACCACCTTCATATAAAGCAGGTTAAAACCATTTAAATGTGACAATGGGAATAAAAGGACAGCAACCTGCACTTAAAGGCCCACCTACAGCAACTGGTTTGTATCCAAAGGCCTGTCTAAATTAAAACATCATTGCCTGGAAGCTGGAAGAAAGGGACCCAGCTATCCTCTGGTGGGAGGGAGTTCTATAGCAGCCACCAAAAAGGCCCTCTTGTGTGTCCTTGCCAAATGTGCCTCTGCTGGAGGCAGGAGTGAGATATAACCTTTTCCCAAGGTTATTACCACTTGGACCCACTCATTTAGTCTTTCAGCTATCCATTGACCCAACACACAAAGCTCTTACAACATTTGTCTTCCCACAGTCTTGGACGTACGGTATGTTTGGAGCACAATGCTCCCCTCCCAACCTGCAGGTGTGAAGACCGGCCATGCAATTTGCACAGACATGTTTCTGTGGGCAGTGCAATGGCAGCCAGGGTCTTGTATGCAGAATCCCACTTTTCTTCAAAATCTGTAGACGGCTTCCTGTAAACACTCGCATTCTTGAATACCTCTCACTTCTGTTTCTTGTTAATGCAGAAGAATTTTAAAAATCAACTCACCGATTGAAAAACAGCTTGCCTGCCTAGGAGGTTGGTTCAACAATGCAACAGTATTTATTATAACATTTAAGTCTGTGATTAAGAATACCAAAAGACTCCATCGAGGAAGAGTGTTAGCCTGAGCCTATACTTCCTTTCTCTTCCCCCCCCCCATTTTTTTCCTTTCTGTTTCCATCATCAGTTTTTGTAATTATTGCCATTTCCAAAGTTTTGCTTTTAGAAGCAGGTGGGCTGCATGTTTATAAGACAAAGAGAGAGAAGGAATACAGAAGGAGGAGGAGGAAAAGGAAGGAAGTAGCAGAGGAAGAAGAGGTGAAGACGTCGAACAGGAAGAGGAGGAAGTAGAGAAGGAAGACAAGGAGGAAAAGAAAGGAGAAGAAAAAGAAGAAGAGGAAGGAAAAGGCGACCAAGGATGGGTGAGGCTGCAACAAGGATTTGCTGTTGAACTCTCTGCACTCCTTGCCATCGTTTTTGAGAAATCCTGGAGTAGAAGAGAGGTGCCAAAGAACTGGAGATGGCCCAGCATTGTCCCTATCTTCAAAAAAGGCAAAAAGAAGATCCAGGAAACTATAGGCCCATCAGCCTGACCTCAGTACCAGGAAAAATATTAGAACATACGAGGGTATCGTAAAGTAATAATGATCATGCAGAAGTTATTATGGTATATTGATGAAATTTTGTCAGTGTCATCATTGGTTCCTACATGCATTATGTTCAGAAAATCAGCTCTTTGTGTCCTTTATTTTTGTTACAGATTGTGCCAGAAGTGACTAAAGTGTAAGATGGAGAAGACTGAGGCTTGCAGTGTAATAAAGTTCCTGTGTTTGAAGGGTAATGGCACCCGGCAAATTCATGATGAGATGATGGTAGTTTATGGAAACAATTGTCTATCTTATGATACTATTGTGAGGTGGAAAAGGAATTTCCAAACTGGTCACATGTCCCTAACAGTTGAGACAAGACCTAGAATACCATCATTGACAGATGATCCAGGCACAGTGAAGAAAGCAGAGTGTTTCATCCTGGAAGACAGACGAGCAACCATCCAAATGATCATGAATGAAATTGGTCTCAGTTATGGTAGTGTGTGGAAAATTATTCATGATTGCACATGTCTAAGGTATCTGCACATTGGGTTCCACGTTAGCTAACCCCTTTCCAGAAACAAACATAGTATGACCTTTCAAGACAGATGTTGACACTGTTGGAACGGGATGAAGAGATTTTTTTTTTTTTGTCTGGTAATCATGGATGAATTTTGGATCTATCAGTGTGATCCAGAGACCAAAACCATGAACGTGGAGTGGAAACATGCCAATTCCCCTTCCTCTAAAAAGGCAAAGGTGCAAAAGTCAGCAGGGAAGGTCATACTCTCCATTTTTGGGGACAGTTGTGGAGTCATTCTCACGGATTACCTTGCAACGGGACAAACCATCACTGGCACATACTACAGCAATATTCTGGACAAGTTGTGAGATGCTCTGAAAAAGAAACGCCATGGTATGCTCTCCAGAGGCATTCATCTCCTAGCTGACAATGCACCAGCTCACTCATCTCAAGTTGCAATTAACAAACAAGGGCATGTGGCTTTGAGATTTTGCAGCATCCACCTTATTCTCCCAGCCTCACACCAAGTGACTTTTTCTTGTTCCCAGAAATGAAAAATCCGTTGCAGGGTCGCTGATTTGACAACACAAATGACATCATTCATGAAGTGGAAGAGTGGTTTAAGGCACAATCTGTAGACGTCTACAATAACGGTATTCAGAGAGTCAAGAAATGCTGGGGAAAAATGTGTAAACCTGGATGGTGATTATTACAACAAACTTTCTGTCAATTTTTTTTAAAGGTGATAATTAAAACTTTACGATCCCCCCACCAATTCTATACAGAGTCTGTCTGCAAGTATCTTGATGATGATGATGATGATAATGATGATGATGATGATGCAATCATCGGTAGGAGCCAGCATGGGTTTGTCAAGGACAAATCTCATGAAACCAACCTTATATTATTTTTTTTCAAACAGGTTACTAGTTTAGTGGGAGTGCTGTGGATGTCACTTATCTAGATTTCAGAAAAGCATTTGATAAAGTCATTCTGCCCCCCATAATATTTTGATTAGCAAAGTGATTAAATGTGGAATAAATGGGAACACTGTCAGATGGATCCATAATTGGTTGGAAAACTGTCCTCAAAGAATCATCATCACTGACTGCAAAGTGGAAGGAGCTCTGGAGTCGAATGCCTCAGGGTTCTTTCCCAGAGCCATTACTCTTAAACATTTTTATCAATGACTTTAGGGGATGCAGTGGATGACACAAAACTGGTGGTGACTAACACACTGAAAGACAGGAACAGGATTCAAAAGGACCTAAATAAACCAGAAATTGGGTAGAAATTATTAAAATGAAATTCACCAGAAATAAATGCAAAAATTCTATATTTAAGCCACAAAAACCAAATCCACAGGTATAGGATAGGGGATGCTTGGCTCAGCAGTACTACCTGCTAAAAGACCTTTGGGATTATGTTGATCATAAATTGAACATCAACCAATAGTGTGATGCTGCAACAAAGGAGGTGAATGCTATATTAATAGAAGCATAGTTTATGCAGAAAATATAATAAGAAAAGCAGGTTTAGACTCAGAAGAAGGAGGAGTGAAGACAGAAAGAACATCAACAATCTAAGATATGCAATGGAGACCATACTACTAGTGGAAAACATCACAGACTTGGAGGAATGACAAAGGAAGGTCAAAGAAGAAAGTGCAAAGGCAGGCTTAATGCTGAATATAAAGAAAATAAAAATAATAACCATGGAAGCAATACATAAATTCAACTAGACAATGAAGAAATCAAAATAGTTTAAAAGTTCCCATACCTAGGATCAAACATAAATCAGAATGCTAACTGCAGTCAAGAAATAAAAAGACTCAGGACTTTATCACACAGGGGAAATCCTGTGCAGAAACAGTGTTTTAAATAGGAAAAAAACTGCAAAAGTGGGTAGATTTTCAGATGATGTCGTTGTTAAAGTGTGCTTAACCCTAACTGAAAGTAGTCAAAAGCTGCTTCTTTTTACTTTCAGAAAATCCCAAAAGTAAAAAGAAGTGGCTTTTGACTACTTTCCATTTGGGTTAAGCACACTTTAACAGTGATGTGTGCAAAAATCTACCCGCTTTTTTGGGTTTTGCCCACCTTTTAAATCCCATTTCTGCACAGGATTTCCCCCATGTGATTAGGTCCTAGGAATGGGAAGTCCAGACATGAAAAAACTAGACAAGATCTTGAAGAGTAGAGGTATGCAACTGAGCACTAAATAAAGTTAGAATCACCTAAGCCATTGTATTCCCCATCACCATGTACGGATGTGAGAGCTGTACAGTGAAGAAAATCAACTCATTTGAGATATGGTGCTAGATGGAGCAGAGCGCTGAGGATACTGTGGATGGCCAAAAAGACAAACAAATGGGTCCTTGAACAGATCAAGCCTGAAATCACCTTGGAAGCCAAGATGATCAAACTGAGGCTGCCATACTTTGGCCAGCCACATCATGAGAATGCAGATCTCATTAGCATTAGCATTTAGCATTTACATGCCTATATCGATTCATAGTGAACTCTGCACTCTCTGACAATAATGCTAGGAAAGGTTGGAGGGAAGCAGAAAGAGAGGAAGACCACATGCTAGATGGATGGAGTCAATCAGGGAGGTCACAGGACTGGATTTGCAGAACCTGAGCAGAGCAATAGAGGACAGGGGGTCTTGGAGATGTCTCATCCACAGGGTCACCATGAATACGAACAGCAATAGTTTCCAAGTTGAGAGGAGTAATAGTCCCCCTGTGTTCTGCACTTGTCAAGCCTCACCTGGAATATTGCATGCAGTTCTGAACACCTCCTTTTAAAAATGATATAGACAAGTTGGAGTAGGTTCAAAGAAGAATACGGATCAGTTACAGGTCTGTAATTCCAGTTTATTAATCTGTAACTGCAATACTGAATACCACACAAAATCTTTAAGTGTAAAGATATATCACTGAATGTCAAATTGAACATGGTCCCCTCTGCATTCCTTTCACTTGCAGGCAAAAGAATGTCTATTTGGACAGGCATTTAGTGATAAAGGCATTGCAGGGAATCTTCTTCTTTATGTTATGTATTGTTGTTTTAATGGAGTAATTTATCTCCTTACATTGTTTTTAAATTGTATTAAGTTTAATTACATTTTAAGGGGGGGAGGGGGAGGTAATTGTTCTTAACTATTGTTGAATTTTATGATGTAAGCCGCCCCGATTGTGCTCAGAGGGGCGGGGTATTAAATAAAAATTATTATTATTATTATTATTATTATTATTATTATTATTATGAGGGGTGCTGAATTTTGAATTATTGTTGCATTTTAAAATCATTTTACTGACTTAAAATTTAATGGCATAACTTGTTGAATCATATTTTAACTTAATTATTATCATCATGTTTTTCTCTTTATCTTGCTTTAGACTTTTTCCCATTTTCCAGTAGAAAGGCAAGATATATAATTAATTAATTAATTAATCAGCAGCTCAATTTTTCCTGCCCATCACCTTCACAATGCCTCATTACACTT
Source organism: Phrynosoma platyrhinos (assembly GCA_020142125.1). Lineage (NCBI taxonomy): Eukaryota > Metazoa > Chordata > Lepidosauria > Squamata > Phrynosomatidae > Phrynosoma > Phrynosoma platyrhinos. Next base: position 6,015,108 of record CM034701.1, read on the forward strand.
TTTCTTGCCTTGCTTGCTTTGGATTTCTAAGACACCTCTCTATTATGATTATCATTGTTATTGCTATTGTTTTTGTTATGGAGAGAGATCTTGTTACGGAGAGAGCCCTCCCTCCACTCCATCCGACGTCATCCATCCGACGTCATCTGGGGGAGAGATGCAGGCCCATCTCCATCGGGCCTAGCCTAAGTGGGAGGGAAAATGTTGTTTTATGTTATATGTAATTTTTATGCTGTAAACCGCCCGGATTGGACTACCAATGGGCGGTATAAAAATAAAATGTATTATTATTATTATTATTGTAGGACCTTTGAGACTAAGAAAGAAGTTGGCAGCATGAGCTTTCCTAGACTTCAGTCTACCTCCTCAGATGCTTTTTTTTGTTATTGGTCTTTATTTTCTTCCAAGATTGCTAGTCAAGGTGGTTTACAAATTAAAATAATTTAAATATAATTTATAATGTAGCAAAACAGAATGCAGCATTAAAACAGAATTAAACAATCAACCATATTAAAACATTTTAAAACTTACACTTAAAAATAAATTTAAAACCATTAAAACAGTATAATCTAAAACAATGCAGAAACCCACTTACAACCCTTGGCTTAGAAGCCTTTATTTCTAAAAATGTTTTGGAATAAAACAGTGTTTGCCTGCCATCAGAATGACAACAAGGAACATATTTGAAGGGATGTCATATTGAGGATGGAGCAAGCTTGTTTTCTGTTGCTCCAGAGAATAGGACACGGAGCAATGGATTCAAGTTGCAGGAAGAGAGATTCCACCTAAATATTAGGAAGAACTTCCTGATAGTAAAAACTGTTTGAGAGTGGAAGATGCTCCCTTGGAGTGTGGTGCAGTCTTCTTCTTTGGAGGTTTTTAAACAGAGGCTGGATGGCTATCTCTTGGGGGTGCTTTGATGGTATCTTCCTGCATGGCAGAATAGGGTTGGACTGGATGGCCCTGGAGGTCTCTTCCAACTCTATGGACGTTATCACACGGGGAGCTCCGAACAGAAGCCGGCTTTAAAGTGAAAGTGCTACCGCAAAAGCGGAAGCAATTAATTAGCCGGCTTTCCCCGTGTGAAAACCTCCTGCGCATTTAAAAGGAGATTACTCCAAACGGAGAGTAGGCAGAAACTGCTTCTTTTTATTTTCGGAAGATCCCCGAAAATAAAAAGAAGCAGTTTCTGACTACTTTCTGTTCGGATTAACCTGCTTTTAAATGCGACGTCGTCTGAAAATATACCCGCTTTTGCGGGTATATTTTCAGTTTAAACCCCCGTTTCCTCACAGGATTTCCCCTGTGTGATAACGTCTTATGATTGTATGATGCCCTAGGAAAGCACTTCTAGAGATCAGGGGCAGTCCCCAAGAAGGCCCTGTATTGTGTTCCAGCCAAGTGAACTTGTGAAGTTGGTAGAACTGAAATAAAGGACTCCCCTGTGGATCTCGGGTCTGGACGGGCTCCTACAAGGAGACACACTCTGTCAAAGAGTTTGGACACAAGCTGCATAAGGTTTTATAGGTGATCACCAGAACTTTGAATTATGCCCCAAAACAGCCACAGCCAGCAGAGCTGTTGGAGTTGTATAATAGAAGAGGAGTGGGCAAAGTGATGCCTCTAGGTTGTATGTGGCCTTTGAGATTCCTAGACTAGAGCTCCTAAAAGCTTCCCAAAGCCACCAAACTTAAAAAAGAACCTTTAGAAAAACTCAAGGCAGTTTTGGAGTGGTGTGTGCATGTGCCCAAAATGTGCCCAAACCACAGTGGTTTGCTTCCCCCACCCTTTCAAATAAACCCTTCCTTAAACATAAAATAAATGTTAAACATCATCCAAAATTGCCAAAAATGTCAGGCGAAAAGTGATGTCCCGTCACTTTGGGCACACCGAGATGCGTCGGTGCGCAGAGTGGGAAAATGGCTGCCAAGAACCGGTCCCAGTTAGCCCTCAGAATACAGTTCTTTGTAGCAACTGAAGCTTCCAAACTGTCTTCGGAGGCTACCCTATTCCCTTTCTTGCTCTCATTTTCTCTACCTCCGCTAGAAACCTAAGAGAGGGAAAGTGGATCAATGTTTTCCAGAGAGGTGAAGGTCAAAGCATTGTGCCACACAACATCACAAGGGCCAGGGTGCTTGGCCTCCAAGGTTCACGTCAACCGAACAGTGGAGAGGAGGGCATCCAGGAGTGTTAGGTATCCCAGAAGGCTGGGCCCTGCTTCTATTAGCAGTTAATGAGGCAGGACCTGCAACAGATAGCCGCTTTCAACTCACAAAAGCTTTTAGGTTTCTCTGTTTACTTTGAGCCATTTGGGTTCACTCGAGCCCTCGCCCAGGAGGTTTATCCACCAGCCTCCCTCCTTCCTAGATAAATCACCCTCCAGCCCAACAATAGTATCATTTACTGACTTTATGCCTAACAAGTTTAAAGATCGAGGACAATGGACTTCAACCCTTTTCTTGTGGAGGCATTTGGGAGCCGTGGGGTTGGGGCCGGGTGGCCCGAAAGATCTAGACTCTTGAGCTGGGCTTTCAGAAAGGAAAAGAAAACAACGGGTGTCGAAAGATAAATGGAAAAGAGAGAAAAGCGGGGGAGGCGAGGGAGAAAGAACAGGAAAGGCTGCGTTTTGGGGGCGCGATTTCAAGTTATTTGTTCCTGACTATGCGAGTGCTTCCTCGTTCTTTTTTATCCATCACTATTTTATCCATGTGATGCCAAAAGAACGCTCTTTGTTAGAATGTTCTCAGAACGGATCAAACTAATTTGCTGGAATGTGAAATAATCCAGAAAGCAAGCTGGAGTCAGCCTCATTTTCACAGACAGAGAACAGCAAATTAACCGGCCACATTTTCTAGTCCCTGGGGCACTGGGCAGGAATTTAAAGCTTCCGAAGAAAGCCTGGGAGTTAATGGATTTGCATGAAGTTTGGCATGCTAATGGAGATTGTCTCTTGTAATGAGCTTTTAATTAGGTCTCCTTGGTGCTTGACCTTCTGGTAAGATGCAGGCCACTCTTCAAATGACAGGCGGGATAACCCGCAGGTGTGGATAAACAGAGCATGGAAGAGCACACAACATTCCCATCACTTCCAGAGATGGCCTCACAGCTTGGCCACCTATTCCCCTCGGTCTTTATTTCCCCCTCCAGGAACAGCCTGCCAGGTTATTGCTGCCAAATCCAGACCGAAAGATATTTTGCTGCCCCGACAGGCTGCTGCACTCAGACCCCCCTGAGACACTGCCAAGGATGCTGGCATGCAATTCATATTTTGCATGGAGAGTACATAGGGCGAGACGCAATTTGTACAAACTAGACGTTTACTGGAGCAACCACACTTGTTCAGTGGTTTTCCTTCTGGGAAACTGTGGGATTCTGTAGCAGAGAAAGAGTTGCTCAGAGTCAAATGATCATCTTCTTTTTCAGGAATACTCCACCAAGTGGTGAAAGAAGTCTGTTTGTCACAGCTTATTTTTTTTACCTACGTATCTTGCATTTCGTATACTCTGCTTTATTAAGGTTGTTGGTTGGCAGTGTGGCTGTTTTTAGATTTATTTGTTCCCCACCTTTCCTCCACATTAGGAACCTACAAAGTACAACACAATGTAGTTATAAGATACAAAAGGTCAACATGAAAATGGAATTGAACTACTAACAGCATTTAAAAACAATTTAAAACATGTAGTTAAAAACAATAGGCCTAAACACCCTAAAGATATCAGATCTCGTCTGACCTTGGAAGCTAAACAGAGGGCCCATTCACGCTACGGAAATAACCTGGTGTGAAACTGGGTTATTTCCATGATGTTCCCACTGGCCCCAAATGCACCCAGTGCCATTCATAGGGGGAGCATAGAAAAACCCTCTTAACCCAATGTATTTGACATCAGGTACTTAAGCATGTCTTTTTTAAGTGCCACAACAATCTGGATCTTCAGTAGTGTAAGTATGCTACCAAATTGATCCAGATCATGCTGCATCATTCCTAGAAATGGAGGTGTCTCCATTTCAAATCAATATGAATGGCAACAGGGTTAAGTGTGAATAGCAACAGGGTTAAAATGGCACGGAGAGATTTGAGAACAGGAAACATAGTGGGAGCATAGATCCGGTACTGCATCACTGTGGAGATCCGATCTCCTTGGGACAAAAAAGTAAGTGTGAATGCTCCCAGAGTCAGCCCTGGTTATTATTTGGAGACTGCCATTGAATACCAGGTGCTGTAGACTATATTTCAGAGGAAGGAACTGGCAAAACCACCTCTGCCTTGCCTAAGAAAACCCTATAAAATTCTTGGAGTCACCATTAGTCGACAGATAATTTGAAGGCACCTACAGTATACACATAGTTAAAGCAAGTAAAGTTTTGGGGGGTTTATATAACAAGCAGAGTTTTGGGTTCTTTTTTAAAGTTCAGCTGAAATGATGGTTTTTGACTGGTCAGTGGTAAATAAACCTGAACCTGATAGGTAAGTCTGATTTCTTAAGCATGTATGTCTGAGGAAATCCTGTGATGGAAGGAAAACAGATTAATTGTAGGGATAAAAAAAGTCCTAAAACACTTTGACTTTGGCCCTCATTTGGATGATGCCAAGAGTTTGGACGTAGCAAGCTACTAGTAATGTAGTTGCCTATAGCAAACAGACATTTCAAAAATAACACAAGGCCAAAATCGTGCATTGTAAAGAATGAAGTGTAACGCTCTTCCCATGAAGTTCCACTCAGCCGCTGGATTCCCAGGTGCTCTGATTTGCTTGTCAAGGCGAGTGTGGTTCCAAATGTTTTTTGTTGATTGTTCAAAACTTACCTCGTAGTTTCCTTTTACACATAATTTTGGGTAAAAGGTTTTCTGAAACCTTCCCTTCTGCTTTGTGGTGTAGGAGCCTATTCCTACTTAGTTATTTCTGCCTCTGGTACCAATGTTTCTGTTAAAGAAATCATGTCCAGGATCTAATCTACTGCAGTATTATCCATACTTATACATATATTTTGCTTTATGCATGTCCTTGCACACGCACACAGAGTGTATGCTGTGACCGTATACATTATGCAGTCTGGACAAACTTGCATAATTCATCTTTCGTTTTGCATTATTTTAGTCTGCTGGATTTATTACACCATACAACTTAGGCCTGAATCCCATTGGGGACCTGCATCTTTGTAAGTGGACTCACATCTGTAGGATTTAGAATTGGGCAATTTGTGAAAACCTCTGTATCTAGTAAAGGGCTGGAATTACGTTACTATGTAGGGATGCTAGCAATTTGACCGATGTGCAATGAGACTGATCAATGTTCATTAGTCCCTTTGTGCACTAAAACATTGACTAGGAAGTGCCAATGCACATTGGTAGAGCCTGGCGTGCATCAGTATATACTTGTTGTTGTCCTGTTATGTATCTTCACAATTCACAAACATGTGTTTCTTAGGGTCTCTACTACATAGCTAAGTATACATAAAGTTACATAACGTAGACTGTGATAGAGGATTCTGGCCATGCCTGTTTTTGCTAGTTATCGTGACATGTGAGACTATCTGCAAGAACCCTGCAACGATTTCTCCATAACATGAAAAACCTCAGGCAGCCATAATTTTGATCAATCTATTTGATTTGTATCCCACCTTTCTCCCAAATGGAACTGAAAGTGAGTTACAATGTAAGTTTAAAACAGTATGAAATACAAAAGTTGAAAAAGCATTGAACCATCAGTCAAATTAAAACACTGCTTTTAAAACATTAACTTAACAACAATTAGAAAGACATTAAGTACATAATAAAAGCAGTACACCTGTTACATGTTCCCTTCTAGATGTCAATATTCTAACACAGCTTTGCCACACACTTTTTAAGCATACCATTGTGTCCATAATAAGTACAAAACTGCTATTTATAAATGAGTAAAACCCCACAATTCCCTTGAACCTGAACACACGAAATACATTATTTTATTTTAGTTTTTAAAAATCTGGAATTTTTTTGTAATTGTAGCTTACATTGACTGAGATTCTACATCAGGGTTGTTTAATGCAGTTCTCTGTATGTGAAGTTATATAGCCATTGCACTTTATCACACCAGCCTGCTGTCCCTCTTCAGTCACTCTGGTTTAAGAATTGAAGCATACTGGTTTGGCATCATTAATTATCACACTTTTCCCCCAACAGTGCTATGGCAATCCAGTACTGCAGGTGCAAGGTTCTGAGTTCGAACCCAGTCAGGGCTCCAAGGTTGATTCAGCCTTCCATCCTTTCGTAGGTCAGTAAAATGAGTACCCAGCTTGTTGGGGGCAATTGGCTTACAAATTGTAAACCACTTAGAGAGTGCTAAGTTTACTGATAAGCAATATATAAATGTAAATGCTATTGCTATCTGTTTTCTGCACTGATACCCACCACCTTCTAGGAGGAAGGAACAAGTGATCACAGCCGCCAGCTGCATCACTCTGAGGTCAGAACAAAGTGCCCAGCATTGTTAGCATGGCTGGGCACCTCATTCGGGCCTCAGAGTGATGTGCCTGCAGTGGCAGGGTTGGTGGCTGGCTCAGGATTGTGCAAGTGCTGCCCTCTTGTCGCTGCAAAGAGACCTGAGCTGCCCACTACCTTCACTGCCAACATGTTGCTCTGAGGTCAGAACATCACTAGCATGGCTGGGCACCTTGTTCTGGCCTCAGAGCGAAGCAGGAGCAGCAGGCAGGTCAGGCAATGGCCATGTTCAGGGCTAGAATACCCCAGAAATACCCTGAAGTATTCTGGAAGGTGTAGCTGAGCTCTGGGTAAAGCTAAAGGTTAGGGTTAGGGTCTAGTCACAACTGACTGTAGGGGGCAGTGCTCATCTCCATTGCTAAGCCAAAGAGCCAGCGTTGTCCAAAGGCAGCTCTGGTGGCCATGTGGCCAGCATGACTGCACCAAACGCTGTTACCTTCCCACCAAAGTGGTACCTATTTATCTACTTGCATGCTTTTGAACTGCTAGGATGGCAGAAGCTGGGACTAGTGATAAGAGCTCACCCCATCATGCAGCACTTGGGCCTCGAACTGCCAACCCTCCAACCTTATGATCATCAGAATTGCCATCTTAACCACTAGGCCACCACATCCCTATATAATGAGTCCTAAGTTGCTATATATTGACGTTGACTTGGAGGCACATATCAACAGGAATTGCTCAACAGATAACATGTTTCCTTGACATGTTGGTGGAAGAAGAGGCTTCAACCAGTGGCTCTTCCCATTGTGAACACGCACATGCTATGTGCAGCTCCAGAGGATCACAGCTGCAAAAGACAAATTCAACTGTTGAGCTTGAATTTGATAAATTTCTTGGGATTTATCATGCCGTCCAGTTATAGTCCTATGATTCCACTATAAGTGCCATGGCTGCAACCTGATGAATGATGAGATGCTATAGCTTTCTGGCTGCAAATTCTAAATACCCCTCCCTAACAGCAAATTTCAGGACACCATGGGATGGAAACAAGGCACTTATAGTGGAATCGTAGCGCTATAACCGTCTAGTGTGCTAGGGCTCTGTCAGGTGGCACTGCTTTCCAAAAAGAACAAGCAAACCAGGTTCAAGAGCCAACAGGATCAAGTGATTTAAAAATTTAGGGTAACATAGCAAGGTTTGGCAGTGCCAGCCAGTGTTGCAAGAACACGATGACAGCTGCACAGGAGGAAACATCGAGTTTCTTCTTGTGGGGCTGTATTTTCCCACTCGGCTGTTGGCCTCTTGCTCCAAAACTCAGCTCCAATTGGAACTTCCCAAGTTCTCATTCTTTTCCCACTTGAAGCTGAAAATACAGCTGCTCCTCCGCCCTCCTCCTGCCACCCTGCCTTTATTTATCAAGGGTCTGCAAAACTTTAAACTGCCTGTCCCTGGACATTTAGTCACGAGTAGAGGAAGTATGCCTCTTAATAAGTGTCTGGCTTGTGGGCTTTGCATTTGAGCATTTGGACCATGGTGTGAAAAGAAATGCTGAATTCATTAGGCCTTGGGTCAGATCCAGGCACTGGGCTTTTCCTAGATTTTTCTGATGTCGATCTGTTATACTTTTCTACACCTGCCATCAAGTAAAGAAAGTCCACACAGAGGTGGGAGGAAGGTCCATGTTGTCAGGCCATATCCACCAACATTTCACAGATGAAAACGAGGACATGCGTGGCCAAGCAATATTGGAATGTCATCGAGATGACAAACATTATTAATGAAGAAGGGAACACAAGCTACCAGAGGCTGCAGCAGTTTGCATTTGAAGTAAACTGAGGACAACTGAAGTAAACTGAGGACAAAAGGGGAAAATGGGAGGAGGAGAGAGAAACTGATACACAGCAGGAAAAAGTGGCAAGATTCATTTAAAGGAAGTTTGTTTTCCCTTTTCTCTAAGGCTGAGAGTATGTGATTTACCTAAGATCAGTGGGTCTCCATTGATTGATTGATTGATTGATTATTTCAAGGATTTATATCCTGCCTTTCTTCCACAATAGGATTCAAGGCTGAGCCAGGATTCAAGCCTTGGTCTTCCAGAGTCCTAGTCCACTGTTCAAACCACTACACCACACTGCCCAAACTGGCCAAACTATTTATATCTCACCCTATACTGTAAGATCACAATAAAATCAATTTAACCCATTTATGTAACAGAGAAAATAATAATTTATACATTAAATCATGAAGAGTGATCTCTTAGAGACAGCAGCAGTGGCACCATAGCACTGCCCAGAGGGGGGCATAGCAAACTCCCCTTGAATGTATCTTGCCAAGGAAACCCTATGATGATATAATGCAAAGGCAGATTAGCAAATGTTAGGATACACTCAGCAAGCTAATGGGAAAGAGAAAAGGACAATTACAAATAACAAGGAGGCTAATGACACAACTGAACTCATGCTGATGTGCTCAGAGGTGAAAGGAAAGTCTGAAGCTGCACAACTCAGGGGTGAAACAGACAGGCTAAATTCTGACAATATGATTTAAGTCCTTTAAACTGCAGATTAAAACCTAGAGTGGATTCTTTGCTTCGCTAACATGTTTGGGATGGGGAGGCTTCTGCATGGTTTTCAGGAAAAAATGGTCCAAAATCACACACACACACACAAATTCACGGGGACATGGGGGTACCGAAGGAGCTTCAGGCCACATATGGCCTGCAGGCCACATTTTCCCCCACTTTCTAAAAAAAATTAGGCAAAGCATTTGAAAAGGAAGGCATTAAAAGCAGAGTTGCTGCTATCCCATCCTGTTTCATGGCCTAAAAGAGGTGCAAGGCTTTGTACATACTTTGGGCATTCTTCATGGTGTTGCTTTCAGGAATGTTTGGAAGCTCCAGCTGGTGCAAAGAACTGCCACCGGATCATTAACTGGGGCTGGTTGCAAAGGCCATTGAACTCCCTTGATCCAACAGCAATACTGGATGCCAGTCCACTTCTGAGCACAATTCAAAATGCTGGTTATGACCTACAAAGCAGGGAGCCCTGGTGGTGCAGTGGTTAAATGCCTGTACTGCAGCCACAAGGTTGTGAGTTCAATCCCAGGCAGGTCTCCTAGGTCCACTCAGCCTTGCATCCTTCCGTAAGTTGCTAAAATGAGTACCCAGCTTGTTGAGGGCAATTGGTTTATACTTTTTAAACCACTTAGAGAGTGCTTAGTTCACGGATAAGTGGTATAGAAATGTACTTGCTATTGCTACTGCTATAAAGCCCTATATATGACTCAGATCCTGGCTCCCAGATAGACTATGGAACTCTGCAGACCTGCCCAAAGGGCCGGCCTGGATGCAGAGATGGGGCGGGGCAGCCGCACTCCAGCCGCCCCAACCCCACGCTGACGCTGTTCTAACGCCACGTGCCATTACACATGGCGAGCAGCATCAGGGCATCCTTCCAGTTCAGCGTTCTGACACGCTGCACCGGAAAGGGTGAAGAAGAGATGCACGCCGGCTCTTAGGGCACCATTTTACTGTCCCTAAAAGGAGTGGCATTTTGCCTCTCTTTTTGGGGCGGCAAAAGGGAGGATCAGGGTCGCGCCGTGGGGTAGCCGCAGCCCCAATCCACCACTTCCAGGGGCAGCCCAGAGCCGTCCGTATGCACCCCACCTATATCTCCTCATATGAGCCTGTCCAGCCCTGAGGTCATCAGGAGCAGCAATAACAGGGAGGGGGGCATTCCAATCTCCCTAGAAGATGATTCTAAAGTTCTGTGCCTTGTGTTCCCATCAACCGTACCTGTGAAAATGGTAGGACTGAGAGAAGGGCCTCTCCTTAAGATCTCACAGTGTAGGCAGGTTCACATAGGGAGATTTAGGCCCTCTGCAGACAGGCCACCATGGGCCACCCCGAGAAGCGGAGGATTGGAGCCGCTGCTAACACACGCTGCGGCCCCAATCCACCCTTCTGCCGGCCCTGGAAGGAGTGCTAAAATGCCACTCCTTCCAAAGCAGGCAAAAGGGACACCCAAAGACACGCCTCATGTCTCTTCCGCATCTCTACCCAGCACAGTGTGTCCGGACACTGCGCTGGGAGGACGTCCTCAGGAAGGGGTTGGGGCACTTGGCGTGTGGCTGCCCCTCCCCTTCCCTGCCTCCAAGATGGCGCAAAGCACCGTCTGTAGAGGCCCTTAGTCTGTCAGGTAGCCTGGGCCTAAGCTGTATATGGTTTTATAGGTTCTAGCCAGCACTTTGATTTGCACCCAGAAACAGACTGGAGCAGAGAAGCAGAAATGCAAAGCAGAGATGTTGTATGATCCCTGTAACCATTAAACAATGGATGGCCATTTCTCAGGCTTTAGTTTGGATTCCTATATGGTGGACTAGGTGGATTCTGTGGACTAGGTGGATCCTGTAGTCATTTTCATCTCTAGTTTTATGATAATAGTATCGTAATGATTCTGCATTAGAAAAAAGTTATTAAAGAATAATACCATGAACCTTGCTGGGCAGTTTGGAGATTTTTAAGTTCAGGAGTGATTTGTTACCATTTTGATTTGATATCATTAAATACCATTTATGTTGGCTATAGATCCAGAATTTCAAGTTGATTTCACACAATATGGTTCATTCCAATTCTATTTGTCAATCTGTTGTTTTGTTTGTGTGAGAGAGCTGTAGCATCTATAATGAAATGTTTCTTTTGTTATGGTCTGGTAGGTGATGGGATATAATTTTTTGCAAGTTTGTGAGAAACGTTGGCTAGAAGTCCAGTTTTTTACATTTATTTTACAGAGTGTGGTTCGTCTCAATTTTATTTGCCATTGTGTTGTACCAGAGAGAGTGAAATGTTTCTTTTCTGATGATCTGATAATCACCAACAAATAAACCAACATGAGTCTAGTTTTCCTCTCTGCACCAAAATATGTCCCACAGGTTCACTCCTTCTCTGGTTTCAGAATAATACAGGGCCCTGCCCCTTGGGAGAAATATCCATTGTCAAAGATTGCAAGGGGGCCAAGGGTATTGGCCACAGTCCTCTAGCATGATCTATGTTACATTATGTAATGTATATGCAAAGGGATCTTATAGTGTAGCATCTTTGAGACTAACTGTACAAAAAACTTGCAGTCTGGGCTTTCATAGACTTGGTTTCCTTCTTCAGATGCATGGGGTGAACTGGTGCCCAGGAAGGACCTTTAACATCAAACTGTAGGAATAGCCATAAAAATGTAAAGTGTGTGGGTATGGTGATAAACTGACAAGTTCAGCTTTAAGGATGGTCATTGAGGGACAAAGGCAGGAGTAAAGATGTTGTCTAAGGGCAGGATGGGCAAATATCTGTATAAATGGTGAAAGGAGTTTGGAACGTGGTGTGTGTAGGCTGGAAACCAGAAAGGAGATGGGATAAACTGGCCAAGATGTCCTCATGAGGCTCAGGAGGAGTGACCGCTAAGAGCATCTCATGCGCACACACCACATTCCAAAACTTTTCCCTCCTGCCTCTGTCACTCAAGGACCATATTTAAAACAGAACTTGTCACCTCATCAGTATACCCACAGGTTTTACATTTCTATGTCTGTGCATACAATCTGATTGTAAAAGTCCTTCCTGGGCATCGGTTCTCTCCATGCATCTGAGAAACTAGTCTACAAAAGCTTATGCTACAATGTCTTTTGCTCAGTTAGGGCCAATACAGACGGCCCATAAGGGGTGGTTCTGTGCTGCCCCTGGGAGCAGTGGATCAGGGCCGTGGCAACCACATGCCACAGCCCCAATCCTCCTTTTGCTGCCCCCAAAAGAGCGGGCAAATGCCGCTCCTTTTTGGGGCTGCGAAAAGCCACCCTTTGAGCCACTGCTGCGGCTTTTTTGTGCCCCTTTGGCACAGCGTGTATGCACACTGCGCAAAGAGAGTGCCCAGACATGGTGCGCCATGCGGCCGGGTGCGCAGCATTGGGGTAGAGTCAAGGTGGAGTCGGGGCAGACGGCATGCGGTTGCCCCGCCCCAACTCCCCCCCCAGGCCAGCTGCCAGTCTGCATACCCCCTTAGTCTCAGAGGTGCTACAAGATCCCATTGCATATTGTTATTTTAGATGAACACGGCTATGTTTCTGAATTCTACTTAATGTATAAGGTATGTAGCAAAGGTGCAAAGAAACCCTGCTAGTAAATTGCAAAGAAGTGTATTAAGAGACTGGCAAGAGTGTCCCAATGCACATCAGACTCCACCAATGAGCCTCTGCACACCCTAGCCAGGGTCCCAAGGTGCATCAGTCATTTTGCCATCTCCCTCACATAGGACGTTATCACACGGGGGTCTAAAGCAGTCCCATCCCTGCGCCATCCCTGCGCCACCGCGGTTCCTTTTCCCTTGCGGTAGAAAGCAGCATCATTCCGGCATCAGCAAATGTAATTCCCAAAAGAACCCGGCATTCAAAAGAACGGGGATGATGCCGTGTGATGCCGGAATGGCGCAGGGATGGCGCAGGGATAGATGGGGTTTCTCTGCGACGTCGTGTGGAAACACGGGACAAGGATCCGCGATGGCGCAGGGATGGTGCAGGGATGGGCGGGGTTTCTCTGCGACATCGTGTGGAAACACGGGGGGAAAAACCGCGATGGCGCAGGGATGGTGCAGGGATGGGACTGCTTTAGACCCCATGTGATAAGGCCCATAGTAATGTCACAGCAACTCTTTGCTGGATACAAAGGTGGAAGTGTCCAACAGGGTTCCAGCTCTTAATATTTGACTATTTCATTTTCACAATTGAGGATCAACAATTTCCAGAGTTTTCTCCTTGCTACAGAGAAAATTGATATTTCTGTGCAATTCTGATGCAGCAATCGCACATCCTGAAGTGTTGCAGGACATTATTCTGTGCAGAAATACACTTGGTTTGTTTCTATAAAGAATTGGGGGGGGGGGCGGTCACAAAACAAAACCTGTTTCCAGATGTGTTTTTGTGTTTTCTACACAAACACAGCACTTTTGCCCTGCAAAAATCATGGGCAAAAAAGTATCTTGCATGGAAACAACAGTCTTGAGCAACAATTATTATTATTGTTATTATTATTATTATTATTATTATTATTATTATTATTATTATTATTATTATTTCTATCCTGCTTTTTTCCCCCAGTTCAGGACTCAAAGTGGCTTGCAACAAGTTAGAAAGCACACTGTTAAACATTTACAAGATACAAAAGTTAAACAAGATTAAACAATATATATATAGCCAAATCAAAACATATATCATTTTACACACACACCCCAGCACAAGAATTAGAAGAATCCACTTCATTGTTTAAGCAAAACGGACCTTATACAATTGCTCATCAAATTCTTATTGAAACAGAAGTCTTTTCTTATTTGCAAATAGAAATTAGGGTGGGTACCAGTCTAACTTCTCTGAGAAGGGAGACTGGGGTCAGCCACTGAGAAAACCCTCTCCCATGTTGATCATCATCATCATCATCATCATCATCATTATCATCATATTTATATCTCACCTCTCTGCGTAAGGCAACCAGGGCAGCTTACATTAAAATATATATTTTATATCCCACGATTCCACCCTCCCTTAAAATACTATTAAACAATTGACAATTAAAACACACTTTAAAAAAATAACACCAGTAAACAATAACTGCAACAGAATCAGGGCCAAGCTATCTTTTGGTAGCCGGGATATCTATTCAGGAAAGGCCTGCCAGAAGAGATCCGTCTTAACAGCCTTTTTAAAGCTGTCTAAGGTGGTAATGTGACGGATCTCATCTGGCAGGCCATTCCATAATCTGGGAGTGGTTGCCGAAAAGGTCTTCTGGGTGGTTGCAGACAGTCTAGTTTTTATCGGCTGCAACAAATTCCTCCCAGAGGACCTAAGTGTGCGGGGTGGGTTTTATGGGAGGAGGCAGTCCCAAAGATAGGTTGGACCCAAGCCATTGAGGGCTTTAAAGGTGATAACTAACACCTTGCATGGCGCCTGGAAGCTAATGGGCAGCCAGTGAAGTGATCTTAAGATCAGTGTTATGTGGTCT
>CM034701.1:6033592-6048720 GCA_020142125.1 Phrynosoma platyrhinos
ACTTCTTTTTAGAGCAGGAAAAAGCCACCCTTGCCACCGTGGCAGCGGCGACTTTTCAGTGCTCCTTTGGTGCAGCGTGTGTGGACGCTGCACCAAGGGAGCACCCTGCCGCCTCCTGCCATGTGGTGGGGTGCATGGTGTGAAGCCGAAGTGAGGGCAGAGTCTGGGCAGTCAGTGTACGGTCACCATGCCCCCACTCTGCCCCAAGGCTGGCTCTTTCAGCCCCTTAGGTACTACCTACAAGCTCTCCAGGCTGGATAAGTGATTCTGGGAGTGGTCCAAAACAGTCACTGTTCCAAGCTCTGTGCTACAGCAACCAATATTTTTGGTCTGTACACTTGGAGCAATATAGCAAATACATTTCTATATGGCTTATCAGTACACTTAAGCACTCCCTAAGTGGTTTACAATGTTTAAGCTAATTGCTTTCAATAAGCTGGGTACACATTTTAGTGACCGACAGAATGATGGAAGGCTGAGTGGACCCTTGGAGCCCTGCCTGGGTTCGAACTCACAACCTTGTGGCTGTAGTACAGGAATTTAATTACTGGGCCACCAGGGCTCTCTTACAGTAGTAAAAAGGTCTCTAGCAGGAAAGTACCTTATCAAAATACTGATATTGGTGGAATCTATCACAGAATCCAATTGTACCAAATACTCCTTCTTTTAAAAGGGGCTTCAATGCCAGCATGAATAGTCTCACTGGAATCTGTGACCAGGCAAAGAAAGATTCTGGGTGATCTAGACTGTGTAAACAATGCAGTTTGATACCACTTTAACTGCCATGGCTCCCTCCTATAGCATCCTGGGATCTGTAGTTTTGTGAGGCAGTAGCACTCTTTGGCAGAGAAGGCTAAAGACCTTGTAAAACTCCAAAGCCCAGGTTTGCATAGGATAGAGCTACCATACTTAAAGTGGTGTCAAATTGCGTTATTTCTACAGTGCAGATGCACTCTCTGACTTGTTTACTTATACAGTGGTCCCTCCACATTAGCTGCGGTTAGGGGTGAAGGATGTGGAAAAAACACAATTAAAAAACCACTATTCTTTTTTACCTAAGAGATCACCTCTCTAGAAATCCCTTGGTCCTCCAGTGCAACTCTCTGGTCAACATCTGCCAGAAATTAATCATAGACTCATGCTGGAGGACCTACAAATGCCTAGAGAAGTGTTTTCTCTAGGAACATCTAGCTTCTCCAGCACAACTCTATGATCAACTTCTGGAAGAGTTGTGATGGAGGACCTAGAGATTCCTAGAGAGAACATATTAATCAAAACTGCAAATAATCAAAGCCGCAAAAAGTCAAAGCCATAAATGTGGAGAGCCAACTATAGCGGATGTTGTGTGCCTTCAAGACGTTTCTGACTTACCGTGACCCTATCATGGGGGTTTTCTTGGCAAGATTTATTCAGAGGAGGTTTGCTATTGCCTCCCCTTGAGGCTGAGAGCATGTAGCTTGCCAAAGGTCACCCAGTGGGTTTCATTGCCAAGTTGGGAATCGAACATTGGTCTCCAGAGTCACTCAAACCACTACACCATGCTGGCTCGTACATTTATGTATAGGCCTGTAGGAAATATTGCATTACTACTCAAAGTGATGGCAATGAAAGAGGTGCAAAGAAAAAAGACCTTTGGCCTTTGCGGCCCCTTCCAACTCTTATGTTTCTGAGCAAAAGCAGCACATTACTAAAACCCATTGCAGTCATTTCCCAAAAGTCTGACATTAGGGGCTTTGCAAACTGCTAGAAATAGCGCAAATTGAGTCCACTTTAACTGCCCTGGTTCAGTGCTAGGGAATCACGGGAAATGTAGTTTATTGTGGCACCAGAGCTCTCTGGCAGAGAAGGCTCAATGTCTCAGAAAAAAGTCTGCAAAGGCCCACAGTCAGACTGCATCCACACTGCAGAAATAATTCAGTTTGAGGCCACTTTAACTGTGATGACTCAGTGCTGTCAAATTCTGGGAACTGTAGTTTGTTTGTGGCACCAGAGCTCTCTGCCATAGAAGGCCAAATGTCTCACAAAACTACAAATCCCAGAATTCCATAGCATTGAGCTATGGCAGTTAAAGTAGTGTCAAATTGCATTAATTTTGCAGTGCGGATGCAGCCTTAGTCAGTCAGGAGAGCCAGCTCACATGGAGGCAGGTCACCCTCTCTCAGAGGAAGACAGTGACAAACCTCTTCCAAATGAATTTTGCCATTGAAGACCTTATCAGAAGGTCAATAGGCATGCAAGAGAAGTTTTAAATGCTTTTTAAAAACTTTTTTAAAAAGCAGTCCTGTTTTTAAGGGGGCAGCTTATTCAATTTTTGTTCATGCATTGTTAAATCAATCTTTTTTGTTTTGGTTTAATATCACTTGTTTTAATCTAGAGTGGGAGCTGCCTTGAGTGGGGTATATATATATATATATATATTTAATAAAAGAAAAAGGGAAAGGACAAATGAAAGGGAAGGGAAGGAAAAAACCATCATAAGCATCAATCCTTTGACTAGTAAAAAGAACACAAGCCAAGATTTATGCACTGATTGTATTATGCAACTCCTGTGTGGAATGGCAACGCTGTGCATGGAACACACATCCAAATGCACATGTACATCCATGTGTGCATATATATTTGCATATTCATCTGTATGTCCATTGGCACTGCATGAACAACATTTATGTGTAAATACTTCCACACGTCAGATTGATGGTGGACATTCCACTGGAGACAAAAATGTCCAACTGCTTTCATGGTGCAATTTACACAGTTGTCAGATGTCTATAGGATACTACCTCAATAGTACTTTGTTCCATTTCATTTCATCTTATAGGGACCCAAGGTAGCCTGCAACAAGACTACAACAAGACCAATCTTTTTATTAAAAAGGGCAGTATCTTTGCACAAGTTCAGGCAGCATCTCTGTAGTTGCTGTGTGCCTTCAAGTATTTTCCAATTTATGATAAACCTAAGGTGACCCTATTGTGAGATTTTCTTGGCAAGAATTGTTCAGAACAGCTTTGCCATTGCTTTCATCTGAGGGTGAGAAAGCAGTACTTGCCCAAAGTTACACAGAGGTTTCCCACAGCTGGGCAGGAATTTGAACCCTGATATCTCAGAGTCCTAATCTAACCACTAAACCATGTGTATGTATATGTTCCTTCAAGTCACCTGTTTGGAAGGATCTAATTAGGGGAATTTATAATTAGCTCAAAATATGCAAGAGTGGGGTCCTAATAACACCCTACAAGACTGGAGTACCGTCGTGTATACCAGAGGATTAAGAGATCCCACATGGATGATGCTGAGACGAGCTTCTTCAATTAAGGTCTAAATATTTATTAAAACGGGAAAACTGCACACATACACATATGACACATGCACTCACACTGCACACTTGGAAGTAAAGGAATGAAAGCGACAATAGGTTGAGATGGGCCAAACTACAGGAGATACTCACTTCCGAATGCTTCTCTGGGATCCGCTGTGGATGTGAATGAGGAGGAGGAGGACGAGGATGCACGGCCACCGAAATGGGGGAAGGGATGGCCGAGGGAGCTATGATCAGAGCACAGACTGACATGGAGCCACAATGCACTCTAAGGATAGCACGTGGAGTCTAAAAATCTAGGGGTTTATATAGGATTTATCTAGCCTCTGGCTAGAGACTTGCTGGCTTGACTGAAGCCAGGACAAAGGCACAGATTGCCTGGGCTTTGTCAAGCTGAGATGTAAAGATGGCCTAAACTTGGGTCTTGACACAATCAAGGAGGGAGGCTAGAGGAAAAAGGGTGCAGTTAAATCTGATCACTGCCCCGTTAGATGTAAAACTCAGGACAAACAAGCACTATTATGTTGTCCTTTAGGGTTGATGGTCTTTCCACTTTAGCAACTCCCAAACCTGTTTGGTAGGTAAGTTTCTAGTTGTTTGGCAGGCCTCTTCCCTGTGCCTACATGACTTACCATCTAGAGGCTTATGGCTGACATCCCACTGGGGTCAGTTCGGGGTCATCGAGGGAACTCCACATGTCCCAAAATTTTATTAAAATCATATATGCTAACACACCTGTCAACTTATGGTGATCCCATTAATTTCACAGCGGAGTTTTTTTAGGCAACAACTACTCAGAAGTGGTTTGCCAGTTTCGTCTTCTAAAATATTGCCTACAGCACTTAGGATCAGCAGTCTCATATCCAAATACTAACCAGGGCTGACCCTGCTTAGCTTTCAAGATCAGGCAGGAACCGGTAACTTGAGGGTATTTAGACTGCTGTTTTATATGGATCCAGATGTGCATGGTTCGCAATTGTTTTAAAGTATTTTTGATTGGTTTTAATCTATCTCCTTTTACTACTAATAATATTTATTTATAACACCCTTTCCACCAAAGGGTAGAACATCAAACATGTATAAGAAAAAACAGACAATAAAATACATACAATAAGAATGCTAAAATGCTAAAATAACATGCTAATATACTAAAACAACTCATTATCAGTTGCTGCCCATCTTGGCAACCTTAGGCCCACTCATCAACTCAGCAATCTGGTGAATCCTTTTAACCTGTCAGGTCATTTTGACACGTGTTTGGCCTTTTCCAAACCACTGTATTGTTTACACCATTTGAAACGGATAGTGTCCATTTTAATATACATGCCTTGGAATTCTTAGACAGAGGGCACATTCACCCTCACTTTTTTGTCCCAAGGAAATGCAGATCACCGCACTGATGCATACCCGGATAGTTGTTCTCATTGCGTTTTGGGTTTCCAAATCTCGCCGGGTCATTTTAACCCTGCTATTATTCACACATGCCATAGTTTCAAGATAAAAGGGAACCGCCTCCATTCCCTTGAACGATACAGAGCTATCTGAATCAATTTGGTAGCATATTCACACTGCCAAAGATGAGGATCTTTCAGAAAAACTCGGGGGAAAACCTGGTATCAATATCCCAGGTTGAGTGGGTTTTTGAACAGCCCCACCACCCCAAAGTGCACCAACTGCACTCGGGGCGAGTGTGAACACCACCAAGGAAATAGCTCAGATTCCTCCTGGATTATTTTCGTAGTGTGAATGGGTCCAGAGACATTAATACATGATTGATTGACTGACTGACTGGTATCACACGCACATACATACATTCTTCTTCCCTTGCAAGATGCTGTCTGTGTTCTCAGAGAAATATTGGTTCTTCTTCTCAAGGACCTGCCTGCCTTGCCCTTCCCCTCCATCCCTTTCCCAGCTCATGCCCCTCTCTGCAGCCCCCCAGTCACAGAACTGAATCCGAGTAATGAGCCAAGCCCTGCTGCAACTCCTTGGCCTTTATCTCGCTGAGCTGCATGGCCCTTTTGAACTGCCATCTGCGGATTCCGCCGATGCACTAACTTGTTAACTGGGCCATACTGTGAAGGAAATAGCATGATTTAGATCAAGTGCTCAGGGATGCCTGTTCATGAGAAACACTTGAGCTAAGCTGTTGCTGCTCAGGATGCGCCCTGGGGAGAAGGGTTGCGTTGCGGGTCACGCTCCTGCCTTGTACGAGGGCAGGAGCAAAAGCAGAGGGGGACAGGGGAAAAGAGGAGAAAAAAAGACACATTATGAAACCATGGAAGCGAATCTGCCAAATTAACTTCTCAGCCTCTCAATCACACTCTGGAGGATAAACAACAGCCCAACAGTTGGGCCTTAGAAGCTAGTCTCGCTTTCCGCATATTGATCCACTCGTTTTCTTCCATTTATCAAAGCAGCTAGCTATCATTCTAATTATTCGGGGAAAGAAAGAAAGTGGGGGTTAATCATCTTTTTCTTTCGGAGTGTTTCCTTTTTAAAAAGGGAAATGAATTTGCACAGTACATCAAGGAAAGGGTAGGTGCAGAAAAAGAGAAGAGCAGGCTAATGCTTTTTGGACAGGGGCCCACAGGTTGCTTTACCCCCAAAGTTCGGTAGAGGAACCCAAGCAAACAGCTTCTGGATTCAATTTTCCAACATAATGGAACCCAGCTAAAGTCAACAGAGGAGAATGCAGGGCAAGGCCAACTTCTTCTACCCTATTAGAATCGGGGAAAATAATCCCAAATGCTCAGAGGCAATCTGGATTGAGGCCTGGGCTGCGTTCAGATGGACAAAGAGAGAGGAGAGAGTCTGAGCTTGGAAAGATTCCATTTATTTATTTATTTATTTATTTATTTATTGGAGGACAGCTCCCAGAATCCCCAAGACAGCCAATCATTGAAAAGTGTGGCATACATTTATAATAACCCTGGAAGAAGTGGATGCCAGGCTTGGGGATTTTGGGGAGCTATCCTCCAAAAAAGGAACTTTTTCAAGCTCTGCAGACCAGGAACAACTTCTGCACACCATCAACAACTTCTTCCAAAGTCATTATGTAATGTATGCCACACTTTACAATGAGTCACACATTTTTGTTATAGGCAGTACAAGGCTGTTTTAGAGTGTGTCTGTGCATGTGTGTGCATTTTCAAAGAGGATATAGAGTTTCCTTTTCTGGAGAATAAATTTCTCTTTGAAGACACGGAGTAGTGCTCCTACAGAGTAGTAGTGCTGTATGCCTGGTATTCTGTTAGTGACATACGCGTGCATAAATTGTGCTATGCACATGGAATGGTTTGACATTGTATAATGGATATATTCAGCCAACAATAGTGGAAACAGAGTTATGTATTGCACAAACCAAATGCACATTGCACAAACCAAATGCAAACCACAAGGCAAGTGCCCCTGTGCTAGTATCCATGTTTCTCTGTCCCTCATCATTGTACACTGCACATTGTGCAACACAGCCCATAGAGAAACATGTGTTGTGCAGTGCTGCTATGCTATATGAGGGCTATGTATTGCTAATCTAATTCTAGGGCTGGCTCTGGCAGTAAGCAATTAGATAACCAGCCACAGCCAACAACATGAAGACCATTCTATCACATATCCATATTCAAAGAATGATTCAAATAAGAGAGTGCTGCAGTTTTCCTTGCCATGTGGTCAGAGCTCACAATCTTGTCCCATACTTGGTTGTATCCTGAGAGTGGTGAGTTGATGGCTGGCATCCTATTAGTGACTGAAATGTGAGCAAGTTCTCTTACACATGTGGCTGTACATTTTGGTCATGGCATGATCTCCCCATAAATATGATCTCTGACCACATCTGGAGATCCTCAAAAGAGCCCTTCTCTCAGTCTCATCATCTTCACAGACAGAATCCATGGGGCTGCAAGACAGAGCCATAGCCAGATGCAAAAGGATGACATCTGTACTGAGATCTGTCTGGATCTTCCAGGAGGTTCACTGCTGATGTAATTGTTCATGTCTGGCTATGGAGACAGAGATGCTTCTCTGATCCTGCCTACATGCCAGAAAGAATTGAATGATCATGTGGGACAACTTCAAGTGCTTTACAGGAAGCTGGGGGTGTAGCATAGGCCCACATGCAGCTATTTCCACTTTGCTGGAGGGATATAGAGTTGAACAACAGGGGCTTCCACTATATAATGGGGCACTGTACAAGGTATCACACTGCATAACAGGATCTCCCATCAGACAACAAGGCACTACAAAATGTAGGAACATTTTTCCAACTGGACCTAAGGAACTTATGAGTTTCCACTGTCCTCCATTCTGGATTACCAGTGCCCCCTGGCTCTGTTGTAGGCCACTGCCCAACTCTCCTTGTGCTGTCATTACACAAGAGCAGCTTGTTGCACAAAGTGTGGTAATGTTGTGCATTGCAACTGTTGTGGGTTACCAGTGCCACATGGCTCATTGGGGGGGGGGGTGTCTCTCCACTTGCAAAGTGTTGTATTATTGTGCATTGTAACCATTGTGCAGTAGCCACACTGTTTACTTCACTTGTTCAATGATCCCAATGCTGAAGCTACAATACTCCCTTTCTGTGAACATGGCTGTAGTGCAACACTGCAATTCTAAACTGTGCAACCGTAATTAGGTTTACAGCCTCATAAATTTCCAACAGAATGCCAGCCAAAATTAATGATAATGGTTGGCTTTCAGTATTGCAGTTATGCATTCACAACTTAGAGTTATGGATCCATAACTATTCTGTCAGCTATGGAAATACCCCCCCAACTGTGTCCCTTCTTAGTTTTGAAAACCTGGCAGCTCTACTTCCAAAGCAGTGTGCTTGATGGAAGAGGACAACCATCCCAGTAGTCATAATAACAACAATACTAGTGAAATAACAAGAAACAACATCATAAATTGGTTACTTGTTAGTTATGTCTGCATTGTTGTTGTGTACCTTCAAGTCATTTCTGACTTATGGTGACCCTAAAACAAACTTATCATGGGGTTTTCTTGACAAGATTGGTTCAAAGGAGGTTTGAGGCTGAAAGAATGTGACCTGCCCAAGGTCACCCAATGAGTTTCATGGGCAAACAGGGAATTGAATCCTAGTCTCCAGAGTCAGAGGACGTTATCACACGGGGCCTAAAGCAGAAAGAATCCTCACCCAATCCCGTCCCATTGCGGTTCTTTTTCCCGTGCGTTCACACGACGTCGCACAGAACCCCGTCCCAACCCCGTCCCAATGTTGCATGATCCCCGTTCTTTTGAATTCCGGTTTCCTGAGGAATTGCAATTGCGTGACCGGAATGATACCGCAATGATGCTGCTTTCGCTGTATGTCTGATCACGAGATACGTATCGTGGAGCCCAGGCCCCGCGCAGGCTTCGGAAGGGGTGTGTGTCCCTTCCAACCCAAGCCGAAAAGAGAGCCGCTCTGAGGACGTCTGTTCAGAGCAGCTCTCTCTTGGGAAGGGGTGTGCATGCGTGTGTGACAGCCGGCTGTCTCACACACATACACACACCACTTTCCAAGCCTAGAAGTCTGGTTGCTTTCCTTGGGACGAGGCCGGGCTCGGACCCCAGCTACATCCCAAGGAAAGCAACCAGGCTTCCCTTGGGACGAGGCCAGGGTCGGAGGAGCTCTCTGAGCCTGGCCTCATCCCAAGGAAAGCAACCAGGCTTCCAGGCTTGGAAAGGGGTGTGTGTGTGTGACAGCCGCGGCAAGTGACAGCCACGGCTGTCCTGTTTCTGCACATGTGCAAGAACATCCTTGCCGGGTTCTGGAAGGGATCTTCTCACTTATGTGTGAACGGCAGATACAGTTCCCAGGAGCATATCTATCGCGGTTTCGTCAATTGCGCAATGATGCTAGTTGCGTCTGATAGCCATTTCCGTCTTGTGGGGTCTATACCGGTATAGTTCTGGATTGATTCCATACCGCTTTCTTGCTGCTTTGAGACCCACGTGTGATAACGTCCATAGTCCAGCACTCAAACCACTATGCCATGCTGACTCTCTCTGCATAATTCAAGTAATATCTCCTGGCTTGCCCCTCTCCAGCCCATCTGAACCACCAGCAGCCACATCAGACAAAAGATCAGGAAGCAAGGAGGATGATATTTTCAGCTCCCTCCCACCAGTGAGCAGGGTTATGAGAATCAGAATCAGAATCAGAAAACAATCTCATTTCCTTCTTGCTCCTCTCTTGTTGCTCCACTGATGAGAGGGGGTTGGAGACATCCTCATCTTTGCACCCCAATTGGTAGCTGAACAGACCTTCAATTGATCTGGCTTCTGGCTTTTAAGGTGAACTTGGGGGTTCAGATCAGGAGCCATTACTTACTTATGCATATGTAACGAAGTAGCCAATGTAGAATATTGATGAACAACAATAATAATAATGATAAATGATAACTGGAAGTAATTGTTCACAAGGAAGTGAAAAATAAAGGAAATGAGGCCTATGACAAGTAACCAGGCCACTTATTCCCACTTCTGTCCCAGGTCCAAAGACTGCCTTGTTCATTTTTACAAAAATGAACTATCAAAGTCATCCTCAAAGACAAATTTTCTTTTCGGCACGCTGTAAATCTGCACGGTTGCTTTCCAAGTGTCGATTACCAGGCCTGAGCTTGGAATATGGATTTCTTAGTAATAGCTTTAATAACATTTTGAAATGAAAAGCAGATACCTTGAAGTTTGGCTTACTTTGAAAAGTCACACAGGTCAGTCTGCTTTTAATTTATGGCCCTTCCCACATCTGGAATCCTTTATAATTAAAAGAAAAGGTTGGGCTACTATTTCCACCTGTCAAAGGATGAAAAGATAAATGCACTAATAGGTTACTAAATAGCCCGACAAGATGGGCTTTATATGGTCCTGTTCTTTACAGTAAGAAAATAAAGAAGAGAAGAATTTGGGACAGCAGGTCAAAGGCCTTCAGTCATTGCTAATAACTTGTTTTCATGATTAACCTAGTTACCTCTGAGCCACCCATAGTTGCAGACTGGGGTTTCATCCTCCAATTGTTCCTAGCACTGCTCTGAACTGCAACTCCCAGAACCCCCAGCTCAGAGATCTGGAGTTACAACTCCCAAAATCCATGGCCACCAACCATGCTGACTAGGATATTCTGGGACTCATAGTCCAAAGAAGTTTGTTTATTTCTTCATTTCAAGTGTTTATATCCTGCCTTTCTCCCACAATTGGATTCTAACTATTCCAAGCTTTGTGGTCTATATACACAAACACAAACACATCTAGAGTGGTGGCTGATAGTTATGTGGCTATAGCGACAGTGAATCCATACCAGGTTTCAGTCTGAATCTTAAAGACACTACCCAAGGGTACTAAATATAGGCTTAGTATCTTGGATACCCCCTTTAAAGTTGACACTAAAACCCCGAATGGATTTACTGTCCCACTGACATGGAAACTGACAGTCACAATTACATGCACAGGCCAAGCTCCTGCATGAAGGAGGCAGAGAGCTCATTCCCACTATGATTTCAAACAATTTGTTGACCGGTTTATATGTGTTTCATTCACACTGGAAACAATTTCAGACCCAACTGCGTTCTGTCTGAATCATGGAGAATTGAGGTGAAGTGAGGCAAATGCAAAAAAAATCGCGTTTTTTGAAGATGGATCTTTTGGTGATTCTTTTGAAAAGAATAGTTTTGCAAGTGTGTTCAACAAATGCGAACAATATTTCAATCGCATCCCACTGGAGGGGAGGGATTGGCAGAGGGTTGGCAGAGGGGTGTAACCATCCCGCCCCAGGTTTTGGAAAATCCACCATTTTCCCCCCTCTCAGCGTTGCCTCAGTGTTGTCTTTTGACTACCATGGGGGCTTTCGATTTTAGATTTTAAACACTGCCAAGTGGGCCCTGTAAATCTCACTGGTCCTAATCCAGTTGTTTTTGCATTTTTTTTCCAGTTGTGCTGGAATATTTTCAAGAGGTAGACAACTCTGGGGGTGCTTTGCTTGGGGAATGGGGGGTTAGCATGGTTTTTTAAAATTAAATGATGGATTTTGCGATCACTCGCATTTCTGTGAGTTCTCTAGAGTGAGTAATGGGTCTCCTGGTTGTGTCACCGATGACGCGTAGATGCGCATCATATGATTGACTTTTTTAAAAAAAAAAAGATTGGGATGGTACATCACATTCGATACTGAACATTTTGTAGTGGCACAAATCCAGTGTGAACAACAATCGTGTTTAAAAGACACGAATGCATGGAATAATGAAATAATTTGCTTCCGATAGTGAGAACTACGCATCGGTATGAATTGATTCAGCGACCGTGTGTTAGTGTGACTCACAAACCGATTTAAATGCAAGTGGGAATGAGCCCAGAGTGTAACTTTACCCTCACTCATGGAGTTAGGTGGTGATTGTGCATTAACAAATTGTAACACCACACAACAGAATGGGCAAATAGATGCGAAATGTGCAACTGCAATGTGCAGTGCAAACCAGAGCACATGCACACAAATTCTATTATTGGTCCTAACTAGAGTAGACCCATTGCTTCAATGAAATTTACCTATCTGTTGACTCAATGTTTGATGCAATGGATTTACGCTAACTGAGACTAATCCATAGGATTCAGCCCAGTATCTCAGAACAGAGCAGGGATGCACTGGGTGCTGGTGGGACTGAGCTGCCTTCCAGGTGTGGAGGCTCTGTTGGCCAGATGGTAAAGAGAGACTGCTCCCTCTCCAGCCTGGCTAGCAGCTCCACCAGGCCCTGAAAAGGCTGTTGAAGACAGGGAGGGGTGTCAATATACTAGGCACACCACTGGAACAGCGTCCAGAACCATCACAAAATAAACCAAGACTCAAGATGAAAGGTTTTCCACTTTGCAAACATAGACGTGCCTTGGATTAAGAGAGAGGGGTCTGCAATAGGTAATGTAGTGCCTAGGATCATTAGTCTAGAATTTTTAAAAAATCCCAAGGCTAGACAAGCAAGTGATGTAGCAGAAAGAAGGGGTGTAGCAGTGACACCCAATGGTTTCTATATCAGCAGAGACAATGGACCTGGCATATGGCAGTATTCTGTATCAGCAATCTCCTTTACCATGCATCAGCTCTATGGGGAGAGTCACTGCCCCCGAAGGCATGGAAGCCCATTAGATGCAACTGACGTGCAGGAGTTCCAAAACACTTTACATGTCAGGCCTCACCTGGAATCCTGTGTCTAGTTCTGGGCACCACAATTCAACAAAGATGTTAAGAAGCTGGAGTGTATCCAGAGAAGGGCAACCAAAATGATGAAGGGTCTGGAAACGATGCCCTATGAGGAGAGAGTTAGGGGGCTAGGTATGTTTAGCCTGAAGAAGAGAAGGTTAAGAGGTGATATGATAGGCCTGTTTAAATATTGGAAGGGGCATCATATTGAGGATGAAGCAAGCTTGTTTTCTGCTGCTCCAGAGAACAGGACCAAGAACAATGGATGAAAGCTGCAGGAGAAGAGATTCCAGGTAAACTTTAAGAGAAACTTCCTGACAGTAAGAACTGTTTAACATTGGAACAGACTCCCTTGGAGTGTGGTGGAGTCTCTTTCTTTGGAGGTCTTTAAACAGAGGCTGGATGGCCATCTGTCAGGGATACTTTGATTGAGAGTTCCTGCATGGCAGGGGGTTGGACTGGATGGCCCTTGTGGTCTCTTCCAACTGTATGATTCTATTATTATTTTTTTAACCTCGTGTTGAAGGGGAGATTTGGGGTGGCAGCCAGGTTGTGTGACTATTGGTTCTTTTGCATTACACATTTAGCAGTATATAAATGAAGCGCTTTTGCTTTTGCTTTAACTGCCATGGTCCTAGCCATGGAATCCTGGGCTTTGCACTCTAAAGAGGGGCATTCAGAATTCTGAGCCAGAGAGCCTCACCAAACTACAAATCCCAGGATTCCATAGGACGTAGCCATGTCCACCATAGTGTTATAACTGTGTAATCTGAAAGGGCTCTTGGCAGAATGAAAACCTTCCTTTACTAGGAGATGATCTCTTTGGCGGGGGAAGGCGTGAAGCTTCCCCAATGTTTCATCTCTATGAGTTAAAAAGCTGCACCTGCCCAATTTCTGCCTGATATGTTCTTCAGCAACTTCTCTGCACTTATCCATTACAGGTGCTTGAGACTATCCTCTTCTTTTCCACTTCTTAGGGGAAAGACTATCTGGCTTATTGCTTAAGTTTTTGTTCATGAGTCATTCTGTATGGTTGCCAAGCTGGACAGTGGATCGTCCTTCTGTTTTCTTATACTTGTAAACAACTAATAGAAAGATTATGAAAAGTACTTTACCTTCCCTCCCCTTTCTCTCTCTCACACGCAGAGTTGTTTATCCACATCCTACCATCAAGTATTGCACACTGTGAGCTGTGAGCCAGTGGATCAAGGAAGAAAGATCAAGCCAGTGGATCAAAGAAAGAAGCCATGGTTACCCTGAGTCTGCAAAACCTCAGCAGGGCAGCAGATAACATTCATAGAATCACATAAGATAAAATTGACAGTAAATGGCAATAACAACAAAGCCAGTGGATTCATGATGGCTGTGGGATTTGAGGAACTATAGTCCAAAAAAGAAAAAAGCCACTTTCCCAAGCTCTGCCTCCTTTTCCATTTCATTCTGCACATGTTCATCTCAGATGAGATTATACCTCAGGGCTGAGTAACATAAAGTTCCACTTGCTTTGATTGGGAGTTCCTGCATGGCAGGGGGTTGGACTGGATGGCCCTTGTGGTCTCTTCCAACTCTATGATTCTTTGTGGGGTCATGGATTCATTGTACAACACAACCCTTCTGTGGGATGGTAACATTGGAAGACTGAATCAAAACAGCAAATTTGTAATGAAATGCACAAGTAATGTGCATGCGCAGGTATTCATAAAGCTCAATGTGCATCAGTGTGCCATATGCATTGATGCACAATGGCATGACACACACGTTTTAACTAAATGTAGAAGTCATGCATCAGACAAAAATGCCCAAGCTCTTCTCCATAAGGGAAGAATTCAAAGATATAGCCATGTTAGTCTGTAGAATCAGTATATAGAGAGATCTTGTAGCACTTTTGAGACGAAGGGCCTCTGCAGACCAGCTGAAAGGACCAACCTGGAGGCAGAGTTGGAGCAGGGCAGCCACACACTGGCCACCCCAACCCCACGGCAACACCGTCCTGACACTGTGACCCGTTACACGCGGCGTGTAGCATCAGGACACCCTTCCAGCACAGCGTTCAAGCACGCTGCATCGAAAAGGATGCTGAAGAACTTTTCTTAGCGGCGGCAAAAGCGAGGATCGGGGCCACAGCATGGAGTTGCCACAGCCCCAATAAGTCACTTCCTGGGGTGGCCCAGAGCTGCCCGTCTGCAGTCCCCTTAACTAAAGAAAGCTTGCAACATGTACATTGTGCATTTTGGTTGGCCCAATAAAGGTATCACAGTTTGCTGGATTTTTGTTGTTACTAGAATTGCTACCCCTGGATGTTTTTTTTTTTAAAGAAAGAAGTTGGCAACATGAGCTTTCATTGACTTACGTCAACTTTCTCGGATTCATAAGGGAAGCTACACATGTATGGATTCCAGTCCACTACTTTAGTCTTAATTATGTCCTGCCACACTGTTCTCTCAAATGCATTTTCAGAGGATGCCCACAGGGGACAAGTTACGCATTACTCATTACAGTGCCATTTCTTATGGCTCTGAAGCCATAAGAAATCTGGGCTGGCATACTGTTGGTGTTGGAGATGAACAGATTAGGGACCAAACAAAAATCCATCAGTGATACCTTTATTGGCCAACCGAAATGCAC
>CM034701.1:6062201-6074745 GCA_020142125.1 Phrynosoma platyrhinos
TGGGAATTCTTTTACTATTTCTATTTCTTCATTGTCAAGGTTAAACTTGTGAAGGTCCTCGGTGGTCGTTATTTTTTGTTTTGTTTTGTTTACTTTCTGTTCAGCATTAAGCCTGCCTTTGCACTTTCTTCTTTGATCTTCCTTAGTAGGTATTCCAGGTCTGTGAGGTTTTCTGCCAGTACTATGATGTCATCTGCATATCTCAGATTGTTGACACTGTGGACACTGGGAGACCAGAGTTGTTGTTGTTGTGTTTATTTATATGCCACCTTCCTCCCAGTCCAGGGACTCAAGGCGGCTAACAAATTTAAAACATTCTAAGGGGCTCTACAGACGGCCCCTAAGGGGCGGCTCCGTACCACCCCTCGGAGCACCGGATGAGGGCCATGGTAACCACACACCGCGGCCCCAATCCAGCACTTTTGCTGCTCAAAAAAGAGCTGGAAAATGCCACTTCTTTTCTATGCTGTCTGTATGCTGCACCAAGGGCCTGATGCTGTCCACTATGCAGATGGGCTCGCGGCATGATGGCAGCATCAGGGCAGAGTCAGGGCAGCCGGCATGTGGTCGCCATGCCTTGACTCTACCACTAGGCCGTCCCTTTTGGCCGGTCTGTACGGCCCCTAAGTTAAAACAGTATAAAACATTAAAAATACAAAGTTTAAAAACAATTAAACAATTTAAAACATTACATTATTAAAATTTAAAAATTTAAAACTCTTTAAAACAAAAACAAAACAGCATCCATATCAGTATGTGAAAGCATGGTAACACAAAGTGGGTTCAAATATGGAAACCTGCTGTGTGACTTTGGGCAAGTCATAATCTTTCAACCTGAGAAGAAGGCAAAAGCAAACCCAGCTCTGAACAAATCTTGCCAAGAAAACCCCATGATAGATTTGCTGTAGGGTCACCATAAGTCAGAAATGACTTGAAGGCTCACAACAACAGCAACAACAGGAACTACACCACTTCCTTGTAACAGCTCTATTGGCTGCCTCTCCACTTCCAGGTAGAATTCAAAGTGCTGGCAATGAGCTATAAAGCCATATATATTCCATTTTAACTGCTATGTCTGCCTTCTATGGAATTCTGTAGTTTAGTAAGGCCTAAGAGCTATTTTAAATGCCCTTCCCTTAACTGCAAATCCCAGGATTCCACAGGAGGCAGCCATAGCAGTAAAAATGGAATTGTAGCACTATAACAGTGTAGTGTGATATTCTAAATGAATTCAACTCTCCAGGGCCAGATGAACTACATCCAAGGGTATTAAAAGAACTGGTAAATGTAATCTCAGAGGCACTGTCAACAATCTTTGAAAATTCCCAGAAAATAGGAGACATCTAACCAGACTGGAGGAGGTTATCCCCATTTTCAAAAAAAGGGGGAAAAGAAGACCGACACAATTACTGCCTAGTCATCCTGACATCAGTACCAAGAAAGGTTTTAGAGCAGATCATTGAACAGTCAGTCTGTAAGCATTTATAAATGAATGTCATAATCACTAAAAGTCAATATGGATTTCTCAAAAACAACTCATGCCAGACTAATCTTATCTCCTTTTTTTGACCAGCTTGGTAGATGAAGGGAATGCTGTGAATGTAGCTAATCTTGATTTCAATAAAGCCTTCAACAAAGTCCCCCCTGGTATTCTTGTAAACAAGCTAGTAAAATGTGGGCTAGACTGTTAGGTGGATCTGTAGTTGGTTGACCGAACAAATCCAAAGGGTGCTCACCAATGGCTTTACATACACTTGGGTATGTCACTAGTAGGATGCCAGTCTTACACTACAGTTCCCAGAATCTACATGGCCACTGACCATGCTGGCTGGGTAGGTTCTAACAGCTGAGGTCCAAAGCAGGAGCGTTGCTGAGCTCTGGCCGGCAATGGACACTGTAATGAAGACCTTTAACCTGGGGAATTACTAAAGTCCAAGTCTTGGATAGGAAACACAAGGCTTTCTAATAGTGATAATTACCCGAAGGAGGCTGCTCCAACAATGAATGAAGATGGATAGACTCAACCGTTATGAAAGGACAATGAACAGAGCCGAGACTCTAGTCAGAAATCACAGTGGCGCAGTGTCACCAAGAAATCCAGCCAGATCCCAATTTGCCTGAGATTTTGGGAAGCATTTATACCCTTAATCCTAGCCTGAGGCAAAGGGTTGCTATTGTATATCAAAGGGATTCTGATTGCTATGCTTTGAAGTAGACAATTTCCAAAAGGAAGAGATGGGATGTTAATGTTATCTCATGTTCAGCCAGACATATCCTAGCTGGCACTCATAAATCCCCTAGGTGTGAATATTCTGCTTTGCAATTCCTAAGCCTGGCCTTTTTGATCTGCAAATTGTTGTAAGTGCAGATGTGACCCTTTTTGGGGTGCCTACGTGATGTGCACACTTTGAGTTCATGGCAGTAAAGGCTCCATTCCAGCCCAGGACTATGACAGGGACCCAAAAGGGGTCTTTACATCAAATCGGCCATCATAACAATACCTTGAAAAATGGTGGACTTCAGCAAGTGCCCACTGATGCCAACTCTTGCTGCCAACCCTATAAAGGAGCCCTGTTGGTTTGTTTGTGTGTGTGTGTTTTACATTTGGTTAAACTACTTCAATTCAGAATTCCTTTTCTATCTAATTGCATACATTATTAGAGCAAAGCAGGGACCAAGGGGCATCACATGATTGCATCTCACCAGAGAAAGCAATATACTATGTCCTAATGCCCTCCCATTGGAAGACTGACTGGCACTTACACTAGCTCCATTCTGGCAAGAAGTTAAAACCTGGCTTTTTATATAGCAATAGCAAGTATATTTCTATACCACTAAACAATGAAGATGCACTCCCTAAGCAGTTTACAATATGTAAGCCAATTGCTCCCAACAAGCTGGGTACTCATTTTACCCACCTACAAAGGGATGGAAGGCTGTGGGGGGAAGCAGACAGGCGGCTGTCGGCCCATACCTCCCCACACCTTGGCCCCGCGGCGCAGCTTTGCCGCCCCTGAAAGGAGTGCTAAATTGGCACTCCTTTCACAAGTCACCAAAGGTGCGCCGCAAAAGGCTGTCAGTGCACCTTCGGCGACTCTTCCGCTGCAGCGTGTGGGAACGTTGTAGCAGGAGGTCCTCCTTGGAGCGCTGGCCGTGCAGAGGGCCAGCTGCTCCGAGGACGACCTGGGGAAGGGGTTGGGACGCCCACCGTGCGGCTGCCTTTCCCCTTCCCTGCCCCCAAAATGGCTCTTTAAGCCATCTGCTTCCCCCCTATGTCAACTATGGAGCTCTCCAGGATCAGACTTACAATGTTGTGGCTGCAGGACTGGCATTTAACCACTGCACCACCAGGGCTCCTCCATTAGGCTTTTTGGTCTCATGGCTTTGTATGTATACCTATGTGGTTTTATATTTTTGAACTTCAATTTTATACATTATTAAATCATGTAATATGGCGTTAGAATTGTCTGTGGTTGAAATCTGAAGTTATCCATGGTTGAAATTTTACAAGCCATTTCAGGCAGGCAGGCTTGTTATTGAGCTTTGAGCACACTCCAGTCCCCCTCTAATTATTTGTGGCTGTTTTGGAGTCAGATTACAAGAAAGGTGGGCTTTTGGTCAGCACCAATATGGCAATTCTTCTTAAGTCCTTACACTTTCTTACACGGAGACCTCCTTCATCCAATAACATCCCTGCTGCTAGAAGAAATGGTTGTTACCAGTGAGATTCTGGAGAGTGAATTAGGAATCCTGAACCAGTGACCCCAAATGGTGTCGGAGGTCCTTGTGTTGCCGGAGACATCACAGTTCGCATGACATGTTTTAAAAAAGGAAGGAAGGAAGGAAGGAAAAAGCAAGGCCCTGGCTACTGGTGGTCATTAGAGATCTCAGTGCACAATTTTCTCTCCTGGGGCTGAGAGAATTAACCCCACGTCCTGGCTGGATTCCAACTTGCCAGTGCTATGTTGTCATGGAGTTCAAGAGAAGGAGGGGAAGAGAGGGGAAGCAGCACAGAAATGGGCCATTCTGGAATCTGCAACACCAAGAAACCCCAGTTGGCATCTTGAGTCCCCTTATCCAAATGCTTGGGACCAGAAGTGTTTTGGATTTCAGACTTTTTGGATTTGGGAATATTTGCATATACATAACTTGATATCTTGGAAATGGGACCCAAGACTAAACATGAAATTCATTTACATTTTGTTAGACACCTTGTACACATTGCCTGGAGATAATTTTATACATAATATTTTAAATAAGTGTATGCATGAAACAAAGTTTGTGTATACTCAATCATCAGAAAGCAAAGGTGTCACTATCTCAGCCACCCATGTAGAAAATTATGGATTTTGGAGTATTTTGGATTTTGGGATTCTGGATAAGGGAGACTCAACCTGAAGAACATCACTACATGGGGCTTTTAAAGCGCTATTTTACCGGGAAAGAAGCAGCTTTGGTGATACCCATCACACAATGATGCCTCCAATCTGTAGCTACATCACCCCCAACATGGCCTTTTCATTCATAGGGGAAACCCGTGAATGACCTGGTACTTGCACAAGTCCCCAGGTGCGAAATGTCACTCCTGAGGCAGTTGCTCAATTGCCAGTCACATAATGTCAGTGTCTCCTCCTCCACCTCTCCCCCTCCACTTCATTATTCTGAAGTGCTCTGATTATCTTTATTTTTTATATTTATTTTCTTTCTTTTTTTTAACCTTTAAGTTGCCACAGCAGAGCTCCAGAATCGTGCAGCAAAAAAAGGAAAGCAAATACCAAAAAAGTCCTTAAAGGCATGCTGGATATGGCATAAGGCAGAGAGATGGGGTTAAGGGAGCAGTCAGGGTGAGAGAGCAATGGGGGTACTAGTCCCAGTCACACGATTGAGAGAGGTGCAGTGATGGCTATTTCTGACTGATGTTGACCGTAAGGTAAATCCATCATAGGGTTTTCTTGGCAAGATTTGTTCAGAGGGGATTTTGTTTCTGCCTTCCGGCTCAGAGGCTGAGAGCATGTGACTTGCCCAAGGTTACCCAGTGAGTTTCCTTGGCCAAGCAGCAATTTGAACCCTGGTCTCTAGAGTTGTAGTTAAACATTCAAATCACTGCACCATGCTGGCTCTCATTAGTGACTTAGGCATCAGTAAGAAATGTTTGGACATATTAGATACACAAGTCTGTAATTAGTTATGCATGCAATGCCCTTGCACATGTAATGCCATGTGTATTGCAGATTCAGATGCACATTATAATTGTGCATCTTTATGTTTATTTGCCCATTCAGCTGTGCAGTGTGGCAATTCATTAATGCACAATCATCACATAGCTCCTTAAGAGTAACTGGAAATAACTATTCAAGGTATTCTAACAGTTCTAGTAAAGTACTCTTTGCATCTCATTTATTTTACACACATATACATATACACGAGATGTAGAGTACTTGCTAGTTTTCTCATTTTTGGTGAGAGAGAGTCAAGAGAGTGATCACCTACCACAAGATTCCTCCTTCCTACTTGTGGATTTTTGCAAAAAAAAAAAAGTGTGCAAAATTAGCTTGTTTGCACAGAGGAAAACACATTTGTGCAAGCAATTTTTCTCTCTCAAAAAGACTTCCTAAATGCAAATGGGAAAAGAACAGGGGAAATTATGCAAAACTTCTCACATTCTCACCCAGTAGACTAAAGGACTTTTGAAATTATTCATTCTTGATTTGTATCATAGATAGATGAGTTCATATTATGGTAAAATTAAGCCAACCAAAAATTGCAGAAAAACTTTGCTGCTGGATTTTGGGAACAAGGTTTCTTCATCAGGCAAAGATATTTTTTAAATGACAGTGGGATTTGGGAGGGGATATCAGTGCTGAGGTCGTATTTCAATCTTGGCCAGAATCCTCTTGGTGCGTTGCAGAAGCAGTTCAAGGGTATGGATGTGTAGTTGCACATGCAGTGCCATTGCACCATGGATGTTTGTTGTACATCGTGCATGGATGCATATGTGCACTTGGTTTATATTCAATTGCACAAAGCTGCCATTCAACACAGTGACTGAGATTCTACATCAACAGGTGGGCAAAGTGCAACCACCAAACACCATCACACACACACACACACCGCGACCACACTTGTGGGACCTAGAGCCGATGCAGACTAGCCTAAAGGGCCAGCCTGGCGGTGAAGTTGGAACAGGGCAACCACACGGCAGCTGCCCCAACTCCGCACCAACAATGTGTCACGCGCCAAAGGGACGCAAAAGAGCCGCAACAGCAGCTCTGAGGATGGCTTTTTGCTGCCCCATAAAAGAGCGGCATTTGCCAGCTCTTTTTGGAGCAGTAAAAAAGGGGATCAGGGTCGTGGCGTGTGGTTGCCGCAGCCCTGATCCGCTGCTCCTTTGAACCCACAACAATTACCTACACCTGGTATATGTGGACAAAGAGCCCTACCAATACAACAAGCAAACTTATGTCTTAAAAAATAGAACACAACAGGTTCTTCCAGATTGGTTTAAAGAAGTATGAGCTTTCACTGTACATTTCCTTGAGTTTTGTGGGGGGTTGTCATTGCCTCCACTTCCACTTGCTCCATTCTTTTGGAGGGGCTGAACCTAGCAATTTTTTGAATCAATCCTAGGGCTCTTCCAAAGGTATCATTGACCAAAGTGGACATTTCTGGGCAAATTTTCTCCTCTTTGAAATTTTTCTGAGAGTTGCAGCATTGTAGTGCAAAATACAATTGCATCGGTGCACTGCAGTCTTATAATTCTTTCTTTTAAGGAAAAGGGTAGAAAGGTGGAGAAGAGAAAGAGGCATTTTTGTTCTGATATGTCTCAGAATTAAAAAGAAACCCATCCAAGGTTGCAGCTGTGGTCAGGAACCTCCAGAATTTAGCCTGGGACAATGCAAATATCATTTCAATATATAAAATATATGTAAGTGTGTGTGTGTGTATGTATGTATGTATGTATGTATGCATGTATATGTATGTGTAAGTATATACATACACACACACACATCCATGCATACATATATTAACGACAATGACTGAAATATTTTGAGAAACATTAGGAGAGACTGATGATTCTAATGATGCAAAGAATCCCACTTCATATGAAATGGTTTCTTAACAGCAGCTCAATCCTCTCCCTGGGTTGTCTTTTTCCCCCCTTTGTCTTGGCTTGAACTCAAAGCTTCCTCCTCCTTCTGTACCCCCCATCTCGACCTTCTCCTCTGCCCCCTATTAGCTCACTGTGCAGTAGCAACAGGGAGTAATGACAAGTTATCACTGTCTGGCAATTATAAACTGATCATTTGTCACTAGGGATAAGCCAGGGGAGAAGCCTTTAATTAGCAGCAGTTCCCTCCTCATGCATCCAGGAAATCCTTGGTCAGAGCATAAGGTCGTGGTAATGGAGGGAAATGCCTGCAGATTTTGAGAGGTAAATATATAGCAAAGCATCTCAGAGAGTGAGAGCCAGCGTAGAGAAGTGGTTTGAACACTGGACTATCCAACTTTGGAGAACAGGGTTCAAATCTCTGCTTGGGCATAGCAACCCACTGGGTGACCTTTGGCAAGTCACATACTCTCATCCTCCAAGACAGGCAATGGCACACATCCTCTCAATAAATCTTGCGAAGAAACCCCCTCGATAGGGTTGCCATAAGTCAGAAATGACTTGAAGGCACACAACAACTTGATCTCTGAGAGTATTGTGTATTTCTGAGGCATTCAGCTGAGCTAGCCATAGACAAATGGGAGGACTCATTAAGGGGCTATGCAGACAGGCGGCTCTGGGCCGCCCCTGCTAGCTGTGGATCGGGGCCGCGGCAACCACACACCGCAGCCCTGATCCTCCCTTTTGCCACCCCTAAAAGAGCGGCAAAATGCCGCTCCTTTTAGGGGCAGCAAAAGGCTACCCTAAGAGCCTGCACCGTGGCTCTTCCACGCCCTTTCGACGCAGTGTGTTTGCATGTTGCGCAGGGAGGGCGTCCTGACGCCACGCGCCATGCATAAGGGCGCACAGTGTCAGGATGGCATCGGATTGGGGTTCCGGCAGCCGGCATGCAGCTGCCCCGCCCCAACTTCAGCCCCAGGCCAGTCCTTTAGGCCAGTCTGCAACACCCCAAAGTTCTCTACAGATGAAGAAAAGAGGGTTCTACAGACCAGCAACCAGTAAAGTTGTTGTAACAAGGGAGCACACAACTCCCTTGGTGCCAAAAACTCCATTGATTGCTCATCCATTTCTGGGGACAATTCAAAGTGCTGGTTTTGACTTATAAAGCACTATACAGCTCACATCCAGGTTATTTAAAGTAAAGCATTGCCCCCCATGAAGTTTCCTATGTTTTGAGATCTTTGGGGGAAGCCCTGCTCTCTCTTCCACCACCCTTAGCAGTACATCTGGTGGGAACACAGGACAGGGCCTTTTGAATACTCCAAAATCCAAAAAAAATCAAAAAAAATCATGGGTGCTTGATATAGTGACACCTTTGCCTTTTGATACTCCAAACTTTGTTTCATGACCAAAATTATTTAAAAAATAGTGCATAAAATCACCTTCTGGCTATGTGTATAAGATATATATAAAACATAAATGAATTTTATGTGTAGATTTGTGTCCCATCTCCAAGATATCTCACTATGTGCATACAGTTGCCCTCCGTTTTCATGGGGGAATCCATTACGGACCCCCCGCAAAAACGGTTATTCACCAATATTCAACCCCCATAGGCTGGAATAGGGCACACACCCATGGGTGCATGCCCCGTTGATTTCATTGGAGGTCGCCCTTCCGTGAATATGCAAAACTGCAGATTTGAAGTCTGCGAGAATGGAGGGGAGACTATATATGCAAATACAGATATTCCAAAATCAAAAGAAATCCAAACTATAGAACACTTTTGTTCTTAATCATTTCAGATAAGGGAGACTCAACCTGTAGTTAATAATAAAATTAATTCCTTCCTTATTTCATGCTCAAATCTACCGTCAGATAGTTTAGTTAAGGACATAGGGCAGGAGATCAAAACAAATAATGCATCTATCACAGTTTGTGCAGAGTTGCTCCACCAGTAGTAAAAGATGTTATTTGTGGTAATTAATTTTAATTGTGTAAGCCACCCCGATTGTTCGACAGAGGGGCAGGGTATAAATAAATAAATAAATTATTATTATTATTATTATTATTATTATTATTATTATTATTATTAGTCACAGCATGTGATATTCCTCATCCACGTACTTTTCAATTATTGTGTTTTTGTTTTGTGATTGGTCACTGGAAGGCAAACACAGGCTTAAATGGCAAGTCTACTTGTTTTGTGATTGGTCACTGGAAGCCAACTGTGGTCTTAAATTGCAATGGCATGTATCTCTTGAAAAAATAATGTTGTAAGACAGAAAACAGGTTAATTGTAAGAAATTAGCATTCTCTTTAAAGTCTGGTTTGACCTAAAAATTGGTTCATTATCAAGGAAAGATCAGCAATGTGAAAGTGGGTATATTTCGAAGATGAAACACTAGAAGAGCAGGAGGAGAGATAGGTTGGTTGAGTTATTTTACAGCCCCATATTACAGTAGGCTTGTTTTGTGTCTCTTCAAGTCATTTCTAACTTACGGCAACCACTGTCACAGGGATTTTTTGGCAAGATTTATTCGGAGAGGGCTCGCATTGCCTTCCTCAGCAGCTTAGTGTGACTTGCCCAAGTTTACTCAGTGGGTTTCCATGGCTGAGCATTTGAACCCTGGTCTCCTGAAGTCCTTTCAAACAAACAACGCTCAAACAATTACACCATGCTGGCTGTCCCATCATATGTTAACTTGGAAGTAAGTCCCAGGATGTTCAACAGGCCTTGTTCCCACATGTGATTGCAACATTAATCTTATTGCCTTAATTGTGATTTCTAAAAATAAAAATAAAAATAAATCTATGGACAGAATCATGTTGGTGTCTTTGTTGTTGTTAACTGCTGTTAAGTCAACTTTGACATATAGTGTCCCTATAAATGACAGACATCCAAGATCCCTGTCATCAACTGCCCTACTCAAATCTAGCATATTCAGGGCAACAGTGGCTCCCTTCATTGAGTTTATCCACCTATAATGTGGTCTTTCTCTTTTGCTACTGCCTTCTACCTTATTAAGTATTATTGTCTTTTCTAGTGAGTCACGTCTTCTCATGATATGGTCAAAGTATGACAGTATCAGCTTAGTCATCTTGGCTTCTAATCCTACATGAGTTCCCCTTGCAAGTGTTTAGACAGTTTCGTCTAATGCAGAATATCTACTTTAAGTTCCAGGCTGAATAAGCAGAGTTGTGCTTAAGGTGCCATTACACATGGATGTGTTGTGTGCATGGATATGTTTTGTGTTCCACATGGA
The DNA here is from genome assembly GCA_020142125.1 of Phrynosoma platyrhinos. NCBI lineage: Eukaryota > Metazoa > Chordata > Lepidosauria > Squamata > Phrynosomatidae > Phrynosoma > Phrynosoma platyrhinos. The sequence goes on from CM034701.1 coordinate 6,072,576, forward strand.
TCCACATGTATACTTAGTTCTGCATTCAGTTCCACATTTGGTATCTAGGTTCAGTTGCAAAGTGTTAACGTTCAACACAAGAGTTGTGTAACACAATTAATGCGTAATTCTGCATACACAGATTTATACATGTTATGTACCTTCAAGTCATTTCCAATATATCATGACCCTAAGGTAAATCTATCAAAGGGGTTTATGGGGTTGACAGTGTCACCCAGTGTGTTTCCATAGCTGGACAGGGAATCAAACCCTTATCTCTAGAACTGTAGTCCAATGATCAAACCACTACGCTTATGCTGACTCTCAGATTTATATAGGTTTATTGATAGTACACAACCCCAATGTTGGATCAGCCTGTACATTTGCTAAACTACTCTGTATCTTGGGAATACTTGGAGGCGAGGCCAGAATCCAAATAAATAAATGCACTTTCCATTTTTTTTATTTTTTTTTTATTATTTTTTTTGTTAACCACCCTCGTATCGGTATGAGACATCTCCAGGTCCTCCTGTCCTCTCCTGCTCTGCCCAGCTCCTGCAAACTCTTATTCATGGTCTCTTTAATAAAGTCCATCCATCTAGCATGTGGCCTTCCTCTCTTTCTACTTCCCTCCACCTTTCTTAACATTATTGTCTTTTCCATAATTACTTTCCTCCATTTAAAACATTAACTTACAGATTCACACACAGATTCTCCCTGGTTTTAGTTAATAGTGGCATTTGGAGATGTTCATTCTATCCAGATTTGTTCCTACCTGTTGAATTTTAGAAAAACTGTTGTTGTTTTTGTGGCCTTTAAAAATGAATACTCTCCATGTGAAGCAAGTTCCTCACCTTCCATTACCACTCCTAATGGACTGAAGCCAGATTTCTGAATTAGAGCTTTATAAAAGCACTAAATCCCACCAAGCTCACAAATGTTGATTTAACCTCCCGAAAAGCAAGATAACCCACAGAGGGGCGGGTTATAAATAAAAATTATTATTATTATTATTATTAATACCATGTGTACTGCAGCAGAATTGGGGGCGGGGAGGAGATAAAGTATTTGAATAATGCTAATTATTTCAAAAGAAGAGAATGTACATATATCCTAGAAAAGGAATGGCCATTTGCATTAAATATTCTATTGAATGTATTGAGAAGAATAAGAGGTCATTTCAGATCATCCTTTTAGGAGATGTGAGAATTGAGTGCTGCAGACTTAGGAGGATGTACCAATCAGTCTACAATACATTCATGATGGGAGTTGTCTATCTGCCCATATGATTGTTATTTACCATAAAGTAAAATATGTTAAGGAAAAAGTAAGTGGACACCCATAGTCTCCATTTATTTAAGGCTGGAGTGGGTTTTTTACCAAACAGTTGAAACTGTTTTATTCTAGCATGGCAGCCATTAAGGCCAGACAAGCAAATGATTTGTACTTCATAAGCTTGTATTTTAGGTCCTTTATCTGCAATGCTAGTCTTCAATTTATCACCAATGTTTTTTAGTTTATATGTGAAATATTGTGATTTTATGGATTTATTTGATGTTAGATGTCTTGAGTGATGAAGTTGCATTGAAAGGGAGGTGCTAGACAGATAGAGGAATGAATAGATGATAAATAGGCAGATAGATAGATTGATAGATAGATGAATGATAGGGTGTGTGGGCTCTATTCTGAATAGGAATGAAATCTTGCCACCTTCCTCATTTGTCCATACATTTGTCCATACGTTCATGTCTACATGAGCCACAATACTGTCCCAGAGTTACATAACATAAAAGTCCACTTGTTTAATTGTGCTATGTGACCTTCCTGGCAACATCATGCAAATGAAACAAGAGCACCAACATGTATCCAAATGTACAACCAAATCTAGATCTGTGTCCAGGAACAATGCAGGTCCATGTGCAATGTTCATCCATGCATAGCAGCATCACATGTGCCACTCCACGTCTACAGACCTGAACTGAATAGGTTCACTAAAACATCAGATAAAAATGTCCAACTGCTTCCACAGGGTAACTTAACACATGCGTAAGACATCATCAGAATTCCAGCCTAGATCTGTCAAACTCTTCAGCCATTGAAGCACATTGGATCTCAAAAGTCAAGGGCTGAAATCCCTTTGGGGGCTATGGACATTATCACACGTGGGCCAGAAAGTGATAATAAAGTGGAA
>CM034701.1:6099128-6113946 GCA_020142125.1 Phrynosoma platyrhinos
AGAAGACTAAGAATGGGGAGGGCGGCTATGAAAGAACTAGAAAAGATCTTGAAGTGCAAAGACATACAACTCAGTACAAAAGTCAGAATCATACAAGCCATCGTATTCCCTATTACCATGTAGGTTGTGAAAGCTGGACAGTCAAGAAAGATGGTAGGAAGAAAATCAATTCTTCTGAGAGAATGTGGTGCTGGAGAAGAGTGCTGAGGATCCCATGGACAGCCAAAAGGACAAACAAAGGGGTCCTACAGCAGATCAAGCCAGAGATATCCCTAGAAGCCAAGATGAAAAGTCCTAGGCCGATGCAGATCGGCCATTTGGGGCAGCACAGAGCAACCCCACGCTGCAGCCCCGATCCTCCCTTTTGCTGCTACGAAAAGAGCGGGAAAATGCCACTGCTTTTAGGGGCGGCAAAAGGCTACCCTAAGAGCCAGCACCAGAGCTCTTCCAGGCCCTTCTGACACAGTGTGTTTAAACGCTGTGCTGGGAAGGCATCCTGACACCGCACACCATGCGTACGGCCGCACGGCGTCAGGACAGCGTCAGGGTGGGGTTGGGGCAGACAGAGGGTGGCTGCTCTGTCCCAACTCCACCCCAAGGCCCACCCTTTGCTCCGGTCTGCAACGGCCCTTAGACTGTTGTACTTTGGACACATCATGAGATGGCATGAATCGTTGGGAAAGACAATGTTAGGAAAGGTGGAGGGAAGTAGAAAGAGAGGAAGGCCACATGCTAGATGGATGGACTTTATTAAGAGACCACAAATAATGAGTTTGCAGGAGCTGGGCAGAGCAGTAGAGGACAGGGGGGCCTGGAGATGTCTCATGAAACTACAAATCCCAGAAGATGCAGCCTATGACACCAAATTGGTACTAACATGCTCTTATTGTGCAGAGTGGAAGAGATTTTTGTCTATCAGAAAACTTTTGTTTGACAGGATGTCTGCTCAGTGTTTTGTTTCGTTTTTAAATAGATCCTCTTGTGTCCTGTTGTTGTGTTCCTTCAAGTAGTTTCCAACTTATGGCAATCTTAAGACAAACATATCACAGGGTCCTCTTGCCAAGATTTGTTCAGAGGGTGTTTGCCATTACCTTCTACTGAGGCTGAGAGCACGTGACTTGCCCAAGGACACTCACCCAGGATTCAAACTCTGGTTTCCAGAGTCATAATCCAATGCTCAAACCACTACACAATGCTAGCTCTCCATGTTATGTCCTACCCATTAATAACTTTCACACATCTAACGTAAATAGCAGCAGGCAAGAAATGTTCTGGTGTCCCATGTAGAGAAAGAGTGAGAAAACCATCTGAGAAACTAAGGTACACTGAGCATTTAAATCTTCCATCACCTTGCAGCTTCGTAATTCTTTTTGCCAGGCACATCAATAAACGTTTCCAAGATGTCCGCCCTGTTGCATGGCAAAACATTTCTTCTTTTAATAACTGCATGAGCATGGCAGGCTCTTCCTCCTCACTCCATTACATCATCATTATCAAAGTGGAAAGGAAATTAATTTTGTTTTCCAAAGGCTTGGCAATGGGGTCGGCTCTGCACTTCGCCCGACATCTGCTGTTTTTCTACGTAGGTCATTCTCTGAAGCCTAGTTTTTCCTTCTGACTTTCTTCTCATAACAGTTTATCATGCAATGCTGTTTGCCAGGGAAATAAAATGTGCAGGGAGATTTCTCACCGGCCCTGTAAAAACGTGTAAAGCTAACTCTAAAGCTGATAGTCATCATCTATATTTCACTTTCAAAATAGTTTCACTGGTTTCCAAAAGAAAAAAAAGGGGGGGGAGGCAGGGGAAGACTTCTCACCAAAGACTGTCAAGCAAAAATAACCTCTCTTGGTCTTTGCTTGAAATTTATTACCCTCTCTGCTGCACTTTGTTTTAACAGATGGGCCTTTATCAGCAGGTTCGTGGGCAGCCTACCAGTTTCCTTCAGGAATGGGGGAGTGCCTCTGTTTATTTGGGCTCTTATCTCTGCACTTAAAGCTCTGTTCAGACCACAACATTCTCGTGGTTTTATTTTCATTTATTGATACAAGCGATAAAGCACAGAGAATCTTCTGTTCTCCTAAATGTATCTAAGGCTACTTCTCAATAGCCTTCCCGGCGTGTCTATGGCCAACAGATAGAGGAGTGGCTGTCACATCTATTGCATTGGCCAGATAGGCCTTTGTTCAGCTCCAGCACACACTGAGAATGCGATCTTGCATTTGCCGTAGGGGATCTTGAAAGGAGAGCCACCCCAGCTGTCCAGCCTGTTGATATTTAACAAATTATTTGTACAGGTCTCAGTTTTCCTTCTTACCAACATGTCATTACAAGGGAGGAAAGAGCACAAAGCTCCCTTGTTGCAACAGCTCCAACAGTCTGTTCCTGGGCACAAGTCAAAGTGCTGGTTTTGACCTATGAAGCCCTATACAGCTCAAGTCCAGGTTACAAATCTGCAGGTATTTTGAAATCTGTTGGGGAGACCCTCCTCTCTGTCCCACCACCTTCACAGGTACACAGGTACATCAACAGTGTGAGGTGGCAGCTAAAATAGCCAATGCAATTCTAGGCTGAATCAATAGAAGTATAGTGTCTAGATCGAGGGAAGTAATAGTGCCATGCTACTCTGCTTGGGTCAGGCCTCTTCTGGAATACTGTGTCCAGTTCTGGGCACCACAATTCAAGAAGGATATAGAAAAGCTGGAGCATGTCCAAAGAAGGGCAACCAAAATGATGAAGGGTCTGGAAACCATGCCCTATGAGGGGAGAGTTAGGGAGCTGGGTATGTTTAGCTTGGAGAAGAGAGGTTAAGAGGTGATATGACAGCCCTGTTTAAGTATTTGAAAGGGTGTCATACTAAGGATGGAGCAAGCTTGTTTTCTGCTGCTCCAGAGAATAGGACCCGGAGCAATGGATTCAAACTCCAGAAAAAGTGATTCCACCCCAACATTAGGAAGAACTTCCTGACAGTAAGAGCTGTTCCAGTGGAAGACACTACCTTGGAGGGTGATAGTCTCCTTTTCTGAAGGTTATAAACAGTGGCTGGATGGCCATCTGTCAGGGGTGCTTTGATTCTGTGTTCCTGCATGGCAGGGGGGTTGGACTGGATGGCCCTTGAGGTCTCTTCCAACTCTATGAGTCTATGATCTAGTGGGAACATGGGAGATTGGGCCTTCTAGGTGGCTGCTCCCAGACTCTGGACACCCTCCCCAGGGAGCTGGTGTCCTGCTTGCTATCTTTCCGCCAGTAGAAAGCATGTTCATTTTTTTCAAGCCTTTGAGGACTGACTGTTCAAGTTACTGGGCCTGGCAAAATTGTGCTGTACTATCTATCTGTGTTTTGTTTATTAGTTGTTTTCAGTAACTATGTATTTAAACTGATTTTAATTTTATGGATACGTTAATGATATTTTTAACCTTCACCTTTGGCATATATTTTAGCTATGTTTCTTTCAGCCAGTGTAAGCTGCTTGGAGTCTCAGACGGGGAAAAGATGTGAAAGAAAGAAAATATTCCAAGTAATAAACTGAAGTCCAATCACAATAAAAGAGAGGCTCGGCAGATTGGTGGTTGTCTGGGGGAGAAACTGAGTAAGATCGCTTTCCTGGATGGGTTTGCTTTCCCCCGGGGAAGGAGTAGGTGTGTAGCTTGAGAGCACACTTGGTTCATCTCTGTCACAAGAGAGCCAGGTGGACTGTTTGGCTTGGGACGCTTGGGAATGGCTTCGACAGTCCACTAGGTATGGCTTTTTCTGGACATTAGCTACAGCAGTCCATGCACTGGTAACTTCTCAATTAGACTACTGGGAGGCACTTTCATGGGGCTGCCTTGAAGATGAACTGGAAGCTGTTTTTTGGTTTTGTTTACTTGTTTTTGTTTACTTGTTTTGTTTTTTGTTTTTTATTTACTTGTCATCTGTTGTTTATCTGTTATTTTAACTATATTTTAAATTATGAGTGTTTAATTGTATTTTGGGGGGGTGGGCTATTGGGAGACAGGTCTGTATGTTTTATCGTGTAAGCCGCCCCGGTTGTGTTTACAGAGAGGCAGGATACAATTAAATTGTATTATTATTATTATTATTATTATTATTATTATTATTAAGCTGCAGCTAGTGCCAAATGCAGCAGTTAGACTGCTGACTGGAATGCCATATAGAGACACTAGCTATCAATAAATTGGAATTGCACTGGCTATCAAGATGCTTCCAGTATGAATTCAAGAACAGCCACCCTGGTGTAGTGGTTTGAGTGTTGGACTATGACTGTAGCGACCAGGGTTTAAATCCCCACCCAGCCACAAAAGCCAACTGGGTGACCTTGGGCAAGTCACACTCTCTTGGCCTCAGAGAAAGGCAATGGCAAACCTTCTCTGAATTAGTCTTGCCAAGAAAACCCCATAATAGGTTTGTCTTACAGTCACTGTAAGTCATAAATGACTTGAAGGCACAATGCCATTCAAAGACCTAAATAGCCTGAGACATTAATACTGAAAGAAGCATGTCTCACTATATACACCTGCTCAAGGTTTGAGGTCTGCTGGAGGGGCCCTACACTGTGTCCCATCAGTCAGGGCAATGCATTGTGAGAGGATGTGGGAGAGAGACTCCTCTGCTGTGGCACCCCAGTTATAGAATTTGGATGGAGGTACATGCTAGAATTGCTGTTGTTAACCAAGGTCATTTCCATGGTCTCCAGAGTCATTGTCCAGTACTCAAACCACTACACCATGCAGGCTCATATTTAGGAACCTGGAGGTCTTTTTCAGATATTTAGAGATTCCAACCAAACAGTTGGGAAAACAGTATTTCTCGAAAAGATCAGCTACCTAACTTTGACTCTTTCTCAACTTCTTGTTATTGTTTCGCAAACATGTCTGGGCACAGTTGAACTTACGGTAGCCAGTCCTGGGAACCACAGTTCAAGAAGGATATTGACAAGCTGGAATATGTCCAGAGGAGATTGACTAGTAAAAGGTCTGGAAACCAAGCTTGTAAGGAATGGCTTAGGGAGCTGGGTATGTTTAGCTTGGAGAAAAAGAAAATGAAGATTTTCTACTGCTTCATAGAGTAGAACAAAAACCAGTGAATTCAAATTACAAAAAAAAATCCTTTACAAATTACAAAAAAAAAGGTTTTTACTATTAGAGCTGTTCAAGAGTGGAATAGACTACTTCAGAGGATGGTAGGCTGTCTTTCTTTGGAGGGCTTTAAGCTGAGGTTTGATAACCATATTTCAGAAATGTTTTAGTTTGAAAGTTGGACAGGGAAGAAAACAGACAGGAATACAATCAACTCCATTGAAATGTGGTGCTCCACTGAAATGTGATGAGGAAAGTTGGAAATGATGGATCAATAAAAAGATAAATAAATGGTTCCTACAGCAAGTCAGGCCTGAACTTTCACTAGAAGCCAAAATGACAAAGCTGAGCCATCACTCTTTGGACTTTGCATGAGATGACATGATTCATTAGAAGAGCTGATAATGTTTAGAAAAGTGGAAGGCAGTATGGAAAGAGAAATGGATTGATTCAGTCAAGGAAGCCAAAATCCTGTTTTCCAAGACCTGAGCAGGGCTGAGGCTCTTGGATATCTCTCACTCATAAGGTTGCCATAAGTTAAGCCAACTTGACAACAAATAACAACAACAAATTCTTCACATCCCAAGGTGTGAGCAAGGCCAGAAAACTGATGCCCATCCATCAGGCAGCTTAGGTTGGTGAGCTATGGGGAAATCCCTCTTCTTGTTGTCATTCTTGCTGAAGGACTTGCTTGCCATTTCTCACATGTAAAGTTGACCCCACCCTGAAGCCACTAGAGAATGGAGCAGACGGATGAATAAATGAGGTTGCAAATTTTGTCTCATCAAGTCTGGCTCTTTGCGTTGCTATTGAATGAGCAAATGAAGGAAATTTGGGTGCAGCAACAAGCATATAACAACTGTTTCTAGGCTGGGCTTTAAATCATAAGCAAAGCATATCAGACTTCTTGGGAGTGTCACCCAGCTGCAAAAAATTCTTCCCATCAAGCCCCTTTGATGGGTCCCCAACCTTCTTTGTGTTACACTCTGCTAAGGACCATATGCCCTTCTGAAGTATGGCCATGCTTCAATTACTTCATCTGCGTATAAATTTCATAGTTATTTGAAACACATGCAAAAAAGCAGATACCAATGTACTCTCAAATTGATTAAATATCTGCCTCATTAAAGTATAAAACCTGCAGCATAAGAGGCCCCGCTGGAGTCTTCACTTTGCATTAAGACTGCTAACCTTTGCCAACAAAATACTGTTCTTATTTGGCTCACATTTAAGGGTGCCACATCTGTATTGGAATAGCTGGCTGGTTTCCATGAGAAGTGGACTTGCAAAAAGCTTGAACAGAGTCACCACCATCCTTTTTATCCTCTGTGAGCAGAGGGAATTGGAACTCAGAGGTCTCCTCGGAGAAGAGACAGCGTGGACCATATTTAGACCATATTGAGGCCATAGCAGAGAAGGATTTCAGTTCAGGGACCACTTATGTGAATGTACTGACATGGCACACAAAGCAGTCAGATCCCAGTACACCACCTGCCGTTCAAGGATAGATCTTGTAGTTATTTAAATTACGACTGGCTTTGGAGAACTGACTGCAATGCTTCTTAGCTATTGACCATTTACTGACTTTTTAATAGGTTTGTTTTAAGTGGTTTCAATTCTAGGGATAGTTTAATTACATCCCAATAAAAATCTTTTATGTTTTTTAAAAACTTATGTCTTCGTATTTGTGTTTTTATCTGAATTTATTTGAATGTTGTATGCTGCCTGAGGTCCTAGATTTTGGGGGGGAAGGAGTAGCAAACTATTTGGGGCTACCTAGCAAACTATTTGGGGCTGTGTGATTGTGTGTAAGCTCCACAGAGCCCTCTTTAAACACAGGAAGGACTGAGGAGTGCAACATCAGTCCTATGATTGGCTGGCAAAATGAATCCTCTGGATTGGCTACATCTGATATGGAAAATGGGAGCCTGATCTAATACTCTCCCTGGTCAACAGAGCAATATTTTCTGACTGTTACACTTCAACCTCACCTGAAGCAGTCAGGCCAACCTTTGGCTGTGGTTCAACTTCCAGCTCTTCGTCCAACAAAAGGTCCAGGCACATCACACCACAGCCACCAGCGGACCCTGAATAAATGGGTTTATATTAGGGTTGCTAGGTCAGAACTATCCCTGACCCCCTGACATTTCACTGCCAAACCCTCAAACATAGGAATGACCCTTTATGATGTCATGGAGGGTAAATCCTGGTGATGTGACCAGGACAGCATGTGTCATTAAGCATGATACATTAAGCTTCAATCACAGTTGCATAGAGTATGCCATTCAAACAATCAACTCTAACAAATGGGGGAAATATTCACATACCTTACTTTTCAAGGCAGTGCTTTCATGTAGAGATTTTTCCATCTCAACCAGAGACATGGATCCAGGGCTTGAGACTGAGGGCCGGGCCCTGAAATCTGAGAACCCAACTGATGATGGCTCACCACTTTTACATATGAAGCCAAAGGATAACATGAGATTAAATGGCTCCTTGATCAATGGGGGATCCTAGCCTATTGAAGACCAAGTAACAGCAAATGGAATGGTGTCATAAGGTCCCGTAGGCAATAGGATTATGATACATTGTCAGAGGCAAAGGAAGTGAGAGCCATGATTCTTAAACAGATGAGCTCATACATATACACACACGCTTCCCAATACAGCATTCTGGCCTTGACGTTCCTCCTCCTTGCTCTGAGGACTAGAGTAGAGGGTCAAATCCATGAAACCCAGAACTGGACCCTGAGATCTGGAAACCCTTGTGAAATATTTATTCATTAATCAGACACACCAGATTTCCTAGTACTGTATGCCGTCACAAAAATGCAAATGGTGGTGGAGAGAGAACACGTTTTACTATCATGGTTGGTTTTAATTTTTTTCAACAAAAAGGCTTAGAGATATCAGAGTGGGAACTAAAGGATAGCTTGAAAGTTTTGAAAACATAGTCAGAATGAAAATGGTCTGGTTGTCCCCACCCCTAATCCAAGTAAATCTAAACTCTTCTCTAGAAACCAAAATGAGTTCTAAATTAACTTCCCCCAGTCAAACGCCAATTTTCCTGGAGCCTGAATCCCTCAATAAAGTCAAGCAAATCAAATCAGCCAGGAAGCAGCAATGGAAACCAAGAGGAAGAGCAAGAGGGCTGCAAAATTAAATGACTATTTTTTTGCATGTGAAATTCGGTGTAAAATGTTTCCCTATAAATAGTAGGCCATAAACACAACTGCAGCAAACGTATTTGGTAAATGCCAAGGTCAAAGGCCTTAAATGTTTATAGCCTTGTAAACTCAAAGGCAAGTAAATTTATTGTTTGAATGGGTTTCTGAGTATTGGCCACCATAAAAACCGTCCACCCATGTACAAGAGCCCTCATCAATTCACTCTGTAGCTTTCCCATGGTCAGAGGACCACCACTTGCTTGTAATTTAAGCAAGTAGCCCCAACAGTATGAGGTTCACTGTTTCCATTTCACCAAAGAGGAGCCCCTTACTGTGTCAGTTGTTACTGCTAGGAATACCCTGCAGCAGAGTAAATTGTTAAATCTAGAAACATACATTATTCAAAAATCAAGTAAATCCTTGAAGATGTTGGCTGTGATCCTAGATCACAGTCTACGTTTCCAAATCTATAGCTACATTGCAGAAACGCAATGAAACCTTGTTAATGAATTACAAAGATGGGCAATCAGGCATTGGCAAAGAGTCACCTAGTGCACACCAGGCACTCCTGTTGGCCTCCAGCACCAGTTGTGCATCAGAGGGTGCCCCAATGTACCATCGGTGCCCATGACACATCGGGCCATGGACATGGTACATCAGTCCCTCCATCATTGTGCAATGGATGCCCATCTGTTGTAATGTCACAGCAGCCCCTAGGATGAATAAGGATATTGCAAAATTACTCAGTTTAATTTTGCACACACATAAGGCCATTATCAAGACTGTTTAAAAAACAACAACAACAACAGAAAGTCCCAGATTTCCAACTGCTTCTGAAAAGAAACTGATTTATTTATTTGGTCTTGGTTCTGTGTGCCTTCAAGTCATTTCTGACTTACAGCAACCCTATGGCATGAGGTTTTCCTGGCAACATTTCTTCAGAGATTTGCCATTGTTTTCCTCTCAGGCTGAGAGAGTGGGACTTACCCAAGGTCATCCAATGGATTTCCAGGGCTGGGCATGGATTCTAACCCTGTGTTCCTGGAGCCAACACTCAAACCACTACACCATGCTGGTTGCATGGAACCAGAAAATATCTGCGGCAATAGAAAGATCACCTGGATATTGTGAAATTATAAATAAGTAAATCCCAAGAATTACAGAAACAGACACCTCAGCCTCCTGACACATTTGCCCCATCTGGAGAAACCTATTATCTGTGACTGTTTTTGAGCCTCTTATAGAATGAGGCTGACATGTTAACAGTCACTCAGAAGATGAATGAAGGAATCTTTGCACAAAAATATAAATGCCATCCTGGTCTTGTAAACTGTATATGATTGTACAAAAACAAATTACATTTTACAGGTGGGAATCAACTTTATAAATCAAATCTGAAACACAGAAACGCACAGGTGGTTCTGTGACACCTCCTGGAGAATACTGGTACCACAAACTGACACATAAAGATCTCATCTCTTCACAAAGAAATGTTTGAGATTACTGGAACAAAATCTAATCTTTTCTCTGGTATTTTAATAGGAGGTTGAAGAATGTGTTTCCTGATTTAATCCAGACAAAATTATGAATAAGTCTGTTTGGAGAAATTAATCCCTATCACTTTTAGCTGTCTTGGTTTCTAACAAGCCAGTGTGTAAAGCATACTGGATAAAGCCTGAAAATGGAGTCCAGGTTTTCCTTAGTGACACTTTCTCACATAGCTAAAGAAATTGTGTCCCCTATGGAATCACTGCATGGTGCCAGTCAGCAGCATACCAATCAGTGGGGTGGTGAATCCCTTCTAGGTTTTAGTTTGACCTTCAAAGGAACTACCCAACTTGCTGAATTTTATCCCCCCCATATGTTCATCACCTTGGACAGCTCCTTTAACATTCAGACTAAAACCCAGAGCAGATTCATCACCACCGTGACATGGAAGCCACTAGCCACCACTAGGCACCACTGTTGGGTGCAGAGGATTCTGGGGCATGTTTTAGGGCAGAGCATCTCAGATTATCTGATGTGAGAAACCAGCATTTTTCCACCAATGTGATGAGACTAACAAAATATTTGCATCTATTGTCTACAGCCAAGCCTCCTCTCCCTAATCTTTTTGTCAAAGCTCTGATAGATTTCTCAGCAACCTAATTGTTCTTAGAAACATGGGCTCATATTCAGTACTGCAGTTACAGATTCACACCTAGAATTAGGGATCCAGAACTAGAGTTAGAGATCCAGAAGTCTTACTGCTAATCTACATAAATGCCACTCCAGCCGCATTAAAACAAAGCTGCTGGATACAGTGAAGGAGAGTTTCCTGGAACAGGGCACAAGGAGGATGCGGTTTCCAGCCCCCTTTTGCCAGGAAGTGAGCCTGCAACCATCAAAAACCAATCTCTTTTCACAAGCCCTTGTTACAGCATTGCTTCCTGGTGGGATGGAAAAATCATCCTTCTTGTGTGCCTCATTCGTCAGCTGAATGGACCTTCTTCACCCAATCCAGCAGCTGGCTCTTAAGCTGGCCTGGTGGGGGGAGCAGGTAAACAGCAATAAAGTAAAGGTAAGGTTTTCCCTTTTCATGAATGTCTAATCATAATTGACTGTAGGGGCAGTGCTCATCTTCGTTACTAAGCCTAAGAGCCAACATGACTGCACCAAACACTATTACCTTCCCACCAAAGTGGTACCTATTTATCTACTTGCATTTGCATGCTTTTGAACTGTGAGGTTGGTAAAAGCTGGGACTAGTGACAGAAGCTCACCCCATCATGCAGCATTTGGGCCTCAAACTGCCAACTTTCTGATCTTCTGATTGTCAGAACTGGCATTTTAACCATTAAGCCACCACATCCCAGCAATAGCAATAGCAATAGCATTTACATTTCTATACTGCTTATCAGTGAACTCAGCACTCTCTAAACAGTTTACAATCTGTAAGCCAATTGCCCTGGACAAGCTGGGTACATACACATTCAACTTTACAAAGATTATGTGACAGGTTAAGACAGGAGATGTTTCTTGGCTATGTCCCAATCTAGGATTTCAGCACCTAACCAAAAATCTAGCGTGATTTAGATGTCACATAATCTTTGTAATGTTGAATGTGTATGTATCCATTTTACACATGGTTAGATTTGCAAACAAAATGGATGGTAGATACATAGTTCATTCAATAACATTAAAAAAAGAGCAACAAGCACAAGAGTCAAAAGTGGTGGTCATAGAACAGGTATACAGACTATAGATGGAGAATTCACAGCATCAAGCTCTTTTCCTATAGCTTGTGTCTGCGTTTTCCAAAGGAGTTTAGCAAGACAGTGTGGCAAAGCACAACCACAGCAAAGGTTCCACCCATGCTATTTAATCTAGTCTGGTGGACATGCAAATACAAATTGTCCTTACTTGCCATTAGAACTGGACCCACCTCACTGAAATCAAGAAATTCATCCATGTAAAATCCCTTGTTTGGCTTTCTGTTGTTTTCACTGAGCGATGTGGCTTGCTTTGCAGGTACAAGAATTCCTAGGGAATACAAGCAGAAGCAGAGGTAATAAACATATTTGTTTCATTACAACCTCTTTAAACATGTAAAAAATTCTTTATTAAAAAAAAACCCAACCCAACCAACTGTAAGCTGACCTCCAGCCAAAGTACACATTAATTATCCAGCTTAAGTCAGGCGGATGCTCAAGGAAAGGGGAGATAAAGTTACCCTCAGCTGGATACTTTGTAGTTAGCACAAATGTAATATAAAGCGTACCAGAGTTTGTCAAGTGTCTGTCTGGATTTTCAGTTTTCATTAGTGCTCTAATTAAAACCACATTTCTTGACTATATTACCTATAACAAGAAAGGAATGAGAAATGAGGTTGTCAAGGTCAGTCACTCGCTGCTCTTTACGCTGAGGATCTGCAGGCCACGAGCTGGATTTTGGTGCAAAGCAAAGCAACCAGGGGTGGAATGTCACATTACAACTAAAGCTTTGTGGTCAAAAAGACAAACCTATGAGGTCACTTCCTTCTAATCACCAACAGAACATGTTTATCTGAATGGCGTAGGTGAGAGACGGAGGTGGACAGCCTGATGACAGGCGGAAATGGCAGGCTTCCTGAACTCATGTCTTTTGACCTCTTAGGAGGGACAGGAATGGCTTAATTTGGGCTGGATCTCGCTAGGAGTTAGTCCTACAACTCGTTTTGGATCAACCCTGAAAGCCGTAAACAACGGGGCATTGTCGCTGATGGAGGAAAAGAGGGTGGTAGATATTCCATGTGTGTTTATTCTATATGCTCCATAAAGGTGGAGTTAAAGAACCTCATTGAAAAAAGCCAATACTATACAGGTATATAGGGTCACACATGCGAGTAATGTGGAGAGATAATAGCTGAGGCTACACCCAGCCTTGCAGATTTGTAGCACAGTTATATAGGTTCATGTAAGCAATACTAAAAATTCCATTTTATTAAGCACAGTCTCTGCCTTTCTGGTTGTAAAGGCATTCCTTCCCAAACAACCAGGCAATTATACCCTCCATCTGTCCCGATACGGCAGGGACAAACCCAATTCAATCTCTATTCTCTCAGCGGCTCCCAGTCCCAATTAATCCTCTGCCATCCCCTTTTCTCATCATCAACTTTTTAAATGTCCCAGGTTGTCTCTCCTCCTCCCACTTTCCCCTTTTGTCCTCAACAGATGCTGCAAACTTTCAAAGTGCAAAAGTAGTAGCAAAGTGCACTCAATTACTTCAACAGGTGGGAGAGGAGAGAAAGGGCCAGAGTCTTGCCCTTCCCAGGAAGCTCAGGCAACAGCAAACTATTACAACCTCTCCTAATTTATGTTCTTCCTCATTAATAACTTTTGCCATCTGGGTCACACTCTGATGTTTCTTGGCCATACACACCCTGACTTTCCTTTGTGAAATGTTGGAGTGCATGGGCAAAGACACGGAGACTATACATGGAGGTCCTATTTTGCTCAAATCCTGTCCCTGGTTCCTTGTTCTAGTTTCGTGTTTTGAGATGATCAAATGCATGGCATGACAGGACTTGGTTTATTTTTAACACATGTTCTAAGGAAGTGGACTCGAATCTGTGAAAGCTGATGCTAGGAATTTATTTTTCAGTTAATCTCAAAGTTTCCTTTATAATCTCTTTATGCTGAAACAGGCTAACATGACTGTTTCTTTGAATACTATTATAAGAGAAGCACAGAATCTACAATTTTGGCAGGTGCAAATTCTCATGAAGCGTATAGCAAGTTACATGTGACCTAGGAGAGAGCCTATCTAGTGTAGTGGTTTGAGTGCTGAACTCTGGAGACCAAGGTTCAAGTCCCCACTCAGGCATGGAAACCCACTGGGTGACCTTGTGCAAGTCACACTCTCTCAGCCTCAAAAGAAGACAATGGCAACCCCCCTCTGAACAAATCTTGCCAAGAAAAGGGCACCTTAGGATAGCCATAAGTAACAATGGCTTGAAGGCACACAACAACAAGATGACCTGCCTTCTTCCACACAAACTTTGGGTAGCAAGAACCATGAGAATGGGAGAGAATTCTGGAATTGATGAGATGGTTTCCAATGGGAGAGAATTCCATAACAAAAGGGTAGTTTTCAGTAGAGAACAAGTCAAACATAATCTGCCCCATATGTGCCTCAGCACATCAGGTGTTCTTGTCTGCCCCATTGTCTGTAGAGTGCTCTTTCCAAACTGTTGGGTTTTTTTTCAAGGTAGCACATTTGGGGTAGAAAACTATTTTCATTTTTTTGCAAGATGCATAAATTTAAAGCCACTGATATGCATTTCTGCTTCTCATCTCCCTTCTCTGTGCATCTCTCTCATCACCCATCCATCCTTTTCAAAAGCAATGCAGTATTTTTCACAGGCATATATGTAAATATCTCTGTAAATTTCAAGGCAGTTTATTTTTCTTGCCCAGCCACAGGGTCTTTTGAGATAAGGTGGTCCAGGATTGTGAGGATCCCATTTCTTCAGAACAGGCAAGACCTGGGACCAGTGAATTCCATTAGGATTTCACCAGCATTTTGTTCTCAAGGTTTGCCACCACTACACTCTTGAGTTACGGGACTCTTTCTCCCTTGAAGCACAAACACCAAACCTGAGCATCAAAAGATGTTCTAGGCATTGGGGAAAAGGTGACATTAGTTGCTGTACAATTATAGCATGGATTCCACTTTAACTATCATGGTTCGATCCTACAGAATCCTGGGATTTGTAGTCTGGTGAGGTAGCAATTTAGCATTCTATCTGATAGAGAGCTCTATTGCTGTAGGGGAGGGTAGTGAACCAGAGCAATCTGTCAGACAGAATGTTAAACTGTTCATCAAATTATAAATCCCCAAATTCCATAGGATAGAGCCATGGAAGTTGAAGTAGACCCAATCTGTTATAATTGTGCAATGTGGATGCGCCTTGTCTTTCATTTTGTTTTGCTAGGGTTGTCTAAAGACCTGGGGGTGACAACACATCTGATTGTCCTGATGAAGAATCTGTACTCAAGACAAAGAGGCGACTGTCAGAACAGAATTTGGAGAAACAGAATGGTTCCCAATTGGCAA
>CM034701.1:6114046-6124274 GCA_020142125.1 Phrynosoma platyrhinos
CAAACAAGGGGGTCCTAGAGCAGATCAAACTGGAAACCTCCATGGAAGAAGCCAAGATGATCAAACTGAGGCTGTCGTACTTTAGACACATCATGAGAAGAGAGGACTCTTTGGAAAAGACAATAATGCTGGGAAACGGGGAGGGATGTAGGAAGAGAGGAAGGCCACATGCTAGATGGATGGACTCTATGAAAGAGGTCACTTTGGGTATTAAGGGGTTGCAGGAATTAAGCAGAGCAGCGGAGGAAGGAGGAAGGAGGGTCTTGGAGGTGTCTCATCCATAGGGTCGCCATGGGTCGAGATCGACTCGAGGGCAGTTAACAACAACAAGGCTTGTGTGAGGGAAAGCTTTACCTAAGCCTTGAGCCCTTTGTGAGAGTGAAAGCAAAGCAATTTCCCAAATAGCTGCAAATGGAATAATCAAGGATTTTTCTCCCCTCAAAGATAACTGTATTTGGAAACATTCCATATTTCTGATAGGATTTCTAATATCTCACCTGCTGATTAACAGACAAAGCCATTTGGCCACTGTGAAGAAGAATGAACCAAGCTATTAGTGCAGATAACCTTCCTTGATAAGAATCTTTGTTAATTAATCTGCTGGCAATTGGTCTTTTCTCTAGTGGGCATTTCACTCCTCTCTAAACACTGTGATATTTTCCAGTGGCTTCAGCAAGAAACAATCCAAGGCAGTAAAGAGATTAAGATAAGAGTCATTGTGACAGCAGGCCTGGCTGAGGGAACAAAGATACATACCTGCCAAGAGAAGTATTGCCATCCTTTGGGATTTGAGGTTTGGGAATCAAAGCTGACCTCACAGACAAGAGGGATGGAGAACAAGACTGTGATTTATGATAAGCGAAGCTGAAACAGCCTGCCTGCTCTGAGCCTTTTTTGCAACACATCTTTTTTTTTGGGGGGGGGGGGGGGGGGGGATCTGTGATATGTGTGGTGGAGGGTACCATTTTTAAAAAAGTCATCCTGTTTTTTTATACTATTCCCACCTCTTCTGTGAAAAGAATTCTGGGCACCACCCAGCTAAAGATTAAGCACTTTCTTTGATAGATTACAATGAGATTCTTAAAATAAGTGCTTACTTCAGGATCATCTTATCATCTTTCTTTCTGTCTCCCTCCCTTTTGCCTTCAGATTCACTAACCAGAAATAGTTTGACTTATTCACTTTTAAAAGTTTTGTATGAATTGGGATATTATTTCCACAGTTCAAGTTCATTTTCAGGCGGATCCATTTGAGATCGCAGAATCATAGAGTTGGAAGAGACCACAAGGGCCATCTATTCTAACCCCTTTCTACCATGCAGGAACAAACAATCAAAGCACTCCATGTGACAGATGGCCATCCAGCCTCTGTTTAAACACCTCCAAAGAAGGAGACTCTACCACTCTCCAAGGCGCAGCGTATTCCACTCTCAAACAGCTCTTACTGTCAGGAAGTTCTTCCAATGTTTAGGTGGAATCTCTTTTCCTATAGTTTGAATCCATTGCTCCGTGTCCTAAGACAGACCGGCCAAAAGGGCTGGCCTGGGGGTGGAGTTGGGGCAGAGCGACCGCATTCCGGCCATCTCGACTCCGAGATATGCGGCCCCCTAGTCTCTAGAGCAGAAAACAGGCTTGCTCCCTTTTCAGTATGACATCCCTTCAAATATTTAAACCAGGCTATCATGTCATCCCTTGACCTACTCTTCTCCAGGCTAAACATGGTATATTATTATCATGGTATATTGTTATCCATTTATTATTTCCAAACAAAGTTATGTCCATCACACCACAACCAACAAAGTACAAAGCACACTAACTGCTCCGCCACAACTAGGATATCACATAGCCAAAGGGGGTTGGACTGGATGGCCCTTGTGGTCTCTTCCAACTCTATGATTCTATGAATTGTTTGGCACTGAGTCATTCTGCCATGGCAGAGGAAGGCGATCCAGCCCTGGAACTGCTTGACCTATCTGCTTGCCACAGTCAACCTATTAATGGATTTGTATATGTAGGGCTCTGCCATGGCACTATCTTATCATGGTGGTGAGATTGTGTGCTTCTGTGGGACAAGAGGCTATGCTGAAGGCATCAATGCGGTGATGGAGGAGAGCTCGACAGATGCCACAGACTGTAAAAATAGTAAATAAATAAGTAAATCAAGCCTGAATTCCCACTAGAAACCAAGATGACTACAGTGGGCCTTTGGTATTTGTTGCTGTTTGGTTCCAGGTCCCCCATGGATACCAAAATCCATGGATGCTCAAGTCCCATTAAATACAATAGGAGAATAAAATGGTATTCCTTCTATAAATGACAAAATCAAGGTTAGCTTTTTGAAATTTATATATTTTTGAACCGTGGATGCTTGAATCTGTGGATAAAAAAATCCATGTATATGGAAGGCTGACTGTACATCATACTTTGGACACATCATGAGATGATGTGACTCGTTAGAAAAGATAGTAATGCTTGGTAAAGTGCTTGGTAAAGCAGTAGGAAAGGAGGAAGACCACATTATATAGATGGAGAGATTCAGACTGCATCCACGCTGCAGAAATAATCCAGTTTGGCACGACTTTAACTGGTACAGCCCAATGCTGTAGAATTCTGGGAACTGTAGTTTTGTGGGACAGGTAGCCTTCTCTGTCAGACTGCTCTGGTGCCACAAGAAAAAATACAAATCCCAGAAATCTATAGCATTGAGCCATGGCAGTTAAAGTGGTGTCAAACTGGATTATTTCTGCAGTGCGGATACAGCCTTAGTCAAGGAGACCTATGGTCCTGAGTTTGCAAGAGTTGAGCAGGGCTGTTAACAGCAGATCTTGGAGAGCTCTCATTCATTCATAGGATTCATTCATAGGATTGCCATAAATTGAGGCCAACGATGGAAATTAACAACATGTGTAGCACCCTGTAGCACACACCTATAACAAAGGGTCTTTTCATAGCACAATTCCCATTTTGAGACAAGGGATATAAATCCAATAAATAAATAAATAAATAAATAAATGCTTCTGTACATGGATTAGATCTGTGGGCCAGTTTTACTGGATTGATGCATGTGTGGACTTGTGAGTCCCCATAATTTCAGTGGAAGAGTTAAGCATGTGCTCTATTCTTATTGTTATTCTAAATAAATAAAATAAATAAACCACAAAATCAATGGCACTTAACAGTGTCTATATTCAGCTGGAGGGGGGCACTTGGGGCAACACCTTAACTGATACACAGGACATATAAAACATGTGTGAAATACTATGAATGTTTTATACTATTTTGAACACCTGTTTCTTCTGTAAGGGTATAACATTACACTAGGAAAAATATTTTTAAAAAAACTTTGATGGAAAAGGAATTTATATTTGTAAAACAAGGGTGCCCTCTACTGCCGAAGGTGTGTTGTAGCAAAAAGCCCTTCATTTTCTTCTCATTAATAAAAGGGAGAGAAGACATCCTATTATTATTATTATTATTATTATTATTATTATTTACCCCGCCCCTATTTTAAAAACAATCGGGGCGTCTTACAACAGTTAAAATTACACCAAGAATACAGACTAAAAAACCCCAAAACCCCACCCTCCCCGATTAAAAAAGTATTAAACAACACTCAAAATCATAAAACCCTAAATTTAATAAAATTTCGAATTTTAAGTTCTCTGTGTCAGTAGACTATCTAGGATTGTCTGGTTCAAGGCTGGCATAAGACATTTTTCTGGCTGAGCTGGAATATAAAATTGGAGGGGGGGGTCTTATGTTTGGGAACAGGCTAGACTTGCAGTTGCACACCCTCCAACATTTAACAGAGGAAAACCACTGTATGTAGTTAGAGGGTATGTAGCTGTAGTAGGACACTGCTCAAGATGATATCTTTCAGTCCATTCAAGGAGAGCCATTGGGATTTAGGGACCTGGATGGATAGATAGATGGATAGATACATAGCCTCTGACACCTCACATTTACTCCTTCCTTCTGGCATCTGTTGCCTAAAGGAGTCAGATCACAGATGAAATTCATTTATGTTTCATATATACACCTTATACACATCGCCCAAAGGTAATTTTATATGCTATGTTTTTAATAATTGTGCACACAAAGCAAAGTTTGTGTACACTGAACCATTAGAAAGCAAAGGTGTCAATACTTCAGCCACCCATGAGGACCATTTTGGATTTTGGAATATTTCAGATTTTGGAATTCCGGATTAAGGAGACCTATTCTGCTTTAGTATTTACATACAGTGTTGCAACGCTCTTCAAGAATAACAGATACCTTGGCCACATTCCTATACTCCTATATTAATTACCTAGGAGCATCCTCTGCTGAAGTCAAGGGATTTACATCTGAGTAGAGATACAGAGGGTTGTGTTTGTAATTTAAATACTGCACTTAAGTCAGCCTGTCTGGAAATAAATATGCATCTAAGATTTGTTCAGTCACCCTGTGCTTGTCAGACACATATCTTTCCTCTTCACTAGTTGTGATCTTTTATAACAAATGCACAATGCCCAAAAATGCAAATCTGAAGAACAAAATCTACCAGACCATCAATTTCATTTAATTTTTTTTCTTGTCTTTTTGAAGGCAGCCCAGGGACTTGTTAGGCTTGGAAATTATGATTTCAGTGCACCATTATGCACAAGTCATTCACAAGGGTTCTGTCCTTGTCTGTCCTCATGATGGAAGCCAGAGTGATTTTTTTCTCTCTCTCTGTGTGTGTGTGTGTGTGTGTGTGTATAAAACGTGCATGAATCATAGAATCATAGGTTTAGAAGGGGCCTACTGGATCATCCAGTCCAACCTCCCTGTTCAATGCAGGATCTCCAGCTAAAGCATCCCCAGCAAATAGCTGTCCAGCCTCTTTGAAGCCCACAGAAAAAAAAGCCCACCACCTCTCTAGGGCCTAGAATGTATGTCCCCATAGGAATGTGAAAGCAGCTGAGATCTGTTAGATATACTACAAGCTCACTTTGTTTTTCATGCATCCTATTTATGTAGTGTGCGAGTGTGCTCAAATGTGTTCACATGCATTATTTTGGTCAATATGGAAATAAGTATAGAAGATCTGGGGCTATGGCAAAGTAACTTGTGAAAGCCAACTCATGGGTTTGCACAGCTGAGACTTGAAGATGGAGACTTCTTATTGAATAAGTTATGTCTCTCAATCACTAGCTCTTTAGCTTTTATATTTTTCTTCTCTCTCTCTTCCCAATGTGAGGTGCAGCTTTTTCTTGACTTTTCATTTCTCCTCCTACCTTCTCTGTTGGAAAATATAGAGTTTAATACAAATGGAATATAAAATGCTCTTCTCCACTCTGCCCATGATTTGATTGTACAGCACCAGTGTACAATCTTTGTTATGTCTGACCAGATAAATGGAATATACCAAAGGTTGCCTACCCCTGCTCTAGGCAATTGGTTCCATTGCTGAACCACTCTTACTGTCAAGAAGTTTCTTTCAACGTTCAATCAAAATTTACTTCCCTTTAACTTCAAACCATTAGACCTTGTCACATCCTCTGGGGCACCAGAGACCAGACCTGCCCACTCATCTCTATGACAGCCTTTGAGGTATTTAAAGGCGGCAGTCATTCATATCACCCCTCAGTCTTCTCTTTTCTATGGAGCTATACCCAGATTATGATACTCAACCCTTACATGGAGGGGTGATTTTGCTCAACTCAATGCACTTCTGAGTGTGCCTGGGCATCCATGTGCAATAGGTACTGTGTATATGTACGCATCCGTGTACAACGGACGTCGTAGAGGTATGCACATCTCCATGCACTTGTGGACTTCCCCTTCTACAGCTTGGAAATGATTTCAGAAGTTCTACATCAGAGAAAAATCTCTAGCTGATTCTGTAAGGAACTTGTGCATCCATGTGCATCCATAAGACTGCCAACAGGATTCTGGCCAAACAGGTCAGACCAATGGAAACCCTAAAACCCTATGAGGAATGACTTAGGGAGCTGGGGATGTTTAGCCTGGAGAAGAGAAGGTTGAGAGGTGATATGATAGCCGTGTTTTAATATTTGAAGGGATGTCATATCGAGGAGGGAGCAAGCTTGTTTTCTGCTGCTCCAGAGACTAGGACCCGAAACAATGGATGCAAGCTGCAAGAAAAGAGATTCCACCTCAACATTAGGAGGAACTTCCTGACAGTAAGGGCTGTTCGACAGTGGAACACATTTCTCCCTTGGAGTGTAGTGGAGTCTCCTTCCTTGGAGGTCTTTAAACAGAGGCTGGATGGCCATCTGTCAGGGATGCTTTGATTGGGAGTTCCTGCATGGCAGGGGATTGGACTGGATGGTCCTTGGGGTCTCTTCTAACTCTATGGAAACCATGCCCTATGAGGAAAGACTTAGGGAGCTGGGTATGTTTAGCCTGGAGAAGAGACAGTTAAGAGGTGATATGGTAGCCCTGTTTAAGTATTTGAAGGGGTGTCATATGCTCCAGAGAATAGGACCCGGAGCAATGGATGCAAACTATAGGAATCCTACTTCCACCTTTTTTGCCCTGTCCCTCAAATAAAAGTTTCTATATGTTACGTCTGGTTATCAGTCCCAATTGTCAGCTAATCCTGATCCACTGAAAACTTATAATGCATACAGTGCTTATTTCCAGATCTCTTCCACTTTACATATTATTATGTATATTATTATGTAAATTTTCCTTTTCAATCAATTTCCTTTGGTTTCCTTTAAATAAGAAAACCTTTGTATAAATCAAAATAAGACGTAAATTAACCTCTATTCATGATGTTTTCTGTTGCCTTAATTAAGACTATTATGGGCCTTTACAGACTGGCAGAAATAGTGCAGCTTGAGGCCACTTTAACTGTCCTGGCTCAGTGCTAGGAAAGCATGGGAACTGTAGTTTATTGTGGCACCAGAGCTCTCTGACAGAGAAGGCTCAATGTCCCAGAAAAAAATACAATTCCCATGATTCCCTAGCACTGAGACAGGACAGTTAAAGTGGCCTCAAGCTGCATTATTTCTGGCAGTCTGTAAAGGCCCTATGTCTCTTTTTTATTGTTTCAGTTACATTACAGTTTTCCTATAAATAACCCCTTCCTTACTCCCCCCCCATTTATTTTCAGTATTCTACAATAGGGAGCCATTCTTTTTCAAATTTTGACATGTCTATATTTTTTGATTTTGTGAGACAATCCAACTCTCTCAGTTCATAGTTTTTGTAACCAATTTTCAATTTCTAGTGGTTCATTTTTCTAATTTTTTGCTATGATCAATCTGGCAGCTGTTATTAGGTGTTGTAAAATCCGCCAATATTTTTATTTTCTTCTGAAAAATGTATTGTGGAGGTCATGTTAAGTAGATAAACTTCTGGTATCACACAGAACTGAATTGTAAACATCTTTTGATATATTTTATGTATTTTTTCTCCAGCACTCTTATCTTTTCACATGATCACCACATATGATAGTGTTTACTGGCAAGGAACTTATGGCAACTCCATGCATTTTATAGGGTTTTTCTGAGGCCAGGAATATTCAGAGGTGTCTTTGCCAATTCCTTTCTCTGAAATATAGCCTTCAGCGCCCGGTATTCCTTGGTAGTTTCCCATCCAAGTACCAACCAGAGCTGACCCTGCTTAGTTTCCAAGATCAAAAAGGATCTGGTGCCTTACAATCAGAAAAATTCCTCACAATTACTACTAGCTAATCGCCTCAGGCTATGACGTAAAATATCTCCATTGCTGAGGGGAGAAAATGTGCGCCTTAAAGCCGCCGTCCAATCAGAGGCCTCCTTTCAAGCCAAAGCCCCAAAACCGAAAGCGGCAGAAGTATGACTATATTCTCTCGTGCCACTTGATAGGTTAAAACGTAAAAACCTCATACTCGCCCGCCCCGCCCCCTTGTTCCAAACCGTTAACGACCGTTGCTCGGTTTTCAAAGGCCATGGCGCGAGCTCGCGCCTCTGAGGTGAGGCAAGGCAGTATCCTAGCAACGCAAACGACGGGGGGGGGAAAGCAGCCAGTCACGTGACCCTCTCTGACTTTTTGGAGGGAAGCTTTCTCTGAGAGCCTCCTTATTCCCTCAGCTCTAGAAGTTACTTTTTTGGGGACTACAGCTCCTAGAATCCCTCTGCTGCAGACTGATGGAGTCAGAGTCTTAGGTCGGAAACACACTGCAGAAATAATCCAGTTTGAGACCGCTTTAACTTAGGGAATCCTGGGAATTGTAGTTCATTATGGCGCCAGAGCTCTCTAAATGTCTCATAGAACTACAGTTTCTAGAGTTCTCTATCACTGAGCTACGGCAGATAAAGTGGTCTCAAACTGGATTGTTTCTGCATTGTGTTTTGGACCATAGTCCCCCCCCAAAAAAGTAACCTCCCCCAAATTTAAACGTACCTTGATAAGGATGCCTCTGAGCATGTCCAGAGTGCATTTCAGTACTTCATGAGCCCAGCCACCCCACATATACCAGGAAAAAGGCACAAATTCTGCTTTGTGCCTCACGTCTTTCCTTTGTGGGCTGAGGAGGAACTATTTATTTACTATTTAAATTCCCATGCCCCTCTTCAGTAGTAACTCCCAGAGTGATGAGATGGAATGGGGACAATTAAAATGTTAAATATACATTGGGTCAGTCAATAAACCCATCTATGATTATTTCATGTAAATAGCAAAATGGTTGACCCTACTTTGTCAGAGAGTAGCCAGCCTTTGCTAATTCATACCCTCCAACTGTCCCTATTATTAATGTTATTGTTGTTATTATTATTTCTTACCTGTCTGTTCCCATGGATCGAGATAGAGAACAACAACAGACCAACAAATAACATCAGTTAAAAAAAATACAT
Source organism: Phrynosoma platyrhinos (assembly GCA_020142125.1). Lineage (NCBI taxonomy): Eukaryota > Metazoa > Chordata > Lepidosauria > Squamata > Phrynosomatidae > Phrynosoma > Phrynosoma platyrhinos. The sequence goes on from CM034701.1 coordinate 6,122,877, forward strand.
CACTTTAAAAGAACAAACAAGACACATAATTGTTTATTATTATTATTATTATTATTATTATTATTATTATTATTATTATTATTATTATTTCTTACCTGCCTCTCCTAACTGATCGAGACAGAGAACAACAACAGAAAAACAAATAGACAACATCAGTTAAAAAACACATCACTTTAAAAGCACGAAGAAGACACATAGGTGTTGTTGTTGTTATTGTTGCTGTTGTTATTTCTTACCTGCCTCTCCTAATGGATTAAGGCAAGGAACAACAACAGACCAAAAAATACACAATATCAGTTAAAAACACATCAGTTTAAATGAACAAACAATACATAGGTACTAAAATTATTATTATTATTATTATTATTATTATTATTATTATTATTTCTTACCTGCCTCTCCCCATGGATCGAGTTGTGGAAAAACAACAGACCACCAAATACACACAAAAACTTCAGTTAAAAACACACATCAGTTTGAAAGAACAAACAAGACGCATACGTATTTTTAAAAATCCACATTTAAAATTCATCATTTAAAATTTACATTTAAAAATCAACTGGGTATGCTTTGACAGGGACGGTCCTGATTAATCATCTGCCATTCCACTTTCTCATCCTTAGCTTTTAAAACCTCCCAGGGGTGCATCTACATTGTAGAAATAATGCAGGTTGACACCACTTTAACCGCCCTACAGTCATCCTGGGAACTGTAGTTTTACAAGGCCTTTAGCCTTCTTTGCCAAAGCAGGCCGGTGCCTCACAACACCACAGAGCCTCGGATTCTGTAGTATAGAGCCATGGCAGTTAAAAGTGGTGTCAAACTGCATTATTTCTACAGTGTAGTTTCACCCTTACTTGTACTCCAGCTTACTTTATTCAGAACAAGTACTTTCCCACTCCTTAGGGCCAGGTTAGGTTTTGTGAGCCAGTGTGGTATAGTGGTTTGAGCATTGGACTATGACTCTGATTCCCTGGGTAATCTTGGGCAAGTCACACTCTCTCAGCCCCAGAAAAAAAAACACATGATAAGGTTGCCTTAGGGTCACCCTACGTCAGAAACAACTTGAAGGCACATAACAACAACGAGGCATCTGCTTCTCTTTGGCAGAGAAGGCTAAAGACCTTGTAAAGCTACAAATCCCCAAATTCCATCCATAGGATGGAGCTACAGCACTTTATGTGGTTTCAAATTGCGTTACAATTTGTGTCATTGTAATTTGAGGCTTTGACTTTGGTGGATTTGATTATTTGCAGTTTTGATTCATGTGTTCTCTCTAGGAATCTCTAGAAGATCCTCCAACGCAACTCTGCCAGAGGTTGACCATAGAGTTGTGCTGGAGGACCTAGGAGAGAAAAGACTTCTCTAGGCATTTGTAGGTCCTCCAGCATGATTCTA
>CM034701.1:6124374-6144141 GCA_020142125.1 Phrynosoma platyrhinos
CATCGCACTGTTGACTCATGTTCAACTTGTGGTCCACCTGGATTCCTCTCATTCAGCCAGGTGTCCCCCAACATATATCTGTACATATATCTGGGGATGCCCCAGCTTCATGCTTAAGTCTCTCTTAAGGCTTGTGTGTTGTGTGTCTGTGTGAGTGTGTATTATGCGGGCCCTGGCTGGCACACCTGCCCAGCAATGCCAAGGGATCCGTGTGCCTTCCAGGGCTGCTCACTGGCTTTCTCCTTCCTTCCATCCCTCCTGCACCTGGTATGTCTTCTTCGGTTTTGTCACTCCTCCCGCTGCACCACCAGCAGCAGTGCCACCAGAGCAGCCAAGCAACCTGTGCCAAGATTGCTCTGCCAGGAAACCTGAGCCCGCCATGGACTTTGCCTCTACTGGCCTCCCTGAGTAGCAGTGGGGCAGCCATTGCTATGGCTGCCTCTATGCACAAAACCACAGACACCAGGAGCAGGAGGGAAAGTCAGGGAGAGGAACCTGTGCTTTAAAATGGAGGATGTATTTGGACAGAAGGCTGAAAGGGAGGACTGTGTCCTGGAAAAGGAAGAAAAGGCAGGAGTGACCGAAGCACGGTCCTCCCAGGGTGGTTTCCAGTCTTTTCCCTGTAGGCTCTGGGACCAGGAAAGACCAGGCACACTTTCCCTGCTTCCATCCATGGCCAGAAGGAGTCCAGACTCCCTTTCTCCTTCCAGCTGCTGGGTCCTCTTCTTCCCCATCACAGAGGCTGCTCCTCTGGTCACACCTTGGCCCTGGTGGGGATCCGCCTGCCTCCCTGCGATTCAGGTCCCTCGTTCCCACTTGTTGAACACTCTTATGAATCACTTTTTAAAGAAAGAATCAACAAAAAAACTAGTTTTCAAAAAGAGCAATTTTTTTATTTTATTTTATTTTTATTTTATTTATTTATTTGCATTTGTCACTTTTCAAAGCAAGTCCGAACAATCGCAGTCACATCTGAAACCACTTCCAATGGGAATGAGGCACACATAAAGCGATCAGCAATTCGCTTCAAATCATAGGAGTTTATCACACGGGGGAAATCCCGTGCAAAAACGGGGCCTTAAATTAGAAATAAACCGCAAAAGCGGTCATGATTTCACACGACGTCACTGTTAAATTGATGATAAAAGAAGGTTAATCCGAACGAAAACCCCTCATTTACACTTCTTTTTACTTTCAGAAAAACCCAAAAGTTCGGATTAACCTCCTTTTAACAGCGCTTTCACTTTTCACACAGGGCAGAACGGGATAAAAACCCGTTCATTAAAAGCTTCTGCTTTTGCAGCTTTTTTTCACTTTAAAGAGAGATTTTGCGCGGAGCTCCCGCTTGTCCTGTTTAGGCTGATGCTATATAAAGTCCCAAGGCAAGGCAAAAAGGAGGATGTGAATAAATAATAAAACAGTAATGGATGGGGACCTTCTCACCCTACAGATGTTGTTGGACTACAATACTTATCAGCCCTAGCTTGGATAGCCTTTCATATGGGAGCTGCAATCCAACCACATCTGGAGGGCTGCCAGTTGCGCATGCCAGCTTTAGAGAGAAAGAAATACAAATCAGATGGAAGAGCTAGTAAAGGATATCAGACAAAGTATCAACTTTAGAATAATTAAATCTTGGGGAAGTATTTGGGAAAGTAAATCTTTACTGTCCTAGATACATTTCCCAGATTTAATTATTCTGAAGTTGATACTTTTGTCTGGTATTCTTTACCCACCATTCCACTCCTCACTACTAGCCCCGACAGTACCTTAAGAATAATGTGACTATCTTACACCTTCTTTTGCAAAATGCTCAAAACCATGAATACCGTGTACTCTAAAGTACAGCAGACCGTCCACATTTGCGGTTTTGATTTTGCAAATTTGATTATTTGTGATTTTGATTAATATGTTCTCTCTAGGAATCTCTAGGTCTTCCAATGCAACTCTGGCAGAAGTTGATCACAGATTCGTGCTGGAGAACCTAGAACTTCCTAGAGAAAACGCTTCTCTAGGCAATTGTAGGTCCTCCAGCATGAATCTATCAACTTCAGTCTAAATCTAAAGCTGTTTCATCACCCTGATCATCATCTGGTACTCTTCCTTAAATTTCTACTCAGATTTTTGCTGACTTTTGGATTCTGCACAAAACCCCTTGTTATTAATTTCAAAGCTCTCTGTGGTTCTGCCTCATCTCCTCATCTCTATAGGCATGTAAGGGGGGGGGGGGATGAGAACACTGATGCTCCCAAATAATAATTCTGCCACCACCACCCCCCTTTGAATTTTTTTTCCTTGAGTGTCCAGATTTCTTGCATTGCTGTAACTTAAAACATCAGTTGAGCATTTAGTTGGAAGATTCAGTCCAGCCCCATTTTGCCATGCAGGAAGACACAATCCAAGCAATCCCAAAAGATGTCCCTCCAGCTATTTAAAAACCTCCAAAGAAGCAGATTCCACCATACTCCAAGGGAGCGTCTTCCACTGTTGAAGAGCTCTTACTGTCAGGAAGTTCTTCCCAATATTTAGGTGGAATCTCTTTTCCTGTACTGTAGTTTGCATTTATTGCTCCATGCCCTGTTCTCTGGAGCAGCAGAAAACAAGTTTGCTCCATCTTCAGCATGACCTCCCCTGGAATATTTATAGAGGGCTATCAGGCGCTGACCCTGCTTTTCTTATGATGTTTTCTGCATACAATTTGAACAGACAGGGTGAGAGGATGCAGCCTTATCTGACCCCTTTGTCAATTAGGACCCAATCTGTTTCTCCTAATTCTGTTCTGATGGTAGCCTCTTGACCTGAGAGTACAGATTTCTCATTAGGACTATCAGATGCAGTGGCACTCCCATGTCTTTTTGAGAGCATTCCATCACTTCTATCATGGTCTACCAGTCAAATGCTTTGCTATTTGCTCACTCTCTACAATCCTAGAAATTTGGGGAATCATAGAATTATAAAGTTGGAAGAGCCATCCAATCCAAACCCCTTTTGTCATGCAGGAACTCAAATTCAAAGCACCTCGGACAGATGGCCATCCAGCCTTTGTTTAAAAACCTCCAACAAAGGAGACCTCAGTGAAAGGAAATGTAATGCGGGAGGGCAGAATTCATACTCAGGATGCAATGCCTCCATCCTAAGGCTTTCTCCTTCCTCATTAATTTGGCCTTTCCACTTTGCTGTCCTTTATGCCTGTAGGCTGCCTCCATAGCTAAATTTTTCTTACAAGTGTCATTTTAATCTGAAATCTCAATGTGTGGGACACAAATTGAAATGCTACAAGTGTGTGTGTGTGTGTGTGAAATCGCCAGGGAACCTCGATGTTAACAATACAGCTCAAACAGCAATAGTCTTCCTACTGATGGAGACATGGTAGCTTGTTGTCTGTAGCTCTTCAAGAGAGCGGTGGTGTTTTTTAAGCCAATCGAGATGAACAAAATGTCATGTTATGGATCTCCTATAAAGTAGTTCACTCAGGAATCAAATTTTTATTTAAAAGGTAGGAGGGGTAGGGTAATGTGATGCTAGAATAACAGCTTGGTTTCTTTCCTTAAGGCATGTGCAATGCCGACAAATGAGTTTGACTCATCAGATGAAGAACCCTTGGAAGAACAGCAGATGCCTTTTCAAGTATCCTGGTAAGCTGCAAATAGAAATTTGAATGTTAATAGAAAATAGTTGCCAGAGTGAAAACCAGAGAGGGCTCCTGTGCCCTTTAATGTATATTTTAAACTTTAAAGATGTTCAACACCCAGGTTTTTGGATGTAAACAGTGTATAAATATTTACAAATAAATACTTTATTTTAACCATAAATATGCAGGGGTAGCTGTGTTAGCCATTTAGCAAATTCATACAAAAATTCCCCAAACAGTGATACCTTTACTGGCCAACCAAAGTGCACAATATACTTGTTGCAAGCTTTCAAAGCTCCATGGGCTTCTTCATGAGGCAGGCAAGATGCTACAAACCAAACAGGAGAAAAATTGGAGATGTTAGTACAGGGGTAGGCAACCTTTTTAAGCCGGGGGCCAGGTTGCTGCCCCTCAGACAATTGGGGGGCCGAAGCACAATAAATAAATAAATAAATAAAAATAAAAACAAAAATACTTTTAAAAAATTTAACAAATTAAAAAAAATATGCATGCACACTCTCTCAACCCCAGAAAAGCCATGGCAAAATCCCTGTGGAGATTTTGCCATGAAAACCCCAAGAACAAGTAATAACAACAATAATCAATATCACCATGGCGGGCGGGCAGGCGGTGGCGGCGGCTGGTGGCGGTGGTGGCGGTGGCAGCAGGACTGGCCTGGGGCCGGTCCATAGGTCTCGGGGGGCCGCATCCGGCCCCCCGGGCCTTAGGTTGCCTACCCCTGTGTTAGTAAGATGCCTGCATTTGTTATATTAACATATTTTAACAGTGTTTGTTATTGATGTTAATATTAAAAATCATGGGTCTAATGGGCAAATAATACTTTGGTTGACACTTGCATCCGCACTGCACAGTTATAACAGTTTGATACCACCTTATTAACATTTTGATACCACTTTGCCCTGACTCCATCCTATGGAATCCTGGAATTTGTGTTTGATGAGGTTCTTGGAAATCTCTGCTGGAGGATTCTGTAGCTGTATTTCATGGGATTGCATTAGAGTAATGGTTCCAGTCTAGGAGGTGTTCTGGACTTCAGCTTCCAGAAGCCCCAGCCAGGTTGATGAACAACTAGGAATTCTGGGATCTAAGTCCAAAACATCTGGAGAACCAAAGTTTGGGAACCAATGCACTAGAGAATGCTAAGAACCTCACCAACTTACAAATCCCAGGATTCCATAAGAATCCCTGCATGACAACAAAACAGGTAATGGCACTGCTATCTGTGCTATTCTTGGAACATACAGTGGGCCCTTGGTATCCATTGGGATTTGGTTCCAGGACCCCTCATGGATACCAAAATCCATAGATGCTCATCCCATTAAATACAACAGCATAGTAAAATGGTACCCTTTATATAAAATGGCAAAATTCACATTTGCTTTTTGGATTTTATATATATTTTAAAATACTTTCAAGCCATGGATGGTTGAATCTGGGATAAGGAATCTGGGGATACGGAGGGCCAACTGTATATCCATTATGCCCTTATTATACTTGCCCAAACTGCAGGTCACTAAAAGACTTTAGTTCTACTGCCCTTGTCTTGACCAAATTGAGTCTGCCTTGTTTGTTTTGGAATCCACTGCCGAAATGAACCCTTCCTAGAAATTCTCCAGAGCAAGTACATATTCTGATAATTTTCTTTCTTTTCATTCTTTATCAAGTGTTTAACTTTTATTATATTCTTTCTTTATTGAGTTTTTAATTTTTCAGCTGCACTCATGTCCTGTTGTCAGACTTTCCATGGCATCTCCTTAGCCACAAGGTTAACAGAACATTGGACTCAATAGATCATTGGTCTGGTCCAGCTTCAGGGCTCTTATGTTCTGTCATGAAATAACACTCAAGGCTAAATGTTTATTAATCTTTGTGTCCCTAGGTAACCATTGCTAGTAAAAGGCATTCCATGCCACAAAAGCCTTTTGGCCTTAGAGATAATGCTGATTCTAGGAGGACCCCTCCAGATTCCAAGCCTATTTTCTCCCAGGGGAATGTAGCCTCATCCTGAACTGGTAGAACACCATCTGCTTGGATGTGAGAACCGTGGCAAATCCGTTTTGTCAGAATTCAGATTATTTGCTCTTGTCCAGTGTCCAGTTAGCCTCAGCTGGCTTGAAAGGAATCTATTATCTGCATATAGGTCCAAAACACACTGCAGAAATAATCCCGTTCGAGACCACTTTAACTGCCCTTGCTCAGTGCTAGGGAATCCTGGGAATTGTAGTTTGCTTTGGCACCAGAGCTCTCTGACAGGGAAGGCTAAATGTCTCACAAAACTACAATTCCAAGAATTCCCTAACATTATCAGGGCTGTTTCTGCAGTGTGTTTTGGATCATAGATAATCTACATGGGGGGGGGGGCGTTCTTTCTCTCAGGGCAATTGCTTGGCAGAGGGGCAGGGTATAAATAAAAAATTATCATATTATTATTATTATTTAAATGCTATTGTGAAGGTTTTCTTTTATCTTCAAATTCTTTATTTGTTTAGGCTTGCCCTCTCACCAGTTTATTCTCAGTTTCTGGGAATATGTGCACTACCAGGTATGTGACAATGGCTAAATATTTATTAATTTATTTTAAAAGCATGTAAATCTTAATTTCACAAATATGCACTGCCTAAAATATCTCTAAAATAAAAAAAGAACCCTATATGTTGGTAGTAAATGGACATGGACATCTTATATTTGCTTTTTTTTAATGCTTGTTTTAATGTTTTTAATAGTATTTATACCTAATTATTTCTCTTTCATTCATCTACCCTGCATCATTTTAGGTTGCCGATTCAAAAGTATAAGAAGAAGCCTTCAAAAGGACATAGGTAATTGTATGTCAACCAAATAGGGATTTTCTATCATCCTTTGTTGTTGTTGTTAACTGCCCTCGATGGCCCCCAATTCATGGCAACCCTGTGAATTAGATCCTGTACCCAAGATCTTCTGTCCTCCACTGCCCTGCTTAAGTCCTGCCTACTCTTCATGTGATATTTTCTGCATACAAGTTAAACAAGTAGGTTGAAAGGATGCATCCTTGTCTGACCCCTTTGCCAGTTGGGAACCATTCTGTTTCTCTATATTCTGTTCTTACAGTAGCCTCTTGTCCTAGGTATAGGTGTCTCATGAATACTATCAAATGTATTGGCACTGCCATGTCTTTAAGAACATTCCATAGCTTTTCGTGATCTATACAGTCAAATGCTTTGCTGTACTTATAAAGCTGATTTTCTTTTGGAATTTTTTGGTGCTCTCAATTAGCCATCGTATGGACTTTATCACACGGGGGCCAGTTTCGTCTTTAAAAAGATAATAAAGTGCAAATAAATCATTCTGAAAATAAAGCAAAAATAGAGCTTGATTACGCAAATGAATTTCACACGTAATTAGAATAAATGTTTGCAATGTGGTTCCTAGTGCCTCTTTTCTGAACCCCACTTGCACTTCTGAATATTTCTCTCCATATATGATTCGAGTCTATGCTGCAGAATTTTGAGCATTTTGAGAATTTTGCCTCTTCCACCTTTTGGACAATGAAATTGTCTGCAAGGCAAGTGAGGCTTTTTTTAGACCTTACATTTCTGGCAAAGTTTGACTTCCAACAAATATCAGGATAGTTGAAGTCCACCATTACTACTACATCTTTCCTTTCTTCATGTGTGGTCATCATCCAAGCCCTTTGTATAGCTTGGGAGTCAGAAGTAGATTGCCACAATGATATTACTGTTGCTTTTTTTCCCTCTTAAGGTTTAATGATTAATGCCAAAGGGCACTTGGAGAAAGGTCTCAAAAGCAAAAGGTAGGTGTATCCACACTGCACAGTTATAGCAGTTTCATTGATACCAGTTTCATTGCCATGGCTCCCTCCTATGGAATTCTGGAATTGGTAGTTTCGGGAGGTACATAAAATTCTCTGCCGGTGAGCTCTAGTCCACTCCCTTGCACTGCAGCACCACAATTTGAGAACTCTTTAAGAATCTCAACAAGTAATAAACCCAACAAGCTATAAACCCAGGATTCCATGGGGGGGACTTCAAATGGCTATAATTATGCAATGCTGATACACCCATAGTGCAAGGACAAGTTCCCATAGTCAATTGTGTGAGTTTAAATCTAATGACTGAGTGAGCAATTAAATATTCACAAATGTCTGCAAGGGAAATATGCTTCAAGGAAAAAGGTACATAGCTCAGACGATGTTTCCCTGTTTTTCAACAAACAGTATCTCACCAAAGACTTCTTCCCTTCTCTCTCATGCATCTGTCTCATTTGTCATCCGTAGTTCTTGATTTGCAAATAATTTAAGCACCGTAGGAATTTTCTGTCTCATTAATTTGCATATTTTCGTCATCAAAATTCTTTTTAATCTGAAACCTCTTCTCTTCTTGTATCCTGCTCTCAGACATCAACATTTTCCCTGCCAAAAGATCACATTCTAAGACAGAGTTCTGCAGTTTCTGTTGCTGAAATTAGGCCAGCTTCAAACCTAACATTCTTAATTTTTCTGATAGTGAGATCAACCTGAAACATTTTCCAAAATAAAATTCATACGGCTTGAATAACTTATCAGAATTTTAACAAGCAAAATATTTTTGCAGAGGAATTGAAGAGCTATGGGGTACAGGATATATTTGTACTCTGTACCAGAGGAGAACTCTCCAAGTACCGGGTCCCGCACCTCCTAGAGGCATATCAGAACCATGGGATCATTGTGCACCATCACCCTATTCCTGACGGAGAGACACCAGATATTGCCCAGTGCTGTGTGATTCTAAATGAACTTAGGAGCTGCCTTGAATGTAATCGGAAGACCATAATACAGTGAGTTCTAATCTATTCATTTTGTTCTCTTCCTCCATACATGTATATGCTCCATTCCCCAACTTCTCTGCTAACACCGCAGTTGTAAAATTTCTCTGCTTTTAGCTGTTGTCACTCTCTGCACTATTATCCACTGTAGCTGGAAAATAGTACAGTGGTCCTTCCAAATTTGTTAGGGTTAGGGGCACAGGGCCCCCATGAATGTGAAAAAAATGCAAATAATTTTTTTTTAACCTGAGAGAACACCTCTCTAGGAATCTCTAGATCCTCCAGTGCAACTCTATGGTCAATATCTGCCAGACATTGACCATGGAATTGCACTTGAGGAGCTATAAATGCCTAATGGAGTGTTCGCTCTAGAAATCTCTAGATCCTTCAGTGCGACTTTGGGTTAAAATTGACCAAAAAGTTGTGCTGGAGGACCTAGAGATTGCTAGAGAGAACATATTAATAAAATCTGTGAATAATCAAATAATCTGCAAAAGTCAAATCTTTAAATGTGGAGGGACGAATGGAAACAGAATGGAAACACATACACGGTTCATGACCTTTGGCCCTCCAAAATTTTTGAAATTCAACTGTCAGAATCCTTGACCTTGGCCAGGCAGACTGGGGCTTCTGGGAGTTAAAATCCAAAGTTTTGGGAGTATCAAAGGTTGAGAAGCAATATCAAGCAGATTCCACAACCAAGCAGTGATGTCAATAGGGCGGTGCGGGGGATGCGGACCACATCAGGTGACATCACTGGTCCTCAAACATCTGCCTTTGGGCAGAAACAGGCTGTGGTATTCACCTGTGTCCCTTTAAAATGTAGAAGAGATGGTGTGAGTGGGGTGAGGCTCAGTGGGAGGAGAAAGGAGAGTCCCTAGTTGTTGTTTTTTAATTTAAAAAATTTAAAATAAATTTTTAAAACAATTTTTATTTTTAAATTTTCTTTTAAAAATAACATTTTACCAAATTTTCACTTTAACCACATGAATCTATGTATATGTAAGTACATTTAGGCTGTGCATAGGATACTAAAGGTATAATTTTAATTTTACTAGTTGTTTATGTTACAACTGTTGCCATTACATTCAGCAATATATGGGAATTACAATTTATGAGTAATATTAGTACAAAAAATATTATTAAGGGTTCTGTATGATGTGGGATAAGGAGTGACCCCATGAATTATTGCACGGGTGACACCAATCCTAGTGATGCCACTGGTTCAACCAGGTACTTTTTAAAAAAAGAGAAGAAAGGCAGTGGAATTGCAAAATCAGAACAAGAAAAATGTCTCACTACAACTTTTAATTTTAGACTGTTAACTATATATTTTTAAAACCCTACTACTCCATCTAAGGAGCTGAAGAGCAGCATTTAAGAGAGGGCCAGCAGTTTCCCCTGAAGATACTGGATAGATGGAGGCAAAGTAGCCTGAAGGAGACACAGTTCTGGAATATGTGATAGCTGACGCTCATTAATGAGAAAACTACCCATGGCAAGCCTCATATAAGAGATGTTTTAGAAGTGAGAGGCTTAGGAAATGATGGCTGTGATCCTATATAATTATAGGATCAGCTTGGGGGGAGGACACATGAAGGTCCTCTCATGGGTTGAATGTAACTATCATACTTTTCCTTCCCTTGTAAACCAGGCTAGCCATATTTTCATAATCTGGATTTCACACTCCAGACCCCCCTTAACCACTGCAAAGCAGCCCCTCACAGGGCTTGACAGCAGTGGAGAATGGTGGAATATTGGTTGGGGAACAAAGACTCTAATGTTGCAGTTACTATTATTGCAAAATGCTTGTTCAGATTTTTAAAAAATATATATATCTAATACTTTTTCTTCTTTCAGCTGTTACGGTGGACTTGGACGATCATGTCTAAGTAAGCAAAAAAAAATTTTTTTTAATTAATACACACCAAGCGTCGTTTATAATTTGATATCAGTTGCAATATTCTCCTAAATTGCCTAAATTGGTCTGTCCATGAATGTTATGTGATACAAACGTTTCTTCTAGCAGTAAACAACATGCTTATTAGCCTACATAATCTGCAGTTAGTATGCAAAGAGATCCTGTAGCACCTTTGAGACTGAAACAAAGAAGTTGGCAGCATGAGCTTTCCTAGACTTAAATCCACTTCCTCAGATGCATTTGGTGAACTGGAAAGCCTGGGACAGACCTATATATGTCATTAGTGTGTGAGAATGTCAATTCAAATTCAAAATCCCTTGTTTTATGGTATTGATAAAAATCCAGTTTTAACAACATCTTTGGTGGACAAAGGCAGTGGAAGCTTAGCCTGTAGGTGAGAAAAATGAATGATGTGGGAAACAGAGAGTGATGTGATTCATCACATCCACATGGTTCAACCTGGACTTGCCACTTCATTTCCATACACAAAGGATTTTGAATTTGAATTGACATTCTCACACACTAATGGCATATATAAGTTTGTCCCTGGCTTTCCATTCTACCAAATGCATCTGAGGAAGTAGACTTAAGTCTAGGAAAGCTCATGCTGCCAACTTTTCTTTCTTTCAGTTAGTCTCAAAGGTGCTACAAGATCTCTTCACATATTCATTTTACAGACTAGCATGTCTATATCTTTGAAATCTGCAGTTAGGTTTCTCATAGGATTCTTAGAAGGGTGAGTGAGGAAATATGGTTTGAGGGTATACATACCTACTCAGAAGCAAGTCCCATTGAGTTTAATCGGACTTACTCCCAGGAAAGTGTGCACTGCTGCCTTGATGTCTTGGTTCACATTCCTCTGACTTTCAAACAGGTTCTGCCACTACACTAAAAACTGCTTATTTCCTTGACTGTTATCTTTTTCTTTTACAGTAGCAGCTTGTCTCCTGCTTCAGATATCTGACACAGTTGCCCCACAGCAAGCCATAGACAGTCTGAGAGACTTGAGGGGTTCTGGTGCAATACAAACTATAAAGGTAAGGGTCCAAGTGAGATAGGATTGCTGGGGAGAGGGGTTTAAAAGGCTAGCAGATGTTTTGCTCCACAAAAAGTGTACCCCCTACTTTTTAAAGAGTTAAGTTGAATATTATTTTGGTGGCAGGATCCAGAATTCATCATTTTTGTTCTGAACCACAAGGTCACACCCAAATCCTACTATCCTGATTCCTCTGTTAATGTTATATATTTTATCCTTTTGTGTGACTCTGTTGCTTTCATCTCCTCTTAACCTCTCCTGTTGCTCTTAGCCAATGCTGCAGCTGCTGATTCTACCTCATTGACTCTCTTCAAACTGTTCTGAAGTGTGTATCCATTCTTTCACACAGTCTCAAAGGTGCTACAAGTTCATTTTGCATACTGTTTTTTCTACTCACTTGTTACAAAATAGGTTTGATCACACAAATATTGTTTGTTCAACCTAAATAATCTTCTGCTTTTTCTCACAGCAATACAACTACCTCCATGATTTTCAAGAAACCTTGGCAGCCCATGTGGTGACAGAAGGCACAATAGCAAGATCAGTATCCCGATAATGCCAAAGACAGTATCCCGATAATACCTCTTATACATACCTTGCATTGTGTTCCCTTTGTGCACACAGCAGACACTGAACCTACCTCCATGTTTCATGGGAGTTTAGTTACCTGTCCATATCTCCTTGGCAGTTTCTTTATTAGGAAAAAGAATAAATGCAAATCCCAGGGGGGATATGCGTAAAGGCAAAGCTGTAGATTGGATTCATAAAATACAAGGAGATGTATAGCAGAATGTATAATAAACATTATTTTTTAATTTTTAAAATTTTATCTTTCCATAACCTATTTCTCTCTGGTGAGCTGGGAGTTGCATGCTTGTTGCTGTTGTGTTTTTTGAGATTTAGAGGAAGCCCTCACTGAATCAGACAGTTTTATGTGATGAATTTTCAACTTTTTTTCTTGGATTGTCATCTGATGTTCCAGGTGACATCTTTGACCTGGGCTTCCTTTCCAAGTATTTCAACAGACATTACAAGAAAGAGTTTCTTGTAAGTTTCTCCATTACCATGGCTTGATGGGCATTTACTCACAAGTAGATCTATTTGTAGGAAAGTGTTCTTGCTTGCTACCTGATACAGTTAACTGGAGCAACTGCTTCTACATAAACTGACCTGCATAACAAGTATATAATTTCAAACAACATTTTGGGACACCTTGTTGTATGCCTTTTCAGACTTAGACCCCAAGGTGAACCTATCATGGGAGCTTCCTGGAAGGACTTCTTGAGAAGGGATTTGCCGTCCTCTGAGGCTGAGAGAGTGTGACTTGCCCAAGGCAAGAGAGTTCCCATGGCCAAGCAGGGATTCAAGCTCTGGCCTCCCAGAGTCCTAGTCCAGCACTCAAACCACACACCAGTGTTTCTCAAACTTTTTGCCCCTGTACCCCTTTCCATCTACATTTTCACTTCCCTCTCCCTCACCCAAGAAACCATTTTGTGATGTCTAAGAGCATGCACCTGCTGCACCAAGGACAAAACATATGGGGAAGCTGAGCAGGATATTCATAAAAAAAGAAAAGCTGATTTTTGCTATGTCTGAGGTTGGAGGAAGGGTAATGTCTGGGAGAGAGACACCAGGCCCAGCACCATCGGGCCTAGACTAGAAGAAGAGCCCTTACCTTTTAAGGGGCGGGTGGGTTTGGGGATTTTTAGGTTGTTTACATTGTATCAACATATCTTTATGTAAATTTTAATGTTGTAAGCCGCCCCGATTGCACTGCAGAGGGGCGGGATATAAATTATTATTATTATTATTATTATTATTATTATTATTATTATTATTATTATTATTATTATTAATGGGGAAAGACACTTAGGGCCTTTACAGTCTTCCAGAAATAGTGAAAATTGAAGCCACTTTAACTGCCCTGACTCAGTGCTAGGGAATCATGGGAACTGTAGTTTATTGTGGCACCAGAGCTCTCTGGCAGAGAAGGCTCAATGTCCCAGAAAAAAATACAATTCCCATGATTCCCTAGCACTGAGCCAGGACAGTTAAAGTGGCCTCAAGCTGCACTATTTCTGGCAGTCTGTAATGGCTTAGTGTTGCTTTTGCAGGAATGGTGCATGCACACACAGACTTATCCTTTTTTCCACATTAGCTGCACTTCAAGGGTGCACATTTTTTGCACACCCCCTTGAGCAACTGTTTTACACATACACAGAGTCCTGCCAACAGTTTGAGAACCACTGCACTACCTCACTCTGGTTCTTGGGACACATACTCACAATTTTACTTAATGAATAGCAAGCTGAAGCACTCCCCTACCAGATCTGTTCTGGGGCTACTGTTCCATCTGCTACTTGAAATGATGTCATGAACTGCTTGTTGCCAGTGACTCTATTATAGAGGAAGTAATTTTGTGAAACAGCAGCAACCAGTGTAATTCTTGTGTTCTTTGTATGTGTCAAGTGCAAAGGGGGAAAAATGCATCAGTGGAAGGTACCCGAACAAGGAATATTTTGCTCTCCTTTATTATTAGCAGAGGCAGGATGCTGGAGGGTTGTACCTCTATTATTTTTGCAGACACATTTGAATGCACAACTGAGTGGTTTTATGCATGCAGTTGGGGGCAGCCTATTTTTCTGAATGTAGCATGATCCATTGCCCTGAATCTCACTCTAGTCCCATACCCGTCAGGAATGGCTTTTGCTGGGCCCAAAATACATATACATTCCAAGGCCTTCCATTAATATAACTTGCTGGGCCCAATCTATATATGAAATGAAATGCTTTTTCTACACAACCTTGTCCTACGCTCATCTATCCTCCCCGCCTACAGGCTAGTTTCCAAGGCCAAACTGTTCTTGCCATCTCATTTCCAGACTCAATGGCTATGTCTTTGTCCACAACGATCACAGTTAAAACTGGACACGCCACTTCACTTCCATACACAAAGGATTTTGAATTTGAATTGACATTCCCACATACCAATGGCATATTAAATGAGCTAAGTAAGTACTACTTTAAAATTGATCTATGGCTTTCTGGGTGCTGATGACAACTGGCTATTTTATTGAATTTATTTTATTGATTTATTAATAATACTGTGATTTTATTTATTGTATTTTTGTACACTGTTGTATACTTTTATTGTTGTAATCCCGCCTCGATCCATAGGGAGAAGCGGGAAATAAATAAATAAATAAATAAATAAATAATAATAATAATAATAATAATAATAATAATAATAGCAGCCTATCCCTGGCTTCCACTCCAAATGCATCTGAGGAAGTAGACTGTTGTGCTGCCAACTTCTTTCAGTTAGTCTCAAAGGTGCTACAAGATCTCTCTACATACTGATTCTGCAGACTACAACGGCTATATCTTTGAATTCAACCCTTGTTTCTAATGTCTGATGTTAGTCTCAGCCTCAAAAGATATTAGGCATTACACATTGTTAGAACACTTCTGTTCCATACATTTGTTATGACAAAAACCTGTGGTTGTGACATCTTAACTTATGTACATTCCACCTAAATGTTAGGAAGCACTTCTTGACAGTAAGGGCTGTTTAAGAGCTGCTCTGGGGCATGCTGCACTCTCCTCCTTTGGAGGTCTTGAAGCTGAGGTTGGATGGCCATCTCCCAGAGGTGATGTAGTTGTATCTTGCTGTATGATTCGGTTTGGAACGTGCAGTTCTCATGGTTCCTCTCAAGTCTGACTCAGGACATAGTTCTCCAATGAATAGCATGCGGATTTCTACCCAGAAGCTCTTAAGATACAAAGTGTGATGAAACCTATCTCTAATCAGACCTAAAAACCATGAAGATTGTTTTTAGCTGAAAGTATGAGTCTTGGCTCATAAAAAGATTAACTTTCTCGTGTACAAATGTAGCTAGTTTGTTCAATCTACTGCAAAGGCATATTATCCTGGATGTTACCTTGTTGTTGCTAATGGATTTGATATTTTATTGCCTGTTTTCCTGCCCTTTGTTCCCAGTCCCGACATGGCCAAGGGGTGGACTCTGCCTTCACTGAGATCCCGCTAAACAACCTTAACTGACAACCAAACTAACATATGAGACAAATATGTGACCCTTACAGCCACTTTTATTTTCTCATGATTTTTGACCTTTGCCTGACAAAGCAGCCAGTGAAGCTTCCGAAGCTTGCATGGTGTGTTTTGTGCTCTTGGGTTGGCTCAATAATGGTATCACTGCTTTGTAGTGTTTGGATTTTGTTTTTATTTTGCTGGATGGACAACATGGCTACCCTAAATATGTTTCCAGATACAGCATTACCTTTGTTGTCATTGTTGCATGCCTTCAAGTTGTTCCCAGTATATGAAGTTTTTATGGCAAGATTTGTTCAGAGGACATTATTTTTCTCTGAGGCTGAGAGGCTGTGACTTGCCCAAGGTCATCCAGTAGGGATTTGAACCCTGGTCTCCCAAAGTCCTAGCCTGGCACTCAAACTAATACACTACATTGCCTCAGATTACTTTTATTAGGACAAATTATTGTTATACTGTAGGTTTTGTTCTTATGGACTAACACAGCAATATTTTATTCCCAGACTGCTGCTCATCTATTATTTTAAATTCCATAACCTCCTTGGTCAAGGTATTTCAAGAGACATTGCTTCTTACAGCTTGCTTGTCAAGTATCATTCTGCTACAGCTCAAAACTCACTGCTGTTTTCCATTTGTTAATGTGTCATGCTGTATATTCATTGAGCAGCAGGTTAGAGATCTTTTCTCGTACTGCCTCAGCTCCTTTATGACAGTGACTTTGTGCATCTTATTTGACACTTTTTTGTTGAAGCATGAAGGATTCCATATTCCCTGCTCTGCCAAGTCATTTTAGACCTAAACTGTATTGTTACCACCTCCATAAAAGAAATACTGCAGATTTTTTAAAAAATATATGGATATTACATCAGATAGAGATAAATATGTCACATACTAATCTATAGAAAACTGATGTTTGTGAAGATAGCAACTGTATGCCTAGAAGACTACAGTGGGCCCTTGGTATCTGCTGCAGTTTGGTTCCAGGACCCTCTTGGATACCCAAATCCATGGATGCTCAGAGTCCCATTAAATACCATGGCATAGTGAAATGGTGTCCCTTGTATAAAATGGCAAAATCAAGGTTTGCTTTTTTGGAATATATGTTTTAAAATTATTTTTAAACTGTGAATGCTTGAATCTGTGGATAAAAAATCTGTGGATATGGAGGGCTGACTGTATATGACTGTCACAACAGAATAAACCCATCTGGACGAGATACCTCCATTTTGCATTCTTATTTCACCCACCTTTGTTGAAAATTGCAGATTTCTGTTATTTCAAAATATTTATGGTTCCATAGCAAGCACAAAGCCTTATGTTCAGTTATAAGCAGCTCCCTTGTACTCCAGACAGCCTTTCCTCCTAAGAGTATTAATAGCAGCAATGGTTACTGCAGCATAGTGGACTTCTACTACTGTTAACTATAAGATTTTCAACAGCAGGTGCATTAAATTCAATCTGCTGTGATCTACTTTATATCTCCCCAGATCTTCCATGATGCAAAGTGAGTTAAATATACAAAGCAAAAGTGAATACTAAGGATCTCTTGCAGAGTAAAAGTGGAACTAATCTGTGGCAAAGTCTACACTCTTGCAGAAAAAAGTTCACCTCTGTAAGAATTCCAACAGACATTAAGCATTCCACTGGAAACTGGTCAACTATCTTCTACCTTGTTGTGCAACCAGTTCAGGCATTTAGTACAAGCTATTTGAAGCTGCCACTGATTCTTAAAAGTGGAAGAGTACTGCCTAATATAGCAAGTTGGTAAAACCGCCGTTTTACAGTTTCACAGTACTATACTTTGAAAAAACCTAAAAAACTGGTATCTGTCTTTGACATTTTTATTGTATTGCACTAAGGAACAGCAAAGATATTTACCCAACCTTGTTGCATATGTGCCTCTCTATGCAGTTCTATCTTTTGTTACCATGTTTGATTCAGGATGTATGGTACTTTTGAGACAGTAGCACAAGATGTTATCTTTTTTTTAAAATAAAAGTTAAAATGTATCCTTTCACCAACAACCCTGTTTCCTTCAAAATATCCACATAGCTTGGAAAATTAAAACATGGGGCATTGACTTCATTGCTTGCTGTAAATATGGAAAGTTTGAGCCATGCACATTACAGGGACAGAATATCCAAATAGTAAAAAATAGAACTTACAATTATTCCTGTGATTGTACTCATGTATTCATCTATAAGACACATAAAGGTTACCTAAGATATAACATACAGAAAAGGGTTCGGTCCTTTAGAAGCACTTTGTACTTGCAGCTGACATCTAGATGGAAGTCCGTAACCCAACTGAGCCACTATAAAGTCCAGTAAACAAAACAAAACAAAACCTTCTAATATACTAAGGGACAGCAATTAATACAATTATAATCCAAGGTATGGCTGTTCCTTATGGAGTGCAGGGCCAAAACTGTCCAAAACCAACTGCTTTACATTAATTTATAGTGTAATACTTGTCACTTTATACGCTCCAGTAATTTTTTGCTTTTAAAGTCTTTCCATGAGTATAGACATATTTTGGGATGGGGGAAAGAAGACAGTATGTCATTTTCCCCTGACTGAAACTGTGATCACCAGATTCCATAGCTAAATCTTGATACCAGATTCTTCGAAAATACTCCTTTGTTTTGTGGCTTTTCTGCATGCACGTTGCTGGAACCAAATCTGCCAGACATCACCATTTAAGAGCTCACCAAAACATAAATCATGCTGTGGAGAAAAGGATAGGCAGTAAAGTACACATATATGTATCTGTTACATTTAACATTTGTATTATACAGGCATCTATATGATAAATGTTTACCGCTAAGATTATGGAGTATGCTAAAGCCAGAGGCTTTAATTGGTGTGTTCATTAGCACCCCAGCTAGGAAAGCTGTTAAACACACCATCTATCCTTCCAATATTGTGGTTAGAGTAGCAGCCACCATTTTAAATTTCTACCAATGAACTTGTGGCATCGTCCTCGTCTCCTTATGAGCTCATTCACCTTTTCAGATTTACTGGCAAGGCCCTGGTCTAGAAATTAGTTACAGATGTTTTCTAGGCTAGGACTTGTCAGCTGAAATGACCAGATTACAGAACTTCACCCACCCCCTGCTAAAAGGGAGATGCACTAAAGATTAATTCTGTACAGCAATTTACAGACAATGTAAGATGAATGGGCTCTGGGACTTTTGATTTTAATTGCTGATAGGCACCAGATCCTGTCTGATCTTGGAAGCTAAACAGGGTGAGCTCATGTCAGTACTTGGAGGGGAGACCGCCAACCAAGACCAGGTGTTGTAGGTTGTACTTCAAAGGCAGGAACTGGCTAAACCAACTCTAAGTATTCCTTGACCATGAAAATCCTATGAAATTTTTGGGGTTGCCATAAGGTGACTTTAAAGCACATACATACAGGTTGTTTTCGTGTGCCTTCAAGTCATTTCTGACTTATGATAAGCCCTGGTGGTGCAGTGCTTAAACGCTGGTACTGCAGCCACTCACAAACCACAAAGTTGTGAGTTCAATCCCAGCCAGGGGCGGGTCAACTCAGACTGGCAAGGTTGCTAAAATGAGTACCCAACTTAATGGGGTCAGTTAGCTTACAGTTGTAAACGGCTTAGAGCAGTGGTTCTCAACCTTTCTAATGCCGTGACCCCGCAATACAGTTCCCCATGTTGTGGTGACCCCAAACCAAAAAAAAAATTTGGTGGCTACTTCAAAACTGTAATTTTGCTACAGTTATGATTCGGAATGTAAATACCTGATATGCATTATGTATTGTCATTGCTACAAATCAAACATAATTTAAACATAGTGATTAATCACAAAAACAATATTTAATTATATGCTGAGAAATGTGGTTTGGCACCATTAATTCCCCTGGCTCAGTGCTTTAACTTTAACCACCCTGGCTCAATGCTATCGAATTCTGGGAATTGGAGTTTTGTGAGACATTTAGCCTTCTCTGTCAGAGAGCTCTGATGGCAGAATAAATTGTAATTCACAGAATTCCATAGCACTGAGCCAGGGTGGTTAAAGTAGTCTCAAACTGGATTATTTCTGCCATGTGTTTTGGCCCGCAAACTGCCATGGCTCAATGCCATGAAATCCTGGGGTATGAAATTTATTGTGGCAGCAGAGCTCTTTCACAGAGAAGGCTAAATGTCCCACAAAGTTACAACTCCCAGAATTCCATAGCATGGAGCCAGGTCAGTTAAAGTAGTGTCAAACTGTATAGTTTCTGTAGTGCGGATGCAGCCTACCTGAGGTGCTTTGGCCATG
>CM034701.1:6182011-6192722 GCA_020142125.1 Phrynosoma platyrhinos
GCTCAGAACTGGACATTATGTTCCAGGTGAGGCCTGAGCAAAGCAGAATAGAGTGGCACTAGTACTGCCCTTGATTTAGACACTATACTTCTAGCCTAGAATTACATTGGCTTTTTTAGCTGCTGCATCACAACTTGGAGGGCCACACCACACCCACCTCTGGCCTACAGCTACACTGGTACTAAAATGTACATGCCTCTCTTTGGAATTGACCCATAGAAATTAGGAGGGGTTAAAGTGTTTGCCAGCCGGCATTCTCCTATCTAAATGTATGTTGGCTACATCCATCATAGTCAGAATAATTTAGCAGTGCAGATGTAGCCTCAGAGTTGCAAACAGAGGGCTAATGGTGTCCTAAGATAATTGGGCTTCACTCCTGGAATACTTGCTTGGGATTATCTGTCTCTGAGCTACTGGGGTGAAGGGGGAGACTTCTCTGTGGTGGCATTTTTGTGGAACTGTGCATGTGTGTGTTGTGTGACTTCAAGTCTTTTCTGACTTATGGCAACTCTAAGCCAACCTTCCAAGAAAGGCATGCCTAGGTGCCAGAACCATTATCCTTTCAGCAATGACTTTTATATTTATTAAATTATTAAAAGCTGTTGTTCTAACATGCCAATGTTTATTATACATCAATAGCTAAAATCCTTCATTATACTTGTGTAGTAGTTACATACTACATACAGTAGTGAGAGTTGAACAGTTAAGAAAGATGATAGGAGGAAAATCAATTCCTTTGAGACAATGTGGTGCTGGAGAAGAGTGCTGAGGATCCCATGGACAGCCAAAGGAACAAACAAATGGGTCCTAGAGCAGATCAAGCCAGAAACCTTCCTGGAAGAAGCCAAGATGACCAAACTGAGGCTGTCGTACTTTGGACACAACATGAGAAGAGAGGACTCTTTGGAAAAAACAATAATGCTGGGGAAGGTGGCAGGAAGGAAGAAGAGAGGAAGATCACAGGCCAGATGGATGGACTCTATTAAGCAGATCATGGGTATTAAAGGGTTGCAGGATTTAAGTAGAACAGTGGAGGACAGGGGGTCTTGGAGATGTCTCATCCATAGGGTCGCCACGGTCGAGATTGATTTGAGGATAGTTAACAACAACAAGTAGTTACATAGTTAATTGGTGGCTGCACAACACTCTCCTTCTGCTAAATCCCAACACTGTGCAAAATAGACTGCTTATCTATTAATATTCTTGTGGCTTCTGCAATTCCAGTGAACTGACCAAATTGGAGGCAATGACAAATACGCAAACCATGCCCTATGTGGAGAGACTTGGGGAGCTGGGTATGCTTAGAGAAGATTAAGAGGTGACATGATAGCCATCATGAAATATTTGAAGGGATGTCATATTGAGGAGGGAGCAAGCTTGTTTTCTGCTGCTCCAGAGAATAGGACCTGGAGCAATGGATGCAAACTACAGTATAGGCAAGGAGATTGCACCTCAACATTAGGAAGAACCTCCTGATGGTGAGAGCGACAGGGGAATATGTTTCTGCTTTGGAGAGTGGTGGAGTCTCCTTCTTTGGAGGTCTTTCAACAGAGACTGGATGGGCATCTGTCACAGGGAGTGTTTTGACTATGTCTTCCTTCATAGCAGGGGGTTGGACTGGATGACCCTTCGGGTCTCTTCCAACTCTCTTTCTATAATCTAAGAAAGAAATGGAGAACCCGAAGTGTGGAAATGCTCCATTTTTGGAACTCCCATAATCTCCAGGCCAAAGTGGCCACTGTCCCATGAATCATCATCCCACCCACCAGCTACTCCAGTGGTGGGATTGTGGGTGCTGGAGTCCAGGCTCCGAGAGGAAGAAGGGGAGAAAGATCTAGGACTCTCACTCACCACTCAGCTATAGAAAGGAAGGGATTCCTCTTTAAGAATCTGCAAGTTGCCTTTGTAGCCCTGCTGACACAGTGAAACAGAGGATATACTCCATCAGTTCAAGCCTTTACAGGCACCAGTACAGACAAAAGAAATGGATTTTCCAAACAAAATGTTATGCCCCACAGAAAGGATATCGAGGTTGTCTCTCTGGAAGCTCATCTTTGAGTTCATCTGGAGAAATGCCCTGGGGGGAAAAGAAAAGAGATTGTACTTTTACAGAAGTCACAAACAAATGCTTTATCAAGCACTTCATAAGATCTCCCATCATATTTTGAATATTAAACTGACTAAATATGGAATAGATGGAAACACCATCAAAAGGATCCATAATTGGTTGAATAACTGTGCACAAAGAGCATTGCTAGCTGTGCTTCAAATTGGAAAGAAACTCAAATGCAGAGTTGCAGAGTCCTGTCCTGGGGCTGACACTTTTTCATATTTTTATCAATGATTTTTAGGTGACGGGTAATGGGAATTCTTGTAAAATTTGTGGATGATACAAACCCGGAAGGGTTAGCGGAAGATAGGAACAGTGGAAGTTAGGAATTCAAAAGGACCTGGGTTGAAATTAGTAAAATTAAATTCAACAAAGACAAATGCAAAATTCTACATATAGGTCACAAAAACCAAATGCATAGGTATAGAATGGTTCTGCAGCACTTATTATTAATAACTTTACTTATATCCTGCCTTTTTCCCAAGAATGGGACTCAAGGTGGCTTACATATGGAAAAGATTACAATTAAAAACATATAAAAAGTCAACATTAAAACTGAATTAAACTATGAATCACATTAAAAACATAAAAGGTTCAGCAGTAGTACATGTGAAAAGGACCTTGGGATTATTGTTGAACATGAGCCAGCAGTGTGATGCTGGAGCAAAGAGCGTAAATGTTTTCTTAGCCTGCATGAATAGAAGCATAATTTCCAAGTCGAGGGAACAAATACTCCCACTATCTTCTGAGGTGGTCAGGCCACATCTGGAGTATTGTGTTCTGTTCTGGGCACCTTGTTTTAAGAAGGATAGAGACAAGTGGGACTGAGTTCAGAGAAGGGGAAGGAGGATGATAAGAGGTATGGAGAACAAAACATATGAGGAGAGGTTGAAGGAGCAGGGCATGTTCAGTTTGGTGAAGAGATGGAGGGGTAGCATGATAGCCCTCTTTAAATACCTCCAGGGCTCTCACAGAGCAGAAGGGACAAGTTTGTTCCCTGCTGCCCCAGAAGTTAAGACCAGGTCTATTGGTTTTAGGTTACAGGAGGGTAGATTTCAATGGAAAATTAGAAGAAACGTGTTGATAGTAAGAGTGATTTGACAATGGAATCAATTGCTTAGCAAGGTGCTGGGGTCTCCTTTTCTGGACGTCTTCCAAAAGAGGCTGGATAGCCACCTGCTGGGGATGCTGTAGCTGGAGATCCTGCACTGAGCAGGGGATTGGACTCTATGGTCCATGAGGCTCCTAACTCTAGGCAGCTTCCAAACAATGCATAGCTAACAATAGAGCCACAGAAACCACTCCGTCATGGGATTAGTCCACCTACAAACCTCATGAGTTTTTGTTGACTTGAGCCTACTTCCTCAGATACATGTAAGGAAGCAGGCTCAAGTCTATGAAAGCTAATGCTACCAACTTCTTTCTTTCAGTTAGGGCCTCGGCAGATGGCTAATAGAGCCATCTCCGAGGCAAGGAAAAGGAGGGGCAGCCGCACGCTCAGCGCCCCTTCCTCCTCCTGAGGTTGCCCTCGGAGCTGCCGGCCCTCCGCACGGCCGGCGCTCCCAGGGCAACCTCCCGCCGCAGCGTCCGCACACGCTGCGGTGGATAAGTCAGTGAAAGTGCGCCCTACACTTTTGGGGCGCACTTTCACTGACTTCTGAAAGGAGCACTGATTTAGCGCTCCTTTCAGGGGCGCCCACGGCGCGCCGTGGTGCGGATGCCTCGCTCCCGCGGCGCACCGTCCCGCAGCGTCCCGGACGCCCTCGTCTGCTTCTCCCCTTAGTCTCAAAAGTGCTGCAAAATCCCTTTGCATATTGATTTTCCTGATTAACATGGCTATGTCTTTGGATTCTACAAACCTCATGTTCTTCATCCAGAACCACCAGCTGCTTGTCCTTGTCGATCTTCACTGTAACAAAAAAGGAGATATACGGTGAAATCTGTGCCATGTGAAAGACCACCACTCACTCTTCTCTCTTCCCTCTTCCTCATCTTCCTTCCACTTTTGCACAGCTTGGGAAATTTTTTACCTTTTTAGACTAGTTTCCAGAATCCTTCCAGCCAACAGGGATTTGGGGAGCTGTAGCCGAAGAAAGTAATTTTTCCTAGCTCTGTTCTCATAGTTGGACGCATCATCCATAATCCAGCAACAGAATTTATCCCTATCTACTTAGGATCATCCTTTCCAGTAAAACTATGACTTCAGTAAGAATTGTTCAAAGAGGTATTTCAACATATGGAGAGGGGGTACCTTTGCAATACCTTTAAAAGACACAGGTTTATTTTAGCATAGGCTTTTGGGAATTACAATCCACTTTTTCATCTACTTAGAGCACAATATCCAAACTTCAGGGGAACATGCACAGACCCCACAGGTCATGGAGATGGAATCAGACTAAAATGTAATGCACAAAATGACAATAGCAGGTAAAAAGATTTTTGCGCCATCAGGCTTTTTCAAACTGGGCTTTCAAAACGCTGCGCAATTCAAATGTTATGGTTTGTATGTAGTTCTTAATACATTTTAATTTTTTAAACACATAGTGTTTTGAATTTTTAAAATTGTCCAATCGTTTTTTAAACTTTATACTTGTTAAATGCTTCGGTATTGTTTTTAATTTATTCTTTTTTAAATTTGCTGCTAGCCGGCTTGAGTCCCTATATCACCTGTATCAGGAGAAAGGTGGGATATAAATAAATAAGTGAAATAAGCCATGGATGGTAGAAGCACAGAATCTGTAGCTACAGAGCCAACTGTATTATCATTTCATTCCATTTGGGAGCCAGGGAGGTTGCCTTGTTTAGGCGAGGCCTAGAACTGGTGTGGTGACACTAAAATGGAAAATGGGCAGTGGTGCCTCATTTTGAGACTGGGTGAGGGAGACATCGGTTACTGAGGGACAGTAGATTCGGGAAAGATTCTAGAACAGTTCATTAAACAGAGAGTCTGTGAACATTTAGAAGGGAATACCATAATCAGTAAAAGTCAACATGGGTTTCTCAAAAACAAGTCATTCCTGACTAATCTGATCTCTGTTTTTGATAGAATTACCAGCTTGCTAGATGAAGGGAATAGAGATAGCATATCTTCATTTCAGTAAGGCTTTTGACAAGGTCCCCCACAATATTCTTGCAAACAAGATAGTAAAATATGGGCTAGACAATACAACTGTTAGGTGGATTAGTAACTGGTTGACTGACTGAACCCAAAGGGTGCTCAGCAATGGCTCCTCTTCTTCATCCTGGAGAGAAGTGACCAGTGGGGTGTCCAGTGGGGTACACAAGGGGAGAATGTGCCTTTATATATTCTAACTTATCATTACAACAATGAAGGCCCTAAACATTAACCAAAGAAGGGAATTCTTGGTATCTCTACACTGACAGATCCAGAGCCTAGGATTAGCAATTACACTGGGGTGGGAATCCTGCTGCCTTCCATATGGACAACAAGTCCCAGCATTCCTCAGCATTGGCTATGATGGCTATATCTGCTGGGACTTGCAGTCCAACCACACCTGGAGGGCTACATGATTCACATCCCTAGAATACACCTTTATCAGCCCTTGAAAGGACAAGGGCAGAGATGATAGCAGTGTTGTTCCATGTGCCAAGACAAAACCAGCAATTTGGTATAATTATTTGTGTGCAAAGTTATAGAGGAATCATCTCTTTGCAAACACCAGTATGAATTAGGCAGATCCAGGCTACTTAGTGGGCTGAATTTTTATCCACCAGATTTCTCGCTTCCTAAGTATGTTTTTTGGCTCTACAGGAGGAGTGGGATTCGTGCAGTCCATGGACCCCACCTCCATAACCCATGCCAAAAATAAATTATAGTGGACCCTCCACATTCGCTAGGGTTAGGGGAACAGGACCCCCATGAAAGCCAAAAAAATCGCAAATAACAAAACATGTTTTACCCCCACAAGACTTAAGACTCTCTAGGTCCTCCAGGGCAATTCTATGGTCAAAAAGTACCAGAAGTTGACCATGACACTGCGCTGGAGGACCTTGGGAAACATTCTCTCTAGGAATCTCAAGGTCCTCCAGTGTGACTTTTGGCAGAAACTGACAATAGAGTCATGCTGGAGAACCTGGAGATTCCTAGAGAGAACATATTAATCAAATCTGTGAATAATCAACTCCGCAAATGTCAAATCCACAAATGCAGGGGGCCAACTGTATTCTCAAATCTGAGTTTTTAGAACAAAAAATACTCATTTGGGGCAGGATCTGCTATTTCAAGCTGGTTTGGAAGAAGAGGGACACACCCTGAGACTAGGGTTGCCAGGTTCAAAACTGGAGACAAGTCTTGCTCCATTAATGGTTGTGTAAAAAAAAGGCATTTCAATACTTTCACTTGGCATGCTTCCCACTTATGGTGATGGAGACCCTCATATGAACCTATCATTGAGTTTTCTTGGCAAGAGTTGTTCAGAGCGGGTTTGCCTTTGCCTTCCTCTGCAGCTGAGAGTGTGTGACTCCACACAGCCATTAACAGTGTAGGAGCCCTCTCCAGTTTTCACTTTGGCATCCCTACCTGAAACAATCTTCAATTGCCTTAAAATGGCAGCTGAAGGTGATGGAAATGTTGCTTCCAGTCTGCTCAAATGGCATGAGGCTCTGCAGCTCTGAAACATACCTGCTCTAAAGAACACGATGCACGTTTTGAGAGGGGGAAAAAGTGTATATATGCATCCGTAAATGAGATTTCAAGCTAAATTTTCAAAAATCTGCAGATTAACATGGAAATATGATAGCAGAAATTAAAGGTGAGCCAGTGTGGTGTAGTGGTTTGAGTGCTGGGCTATAAGTCTGGAGACCAGGATTTGAATTCCTGCTTGGCCATGGACACCCACTGGGTGGCCTTGGGCAAGTCACACTCTCTCAGCCTCAGAGGAAGGCAAAAAGCAAACCCGTTCTGAACAAATCTCGCCAAGAAAACCCCGTGATAGGATCTTAGAGCCATCATAAGTCGGAAGTGACTTGAAGGCACAGAATAACACCAACAAAAGACAATGGAGCAAGTGACATGTCCCAGAGGTAGGCAAATTCACACCTATCCCTGTTTGTGGATTATCCGAAGTACTTCACACATATGCATTTGGGAATCCTTATAAACCGCTACTCGCCCAAGGCAGCCTTCTTGAATCCGCACACCCCAGATGCATTGGACTACTACATCCACCATCGCTAAACAGCATGGCCACTACACTTGTTGGCTGGGAAAGATAGGAGACAGGAGTAGAATATATCTGGAAAAGACCAGGTTGATGAAGATACACTATAGTAAATCAAATTGTTCTTGCATTTCAGGCATTACAGGGCTTTGAGACTAGATGTCGGTACCTTGCCAAAAGCCACTCAAACACATAGGAGAGAGCTTATCTCAGCCAGGGATTCCCAGATCACAGTGCTGAGCTTTGCTTTCTCCCTCTCTGGCTTTGCACATCAAGATCACACATGGGATTGTGCCATTGTTGCTGTTGTTGTGTGTCTTCAAGTCGCTCCCGACTTATGGAGACCCTAAGGCGAATCGCTTATGGGTTTTTTCTTGGCAAGATTGTTCCAAGGAAGTTTCCGCTGAAGCTGACAGCATGTGACTTGCTCAAAGTCACCCAATACATTTCTATGGCCAAGCTGGGAATCAAACCCTGATCTCCAGTATCATACTCTCCATCTATACTAGGGGTCGGCAACCTTTTTGTGGGTAGGGCCGGTCCCCCTGTCCCCCAAGCCGCGGTGGTGCGCACGCACACACTACCACCGCCGTGGTGCGCTCCCAGGAGGGCTCCCTCGACCGCCCTGAGCCTCAGAAAGGCCCAGCATGGCTGTGGGGGTCCCTCAGGAGGGCTCCCTCGACCACACCAGGCCTCAGAGAGGCCCAGCACGGCCGCGGGGGTCCTCTGGGGTGCCATTTTGTGTTCCAAAATGGCGCCCGGAGTCTCACGTGACCTTTCCCGTTGCAGGGCAGGACAAGTGTAGTGGCCCCAGAGGACCCCTGCGGCAGTGGCGGCAGGACCGGGCAGGGGCTGGTCGGCGGGCCTCAGTGGGCCAGGTGCAGCCCGCGGGCCGTAGGTTGCCAACCCCTGATCTATACTCTCTATTAGACTCAGAACATTCACTGCTCTTTCAGCTCTGTGCTCAGTAGCAGGAGCACCGAATGAACCCAAGCATGGAAAAATTACTTCTTTGGACTGCAAGTCCCAGGATGCCCAAGTCAACATGTTACCAAAAAACAACAACGCTCCACACTTTTACAGGGCTTTGAGTTAGTCTCTGCTCCTTCATTCTTAACACAATGTATGTATTCCCAGACTCATGACTCCGCTCCCAGACCTTTCCCCTATGGATGGGCAGTGCTTTCCATCTTACTGATAATGGCAGCATTGTTTGTCTCTTTGCGGAAACGGAATTTTCTCAGCTTCTCCACAAGGTCTTCGGCAACGTCACAAACAACAAGGGATTCGCTCTAGAAAAGGGGGAAGGGAGGCAGGAGGAGAGAAAAACAAAAGAGGATGAGCAAGATGATTTTTATTTCCATCAGACATGCCTCTCTGATTTCCCATCTGTTGAGAAGATATAGGACAAGATAAAGCTGGACAATACAAGCAAAGAAAAGGCTGCAACAATTTTTTGGTCTGAGAAGGTGCACACAGATCCATGAACCCCACTGTAATGGAAAAATTATTGCAGAGAGAGGATTTCCAAACCTCATTTCCACCAACCGTTTTGCCAAGCCGTTGTTTCCATCAAGGATTTGCAGGCATGGGCGACTGCTGCACTGCAGAAATAAAGCAGTTTGACACCACTTTAACAGCTATGACTCAATGCTATGGAAGTCTGAGATTTGCAGTTTGGTGGGGCGCCAAAAAAATAAAATAAATCATTGCTAGATTATTTTCAACTGCTGTTTTACTTTGAATTGTTCACAGCCTCAAAGATCCATTGAACGGCACAGCTAGAAGGTATAAATATTAATAAAAATATAAGCCCTTCTTTTTAAATAACTTTCCCCCCTTTTGAAATCAGCCGCTTACAGCAAACTCTAACAGAGAAAGCTAGATAAGTCCCAAAGCTACAAATCCCAGGTTTCCATAGCACTGAGCCATGGCAGTTAAAGTAGTGTCAAACTGCTTTGTTTTTATATTGGGAGAAAGGAGATATATAAATAAATAATTATAATTATAATTATTATTTCTTCTGCTGCGTGGCAGCAGCCAAGGTCTTTACTTACCTTTCCCAGCCTGGTGCTTTCCAGCTCTGTTGCATTACAACTTGCACCATCCCTTAGCCAACATGGCCAACGAATGGTCCACAACACAATTGAAAAGACATTAGGCTATAGAGCAATAACAATGACAACATTTGTTTATGACACTCTTTCCACCAAAGGGCAGAACATCAAACATATACAATCAGAGACAAAAACAATAAAACAACAAACCAAACAGGAGAAAAATAATTGGAGATGTTAGTCCCCACCATACCATCTTAGCTAAGGACTGAAGCAACATGCAGGCATCTGACTAACATCTCCAATTGTTCTTCTTCTGTTTGGTTTTAAAATCTTCCTGATGAAGAAGAAGCCCATGGAGCTTAGAAAGCTTGCAAGTATATTGTGCATTTTGGTTGGCCAATAAAGGTATTACTGATGGATTTTTGTTTGAATTCAAGATGACATAACTTAGCCCGAAGAGGGTACAGAAGGGATTTGTGTCCTTTGTTGCAAAGCTGTCCATGACCTTATCTCCCTGCTATTAAATCCCATAATAATAATAAGATCAGATCCCCCTACATCCATCCATCCATCTCACTTGCTCCCAGTTGTTCACAGATCTCTACTTTTTCTTTCTTTCTGTCTTTCACACATTCCCAGACAGGTCTGTGATGTCGTCTCTCTTACCGACTCCAAATCCTTTATCAATAAATTTCTCCTTTTCCTTTTATTTCTTTTGTCAATTGTTCAACAGGACCCCCTGCTTCTTTGACTAAAACCAAATTATATTTGTTGCTGTTGTGTGCCGTAGGGTCGACGTATGGAGACCCTAAGGCAAACCTGTCCTGGAGTTTTCTTGGCGAGATTTGAGGCTGAGAGAGTGTGACTTGTCCAAGGTGGTTTTCACGGCCAAGCTGGGAATCAAGTCCTGGTCTCCAGAGTTAGTCCATCACTTAACAGTGCACTGTAATCACATCTTTTCCCCCAATTCACTTTCCTCTTCCATTGTCATCTCATATGTGCCACTGTGTAATGCAAGGATGCATCCCCTCATTCTTTATACAGGATTGCAGCATTAATTTGCAAAGGGTAACACTGTTGGGGCATTCATAGTACAGTAGGCCTTCCACATTTGCTGGGATTAGGGCCACAGGACCCCCGTGAAAGTGGAAAAAATACAAATTAAAAAAAAAAAACAACTACTACTTTTTCAACCTGAGAGAACACCTCTCTAAGCATCCCTAGGTCCTCCAGCATAACTTTATGGTCAACATCTGCTAAAATTTGATCATAGCATCATGTTGGAAGACCTACAAATGCCTAGAGAAGTGCTTTCTTTCACCATCCTTTTGCTGAGTATAGTGAAAACCTGTGTGGCTTAG
>CM034701.1:6242759-6255454 GCA_020142125.1 Phrynosoma platyrhinos
CAGGAAGTTCTTCTTAATGTTGAGGTGGAATCTCTTTTCCTGTAGTTTCCATTCATTGTTCCGGGTCCTATTCTCTGGAGCAGCAGAAAACAAGCTTGCTCCATCCTCAGTGGAGAAGAAGCATTTAAGCTCTTATTGTATGTTGATGTATGCTTTCTCAGTTTATAAAAAGTTGGAAGTAGGAATGTATCACACCCATTCTGATTGCAGCTTTTATCATTTTTTCTGGACCTTGTGGAACAGCAGAAAACAAGCTTGCCCCATCTTCAATATGATATCCCTTCAAATATTTAAACCAGGCTATCATATCACCTCTTAATCGTCTCTTCGCAGGCTAAACATACCCAGCTCCCTAAGTCACCCTTCAGTGGACTTTATGGTTTCCAGATCTTTCACCATTTTAAAAGTCCTTCTCATTTTTAGATGGAATCTCTAAACTTTAGAGGGGGAAATTCATCTGGGATTAGCAGGGAGAGGTGAAGCCAAAGGCTCCCAGGGAAAAGTAGCTGTCAAAGGGAGATACTTGCTTGGAACAAAATCCTCTCAGAAACTAATAGGAATTGTGTAGATCCGGGCTGGGCAGAAGATATATCTTTGGGAGAATTTTGTAACAATAGGAACATCAAAATGGCCTTTTCTACTTAAATTCTTTCACCTGCATTTTTGTATACATTTTTTCCTAATTACACATTTTTGCAAACACTTAACCTAGTATATATGTGTGTGTGTATGTGTATATATTTGCAAGCACTTTTCCTGATCTAAGCATTTTCGTGTGCACTTTTCCCTGAAGTATGCATTTTTAAAGTCATCTCCTTATTGGACAATTGAATTGCCAAACTTGGAAGAGTGCAAAAATCAAAGAATGCTCACATCTCTCATTCTGGTTCACGTGTTAAATCAGGAAGTGCAAATTCCTATTTAAATGTGAGCCAGAAAAAAAGTGGCACACTCTGCCAGTCTCTAACAATTTGTAAACTGGTTTCTTGTGTAGCAGGTGAACCTGTCCCTGGATAAATCGTTCTTTCTGTTGCTTCAGACTAATTGAGCTTCTGGTTGGGTCTGCTGTAGCAATTATTGCCTTCTGGTCAAAAACCTCTTCTTTTTCTTCTCTCCACTGTTGGCTTTCAATACATATTTTCCCCCCTTTTTGGTCTACCAAGGTGAATTTGACATTCCTTCTCTGCCAAGAATTGCATTACGCCTTGCAATCAGCCTGAGTAACTGAAATAATAATTAGTCTGAATGTTTTGCTCTATTTTTAGGCTGCGTTACTCAGCTCTTTAGCTTCCCTTGCTTTGCAATTGCTAGCTGAGCATCTCTGTTCAGCGAGGCGAATGCAGTAACTGAGGATGCAAGCAAGGAAATATTCCCTCTCACCTGAGCCACCATGTCACTAGCTGGCTTCTAACAAGTCTGCTGTCTGAGTTGGATGCTGCTTGTCGTTTTCAATTAAGGTTGTTGTTGGTCATCCGCTGTGTAGTAATTTCTTAATGGTTTGTTGCTACTTGCTCTCAAGTCAGCTTCGACTTAATGGTAACCCTATGAACGTGAACCAGGGTGGAGTATAGTTTGTATGTTGGACTGGGATTTTGGGAAACCTGGGTTCAAATCCTGGATCAGCCATGGAGAGCCACTGGGTGACTTTGGGCAAGTCACACACTCTCAGCCTCAAAGGAAGGGAATAGCCAACCCTCTGTGAAGAAACCTTGCTAAGAAAACTGACCCAGTGTGGTACGGTGGCTTGAGTTTTGGACCAAGGCTCGGTCTGCATAGGATCCTTGCTAGCATCCTCAGCTTCAGGCCTGTCCCAACATTCCCCAATTACCTTGGGATCTCCATTGCAATGCCTGGTGACTGTTTGCATATGTGTCCTGCTGTGCTTCCCAATGGTCTGACCTCAGAATTTTAAGAGTTTAAAATATACTGAACTATGTAACACTTGAGACAATTTAATACCATTAATATTTAAATAATAATAATTAAAAACCATTACACATGGGCACTGCAGTTCAAGAAGGATATTGACAAGATGGAACGTGTCCAGAGGAGGATGACCAAGATGACCAAAGTTTTGGACACCAAATCTTATGAGGAATGACATAAAATGAGTTTATGTTAACTTGGAGAAAAGATGACTGAGAGGTGACCTTATCACCATCTTCAAATATCTGAAGGAATGCCGTGTAGAAGATGGAGCCATTTTTCTTCTACTCCAAAGACTAGAACATGGACCAATGGATTCAAGTTATAAGAAAAGAGATTCCACCTAAACCTATGGAAGAACTTGACTATAAGAGCTGTTCAAGAGAGGAATAGACTGCCTAAACATGTGGTGGACTTTTCTTTGGAGGTTGAAACAAAGATTATTGCAT
Organism: Phrynosoma platyrhinos; assembly: GCA_020142125.1. Classification (NCBI taxonomy): domain Eukaryota; kingdom Metazoa; phylum Chordata; class Lepidosauria; order Squamata; family Phrynosomatidae; genus Phrynosoma; species Phrynosoma platyrhinos. The sequence goes on from CM034701.1 coordinate 6,245,135, forward strand.
GGCCATCTTTTAGGAGTGCTTTAGGGCCTTTGCAGACTGCTAGAAAGAGTACAAATTATGTCCACTTTAACTGTCCTGGCTCAGTGCTAGGGAATCACAGGAACTATTTTTTTTCTGAGACATTGAGCCTTCTCTGTCAGAGGGCTCTGGTGCCACAATAAACTACAGTTCCCATTATTCCCTAGCACTGAGTCAGGGTAGTTAAACTGGACTCAATTTGCACTATTTCTGGCAGTCTGCAAAGGCCCAAAGTTAGATATTCATGTATGAAATACATCGGACCAGGTGGCCCTTGTGGTCTTTTCCAACTTTTTGACAGTGTAATAGAGCAGCTTCATTTATATACGCTTCATATCTGACTGATTCAGATTGTGGTAGGCTGTCCTTTTTGGGGTCTTTAAACAGAGATTGGATGGGCATCTCATTGGAGTGCTTTAGTTCTGTATTCCTGCCTAGTACAGAGTTCGACTAGATGACCTTAGTGGTCCCTTCTAATGCTTTAGACTCTATGAAATCAGTTAGGCCCTGAAGGCTTTAATAAAAGCCATGTTTTGACTTGGTGCTGGAATGATGCCAGCATTGGCACCAATTTGGTCTCTAAGGGGTATTCCATAACCAGGGTATTAGCAGATAAGGCCCTCTCCATGGCCTCCTACAGTGTATTGCCCCCTGGACAATGGGCAATTTATATATAGTCCAGTAACTTCTGAGAGCTGAAAGTCAGGAAGAGCTGGTTATTAAAGGCTGCAGCGTTCTTTCTTGACACTGTCTCCTCTTCTCTGTCTTCCTGCATTCCCATGTCAAAGCTTATGTTGCTTCTGGACACACCAGTCTTCTCATGTGAAGATGCCTGGAAAAAATCTCTTTGGGTAACATTTTTTGTGTGTGCAGTGAGGAAATGTGCAGTTGCATTTGCTTCCCTTTTTAATATGATAATTGATTAGATCACGGAATATACCAATGCCAAATTCCTGAGCTCTGACATGTCAGCTGTAAGAGCAAAGGCATTTGCTGGATGCTTATATAAACTGTTGTGTTTGTTAGCCCAGATGTTTCAGATCTGATTGTGTGTGTATTCTACCAATTTTTCCTTGATAAATCTTGATTAAAGCAAGTGTTCTGTATACTCTGAGTTTCAGTCTTAAAGTCAGTATGCAAACCATAGTTAGGATGCAGTCCTGATTATTGTTTGCCGTGGTTAAATTAAGATATAACTAACTGTGGTTAAAGATAACAATGGAAGGAAAGTATCAATACATAGTGGAGACAGTAGATTCTTGAGATGTTGATTCCCTTAATGCAAAGCAAAAAGCAGCAGGATGGAATAGCATCCACATGCACATTAGCAGACACCTGTTGCATACATGTTGGAAGATGGAGCAACCTTGTTTTCTGCTGCTCCAGAGACTAAAATATAAACCAATGGATTAAAATTATAAGAAAAGAGATTCCACCTAAACATTAAAAAGAACTTGACTGTAAGAGCTTTTTCAAAAGAAGAATAGACTGCCTAAAGATGTGGTGGACTCTCTTTCTTTGGAGGTATAAACAGAGATTTAATGGCCATTTAGTTGTATATTCTTGCATAAAAGACATTGCACTAGATCAGGGGTTGGCAGCCTATGGTCTTGCCAAAAAAACCTCATAACAGGGTCGCTGTAAGCCAGAAATGACTTGAAGGCACACAACAACATCAACAAACAGAATCATATAGGCTTTTAAAATACAGTCATGGGATGGTTTTTCTATGGGATGTCTGTTATATGGGGTGGGTATTGTGGCATCCAAAATGGCACCCGCGCTTGCACACACATGCACGCGAGCGCAGGCGCCATTTTGGAAGGCCGCAGCACGTGTGCGCCAGGTGAATTTGCCAGGAGCAGGTGTGCTGGGGCCTTCCCTGGGCCCTGGCAAGGCAGCACCGCATGTGTGCCGGGCAAATTCGCCCGGCGCACGCGTGCTTCGGCCTTCCAAAATAGCACCTGCGCTTGCGCATGCATGCGCACTGTGGTGGGCGTCGTGCGCATGCACGCACAGGGGGAAGTGTGCGCACGTGCCTGCCCGGCCCCCACGCCATTTCCCCCCCTCCAGCCCCCCAGCAACCAATGTTGCCGACCCCTGCACTAGATGGTCCCTGTGGTCTTTTCCAAAACACATTATAATAAAAACAATTAAAAACATCAAAAAATATAAAATTACTGTACATACATTAATAAAATACCAAGTCAAATAAAAACAATATAAAAGTACATACATTAAAAACTACAATACCCACCCCATATAACAGACATGCCATAGAAAAACCATCCCATGTCTGTATTTTAAAAGCCTATATGATTCTGTTTGTTGATGTTGTTGTGTGCTTTCAAGTCATTTCTGGCTTACAGCGACCCTGTCATGAGGTTTTCTTGGCAAGACCGTAGGCTGCCAACCCCTGATCTAGTGCAAGAGTTGTTCAGAGGAGATTTGCCATTTGCCTTCTCCTGAAGCTGAGAGCATGTGACTTGTCCAAGGTCACCTAGTGAGTTTCATTGCTGAGTGGGGAATTGAGCCCTGGTCTCCAGAGTTGTAGTCCAACACTCAAACCAGTTCGCCACACTGACTCCTATACTGGTATGGTATACACTTTACATGTGTACTATCTACGATTGCCAGAGTGAAAACTGGAAAGGGCTCCTGTGCATGTAATGAGTGTAGAATGGACATATCAGCAGGTGTTGCTTGTCAAACAATTAGGCAACAATCATGACCTGTTGAAATTCCCTCTTCTATATAACCAGCAAAGGTACAGGAGTCCTCTCCAGTTTTTACTCTGGCAACTCTCATATTACCTTATCGGTCTACAGTTTATTATAAAGTAGAGTTTTCTTTTCCTCCAAGCTGTGTAGTTGTCACTTAAAAAGCAGCTGAATTTTCAAGCTTGCAAGTTATACCAGGCTAGGATTATGAAGGATCTGTCTCTTAGTTTGGCCAGCGAATTTTGTAGCCAGTTTGCAGGTTGTACAAAGAACTGAAGGACAAGCTTCAAGGACTGCTCTGTGCTGAAAGTCTCCACTGTGTGCCAGTAACAGGTGGCATGCGGTGGTGTGCCAGGCTGCAGTTTCCCGTAAAGCAAATGTTGAATTAATTCAGCATTTTCATATTGGGGTGGGTGGGTGACTGGGTTGAAAGCACAATGCCTTGGATTAGGATTTGACAGGCCCCTTCCTTCCTTCCTTCTCTTCTCTTCTCTTCTCTTCTCCTTTTCTCCTCCCAAGTTATCCCCCATTTCCTTGCAGGAGGTTAGGGAGAATTTAGAGCAGGGGTAGGCAACCTTTCCCCTTTAAGGGCAGAGGGACTTCAGCTCCCAGAAGCCTCAGCCATGTTGGCCAATAGTCCCATGTTGGCCAATAGCTCCTGGGATTCTGGGAGCTGAAGTCCCGCAGCCCTTAAAGGGGAAAGGTTGCCTACCGGTGATTTAGAGGGTAATCACTGGAGGAATGGTGCACAGCAGTTGAAGGATCTGGTGTTCTCTGAATCTCTGGAATTGAGGAATTTTTTCAGAGAGACTGTTGTTTAGCTGTCCTTCTCTTCTCTGTGCCTGCTTTGGTTTGGAAACTGGGGTGCTGAGCAGATGGAGGGGAAAAGCCAGCTTACCTTTGGGGGTTCTCTGATTAGCAAGGAGAACCCGCTGACCGCACCACTGGCTCCTATGGGCAGTGCACTGCACACCTATGAGCAGTTCTTCTGCAAGGATGGACCAGCCAAAATGGGGCATTTCCAGGTACAAGTTGCGCCATGCCACTACAGTCAACCCTCCACATTTGCGGCTTTGACTTTTGCAGGTTTGATTATTCACAGATTTGATTAATATACTAGAGATTTTAAAAAGTGATGTTTTTTTTATTTGTGGTTTTCTACTTTCATGGAGATCGTGCACATCAACCCCAGTGAATGTGGAGGGTTGGTCCACTGTATGTTCTTCCTGTCCCAAATGCGTGCGCACGAGTGCATGGACATGTGGCCAGCAGCCACCAATCACCACCCTCGACCTGCCTACCTGCTAGCCCATTTGATACCCTGAGCAATCGGCTGTGCGACTGACCACTCAATTGCTCAAGCGATCAATTGCCCATACAGTGCATCGGTGTGCCCAGTGACACATGATCATGGAGCCCCCCTATACATACCCCCTTTCCCTCCCTTCCCCTTGGCGCCCCATTGGACTGGGCAGTTGGTTAATGTTATTATTAAATCCATTGTTTGTTGGTGACCTGCCATGTTAGTTGTCATTTTGCTTCATGGGGTGTGCAATGGGTGAGTGGTACAGCTGACCATTTGTGTGCATGTGCAATCGATTCATGGGTGGGAGACAAATAAACCTATGAGCAGCAATGGCACCAGTGTCCCTTCCCCCATTTCTGCACCATTGCATAGTCTCCATCTCAGTGTGATAGTTTGCATTTTGTGTCTTGATCTGGAGCAAACGGGAGGGGGTATTTTGCTCCAGTGTTTAGCCCCAAAGTGCGACTTCTTTCAGATTTCCTCCTCTTTTGGCCATGTGCATTATTTAAATGGGTACAGAACCTTTCCTATGCTGCTTCCAAAGTAGGTGTAGCTTGCCCTAGGAAAGTCTGCATGTGCAATGGTTTCAATACTGGAGTAGGGACTGTGGGAGACCAAGGTTTGTATCCTTACTCAGCCACATAAACCCATTGAGTGATCACGGCTGGTCATACTCTAAGCCAGTGATTCCCAAATGCTGGCCTTTCAGGTGTTTCGGATGTCAGCTCCCAGAATCCTAGACCATTGGCCAAGATGGCTGAGGCTTTTGGAAGCAGAAGTCCAAAATACCTGGAGTTTGGGAATCACTGGTCTAAGCCAAAGAGGAAGGCAATGGCAAACCCTGTCTGAACAAATCTTGCCAAGAAAACCATGGGATAGGGTCACCGTAAATCAGAGTAGACTTGAAGACCCAGAACAATTTAAGTTCTACTTTTGCATACTCAGGGTGCTGCCACACTGAAGTATTAATGCAGTTTGCAGCTTAACTGCAATGACTCAAATCTATGGAATTCTTGGGTTTGTAGTTTTTTGTGGCACCAAAGCTGCCTGACAGAGAAAGCTAAATGTATCACAAAACTACAAATCCCAGAATTCCATAGCACTGAGACATGGTAGTTAAAGCAGTGCAGTGTAGATGCAGCCTTCAAAAATGTTCTTCATTGAAATGCAACTTGGGGGATTTAATTCAGGAAAGCAAAAGCACAAGGAAAGCACAAGGTTCTTGTTATTCAGAATTAAGAAAGGTATGTTCCTGAAGAAAGCTGTTTTCCAAGTCTCAAAAAGTTGTTGTTCAGTATTTGTTGTTGTTGTTTGCTTACAGCACGCATAATCCTCCAGCTAGTATTGGATGAGGGATTCAGGACATTATATTTCCTTCATCACAAAAAAACCAAACAAAAATAAACAAACAAGTTTGTTTCCAAGTTCAGGTTTAAGCTTAATCCTAAAGCATTATGAAGTCCTCAAGATCTTAGACTGAAAGTCCCAGCATCCCTAACCTGCATAGGAGGTGAAGGATGCTGGTACTTTTGTTGTTGTTGTTGCCGTTGTTGCCTTTATTTCCCCAAGGACTCAAGGTGGCTTACCGAATAAAATGATTACAATATTGTTCAAAGCATACAGAAAGTAAACATTAGAATTAAGCTATTAACAATATCAAGGCAATTTTAAAACAAACACTTAAAATGATGAAAAGAATAATTGAAAAGAGTACAATTTAAAATAATACAGCATCCTTTTAAAACTCTTTCCTGAAAATCCTTCAATTCTAAAAGCCTGTGGAATACAGTTTAACTTACTTTTGGGTTCATATGAAAGCTGAACTGTGAAGAAAGATGACCATGTGTGTGTGAAATAAACTAATTTGAAATGTGTGCTGGCAGTTGTAGTCAAGAATCATAGAATCATAGAGTTGGAAGAGACCCCCAGGGGCCATCCAGTCCAACCCCCTGCCATGCAGGAACACACAATCAAAGTACTATTGCATCCCTTGATCTAGACACTATACTTCCCATTGATGCATCCTAGAATTGAATTGGCCTTTTTAGCTGCCGCATTGCACTGTTGACTCATGTTCAACTTGTGGTCTACTAGGACTCCCAGATCCTTTTCACATGTAGTCGCGTTAAGCCAGGTGTCCCCCATCCTATATCTATGCATTTCATTTTTTCTGCCTAAGGTGAAGAAAGATTCCATGTTCTGGAGGGACAGAAGCATTTAGGAGTCCAGTATTAATTCTTCCTTGTGTAATATGTGGACATTCCAACCCATATTGCTATTTCAGACTTCTGTGATTTGCACCTTGGTTTTCTGAGTCATCCTCTCGTTCCAATAGTGATTGGAGTGTTAGGTTGTTCTGTACCTTCAGGTCATTTCCAACTCCCAGACACCTCATCCACTGCTCAAACCACTATACAGTGAAGACTGCTGATTGTGGGATAATGGGAGATATAGTCCACAAAATAACTTTTTCAAGCTCTGCTTAGGAATGGATTAAAAGTTAGAGATCCATCATTTTACAGTAATGTACCAAGACCTAGCTGTGTTAGTCTGGGATAACAATATACAAAGGGATTTCGTAGTGTCTTTTGAGACTAACTGCAAAAGAAGTTGTAGGATAGAAGTTGTAAGTTGTAGAATTTCCCATAGACTTAGTTTAATTTGGATCTGAGGAAGTATGCCAAGCCTGAGAAAGCTTGTGCTACAACTTCTTTCAGACAGTCTCAAAGGTGCTACAAGATTCTTTTGCACACTTATAGTAATGTTATATGTAAGAACGAAAACCTGAGAGTGGACATGGAGGATTGGTCTGCTAAATAAAAATGTGTCTTCTGTTTCCTTGGCGCACAAATGAGATATTCTGCGAGGTGAGCCATGCTGATGATGTGCTGCTCTTTTTCCCCAGGAGACCACATTAAAACCTAGCAAGCGATGAAAGCATGTGTAAATTCAACACAAATGAACTGAGAGGACAGTTTGCAACTGATGACGCAGGGGCACTGGCAATCATTGGCAGGGGTTATGTGTCTTTTCACTGTGTTGCTTTTCACAGCATTCCAGAAGTTATGCTATAATCTTAATTTTTCTTTCTGACGGTGCACCACAAAACCCAAGCCTCCCTGACAAATTAATCGGCAGCAAAGTGCTTTCCCTTTCCCACCCCAATGGGCACAAACAACTAACAGGATATTATTCCAACAGGCTTTGCAAATGCAAAAGAAGGAAAGAAAGGGAGAAATCCTTATGCATTGACTGTTATAATTAAGATGATTGATTCGTTGGTTGACTAAAGCATCCCTGCTTTTATGGTTTTTTATTACCAGCAGAGTTTTCTCAACGACAAACCTTCAGCCCCTATGGCTGAGACCACATTGGAAATTTACAGTATCTTTTTCATATTTTCATTATTTACAAATACAGAAGGAGAACATAGTGGAGCTGGCAAAGGAACCTGTGGAAGGAGACAGCAAAGGTACCCATGGAAGGAGATAGATCCTGTACTAATTTCCCAAAGAAAGTTACTGTATCCTAACTATGTGTTAGCCAATTTGCAGCTGCCACTTCAGTCTGCCAGCAAGTGCTCTTTCTCTCTCTCTCTCTCTTTCTCTCTCTCCCTTCCTTCCTTCCTTCCCTCCCTCAGCTGGAAAGTGGCTCATTTTCAAAGCCCAAAGCAATCTCACATTCCACAAATAGGAGGTTGCCAGCTATCAGGACCAGAGAACTGTCATTAGCTTCCATTGATGGAATAACAGTCATCCTAGGCTACCAGCAAGCCATCAGCTTAATAGAGGATGGTTTCCAAACATTTGGGGGCACTGGGTTCTTTGCAGCCTTTTATTTTCCTTTTAAAAAAAACATATTGCATTCCATTTGGTAAGGAGTTTTAGCCCTTGACATGTTTAGCTATTGACATGTTTTTGTGTACAGCTAAACTGAAGATAGGATATGAAATCCTCACTCCTGAATGTTACTCTGACAAAGAGCTATTCAACAGTGGAATATCCTTGGATTGCATTGGAGTCTCATTCTCTGAAGGTTTTTAAATTGAGGCTGGATGGCCACCTCTGATGGTGTGTTCATGTGTGGCATCCCAGATTTGTGAAAGTTTGTATCAGATTCTCATAGATTTATAGAGCTGGAAGAGAGGTCCATCCAGTCCAACTTCATTATGCCATGCAGGAAGACACTATCAGAGGTGGCCATCCGGTCTCTGATGTGAAGTCGTAGGCTTTCATGGCCGGCGTCCATAGTTTTTTGTGGGTTTTTTGGGCTGTGTGGCCATGTTCTAGAAGAGTTTCTTTCTGACGTTTCGTCAGCATCTGGCGAAACGTCAGAAAGAAACTCTTCTAGAACATGGCCACACAGCCTGAAAAACGCACAAAAAACCATCCAGTCTCTGTTTAAAAACCTCCAAAAAAGGAGACTCCACCACAATCTCCAAGGGAGTGTGTTACACTTTTGAATAGCTCTTACTGTCGGGAAGTTCTTCCTAATGTTGAGGTGGAATCTCTTTTCCTGTAGTTTGCATCCATTGTTCCATCCTCAGCGTGGCATCCCATCAACAGAGGTATCATGTCACCTCTTTAACTATCTCTTCCTCAGGCTAAACATACCCAACTACCTGAACATACCTCATTGGGTATGGTTTCCAGACTTTTCACCATTTTGATCACCCTTCTCTGGACACACTCCAGCTTGCCAACATCCTTCTTGAATTGTGGTGTCTAGAACTGGACACAGTATTTCAAGTGAGGTTTGACCAAAATAGAATAGAGTGGTACTATTACTTTCCTCGATCTACAGTATATTCCTATTGAGGGATCATATTGCCTTTTTTAGCTGCATCAAACTGTTGACTCTTTGTCAGCTGGTGGTCTACTAAGACTCCTATATCCCTTGCACATATACTGTAGTTAAACCAGGTGTCATCTGTACCTATATCACTGCATTTCTCTGTTAGGCAAAGTTCTAGTGCTCCTATGATGAGGATCCCTGAGTTCCTGACATGGCATTTCTGAAAACATATTACACAAACAGTTGCACAGCCTGATACAAACCTTTGCTGTCAACATGTGAATGTCTGGAAAGTTCCCAGCCATGCAGTGATGTTCAAGGCTGCAGCTCACAGGTCCATCCCCAGTTTGGCCCCATATGTAAACAATCAAACACCTACATAGGCTGTTGTTAGTAGGAAATTTGGATTCCTTTTTTTTTTTGAAGTTGTGATGGGAAAGAGGGATCATGCAACTCTCCTTCTCCAATGGCTGCCTGGGCACAATTCAAAATGCTGGTTAGGACCTATAAAAGCCCAATAAGGTGTAGGTCCAGTCTATAAGACAGATTGTATCTTCACATATGAGTCTGCCTGACCCCTGTTCAGTTTATGATCAACAATAATCCTAAAGTCCTTTTCACATTTACAGTTGCTAAGCCAAGTATCCCCCATTCTTTAAGTGTGCATTTGGTTTTTATAGCTTAAATGTAGAATTTTGCATTTCTCTCAGCTGAATACCCTACTGTCAGTTTCAGTCCAATTTTCTAGTTATTCAAAGTCCTTCCAGCCTGTTCCAATGTCTTAGCTACTTTAAAGACTGCTTCCTTTATGGATATGTTTCCAATCTGTCAATTGATCTGTGGGAATTTTGTGTTTGTTTTTTTCCTCTGGGGCATTTCCTTTTATTCCACAATCTGTTGGGCACTATCCTTGCATTCTCTGTTCTTATATTCTAGTGACTGATAGAAATTAGAGATTTCTTTTTTCCTATTTCCATGGCTAGTGTTGTCCATGTTTAGCCCGAACACCACAGGTTCAGGCAAAGTTAATGTTTGTTAGTGTTTATAAAAATGTTGCTTAGTGCTTAAATTTCTAAGCATATGGTCACCCACCCACCTCTATTAAGAATATATTCTGGGCTGGATAAAATTTGGGCTTGTGTATTATTGTAGTGTGGAAATAGAGAGAGAGGGTTTTTTAAAACATCGAATTGCATTTCCAACCAGCATAATTCTTTTTAATTTGCATAAATTTGGTTCTGCACTTCTGGTAGGAAGGCAATAGGAATTTTTATGTAGGTCAGGTATGAATAGATTTTTTGATTTATTGTTTCTTTGGACTGCAAGATCCACAATCCCTATTAAAGATACAACATAGTGGCTCGGGCTAGGTGGCCAGAATGGATTTGATGTATTAAATTAGTGCTTGTTATGAAATATTATTTAGGCAAAGTGATGCCTTGGAGCAGGGGTAGGCAACCTTTCCCCTTTAAGGGCCGAGGG
>CM034701.1:6296665-6314074 GCA_020142125.1 Phrynosoma platyrhinos
TTGGGCAACCATTGGGCGGTATAGAAATAAATTTTATTATTATTTTATTATTATTATTAAAAACTATAAATGAAAAAAAAAACACCCACTTTTTTTTTAAACCTGAAAGAACTAGGAATCTATGCTCAACTTCTGCCAAAAGTTGACTAGAATTGCGCTGGAGGACCTATAAATGCCTAGAGAATTGTTTTTCTAGGAATCTGTATGTCTTCGATCACAACTCTACGGCCAGCTTCCAGTGGAGTAGTACTGGGAGATCTAGAGATTCCTAGAGAGAATATATTAATTAAATCTACAAAAGTCAAAGCTGCAAGCGTGGAGGGCTGACTCTACACAACTGTGGCACAATGGTTCTATTGAAACTGACTTGGCTGCCACTTATCTAATTCTGGGATTTGCTGTTTAAGAAAAAGGTAACAACTCTAGTTCCCTCACCAGACTACAAACCCCAGGAGTCCATAGGATGGAGTCATGGCCCTTAAAGTGGAATATAGCACTATACAATAGGCCCTTGGTATCATGGATAACAAAATCTGTGGATGCTCAAGCCTCATATAAACACAATGGAAGTCAAATGGTGTCCCTTATATAAAATGGCAAAATCAAGGCGTGCTTTTGGAAATTTATATATATATTTGAATACTTTCAAGCCATGGGTGGTTGAATCCGTGGACAAAGAATCCATGGATGTGGAGGGCTGAATGTATTTGTATAGAATGAATGGATCCCCCCCAGTTTTATTATCAGCCTTTTTCTCAAGGTAGCTGGGCCAGGGAGAGCACAACACTTGTGTGTGTTTTGCAGCAGTTCCTGCACCTGAATGGTGCCTTGGGAGCAAAACAACAACCACCCAAGGGAAAACAATCAGGTGTGTATGTGTGAGTCCCTTTGGTATGTCATGGGTGGCACCAAAATGATTAGTTTCAGTGGGCACCCACAGCTGTAGGCTACAGTTACACCATCCTTTTTCTAAATCATCAAAAGAATGGGCAAAGCTTTGAACAGTTGCTTTTAGTTATCCTCTGGAATGATTGTTCTGTAAAATCAAGCTTCTGCTTCCTACTTTTCATTACATAAAGTACAAAGGCAATCCTAAGTATGTTTGTTAGCTGTTGTGTCCCTTATGGCTACCCTAAGACAACCCTTTATTGTTGCTGCGTGTCTTCAAGTCGTTTTTGACTTATGGTGACCCTAAGGCAAATCTATCATGGGGTTTTCTTGGTGAGACATGTTTGCCATTTCCTTCCCTGAAGTTGAGAGTATGTGACTTGTCCAAGGTCACCAGTGGTTTTCATGGCCCAGCTAGGAATCGAACCCTGGTTTCCAGAGTCATAGATCAACAACACTCAAAGCACTATGCCACAACTATTGCAGGGTTTGTTTGTTTTTTACTTAATTCAGATGAGATGGGCCAGCGCCTTCTTTTGAGGCTGAGAGAGAGTGTGACTTGCCCAAGGCCACCCAGCACGTTTTCATGGCTGAATCAAAATTTCTTATTTCCATGTATAGGGCTACAGATAATGTTTTTAAAACATTCTTTTACAGTAGTGTAGGGCCTTGGTTTTTGTTTTTGGTTTGGCTTGAGTATCTTGCAGAAGGGATTGAAACAGGTGGAAATCATATGATTCACTGTTCAAATTTTACATGTCCCTCTGCCTGCACTGGTTTCCAAAAGCAAAGACTGGGTATCCATTTGGACCCCCCAGTTGTTTTAATGCCTTGCAAGAAAGATTCTGGATTTCCCTTTCTTTCTCCTTTAATATGTGGCGCAGTGGTTAAATGCCTGTACTGCAGCCACTCATTCATAGACCACAAGGTTGCGAGTTCAATACCAGCCAGGGCTGAGGCTCGACTCAGGCCTGCATCCTTCCGAGGTCGCTAAAATGAGTACCCAGATTGTTGGGGGGCAATGAGCTTACAGTTGTAAACCGCTTAGACATCCCATAGCGTGATATGAAGCGGTATATAAATAAGCTGCTTTGTGAAGAGATTGGTGTGAGGAAAGGGGATTGTGCAGTGTGGTAAAGCCATGTTTAGCAGCATGACAGCAGGCTTGTGAAATGTCTGCCCGCCAGGTGCCATACTTACCTATCAGACTACAGCACTGAATGGGGATTCGAACCCTGCTCTCCCACAGTCCTAGTTCAGCATTCAGATGGCTGCACTATGTTGGATCTCTGTTCTGCAATGTCCCTCCTTTATTCTACACCCTGGAAGAATGTTTTCTTTACTTTCTCACACATATTTCATAACATTAGTTTCTTGGGAAAAAGGAGTAGCAGCTGATTAACATGGAAATGGGCATAAAGAGAAGGGGGAGTTGTCTGGCGATGTAGGAGGACTGCATGCTTTCTGCCTGGAGGTTCTGTGTAACTCAGAAGTCTGCGTATTCCCACAGAGAAACCAACTCTCTAGTTTTGCATTGGGTTTTTGTTTTTTTTAAATATGTCTGTGATGTTCTGTTTTTGTTTTGCACTTGTTTTTTTCTTCTTATGGGAGGGGAAGAAAACTGCATTTCTTGTTCTGTAGGATTAGAGTTGCAAAGCCAACTCTGATGTGAAATGTTTTTGTATATCTTATGGGATTGTTTGCTGATTTCACAACTCTCTTTTTTTCTCTCCCTACCCACCCCTGTCCCAAACTTCCTTTCCCTCCACCATCACAGGAATCATTAACCAGTGGCAACAGGAATCAAAGGACAAAGTGATTTCTTTATTGTTAACTCACCTGCCTTTGCTGAAGCCTGGAAATGTGGAAGCCAAGGGAGAGTACATGAAGCTGCTCCCCAAAATCTTGGCTCACTCAATTGAACACAACCAACACATAGAGGAGAGCCGGCAGCTCCTGTCCTACGCCTTGATCCACCCTGCCACGTCTCTGGAGGACAGGAGTGCCCTGGCCATGTGGTTGAACCACTTGGAGGATCGCACCTCGTCGGGCACCTTCGGCAGCCAAACCAGAGGCCGCTCCGATTCGGTGGATTATGGGCAGTCGCACTACTATCACCAAAGACAGAACTCGGATGACAAGTTGAATGGGTGGCAGAGCTCCCGGGACTCTGGGATCTGTGTGAATGCTTCCAACTGGCAGGAGAAAAGTCTGGGGTGTGAGAATGGCCACCTGCCCCTCTACTCCTCCTCCTCCGTCCCCGCCACCATCAACACAATCGGGACCGGCACTGGCACAAGTAAGTTGGTGATGTTTGGGGGCTGCTTCCTTTGGTAGCAAATTTGAATCAATGAAAGAGTGTGGCATTGCCAAAGTTCTGGAAAATTCCTCCTATTTATTTGGAGTTCCCAAAATTCCACACGTGGCATAGCCATTGGATTCGGGATGTTGTAGTCTAAAAAATGAGTGTGGTCTTGCCAAAGCTCAAGAAAATTTATCCTTGGTTTGAGCTACAGTTCCCAGAATGCCATGCCCAGCATGGCCATTGGCTTCTAGGAATATTAGTATAAGAAATCGGTGTGGCATTGCCAAAGCTCATGAAAGGTTTTCCTTTTTTGAACTACAATTCCCAGAATCGCACACCCATCCTGGCCAATGTATTATGGGAGTTGCAATCCCTCCCAAAATGATTTAAGTTTCTCACGCTCCAGGCATTGCTACATTGGTGGACATATATACATGCACATATTCACCACCTGAAGAAATAGGACAGCACAAGTGTGAGGTATGTGTGGTCACCTGTTCTTACACTGAGAGTTTGTGTTCACAACACAATTTTTTAATTTTTTTTAATTTAATTTTTATCTCACCTTTCTCCCAAATTGGGAGCCAAGGTGACTAACAACATATATAATAAAGCACATTAAAACAGCAATTAAAATAGTACAATTAAAACCGTAAAAAATATAAAAATTACAAATATAAAATTTGAAACAGAGTTAAAAATAATAATAATCGAAAACTAACCCCCCCCCCATCCCCCATTGAGACCAAGCCTGCAGGATTTTAAAAGGCTTGCTTAAATAAAAATGTCTTTGCCTGCCGGCAAAAGGCCAGCAGTGAAGGGGCCAGCCTAGCCTCCCATGGAAGGGAGTTGCAAAGGTGGGAGCAGCCACTGAGAAGGGATCTCTCTCATCTCACCTTGGTGGGACCAAGAGAAAGCCTTCTCCTAGGGATCTTGGTGCTCCAGGTGGTTCGTATGGGGAGATACGGTCTCTCAAATAGTCTGGATCTAAGCCATGTAGGGTTTTATAGGTCATGACCAGCACTTTGAATTGTGCTCGGAAACTAACCAGTAGCCAGTGAAACCATTTCAATACAGGAGTTATACTCACTATTACTGGCTCCAGTCAGCATTTTGCTACAGCATTTTGGACCCGCTGAAGTTTCCAAACAGTTTCCAAAGGCAGCTCCACATAGAGCGCCTTACAGTAGTCCAAATGGGATGTAACCAAAGCATGTGTCACCGTAGCCAGATCTGGAGTCTCAAGGAATGGGTGCAGCTGGCACACAAGTTTTAATTGTGCAAATGCACTCCTGGCCACTGCTGAAACTTGGGCATCCAGGCTCAGAGTTTAGTCCAGGAGCACACCCAAGTTATGATATTTCAGGGGGAGTGTAACCTCATCCATCTCAGGCACAGCCACAATTCCCTGATCTGCCTTAGGACTGACCAGGAGCACTTCTGTCTTGTTTGGATTAAGCTTCAATTTGTTTGCCCTCATCCAGTCTATTACTGACAGCAGAGACAACAATGATCACAAATCCACGATAGTCTGGAAGCTTCTGAGTTATTACATTGGGAAAATGGTTAAAAATTAGGGGGAAAGGAAACCTGGAAGCCCAGAAATGACAGCATGTGATACATGCACATGTAGAGCAGTGAGCTATGAAGTCTGCACTGTTTTCCAATCTTGGGGGGACTGAGATTAAACCACTGTCATATTGGGGTGCTAAATTCAGGTGACATGAAAAGCTAGCAGTATGTATTCTGCATCTTTAGGTTGGCCTAATAAAGATGTCACCTTCGTGTATACTTTGCATTTTGTACTTTTGCTTTATAGTCAACATGACTATCCCTGTATTTTGGGTAGAGTACTGAGCAATTAAAGCCCATTAGCTTGACCTGCTCTGGACAGAGGTGAAAACTGCTAAATTTGGCTAGTTGATGGTGGGCATCTGCATGGGAGCCCTGCAGACTACCATCCCCACAACAAAGTTTACCACCACACCATTATTTTAAGAAAAACCAATTTTGTACAATTTCCCAAGGCTTGAGGCAATCATGTAACACCTTTGAAAATTGACGAGATTTATCATGAGAGAAGCTTCTCTAGTCCAGTTCAGTGATCAATGCATTAGTCATTACATTATTTTTAACAGGTCCTTATTTGTTTTGTACAGTGATTTCTATGGTGCCAAAAGACAGCTTGGCAGGGAGTTTTATGAGAAAGCTGGTTACAGTCTTGTGATAGTTTTAGGCCACTCTACAAGAAATTAGCAAAAGGTTTAAGTGAGTCAGGTTTAAATTCTACTTAAAAGAATTAGCAGGCCATTGAGTAATGTAATCTTTTTAGCAGTGCTTAAGAGCAGCTGTGGATATACTAGCTCAGATATCTTGAGCTTTGGTGTTTCCAGACTTGTATGGTACAAAGGAATTTTTTTGTAAGCTGGACAAGAATAGGGTCGCATTGTCCCCACAAGGGACCATGGAATATTGTACACAAACCACGCCAACTTACTATTTATTTATTTAATATGTTGTCTTTTTCCCAGCATGGGACCCAGTGTGGTTTACCAAGAAAGGCTAAAAGAAAATCTAAAAAGCTAGTAATAAAAAAATAAGAAAACAGTTAAACAAAATATTCACATTAAAACACCATTACATTCCCAAAATTATAAAATCATTTAAAAAACACAACAGTGGAATTAAAAATACAGCAGAAAAAAATTCAAAACATGGTACAACGTGCCAATGTGGAACAGTGTTATTAGACACACGGTAAAATGCTTATGTATACAATGTGTGTTAGATGATATAAAGTAAGGATCTATTGGGGTGGGGAAGAGAATAGTGGAATTGACTGGGATTTGAATAAGGCTGGAGTAGGACAGTTGGTCAGGAAGGAGAGAACAGTCTGTTTAAGGATTAGCAAGTAAAGTTTAAGAGTTTGAGTGTTAAGGAGGGTTAAGATCAGAGATGGGAGAGAGTTGGAGTCAGGGTCTGAGTTAGCTAGGAAATAAGTGTGAAAGATTCAGAGATGTGATTTAGATCATGGATCTGTTCTGATGATGATGATCTGTAATGTGTTCAATTTTTGTTTAATAAATCATTATTTTTGTATTATACACTTTTGCCTCTGGGAACACTGCATATTGGAAAGTTGAGTTCAGACATGGTGTCCTTGGCTGCAGCAGTTAATAAAGAGTGGTAGTGTTTAGTAAAGATAGAAGATAAATCAAAGCTCACATAGGAACCTTGAGAGCATTGAGGAGGTCTTTACTTACGTGGCAGAGGTGTGGATAAAGGAAAGCCCTCACATTTGGTGGCAGTGGTAGGGATTAGTGGAAGTCCTTACCTTTAGTGGCTGGAGAGCGATAGGCAAAATCCCACAGTCTGCCCTTAAGGTGATTTTTATCCATTTACTCTGCACTGTAAAAATCTGGAAGAAGGAACAATGGCCCCAGAAGCCAGTTTTTAACCAGCAGTTGGACACTTATGTGTCAGGTTTACTCTAGTGTAAGTTGAGTCCCCCTTATTCGAAATGCTTAATAATAATAATAATAATAATAATAATAATAATAATAATAATAATAATAATCTTATTAAATAAATAAATAAATAAATAAATAAATAAATAAATAAAATTTGTTTTTATCCCGCTCCTCTGCAGCGCAATCGGGGTGGCTTACAAATTAAAAAACATCCATAATATAACAATTCCCTAGCCCATCCACCCTTTAAAAAAGTATTAAACTAGTCAATTTTAGACCAGAAATGCTTTGGATTTTGGAATACGTGTATATAAAGGGGGGGGAGAGGGAAAGAAATAGCTGACCCATGTTTAAACATGAAATACATTTATGTGTTGTATACACCTTATAACCATGTGTGTATGTCAAGTCGCCTGTTGATTATGGTTACCCCATTAATTTCATAGGGTTTTCTTAAGCAAGAAATATTCAGAGGAGGTTCTGCCAGTTCCTTCTTCTGAAATATAGCCTACAGTACTTGGTATTTGTTGGTGGTCTCTCAGTCAAGTACTAACCAGAGGCGACTATGCTTAGCTTACAAAATCAGACAGACAAGACTTCAGGGTATTTAGGCCTCAATATACACATAGCCTGAAGGTAATTTTATACATAATATTTATAATATTTTTGTCCATAAAACAAACTTTGTGTACATTGAACCATCAGAAAGCAAAGGTGTTACTATCTCAGACTCTCATGTGGACAGTTTTGGATTTTGGAATTCCAGATAAGGGAGACTCTATATGTATTAGCAGGGGTGGGACTAGTTGCCCTTTAAGGTACGTACCTTTCTGCTTTATGATTCTCAGTCCTCCTGGAGGTCTGGCTAGACAGTACAGTGGGCCCTTAGTACCTGCTGGCATTTGGTTTCAGGACCTCCTCCTATGGATAACAAAATCTGTGGATGCTCAATTCTCATTAAATACAACGGCATAGCAAGATGGTATCTCTTATATCAAAAAGCAAAATCAAGGTTTCCTATTTGGAATGTAGATATTTTAAAAATATTTTCAAGCCATGGATGCTTGAATCTGTGGATAAAAAATTCAGTGGATACAGAGGGCTGACAGTATAGCCATCCACCAAAACATAGCCTTTTGCAATTAGAGAGAGAGAGAGAGAAAATTATCTAAGCAAAAATGGTTATAGTATATTTTTCCTCCATATCTTCCCTGGTAACACTAATCTCCCTATTCCAGCCACACTGAACAGAAAGTAACAAGGTGCACACCTGCTACAAAGTAGGATTTCTTATTCAAACTACCTTAACAGCCTTGGTGGTACTTCCCTCGTCCATGTTCACCAGGCCTAGTATGTGGAAGGGAATCGGATAATCGGATAATAGAAAATGCTGGATACCAACAGTCTGCCTACATTATTGTCTTGGCTGCTTCCAGAGGGGAGGCTCTTACAGCTCTTGGGTGAAAGCCACTGTACTACTTACTACATTTCCCACTCCCTTAATGAGTAGTTCTCTGATAAGTTATTGTTATATGCCTTCAAGTCTTCTGACTTGTCAACCCTCTATTAGCATTTTGTTGGCAAGATTTCTTCAGAGGAGATTTGCCTTTTTTCTTCTTTTTTTTTTGGCTGTTAAGCTGAGAGAAGGCAATGTGCCCAAGGGTTAGAATCATAGAGATGGAAGAGACCCCAAGGGCTATCCAGTCCAACCTCCTTCTGCCCTGCAGGAAGACACAATCAGAGCACTCCTGACAGATGGCCATCCAGCCTCTGCTTAAAAGCCTCCAAAGAAGGAGAGTCCACCAAAATCTCCAAGGGACTGTCCAACAGCTCTTACTGTCAGGAAGGTCTTCCTAATGTTGAGGTGGAATTTCTTTTCCTGCAGCTTGCATCCGTTGTTCCGGGTCCTATTCTCTGGAGCAGCAGAAAACAAGCTTGCTCCATCCTCAATATGACACCCCTTCAAATACTTAAACAGGGCTATCATGTCACCTCTTAACCTTCTTGTCCCCAAGCTGAACATGCTCAGCTCTCTAAGCCATCCCTCATAGGGCTTCCAGATGTTTCACCATTTTGGTTACCTTCCTCTGGATATGCTCCAACTTGTCCACATCCTTTTTGAATTGTGGTGCCCAGAACTGGACACAGTATTGCAGGTGAGGCCTGACCAAAGCAGAATAGAGTGGCACTATAACTTCCCTCGATCTAGACACTATACTCCTGTTAATGCAACCTAGAATCACATTGTCTTTTTTAACTGCCACATCATACTGTCACCCAGTGGGTTTCCATGGCTGAGCAGGGATTTGAACCCTGATCTCCCAGAATCCTAATCAATCATTCAGACCACTGCACCACACTGGCTTGGTCAATTTTTAGCACTTCAAGCTAAAAGAGACTGAAAAATCTCTAGATCTTGGAAAGATTTATCACTTTGGTTTTGTACTAAAGCCCTCAGAATCCCCTACATAGCATGGCAATATGGCAAGTAGTTGAAGTTAAAAAAAACTTTTCAAAGACTAAGAGAATTATTTTCAAAAAACATTCACAGATTGTAGTCTTCTTGTTCAGATGCACTGAAGGAGTACCATCCATATTCAGGCATCATGGAATATATTCCCAGCTATGCAGGAGTATTAAAAAGGAAAAAAGGGAAGGGAGAGGAATCTGGCAGCATCTTGAAGACCGATTTATTTTAGCATGAGTTTTCCTGGATTTCAGTCCACTTTTTGTAACACTAGTCATACACCTTCAAAGGCCTGATTTAGCATAAAACATTCTGGCAGTGTCAGAGCTAATATCCAGGTCTGCTAGGCTGTTATCTCTGAAGTATGAAAGTAATACCTTGTGCTTTGTAATCCATGAAAGCTTATGCTAAAATAAAACAGTATTAAAGATGCCATCAGATTTTTCTTCCTCCTCCTTTTCTTCTCCTCTTCCCTCATCCCCCTGTTGTTCCTCTCTTCCCTTCTTTTTAAAATGAAGACAGATTAACACAACTATGTCTCGGAAAATAATAAGCTGCAAAGGTGAATTTATTTATTATTTTCAAAACACACGACACCAGTCTTCAATTTCCTTCTATAGTACACAGTTTATTTCATATTGGAAAATGCACACATCATTGCTGGTTCGTGTTGATAAATGTCATTATGAGTTGAGTGGAGCAAACATTTGAGTGGTAGTGTGTGCATTCGTAAATTTTTTTCACACTTCCATGCAAAATGGAACAGTAGCACTTTTTTGTGGGGGAAGGCTGTGTTGTTGTTTGTTTTGTCGTAAACTTGGAAAAGAATATTTAGAAAGGGTAGATCTCAAGTCTGGTCAGTTTCGAAACATTCCATACTAGAATAAAAAGCATGGAAATCTTAATGTGTTTCTTCAGAAGATATGCAAAATAGTTGATGGATTATATTAACCTTCTTGAGGTCTTTGTTTTAGTCCCATTCGACAGCACAAATCTTTTGATAACTTGGTGATCAAGTATATGGATTTGTATACCATAACAGACAAGGCATTTTATAGTACATAGAGAGAGAAATCCCATGGCCAAGCGCTGGGCACAGATCAAAACAGATAGGTGATGTTCTCTTTGAAAATAACCTCACTTCTGCACCGTGATTTTTATCTTTCTCCTATTCCTGAATAAGTGCGTTTGTTCAGAGAAGCTGAATGGGCAGAAGTCCGGTTCTTGCTTGTATGTGTGATGCCAGACAGAGAGAATGACACAACGGTGGCAAAGACCTTTGGTACATCAAAGCCAATGGCTGTCTGTGAGCATAAAGAAATATATTTTTTTGAGTGGCAAGGCAGCTTCTAACCTTTCGGTCAGTAGTTGGGAACCCTACCATTAAAAACATCTTGAGAATCCACACAATCGGGTTAGAACTATCCCAGAACTATCCTCAAGATGTCAGGGCCAAGCTTCAAAACTAGGAACTGCCGATCATGATGTGATAGGAGCCAGACCCTTGGAGATCTCACCTGGGGAATTCCTTGATCTATTCATAGTTTCACAGAGTGCACCATTAAAAAAAAATCAGTTGGAAACCCTATGAAATTCATGGTGTCACCCAAAGTCAACAGGTTACTTGAAGGCACACACACACCTTCAAGTTCTCTGTTGACTTATGGTGATCCTATTAATGTTTCCTAGTGATTTCAGTGTTGGACTATGACTTTGGAGACCAGGGTTTGATTCCCAACTCAGCCATGAAACTCACTGCGTGACCTTGGGCAAGTTGCATACTCTCAGCCTCAGGGGAAGGCAATGGCAAACTTCCTCTGAGCAAGTCTTGCCAGGAAAACCCCCTGATAGGTTTGCCTTAGGGTTGCCGTGGGTCGGAAATGACTTGAAAGGGCACAGCAACAACAACAACAGGGTTTTCTTAGACAAGGAATCCGCAGAGGTGGTTTGCCAGTTCCTTCCTCTGATGTATAGCGTCTGAGGAAGTAGACTAAAGTCTACGAAAGCTCATGCTACAAACTTCTTTCTTTTTTCTTTTTTTTCCAGTTAGTCTCAGTGATGCTACAAAATCTATATACATATTAATTATAGACTAACATAGCTATATCTTTAAATTCTACTACAGCAGCTGGTATCCCTTGGTGGTCTCCCATCCAAGTACTTGCCAGGACTGACCTTGCTTAGCTTCCAAGATTTTTTAAAAAACAGGGGAGCTGGCACCTTTAGGATGTTTAGGCCATTCCTGAAGTCAGTTAAATTGACTTAAGGGAGAATGAGTTTAGGTCAAAAATGGCAAGTAATATGGGGGCACTCAATCTTCTCCCTTTTCCCCTCCCAGCCTTCCAGGCTTAAAAAACCATTTTACATGACACAGCTGGCTTACACATCTGGCCTTTGTAACATCTGGGTCTGCTGCAGTAGGCAGGATTATCTTCTGCAATGAATGAAAGCTCTGTGTCTTTTCAAACAGCCACAAGTCAGAGAAGAAGGTGACTGGTGAAACTGGCTTTTCTGGCCTGGGGAGTTTGTGTGGTTGTGTTGAGCAGAAAGTAGGGTTCAAAATCCTTATTGCTGAGCTCTGATTTAATCTAAAGAAGCAGGGCAAATATTTCGTTACTAGGTTTTGTGTTACTTTTTATTACATAAGAACTGTACAATAGTGGAACAACCTGGGAAACTTCTAGTTCAAGGAAGTTTTTAAATAGAGTTTGGATTCCCATCTCGTAGGCATAAAGTACTTGTGGGTTTCCTGCTGCTCCCTTTTGGGTATCTTTCAATTCTAGTATCCTTTTCATATTCTTTTTTATATTCCCTAATTTCCACCCAAAACTGGGATGCAAGGTGGCTTACAAATAAAAATTGAAGTAATCAGTTCCAAGGAACAAATTAAAACTATTAAAATAAAATAAAATATGGTAGAGCGAGCCCTTGGTATTTGCTGGGGTTTCTTTCCAGAACCCCCCATTGATACCAAAATCCATGAATGTTCAAGTCCCATTAAATAAAATGGCATAGTGGAATGGTGTCCTTTGTATAAGATGGCAAAATCAAGGTTTGCTTATTGGAATGTGCGTGTGTGTGTGTATGCACACACACACACATTCCAATAAGCAAACCTTGTGTAATAATAATTGTGTAATAATTTATCATTATTTATACTTCTAAAAAAGCTTTCACACATAAGCTAAGTACATCCCATAATTTCCTAAACTACATTACTAAACTTCCGTAAAGTTGCTTTGACACCAAATACCACTGTCCTTAGTCTTAAATCATACATCTTTTTTCTTTTCTATCATCATCATTAAACCTCAGCTCTCTTTCACCAACTCATTATTCGTATCTTATAATTTCCATATATATTTCCATACATCCTATCTTTTAATCATCTTATCCCTCCACAGTAAGATTCTTTAACATTTCCATTAGTTTACTTGCTCTACTTCAACCATCTTTTCTTACTATATTCTTCCACAGGAGACTATTCTTTATCTACCCTTTCTAGGTCAACCTGGTTCAACAGGGCAGTTAGTCTATCCATTTCTTTCATTTCAGTCAGCTTCGGAATGTATATATTTTTAAAAATATTTTCGAGCTGTGGATGGTTGAATCTGTGGATAAAAAGTTCCGTGGATAAAGAGAGCCAACTGTACAGAAAAAAAATATACTATGCTTCTACATTATAGTAAAAGCAAACTACAAAAGCTCAACATCCCCTTAGTAAGTTGGTTATGTAGATGTGGGGGGAACCAATACAGTGGTCCCTAGACCACAAAAGGTAATGCAACAGTATCCCATGCAAAAGGCAGAAATTCACACATGGGGTGGCTTTGGACCATTTTTGGATGATTCTTTCTTTCCCATTTTGGAGACATGGGGGCTTGGGAGGTGGCAGGGGACTGCCTCTAGCCCATGGGCCACCATTTGACCAACTGTGATCTAAGCCAGCAAACTATGAATCTTCAGGCAGATGACACGTTCCATCTGCAATTTGGAAGGGGGGGGAAAAACCCCACTAACTCGCTTCATGTTAAATGGGATAAGAAATATCTTCTTACACCTGAAGAAGATTGATTTGGGCTGTTTGACGTGACCACAGAGCTCTCTCATCTTACAAAATGCAAGAGTAAACAAGGAAAAGATAAACAAACGTAACATATGTACTTATTATAAATCAGCTTAATTTATATGTCAAGGCCAGATTTTGGATGTTGATGTGACTCATAGATAAGTTGAAGCTCAAACTTTTTACTAAATTTCTAAACTTACACATGAGTATACTGTTGTTGTTAACTGCCCTCAATTCAACTGTGTGATGAGACATCTCCATATCCTCAAACCGTTGTGCAGATTTAGGCCCATGACCTCCTTGGTTGAGTCCGTCTATCTGGAATGCAATCTTCTTCTCTTTCTACTGCCCTCCACCTTTCCTAGCATCATTGTCTTTTCTAGTGAGTCATGCCTTCTCATGATGTGGCCAAAGAACGACAGTACCTCAATTTAGTCATCTCGGCTTCCAGGGAGATTTCAAGCTTGATCTGTTCAAGGACCCATTTGTGTGTCTTCTTGGCCATCCCCAGTATCCTCAGCACTCTTCTCCAGCACCACATCTCGAATGAGTTGGTTTTCTTTCTATGCACTACTGTCCAGCTCTCACATCTGTACATGAAGATAGCGGAATACAGTGGCTTGGACAATCCTCACTTTAGTGTTCAGAGTTAGGATCTTGTTTCGTTCTTTCATGGCTGCCCTTTCCCATTCCTAGCCATTATCTGATTTCTTGACTGCAGTCCCCGTTCTGATCAGTATTTGATCCAAGATATGGGAACTCTTTGACTATTTCAAGAAAAACAGTTTAACCTTGCTCACACTTTTTGGCAAGAGATGATGCCCTGGTTTGGTTTATCCAATTCAGTTCTCAAGCTAGAGATTTAAAAACATGTTTGTGAGCTTGCAGGAAACATCTAATCAACTTGGAGGACAACAGTTAGCACATTATTCTTGAGGGGGAAAACTTTTAATTAAAAATTATAAGCACAAGTTCCATTGTGGTTTCCCAGGGAGAGTTTCTTTTTGCCAGTGTTAGTGAAGATAAGATTCTTCTGAGAATCCATAGGATAATCTCTCATGTCATCGCTCCTTCTTATTCTCTCTTTCTCTCCCCAAAAAGTAATGTTTCCATTCCTTACAGCTAAACTTTTGATTATAATGAACTATCTATGCAGGCAGAAACCTCTGGCATTCTGTCAACCTTTCAGCAAGCAAAACCAGATATTTCTGGCTTTGAGTCAAACCAGAGTCAGGAGGTCAAATATAATACTCATTTTTGTGGGAAATTTCTGTCCTGTTCAGAGATCCAAATCATGAGGTAGTGAAATGTGTCCTACTCTTCCAGGGGTAAAGCTTGAAAATAGTGGTGGGGTTCATTATTGTTGTATTATTATTACTAGTAGTAATTAGTAGTAATTTGCTCATTATTACTAATTATCAATGTCCCACCTTTTTCTCAGTTTGGCAATTAAAAATAGTCTTAAGAAAGATCACAGCATGCAAAAGGTAGAAGGCAATGAGACCAGCATAAAATTAAAATGAGTTAAACATAGATTTCTTTCCACATACAAGTACAGACTTTTCTTTTTTGTTGGGTGTTTGATGGATGATTGTATAAGTCCTATTGCACCAAAAAGTGCTGAATTTTTTCCTTATTTGTTGTGCTAGAGTGTGTTAATCATTTTAACTGGTTTAACTGGTTTTAATTTTTTATAATAATTTAGTCCTTTTTAACTTTTGTATCTTGTGAATTTTTAATAATGTGGTGTTTAATCTGTTGTAAGACACTTTGGTGTAGTGCAGGGGTAGGCAACCTTTCCCCCTTAAGGGCCGAGGGCCATGTTGGCCAATAGTCCCATGTTGGCCAATAGCTCCTGGGATTCTGGGAGCTGACGTCCCTCGGCCCTCGGCGTTGGACTATGACTCTGGAGTCCAAGGTTTCCATCCCCAGTCAGTCATGGAACCCACTGTGGGACCTTGGGCAAGTTACACTCTCTCAGCCTCACAAGAAGGCAAAGGCAATCCCTCTCTGAACAAATCTTGCATAGATAAGGTGAATCCTGTGATAGGTTCACCTTAGGATCACCGTAAGTCAGAAATGACTTGAAGGCACACAACAGCCACAATCAACAAGCTGCTGAATCCCAAACCTGGGAAAAAGGCATGATCATGACCACAAAATCAGAATTTATAGGGACCTCTTTAGGCCATTGAGTTCAAAACTCTGCCCAGTGCAGGAAATAATAATCAAACAAATAGTAGCTTGCATCACAGAAGCAGCACACTCATCACCTGTATCATCACCTGTACTCTGGAGGTCCCTGGGATTTTCCTACATCCCTGAGAGACAACCTGCCCAGTCACTCCTCCCATAGCACCCAACCTCAGGCAGGCCTTGGCATTGCTCCGGCAGCTGTTATAACAAAGGACTATGCCTTATCTTCTGCACGCTTATCTTCACACCCATCAAAAGAGAAAAGCCTGTACTTGTTTGTGAAAAGAGCTCTGGTGGCACAGTGGTTAGTTAAATGCCTGTACTGCAGCCACCCACTGACAAACCACAAGGTTGTCAGTTCAATCACAGCCAGGGGCTCAGGCTCAACTCAGCCTGGCATTCTTCTGAGGTCGCTAAAATGAGTACCCATCTGGATGGGGGTAATTAGCTTACAGTTGTAAACTGCTTAGAGACTGCATAGCACGGTATAAAGCGGTATATAAATGAATCTCCTAATGCTATTCTGCATTCACTGCAGCGGCCTGGGTTTCCATAGTAAACATGAGAAATTCTGACCAGATGCATTACTGTCAAAAGAATCCCTCAACATCAGAAAATGCCTCAATGAGTGCAGAGTTGGCATGTTGAGCAGTACTACTATGGGAGATGTTTCAGAAAGGACTTCTGGCTGTTCTTGTTGTGTTGTGACTTCAGGTTGTTTCTGATTTATGATGACCCTATCACAGGTTTGCCTTTGCCTTCCTCTGAGGCTGAGAGTGTGTGACTTGTCCAAGTCACCCAGTGGGTTTTCATGACTAAGCAGGGACTCAAATCCTGGTCTCCAGATCTGTAGTGCAAGGCTCAAACTATGCTGGCTCTCTTTATAGTTGTTGTTGTTGTTGTTAGCTGCCCTCGAGTCGGTTCTGGCTCATGGCGACCCTGTGAATGAGACATCTCCAAGTATCCCTATCTTCCACTGCAGTCTTGCCCAGGTCCTGCAGGCCCTTCCCCATAATAACCCCCCTGATCGAGTCTATCCATCTGGTTTGTGGTCTTCCTCTCTTTCTTTTACCCTCTACCTTTCCTAGCATTATTGTTTTTTCTAGTGATCCCTGCCTTCTCATGATGTGACCAAAGTAGGATAGTCTCAACTTGATCAACTTTGCTTCCAAGGAGAGCCCTGGTCTGATCTGTTCAAGAACCCATTTGTTTGCCTTCTTGGCTGTCCATGGTATCCTAAGTACTCTTCTCCAGCACCACATTTCCAATGAGTTGATTTTCTTTCTGTCTGCTTCCTTCACTGTCCAGCTCTCGCATCTGTACATGGGGATGATGGGGAATACAGTGGCCTGAACGATTTTGACTTTAGTGCTCAGTTATATGTCTTTGTTCTTCAGTATCTTTTCCAGGTCTTTCATAGCTGCCCTTCCCATTCCTAGTCTTCTTATTTCTTGACTACAGTCTCCATTCTGGTCAATGTTTGATCGTAGATATGTGGTTTCTTTATTTCAATTTCCTCGTTGTTTAGATTGAATTTGTGTATTTCTTCTGTGATCATTATTTTTGTTTTCTTTATGTTCAGCATCAGACCTGCCTTTGCACTTTCATCTTTGACCTTCCTTATTAACTGTTCCAATTCCTGAATTCTTCTGCTAATATTATGGTGTCGTCCACATATCTTAGGGTTGCTTCCTCCTATCTTAACTCCTTTTTCTAATTCTGCTTTTCTTATAATGTTTTCAGCATATAAGTTAAACAAGTAGGGTGATAGGATGCAGCCCTGCCTGACACCTTTGCCTATTGGGAACCACTTTGTTTCCCCAAATTCTGTTCTGACGGTGGCCTCTTGTCCTTGGTACAGATTCCTCATCAGGACTATCAGATGTAGTGATGATCTATATACAATTAAATGCTTCGCTGTAGTCTATGGCCCTGAGCAGACTGCCAGAAATAATGCAGCTTGAGACCACTTTAATTGGCCTGGCTCAGTGCTAAGGAATCATGGGAATTATAG